>CP136055.1:79587025-80214525 GCA_032464435.1 Aegilops umbellulata | reverse complement strand
GCTTGTATTAAAGGGAAGCTACATGAGATGGCTCATCGTCCCATGACTATCATCAACTGGAAGTGGCCCTTCACTACATAAAAAAGACACATCCGTGACATTTTGTGCCAAACGATTTTTTTCCTGTCATGCTTATGACACTTCTATGACGATAATTGTGACAAAAGCACGTATCATCATAGATGTGGCGGGCTCCTACTTCTATGACAAAAAATCATGATAGAAAATGGGCTTTTTTCCTGGGCGGTCCGGGGATGCAACTGCACGACATTCTTTGGGCCATCCATGACGGAAAAAATCATGGTAGAAGCGAGGGCGAGGAAAATATCGGGGAGTTCCCGGTTACGGTGGGTTGTCGGTGCCGAGCGATGCACGCAAGTTTGCGCGTTTCTCTCGTACATGTACGCGCATGTATGCGAGGCGTTGGGCTCTAACTGAACCCGAGCGAGGCATTGGGCTCTAACTGAACCCGAGCGATTGCACTAGCTACATTATTGAACCCCGATCGATCCCTTGGCTGTTAGCTGAACCCGAGTGATTCCTTCGCTACTACTGCTAACTGAAGCCGATCGAAGCTGCCTCTTGATGAGAAGTCCTCGGTTGGGGTTGGATGAACAGGATCCCGTGGTAGTATAGAGGCCGTTGCCGCTGGATGAATTGGACCCCGATCGAGGAGGTGGGGGTGGATGAACAGTAGCCGGTGGAGGGACCCCATGGAGGGATGGTTGAACAGGACCCTCTGGAGAGCTGGTTGAACAGTAGCCGGTGGAGGCTGAATGAACAAGGACCCCGTGGAGTGTTGGTTGAACAGTAGCCGATGGAGGCTGGTTGAACAGGACCCCATGGATGAACTGTAGCTCTGGTGGAGGCAGGAGGAAGTCGACGGTAGATGAACAGTAGCAGGTGGAGGCTGGAGGAAGTCGATGGTGGATGAACAATAGTAGGTGGAGGCTAGGGGGAGTCGACGGTGGATGAACAGTAGCCCATGAAGGCTGGAGCGAGGCAGTAGACGGTGGATGAACATTAGCCTATGGAGTCCTGTTTTGCGGTACGCCACACCCCTCCCGATCAACAGCACCCCGTTTCGACCGTAGGAGCTCAAACACAAGTCCGTTTCCTCTGTTCTGCTGTACACTAGACCCTTCCCGATGAACAGGACCCCGTTTCGACCATACCCGCTCGAAAAGAAGGCCGTTTTCCTCCGTTTAGCGGTATGCCAGACCCCGTTCCGGCTGTTCCATCCAAGCCAGTTGGCTCCTGTTGAGCACAACCCATTCCGACCTAGTGGCTTCGCTCTCGATGAACAGGACGCGTTCCGACCCAGTCACTTGGCTCCCGATGAACACTACCTTGTTTCCTCCATTCCGACCCATTCGGTGAGCTGCCGTCTGCCGATGAACAGGACAACGTCGCTGCCGTCCATTGCCTCTACATGTACACGAGCCTTGGCCGTCCGTATGCGCAAGTACGTGTTTCGAGACCCCGCTCGTATGTATGTACATGGCCGTATTTTTTGGCGTGTGGCTATATGTACGTGTACACGATTTAGAGCGACAGCCTGAACTGCTACGTGGGGGGCTATACTGTGACATGTGCGCTCTCTCAGCTTGACCATTGCTTCGTGGGTGAGAAACGGAAGCGAAACAGACTTTGCTGCCGAGGTCTTGGGTATATTGCATGAAGGTGCGGCTTGTGAACTGTGTGCCATTGTTGGTGATGACCCTGTTGGGTACACCAAAACGGCACACTAGTCCCATGAAGAATTTGACGGCTGACTGAGCTGTGACCATCCTCACTGCCTCCACCTCTGGCCACTTTGTGAACTTGTCGATTGCGACGTACAAGTACTCAAAGCCCCCGACAACGCGGGGGAAAGGGCCCAGTATGTCGAGCCCCCAGACCGAGAAGGGCCAAGAGAGAGGAATGGTTTGAAGGGCTTGAGCCGGCTGATGAAGTTTCTTTGAATGGAACTGACACGCTTCACATCTGGTGACTAGTGTCGTCACATCCTGGAGGGTAGTGGGCCAGAAGAAGCCTTGCCGAAATGCCTTGCCGGCAAGGGCCCTTGACCCTATGTGGGATCCACATATGCCTCCATGTATCTTTGCCAACAGCCCCAGTCCTTCCTCTCGAGGGATACACTTCAATTTCACACCGTTCGGTCTCTTTCTATACAGGACGTCATCGACGAACTGGTACATAGCAGACCGACGGGCTACTTTTTCCGCTTCTTCCTGCTCCTCAGGAAGTTCCCCGGTTTGGAGGAATCGGACGGTATGCTGTGCCCACGCTGGAGCCTGGGGCTCGACGGTGAGGACTAAAGGCATTTCCTCCGCTATAGGAGCGGCTGTCTCGACGGCAAGAGCTTGACACTCCGCCGGAGCTAGCCGTCCCGTGGTGGGCTCAATGTCTCCGGCAACATCCTTGCCGGCGGCTCCGGGGAGCTCGGCGGGAAAGTACTTGCCGGGCCCTGATTTCCTCCTCTTGTTTTGCTCTGTTGATGGATCAACGGATGGCTGAGTTAGCTGAAGCACAAAGGTACCTGGTTCCACAGGTAGCTTGAGGGCAGCGCGCTTTGACAGGTAATCGGCGATGTCGTTCTCTGCTCGGGGAACGTGCTCTGCCTGTATACCATCAAAACGCTCTTCCAGCTTTCTCACTTCATCGACGTAGGCCTTCATCAACAGGCTCTGGTAATCTTTGTTGATTTGTTTGACGACAAGTTGCGAGTCGCCCCTGACAATGAGTTTCTTGATTCCGAGGTCTGCCGCGATCCTAAGACCAGCAAGCAGCCCCTCGTATTCAGCAGTATTGTTCATTGATACCTCCCTGGGGAAGTGCATCTGGTCCACGTACTTGAGGTGCTCTCCGTGGGCACGACAAGCAGTACGCTAGCCCCGACGCCCTGTAAGGAGAAAGCTCCATCAAAGTACATGATCCAGTCGCAACTTGCCTCCTCGCCGGGGAGAGCAGTCTCCTAGGCTTCTTCATCAAGCGTCGCGGTCCATTCTGCAATGAACTCCGCCAGGGCTCGGCTTTGAATCGTCGAGGTACTTTCAAACTTGAGGCCAAAGCTGGACAGCTCCAGTGCCCACTCTACAATTCTTCCCGTTGCATCTGGATTCTGCAATATCTGTTGCAGAGGGAGGCGAGTGACGACAGTGATCTCGTGTGCTTGGAAGTAGTGACGCAGCTTCCTCGAGGCCATAAGAAGGCCGAAGAGCAATTTATGCACACCGGAGTACCTTGATCTAGCCCCCTGCAAGAGGGAGCTAACAAAGTAGACCGGGTGCTGCATCATTTTCTTCCTTGGCGGCACTCCAACCGGCTGTGTCATCTCTGTACCAATGGCATGAGGCTCTGTCGCTGCTATCACCTCATTGCCAATTTCTCTATGCGCCACTAGCGCGACGCTGAGCACCTGGTTCGTCGCCGCCAGGTATAGCAGCAACGGTTCGTGTGGCCTGGGCGCAACTAGCACTGGCGTGGAGGAGAGATACTTCTTAAAATCTTGCAATGCTGCTTCAGCTTCTGGCGTCCACTCCATTGGGCCCGCCTTTTCCAAAATCTTGAAAAAGGTAAGGGCGCGCTCGACAGACTTGGAAATGAATCTGCTCATGGCGGCAACGCAGCCAGCAAGCCGACGCACATCCTTGACCCGTTTGGGTGCTTCAATCTGTTCTATAGCTTTGATCTTGTCCGGATTGGCCTCTATCCCACGCTGTGACGCAAAGAACCCGAGAAGCTTGCCGGACGGGACGCCGAAGACGCACTTCTCAGGGTTCATCTTGAGATTGATCTTGCGTAGGTTTGCAAACGTATTTTGTAGATGCGGTATGAGGGTTGCCCTGTTTTTGGTTTTGACAACTATATCATCCATATAAGCCTCCATATTTCTATGGAGCTGGGGTTCAAAACCAATCTGGACTGCCCTTGCAAATGTTGAGCCAGCACTCTTCAACCCGAAAGGCATCCCTACGAAACAATACGTACCACATGGGGTGATGAATGCTATCTTCTCTTCGTCTTCTCTTGTCATGAAGATCTGGTGGTAGCCGGAGTAGGCATCGAGGAATGACAACAGGTCACACCCAGCCGTGGAGTCAACAATCTGGTCAATGTGCGGCAACGGGAAAGGGTCTTTGGGACAAGCCTTCTTGATATCTGTGTAATTAATACACAACCTCCACTTCCATTTGCCTTGCGCACTACCACTGGATTGGCCAACCACGTTGGATGGAGCACTCCTCTTACCAAACCCGCTGCTTCCAGTTTCCGGATCTCCTCTGTGATGAACTCTTGTCGTTCTAAAGCTTGCTTTCTGACCTTCTGCTTGACGGGCCGCACATGAGGACAAACAGTAAGGTGGTGTTCAATCACCTCCCTGGGAACGCCGGGGATGTCGGATGCTTGCCATGCAAACACATCGACATTCGCCCGCAGGAAGGTGACGAGCGCGTCTTCCTATTTGTCATCAAGGGCGGAGCTTATGGTGAAAGCCCCTCCCGTGCCGTCCTCCTTGACAGAAACTTTCTTGGTTTTCGGCGGCGTGGCCCTGGACTTCTTGTTTCTGCCGGTGGAGCTCTCTGGCACGTCCTCGACGGGAGCACTACACTCAAAAGAGGTGCGCTTGCCAGAGTGGGTGTCCGAGGTCTCATCGATATTCTTCTTCTTTTCCCCTCCCCGGGCTCCAGTGGCAGGAGCAAGTGCCCTAGTGGCGGCAGCTGCTGCAACTGCTTGTTAGTAGAGTTGGTCAGCGCAAATCAGCGCATATTTCTTATCGGAGGGGATGGTGATGATCGTCACAGGTCCTAGCATCTTCAGGGTGTTGTAGGCGTAGTGTGACGCCGCCATGAACTTGGCCAGCGCTGGGCGGCCAAGGATCCCGTTGTAAGGCAAGGGGATCTTGGCAACATCAAACACGATCCTTTCTGTCCTGTAGTTCAGATCACTTCCAAAAGTAACGGGCAGCATGACCTTCCCCTTTGGTTGACTTCTTCCCGGGTTGACCCCCTGAAACGTGCCCGTCTCTTCGAGGTCTCCGTCAGGAATCTGCAGCTTCTCGATCACGGTAGGCGAGATTAAGTTCAGACCGGCCCCGCCATCGACTAGCATCTTTGTCACCTTGAGGTTACGTATTGTTGGTGAAATCAACAATGGCAAGCACCCGACCGCAGTAGTGCGATCAGGGTGATCCTCAGTGTCAAAAATGATAGGTGTGCTGGACCACTTCAGCGGTCTTTGGGCATCAAACGACGGCTCTGCCGCTGTAATCTCACGCGCCCACTGTTTAAGCCAGCGGTGAGAGGTATGCAGCGAGGCGCCGCCATCGACGCACATGGCCTCTGTAGCTTTCTGAAATTCTTGGTCACCAGACTCATCGTCCTCTTCGTGATCATCATCTTCTGGCTTTTTGTCACGGCCCCGGGCGGGCCTCTCCTGCTGTTTATCCTTGCCGCGACGGCCCGCCTGGCCGTCACGCTTCTTGCCGGACCCCTCAGCGCCATCCTAGCCCTTCTCCTTGTCTCGCCTCTCATATTCAGCCCTTTGCTTCTCAGCAAGGAGCTCAACCTGTCGGCAGTTCTGGAGATCATGGCCTTTGGCGCGATGGATCTTGCAGTATTTCTTGTCGGAGTTTCCTGGCTTCTCGGCAGCCGCCAAGGCCCGGCAGGCGACACATCCGGCAATTTCCTTACCGGGGTCATCTGCCTTGGTTTTCTTGGCGGAGCCGGCGTCATCAGATCCCTCGACGGCAAGCACGGCTTTACCTTTGCGCTTCCTGTTGCGGCGCCGGCCTTTCTTTGCCGGGGCGGCAATATCCTCATCTGAAGAGTCAGTTTCCACGCCGGCATCTTCGCTGGGGTACTTCCTTCCCTCTTCAACCCGGGCACATCTGTCAGCAAGAACATAGAGTTCCACCACATCTTTCGCCTTATTCATTGCCAGCTCTTCACGCATCTTGCGGTTACGCACGTTCTGATGGAACGCGCTGATGATGGCGGCAGGGTGAACATCAGGGATATTGTACTGTACCCGGCTGAACCTCTGTATATATTTGCGTAGACTCTCGCCTCCCTTCTGGGGGATGACGTGCAGGTCGCTCGGTTGGCCATCGGCTTGGTGACCTCCAGTAAAGGCGCCAACAAACTCATGGCACAAATCCGACCAGGAGGAAATAGAGTCTACCGGCAAGTGCATCAACCATGACATGGCGTTGGGTTTAAGAGCCAATGAAAAGTAATTTGCAAGCACCTTATCGTTGCGGGCTCTTGCAGCTTGCATCGCGATGGTGTAGATGCTGAGGAACTCCGACGGGTGGGTCTTGCCGTTGTACTTCTCGCCAACGTCAGGCTTGAAGGTGCGGTTATTGGGCCACTGGAACTGTCGCAGCTCACGGGTAAAAGCCGGACAACCTACCTCGTAAGGTAGACCTCCAGGGCTCTCCGGTGCTGGGCGGTTCACAGCAGGCCCTGCTCGCATGTCTGACTGGTGGCGCGCTCCGCGCCGGCGCTCGATGGTGGTTCGAGCGTCTTCATGAGCTCGCTCCTGAAGAACTTGACGCTGGTCACCCGGGTCCGTGGATCGGACGACGCTATGGAGATATCGTCGCCCGTGACGTCCCTACGAGTCGACACCCGCTGTACCGGGCGAGGATCAGGCGAATGCACCATGGCCGCGGCGCCGCCGGTCCTCCCGCCACTGGTGCGTGGGACTCCATCGGAGCGTCGACCCCGGGGCTTCGCTGGACTTGGTTCGTCCTTGTTGGCGACAGCAACAAGGCTGCGGATGGCGGCTCTCCATTCGTCGAGTTTACCCGTACCGGGAGGAAAGTCGAGTAGCAACTGCGCGCGCGCCAGGGCTTCTGCTGAGGTCAGCGGTGGCGAAACCTGCACGGACCGCGAAGCGCTTCGACTTCTGAGCATGTCAGAAGGAGCTCTATCACGATCCTGCGGTCGCATGCCATTTTCGCCAGCGCTTCGGCGGGCGGGCAGGTCTTCTACGTCCCGGCAGTGGCGCTCGGGGCTCTTCCCGCGGTGACGCCCGGGATCTTCGGCGTGATGACGCCGTTCGTCGCGCGCTGCTTGGGAGGAGCGCGCTGTTGGTGCCGGCGTGGGAGTCTTGGAGGCCCTTGCGTCACCTTCGGGTGATGCGGCACCGACCTTGGAAGGCCCCGCACCACCCGCGGAGGGCCTGGCTCCGTCTTTGGATTTGGCGGTGCGTGGCCCGTTACCAGGCGCACCAACGTCGCCACCGCCCAAACTCCGGCTGCTGGGACGACATTGGTGTTCACGAGCAGCGCCCCGGGTCCTTTCTGCGACCGGTCCGCTGCTCGCCCGCGTCGGGGCGGGCTGTCCAGCTTCCGATTGGCCAACCGCCACCGTCGTCTTCTTCTTGGGCGCCATGATGACGAAGAAGCGTCGAACTAACTGCTAAAGCCGATTCTCACAACTGCGGTCCCCCCTACCTGGCGCGCCAAAGATGTTGGTGCGGATGACACCTATGGGATCACAAGAATCCCTACTACGGTTAGCGGGGCGCGGGGTTGAGAGAAGAGCGGATCAAACAGATAGCACACGGTTCGTTTATCCAGGTTTGGGCCGCGAGGATGCGTAAAACCCTACTCCTGCTTTGGTGGATTGTATATCTGTGTTCTTGAGCTAGCTATGGGGTGTGAGGAGCTCCAAAAAGCCGAATCCTTCTCCTGGTCGCCTCGGGCCTCCTTTTATAGAAAAAGGGGTCGCCACAGTGGCACATAGGAGGTGGAAAGGGTACAGTGATGCGAGGTTATCCCTCGCATTACATGACAAGGCGCATTTAATGCGTCTGCTTAGGTGTCCTTGCTTTATCGGGGGTGGGAGTGACCCCGCCCTGTCCGTCGCCGCTCCTCCTCGTGTCGACACGCGCCCTGGCCGGCGATGCCTGTGATGCCATGTAGGTAGGCTGGCAGCTGAGGTGGCGTAGTGGTGGGTCTTCACGAAGATCTGCATGCCACCACGCAGGTGCCTGCCCAGCTAGTTGGGTTGGCAGCTGCATGCGTATGGCGGTGGAGCTTTAGTCGGCATGGGCCTGATGGTGGCCTTGCGGATGTCCTCGGCAAGGGCCTTGTCGGGGCATCTGTTGTCATCCCCTGCAAGGCGCTTGCCGGGGGTCTTGTGGTCTTCCTCGGCTGGGATCCCGCCAAGTGTCGTCATCTTCTATATCTGATTGTGAATGTTTCTTCACAAAGATCTACATGCCAGCGCGGAGGGGTCTCCCGAATCCTTGCCCCATGGGGGCAGTGGACTCAAGGGTAATTTGCTCCGTAGGCGTGGGGAGAGTCGTCGCGGCAAGGGTCTTGACGAGGTTGCTAAAAACTGTCTCCCGGCAAGGATCTTGCCGGGAGAGTCCGCTTCGTCCCTTTTGCTCTTCATGGTCTTGGCCTTGGCATCGTTCTAGTTCTCTTGAGCTTCGGTCTTACCCTGGCTCACCTCCCTTGCCTTGCTTGGTGTGGTGGTGCCCGTGGCTCAGACTGCCCGTGCACAGTTATAGGGGTACAAGAAGTGCACCCCCTTTTTTGTACACCGACACCCACGCTGCCGGGTGTGGGATCTACAACCGTCGTCGCCGCTGGCGGGAGCCTCATCTTCATGGCACTGGGGCCAGCCGACTCCATTTTCCTTGCGGGCGTCACGCCGAGCTCACGGGTTTGAGCAGAGTAGCCAGAGACGAGCCTAGTGGCAGTGAGAGTGGGGAAGAAGGAGGGCTGGGGTTTTCTGTAGGAGTGGAAGAAGAGGAGCAGGCGTTTTTTGTATGAGTGAGGAAGAAGGTGAGCGGGGCTTTTCTGTACGAGTGAGGAAGATGGGGAGCCGGGGGAATTGGGGGGAGACAGAAGTGGGAGAGTCCAGCGAGCTGCAGTATAAGTGGAAGCGAGGAGGAAGGTGGGTTTCTCTGGGATCACCCCCTCTTCAAGAGATATGGGCTTCTCCTCGCAAAAAACAAAAACAAATGGGCTTTAAGATGGATACGCTTTTGTATCGGCCCAGTCGGCTGCCCTTGTTTTGTACTAGAGGGCCTTAACACTAGAGGCAGCCCATTAGAGAGACTCTCCAGCTCTCCAGCTTATTGCCCATTCGAAAGACAATAAGATACGCCACCACCTTAATTATGGATCCTGATCGGTAACATTTTCAACTTGAAAAAAAGTTATAGCTCCTTTTCAGGCTGGCATGCCATCCACCAAATTAGAGGATGGTGTACTGGATGTAGACACTCACACTGGTCGTAGCGCGACAAAATGAGGGGTCAAATAACATGCCCATAATATACATAGATTAACAGGGATTGTGGGGGATTAAATCATGTACAAGCCAAATTCCCCTCCATTCCTCTCCAAACCCCTTGGGAGGAGGTTGAACCGAACAAGACCTAAGACTAACCACAGTGGGAGTAACTTAATTCCATTCGGTATCATAATATGATACTCAACCTTCTATTTCTTCATTTAATTCTACGCCACCTCATCAAATTTGCCTACTAGTTGGCATGCATGATACTACTTACGATACTCCAATTACAACCAGCCTGGTAGAATTAATATACCTAATCTAAATGGTCGCCGCCCGATCTATTTTTCCTCCTCCAGCATCCGGTAGAAGAAGAATGGTGCAAGACTCCCACCTCGTTTCTTGTTTCTTGTTTCTTGACATATCAACCAATAAGAGATGTGTGCGTGCATGTTTTCAATGACTCGAAACTACCAAACACGACATGCAGTGGTTAGTTCATTGCACGAAATGCTATTAATTAGCAAATAAACATTAAGTTCTCTTGTTTTTCCCTCCTTCTTGGTCAAGGTGCACAACCAAAGATGACTTATTCACCTGGACGGAGGGAGTAAACTTGTTCGGTTCAACCACCTCACTAGGTGTTTGGAGAGGAATTGGCCAGCGCGAGGCGGTTCTATAGGTGGGCAGGCGGCAAAAAAGAGGGGAAAATGCGCGTGGTTCCTTGCAGACGCTCCATCACGAGGTTCCTTGCTCCTTCTCGGTCGTCAGGAATCTATGTTATTCCACTCTTTTTTTGACGTGAGCTTTGTCCGTCCTTTTGCTAACACACGAGACATCTAGCATCACGGTGCACATGTCATGCAAGAAAATGGAGATAATCAGATAAGCAGTGCGTAAGTGAGTCGTGCACTTCGATGACAACTACTACGCAATAATTTTCTCCTCGATGGCACGTGAACAGTGCACGTACTCAACGACGGAACACAGGATGGTAGCCATGACATGGTCAACCCTTTTTTGGACAGAGTACGTACTAAATAACTTTGATGTGTCCCGTCAACTTGCAGAACAACGAGAAGCTTGCTTACTACGCCTTCTCCCTCACCAATGTGTGCGCGATGGCTCGTAGCACGAGGAGAAGCTTTTGCTTACAAGCGGTGGATGTGCAGCAGTTCATTGGGTGTCAGATTGCGAGAAGTACTACTGTAGTCACTACAAAAAAAGACACATCCGTGACATTTTGGGCCAAACGAATTTTTTTTGTCATACATATGACACTTCTATGACGATAATTGTGACAAAACCCGGTATCATCATAGATGTGGTGGGCTCCTACTTCTATGACAAAAAATCATGACAGAAAATGGGCTTTTCGTCCTGGGCGGGCCGGAGACGCAGCTGCATGACATTCTTTGGGCCGTCCATGACGGAAAAAACCGTGGTAGAAGCGAGGGCGAGGAAAATTTCGGGGAGTTCCCGGTTACGGTGGGAGGTCGGGGACCGAGCGATGCGCGTTTCTCTCGTACACGTACGCGCGTGTGTGCGAGGCGTTGGCTCTAACTGAACCCGAGCGAGGCGTTGGGCTATAACTGAACCTGAGCGATTGCACTGCAGGCTACGCGTTACTGAACCCGAGCGATCGATCGATGGCTGTTAACTGAACCTGACCGAGCGATTCCTTCGCTACTGCTGCTAACTGAAGCCGATCGATGTTGCCTCTGGGATGAACAGTGAGCGTTGCGGGGGGGGGGGGGGGGGGGGGGTGGATGAACAGTGGGGGTGGATGAACAGGACCCCGTGGTGTTCCCTTCTAGATGAACAGGACCCCGAGCGATCGAGCCGGTTAGGGCTGGATGAACAGGACCACCCCGTGGGGGGCAGGATGAACAGTATTCGGTGGAGGGCTGGATGAACAGTAAACCGTGAAGGGGTGGTTGAACAGGAGCCCGTGGAGAGGGCTAGTTGAACAGTAGCCGGTGGAGTAGCGCGCGGTGGACGCTGGATGAACAGGAGCCCGTGGTTGAACAGTCGCAGGTGGAGGCTGGAGGAGGTCGACGGTGGATGAACAGTAGCTCGTGGAGGCTGGAGGGGGTCAACGGTGGAGATGAACAGTATCCCGTGGAGTCCCGTTTTGCGGTACGCCACACCCCTCCCGATGAACAGGACCCCTGTTTTGACCGTAGGAGGTCCGTTTCGTCTGTTTTGCGGTACGCCACACCCCTCCCGATCAACATGACCCCCGTTTCGACTGTAGGAGGTCCGTTTCGTCCGTTTTGCGGTACGCCACACCCCTGTCGATCAACAGGACCCCCGTTTCGACTGTAGGAGGTCCGTTTCCTCCGTTTCCATCGCCTGTTCCGTCTAAGCCCTCCAGATGAACACGACCACACATTCCGTTCCGACCCAGCCGGTTGGCTCCTACGCGTTCCGTTGCCTCCCCATGAACACGACACATTCCGTTGCCTCCCCATGAACACGACGCATTCCGTTGCCTCCCCATGAACACGACGACGACGCTGTTTCTTCGTTCCGACCCAGCCATGTACACGAGCCCTCGCCGTACGTATGCGTGAGTAGGCGTTCGAGACCTTGCCCATATGTACGTACGTGGCCATATTTTCTTTCTTGCACCCTGGCCGCTGTACGTACGTGTACATGCTACGTGCGCGCCTTTACTACGACACGTGCATGCCTCTACATCCACCAGTATATATGTATGTACACGTTCGCGACCAGAATGACAACGCTACATACGCTTTGACCAGGTGGGTCCCGACTGTCAGGCACTTCCTTGCGTGCGAAGATGTAGCTGGTGGGTCCCAGCAGTCATGGGGGCGAATCGTTTTGTTTTTTTGCCCGGACGCACTTCCTTGCATGCGAAGATGTAGCTGGTGGGTCCCAGCAGTCAGGGGCAAACGTTTTTTTCGCGAAATACGGTGGCCCGTCCGGTGGGTCCCCGCTGTCAGGTGGAGGAATAATTATTTTGCACGTAATAATGAGGCACTTTCTTGCTGCGGCCATGGACCCAGCTGTCAGCCTCTCCACATACAATCCCGTCCGATGGAAGCCGTTCCTTGACCATGTTGACCATTCCGCGCCGAGAGCACCAGGGCGGTGGACGACGGCGAGGCCTAGGAAGGGGACGACGCGGAGCCGGGGAGGACGCGGCAGTGGATGCCCACGCATAGAGGAGTACGAGGGTTCACTGGTTCATTGCGGTGTGAGCCTGCCGTCGCCGCAGAATAACATGGGGTGTGGGTGAGTACAGGGATGGCCTGGCCAGCGGTGGGAGTAGTAGGGGGCGGTGAGGCCTCCGCCGCATCGCAGCCGGCCACGGGAGGCAGGAGCACGAGGCACGACCAGCGTTGGTTTGGGCGGCTGGAGCAAGAAGATCAGAGGTTGAAGAAGTACTACGGCCGTTGGATGGACATCGTACGGTCACTGGAGCTAGAATCGTGCATATTGACTAAGTAGACAAAGCCCTCCGTCCCCGTCAACTTAGTAGGCCCACAAGTCAGCCTGCCACTATACTGGGTCCCAGCTAACAGGGGGAGTATTCATTTTTTTTGTGCGTAATAAGGAGGCACTTCCTTGTGTGCGAAGATATAGCTGGTGGGTCCGAGCTGTCATTTGCGGTAACATTTTTTTCGCAAAATACAGAGGCCCTTTCGGTGGGTCCATGATGTCACGTGGAGGAATCATTATTTTGCGCGTAATAAGGAGGCATTTCCTTGTGTGCGGCCGTGGACCCAGCTGTCAGCCTCTCCACGTGCAGTCCACTTCAGATGCATGACGGTCGTTGACCATGTTGACCAGGCCGCACCGAGAGCACCAGGGCGGTGGACGACGGCGAGGCCTAGGAAGGGAACGACACGGAGGCAGGGAAGACTCAGCAGTTGTAACCCACGCGGAGGGGAGTACGACTGTACGAGGGTTTACTCGTTCGTCTGCCATCGCCGGAGAATAATAGCAGGTGTGGGTGAGTAGAGGGATGGCTAGGCCAGCGATGGGAGTACGGTGGGGCGGTGAGGCCTGCGCGGCAGCACAGCCGGCCGCGGGGAGGAGGGAGCATGCAGTCTCGCCGGTGCTTGTTTGAGCGGCTGGAGCAGGAAGATCAGAGATTGAAGAAGCACGACGGACGTTGGATGGACACCCAACAGTCAGTGCTTGTGCGTCAACCTTTTTTTTAGGAAAGCCTCAAATATGTGGAAAACAGCATACAACCCATCTGCCATTATTTGTAATAATGTACAACCCATTTGCTAATTCTTAAGTTTTTTTGGAGCCCATATCCTTTTTGTTAGCATTACAGCCCATATTGGCGGCTGGAGCAAGAAGATCAGAGATTGAAGAAACACGACGGTCGTTGGATTGACATCCAACGGTTACGTCTGCTAGAATTGTTTGTTGACGTATATAATAACTAAAAAAATCTTGCATACGCGTCAACTAAACAGGCCACAAGTCAGACCACTCCCTATTTTTTTAGTATATATATAGCTCATGGCAACTTCTTATGCAATTTATTGCAGTCGTTTTTTGGTTGGCCAGGGCCAATTTCGCATATTTCTGTGGGTTCCAAACTATTTTTAATACCGAAAAGTCGAGCCAGATTTAAAGTACTTTGAAGATATATTTAAATGAGGTTAATGCCCATTGAAATAGGAATCTAAAAATGTGAAAAAATTCAGAAATTATAAAGTAATTGCCAATTTGTCATCTGTTTTTATATTTACAACCCATTTTATATTACTTTCAAGATTTGCAGGCGCCTTGGAAGAGTTGTAGCCCATCAGGGCGTAGAAAAATAAGTAGGCCTAGATTGGGTATTCTTCAGAAAAAATAAACTGGGCTCATTTTCACAAAGAAAAAATAGCTGGGCTGGTCACATGGTGAACATAAAATATAAGCTTGGGCTAGACGGGCCACAGCCCAGTTCAAACCCTGCTCCGTCTCAACAATACCAAACAAAAAAATACTGCTCGAGTAGATACGTCCTAGGTGTCAGCCGATCTTGTGCTATTCTCTTGTCTATTGACTATATACGCTCACAATGTCGTGGGTCCCAGATGTTAGGAAATCACTAGGAGGAAGCATTTTATTTTTCCATACGCTGACTTGGTGGGCCCCTACTGTCATCCTCTCCATGTACTTCTGTCTATTCCTGTTGTTTGCTGACCATGTTGACAACGCGAGAGGGCGGCGCCGCGGCGAGCGCACCAAAGCGCGCGGAGGATTTCGGCGTTAACGATTTAGGAGACGGTGGGGCGGCGATACGTGCGCTGAGGCGCAGCCAGCCGTGGGAGGCCGAAGCAGGCGGCCCCGCCGGCGCTGGTTTGGTTTTGGCGGCTGGAGGAAGACAAGACTGAAGAAACATGACAGACTGTAAAAGCAGTAGGAGTACTTAACAACCTTAACTGAAACCAGCAGGGGCACTTAACAACCAAAGCTGAAAATAGTATGAGTACTTATACAGGTTCAACTGTACAAAGCACGCCTCGAACAGTGCTACTTTGCCTACAGTTAACCAAGGGTGAGGCCGCCAAGCCCCAGGACAAGGCCCAGGCGCCACCCTGCGCATCCACAACCTTCTGAAAGCGGCTTCATCTCGCAACGTGGTCAATAAACAGGATATTCACTTTAGAGCCATGGAAAAGCATGAACATAATCTTCTGTCCTATTCTCCAAGATGGACGGGCCTTCATTATTTGAGACCACCCATGAATAAGTATCTTTTCACCTCCAAGGGGAATTGAGTAGGTCGACATAAACATCATATTGTGACCAAGCGCAAGTCTCACCCGACCATGGTCAGGCATCTATATAGGAACAATAGAACTCAGCAGTTCCTGTTTCACTAGTAGAAAAGGGGGCTTTGGTCCAGGCCGGGTAACCCCATTAGTCCCGGTTCAGTCCAGAACCGGGACCAATGGTTGCATTTATCCCGGTTCGTGCGGCTAAGGCATTAGTCCCGGTTCACCTGGTCCCTTTAGTTCCGGTTCGTGCCACGAACCGGGACTAAAGGGTGCGATACCCATTAGTCCCGGTTGGTGGCACCAACCAGGACTAAAGGTCTAACCTTTAGTACCGGTTGGTGCCACCAACCGGGACTAATGGCCTTTGAGGCATTAGTACCGGTTCATGGCACGAACCGGTACTAAAGGTCCCATTTTCAAACTCCCCCCCCCCCCCCGTGGACCGCCTTTTCAGTTTTAGAAAAAACAAAAGAAAATGATGGAAATGTCAATAAAATAAAATAAAATAAGTTTCCCATGTGATATGTGTCTAGTTGTTGGGAAAATTTACAAATATGAATTTCTACTTTATTTACAAAATCTCTCTGAAATTAGTAAAATGGGCATAACTTTTGCATACGAACTCAGATTAAATTTTTTTATATGAAAAATCATCTACTCGAAAAGTTACATCCTACGGCCTGTTTGCAAATTTGTAGAATCCTCAAATTCCAAAAGGAAAAAAGTTATGCTCAAATTTCAGATTTTTTTGAATTTTCATTAAATCTGGTCAAACTATGGTCAAACTACTTATCCAAGAAGTATTAGTGATACTAAATAATTATTCAAGAATATTAGTGTTATTAATAATTATTTCAGTTTTTTTGAATTTTGGTCAAATCTGGTCAAATTATGGTCAAACTGTGGTCAAACAATGGTCACACTACTTATTCAAGAAATATTAGTGTTACTAAATAATTATTGTTTTTTAGAACAATAGTTTCAAACTCAAACAGTGAAATGTGTGACTTCATGCTCAAGCTAAACTCCTGAGGGTTAATAGGATTAAAGTGTAGGAACTTGTGGATGTCGATCCAGTCAACTTCAGTGCCATTAGTAACAGCCGAGTTATTACAGAGTAACAAACGAGCAGACTACTTAACTCTGTAGAAACCTACACGCGCCACCAATTATAAGAAAATATTAGTTAGAAGTAGCATATTCGTGAGAGATTCGTTGCTACTTCTAAAGTTAAATTGTGATTAGTTAGACAGAATAGGTGGATTAAGAAGTAATCAAGGCAACAAGCAAGAACCAGATACAAAACTAACATGGATGAACAATTGGAACGACGTCGGGGTGGAAGATCGCAGTGAAAATGAGACCAGGTTCTGCTATTTCCATCAACATTCGTGCGCCAACTTTTAGTCCGTAACACTTGAGAAAGTTTATCCAAGTTCGGCCATAAAAAAAGCAGCGATCTTCCTGGTTCATGAACCCAACTCGGAACTTATATCCATGGCTTGTCTTCAGTGTGACCATTAAACTAGTGTATTCAGTTATGGCAAGGCCGAGCATCTTGAGTACATGTGTTCTGGCAGAGCAAATAATACACTACAGGAAAAATAATATGAGAACACAGCATGTTCGAAAAAACCCCACCCTCCCGGATAGAATAGAGGATTCTAAGAACATACTGTGCGCTTTTCAAAATGCTGTGTTAGGATGAGAAGGAACAAGTGTGGCGTCTCGCCGAGGGCGCAGAAACCTGTAGGGTACTCACACTTTGGGCACTACAAATGAAACACACTAGATTCAGTAGGAAGATAAATGCATCAACGGCGGCGGCTGCCATCCTAGGATTACCTGCGACCAAGGGACTTGGATTTATCGTGGATGGATGAAGAATTCATACCTGGTTCTCCATGAGAAAACCCTATGCAATCGCCGAGAGGGGGTTTTCTCTGAACAAGCAGACGAGGGAGAAGGGGATTCAGGCCTAGTGAAATATTGCCGCTTCGTCCGTCCAGCTTACTGCTTAAGCTGGAAAGGGGGGGGGTTGTGATTTGACGGCTCATTGCATTACTGCGGCGCTACGACCGGGGTGTGTCTACCGTGAAGTTGTGCACTCTAATTTGTGCATATGGCACATGGACCCCGTTGCCGGTTGCCCCACATATCATCGAAAGGAAGTAGAAAGACAGGAGTAACTAGTTATACGTAAATATATTTTTTGACAGAGAGATACTCCCTCTGTAAAGAAATATACAAATCTTTTATATCACAGGCTCACCTTACCGAGAAATATACTCTCTCTGCAACGCACGGGCATTATGGGGGGTTCAGCTTTTTTTATGGGGGTTTAGCTGAGAATATAATACTCAGAAAGGCTCACGGTTCTGGACTTTGGGCCGCAGGCCGACCCTGCATGTTTGGGGGCCCATGTGTTCTACCTCAGCGGTTTTCATATTGCAAGCGATCGGTACGACACTGGTTTTAGATGCTGTCTCAAGGCGAATACACAAAATTGAATAAAGCACGGCAGCTGTTGGAATGAAAATGACAGTTCCTAACCAGCAATCAGAGTTGCAATTCTATCAACGATATACCATGTGATAAATAATACTGTCGTACTACTTATACACACAGGACACTTGTTTCACCATGCCAGATTATTACATCAAAATCTCTCGGAGGATAGATCAGTTCGGCAGTTGCGTGCTGCTACTGAAGAATTTCAAAGTTGATTTGGACCAGCTCCCCTTGCCGAGAAAGTTCGATTTTGACATCATGCCCTACCGCAAGATATGATTTAGATTTGAACCTTGACCATCCTTTAGCATCAATCATCATGCGACCATCCTTTGTACTTATGGTATATTGAGCAGGTTCATTCACACCAAGGATGCGCATGGTAAGAGAAACTTGGCTGCGGTCGCCCGGATTGTTGAACGACTCCCTCGTTGCTTTAGGAATTCTCTGTTTGCAAACAAGGAGACATACCCAAACAGTTAGATCAACACAGTGAATCATGTGAAACAACATGGAAAGAAAAAAGAACGAAGCACTTGGGCGGCCAATACTTACCAAGAAGGTGGACATGTCGGTTTTTGTAAGGACTTTGGTATATGAAGTGCGAACTGCAGCCCAGTCTGTTGCCGGTGCAACTGCACGGGCCGAAGCAGATGCAAGTGCAAGTGTTGGTGCAGGTGCCGAAGCCGCTGCTGCTGCCGGAGATGGTGCTCCTTGTAGAGCTGGTGCCGGTGTCGATGCCCGATCCTTCGGTAGATCAGACTAATCCGCTGACGCGGTTGGTGCCCAATCCTCAGCTAGATCAGACTGAGCTGTTGCCGCTGTCAGTGCTAGAGCCACTGCCGGTGCTCGATCTATGCGAGACAACGGCGATCATGTCTAGTATGCTATGATTAGCTTTCTAACTTGACTAGGATCCGTGATCGTGATCCAGTTTTTCTTTATTTCTTTTAAACGCGAGAAGGACTAATTGTGGTGTTTTTGTTAAACCAAACTGCAGTTCATCATAGGGATTCAACTTATACTCAGACAACAGACTGATCCAATTTTTTCCAGTAATATAAGTGATGGACAGTGCCTTCGTTACTGACACGACATAAGAAGTGAAACCTGCAAAAATATCCATCGTAGAGCAAACCAAACGGTTTATTCTGTGATGAATGTCACATGGCAAAACCTGCATCGTAAAATTGCAGGAAAAGAAAGAAAACATGACATTAAATCAATAAGATTTAGACAGTAAATCAGTAAGATTTACTTGATGTGACACGAGTGAAGCCTTACCAGGAAATCACTATGTTGAAGTACTAAACGGAAGATTGATCGTCCAACTACGTGTGGCATGCAGGGGCCCTGCCTACTCCCACAAGCCAGACAGTCCAAAGGTCGTGACAAATCGTATGGACCGAACATCCATGGGACTGGAAATCTTGGTGGGTGCGATAAACCCTGCAATGCATACAGATATTGGAGTGTAACCATAATTGATAAACCGTCCTCACAAAAAATATGACCTGGATACTTCAAAATATACAGACTGAATTGAGTGGACAGACATTAACATAGACCGTTCTCAGGACTGACCACACACCAAAAGCGGCGGTACTAATAAACAATACAGGGTTCACAAACACAAATCAAGTACTGAACAATAGTAGTTACTACAGACAAGAAAAGTTGCACTAACTAAACTCTGCAGACTATTTCTTGCCACCGACCTACGAGATGAACCCCGCATAACTGACTAGGCCATGGACTTCGTGTAAGATGTCTACACGCACCATCGCCATCTTGTCAACCTTGGAGAACCTAACAGAGTGGTCTTTCCACTCATAAACATGATGGTGAAGACATGCCGCATCAGATTTGTTGGGAAGCTTTACAAGAACCACACCCTTCGTAATCGAAGGCACAGCCAGGAAATTGTTGTGGTCAAGTATAGCCTCGAGAACACGCCTGACAACAATGCTACAGGAAAACACTAGTTCAGGACACGTGGCGACAAGGACACATCAGCTGGATAGTTCAGCAGTAGAACTACATCAGGTCTTCCAGTTCACACGGCATGACTTTGAGAACTTCATCTCCACCGCGGACCTGGTTCTAATTCAAACAGAAACCATATTTTATTACTACCTCCATTCAGAAATATAAGATGATTTTCGATATTATACTCCATATATGACTACATATACGCACAAAAAGAGTGAACAAAGACACTATAACATGTCTTCAAAGGCATGAGAGCAGAGGGATTACATGCAATATCCATAACACAAGTTACTAAGGCAAATATACCCTCTTAAAAGGTAGCATTCATGTTCATAAAGTACTCCCTCCGTCCCAAAATTTTTGTCTTAGATTTTTCTAGATACGGATGTATCAAGTCACATTTTAGTATTAGATACATCCGTATCTAGACAAATCTAAGAGAAGAAATTTGGGACAGAGGGAGTAGTTGAAAGTAATCTATAAGAAATCAGTGCCAACCTCTCGCATGTTTTGGTCAAAAGAGGAATTTAGAACCTTCATTTGGCACACAAAAATCACATGCAAGATCACCCAGAAAGTTGTACTACTAGTACTGCTTGTTAGATGAAAAACACGATCAAGATCGAGAAAAAGATCGTCAAGAAGAGATATTACCTGGACTTGCTTAATGAGGGATCCCGGAGAGGGGGGCTTGGACAGGGCGATGGCTTTGAGCTTGTCTGCGGTAGTCTCGGCGGGGTGCTTGCGCTTCTTCGTACCATGAGCCTCGATGGTTTTGGCTGGAGCCATAGACATCACTTCAGCTGGTGCTCCAGCGTCCATCAAGAAACTATCAAATAGAAATAAAAGAAAAGAAACCATAATCACAAACCCAAAATAAGAAAAGAGAGGGAGTTATAGGATCAGTCTCGGGGTTGCAAGACCGGGCCTTGGCCAGAATCAACACCATTGATGCGCTCACCTTTCCTTCTTTGGGAGAGAAGAACAATGGCAGAAGAAGGTCGGGGTTTTCTTGAAGAAATGAGGAACGAGATGAGGTAGAAGCGAGGGTTGGGTAGAGAGGAAGCTGAGAGAGAAGAGTGAAATGATGGTTGCTTCGTCCGTCCAACTTACTGCTGGAAAGGAGGGGGTTTTGTGATTTGACGGCTCATTGGGCGTTACTGCGGCGCTTCGATCGCGGTAGTCTACCATCACTCTACTACGGAGTAATTTAGTGCATGGCCAGTGGACCCCGATGCTGGCTGTCCCACACGTTGGCGAAAGTGAGTAATTTAGTGCATGGCTGGAGGAGGATCCGCATGGTAGAGCGTGTCCACTATTTTTCAAAAGAAAAAAATGATTACAGCAAGTGTTTCCACTCTTATGAGGGAGGAGTGCGAAACACGGTAGCCACTTGAACATACACAATGCTCCTACTACTAGGCATGTGCAGTGGTTCATACGTCAGTACTACACAATCTTGTTGCTAGTGTAGTAAGATATGACGATAACAAATGGTGTTGTGCGCATGTCAACTACTCCTATATGTAACATAGTACCGCTTTTTCGACTGTCCGGTCGAGAATGAATGGTGAGATCAATGTTAACGGAACTAGGTCCACAACGCACGGAGAGTACGGTGCTACAGTACTCCATGAAACATGAAACATATGAAGCACGAATAGTGTTAGGCAGGGTGTATGAAGGGTGCACGGGATGGGAGCAAAAGTTCCCTTCTCGACCCACTTTTGGGTGTTTGGCAGAGTGCATGAAGGGTGCATGAGTCCACACTAGTAGGTTGACAAAAATACACGAAGAGGAAACAACTATATTGAGATGAGAATGCAACCAAACACACCCACACGCTTTTTGCTACAGTGACTGATCTGCACCGTCTGAGTTTGATCCAACGGTCATGTTGCGCCGAGATATGGACATGCCCATGCAGAGGGCACCTAAACACCGCCTAAGTCCCTCTTCTTCTCGAGGCGCACGGCGTTGGTGATGCAGGGTGCAACCGCCCGCAGAGCCCGCTCCCGGTCGACGGGAGCTAGCTCGTCAAAGACAACGTCCAATGGTACGAATGGATTCCGAAGACGGAGCCCTGAAAGGATTCGCCCGGCAATGGCGACGGCAGCCCGCAACCCCTCCTTGTCCAGCTCAGCCCCCACCATCACGCGGAGATGGCTCAGCTCCTCGGCGATATAGGTGAAGAAGGAGACCAGGTCAGGAATCCGCAGCTCGTTGAAGTCGACCGGGTGGTCGAACGGGTTTAGCTCGACGGCTGGCATCCTCGCGCTGGCACGACGGTAGGCATCACGCAGCCGCAACACATGCGTGGCAACTTGGTTCACCAAGTGGCTGAGGCGATCCTGGACCTCGTCACGATCGGCCCGCTCGTGCTCCAGCTGGCTCCCCTGACGGCCTATCATATCTCCCGCTTTCTGCAGCAACGCCACCGACGCCTCGAGCATCTTTGTGGTGGACGCCTGCCGCTTTTGAAGCTCCATGAACTCCCGTACATAATGGAGGAGCACGGCACTCCTCTCCTCCTTGAGCTCACGGAGCTCCACGTCCTTGGCCCTGAGCTCCGCATCCTTGGCATGGAGCTCCTGAGTCAGGCGCCTCACCTCGGACTCTGTGATCTGCTGCGCTACCATGGCACCAGGTAGAAGCAATGGGGAGAGGAAGCAAAGGGGGCGAAACGGCTCAAAGGCAATGCAATCTACGGGAAGGCGGAGGGAGTGGGGAATCTTTTGGTTTTCACCACGGTAAAACACCAGTCGACGACTTCTCACATCAGGGAGCAGTGGGTTTTTACAGGCAGAGTCATCATGACTAATTGCTGCCGCGCCTGCTCCCGTCAATCAAAAAATTAAAAATCCTGTCGCGCCTGCTCCCGTCAATCAAAAAATTAAAAATACTGCCGCACCCAAACACCAGAGCAACGCCGCGGTGGATATTTAAATTTACCTGCCGGCAAGTAGATAAAAAAAGGGGTGAAAAAACAAATTTGGCGGCGGCCTAGCTAATCGGCCGAACTAGCCCAACTAGCTAGCCACCGTGCTTCACTGATGTACTCGGCAGGAAAGGTGGTCTTTCGTGATTTGACGACTCATGTACTTGCTTCGGTGCTACGACCGAGGAGGACCCAGTAAATGCGCGGTAGGGCGTCCCACGTCAGGAAGAATATATGCGTGCACCACTCGGGAGGACCCCGAAACCGCGCGGTAGGGTGTGCCACGTCTCAGCACGGAGAAAAATGTACGTGTAAAAATATACTGTATCAGACGTAGTACCTATGGTTCGACCTTGGGACCCAGCGAGTCGGTCGAAAACACCCCACTAGCCACACAGCTTCATCATGCAAACGTGGCACGGAGGATAGATGTGGTTAGCTCCGTCTCGACCAGCCACAACGTCTCTTGTTCTAGGCGATTCTTCTATTTTCCAAGATTTTTTTAGTTGTAATAACACCACGGCAAGCTAGCGCCGCTCTTCGTGTGTGCCCGTGCAAAGGTTAGACGATGGAGAAAAGAGAGATTGAGATCGCAGACCTGGGACCCACCAGTAAGTGAGACAACGGTCATGCACGTGTTGACGAGGCACTCCCTCTACTCTACTCAACGCAAGTACTGTATAAATAAAATCAAGTTATGGGACAAAGCCAACAACCGTTCGTTTTTCAGGCTATCGACTTACGCTTTGTAGTCCAGGTTGCCAGTTCGAATCTCGTCTTTCAGATTTGTTAGTTTTAGGTCCAAATTTGATTAATGACAAGTGGGACCCCCGTGTGTTGTTCCGATATTTCAGTGTAGGATGGTTTTTTTAACAAACACTTTGCGCGGTTAGACAAGTAACGGCACGAGTTACACGTATTTTGCAAGTTTACAAACAAAAATGACAGCGGCATAGAATGTCACATCCAACCCGCAGCTTAGATACTATGGTGATACAAGTTTTTACACTGTTGGAAGTGAGATCCAATGGCTTGGGAGTAGTCTTTGTAATTATGCGCAATTTCCAAACTCTCCAGAGGTTTTTTTTTGCAAATAAAACATTCAGGCCTCGTGTGTGCCGCTGCATCTTCGATCCAACGGCTCCCCGGTGCTCATATTAGGTGCTCCCCGTAGCTTAATTACCCGCTACGGTGATATGAGCATCTAGGTCGTATGATCAGTGATCAGATGGCACATGCGTAGTACTTGTACTTTCTGCGCATTTCCCAAACTCTATCAACCGTATATTGCAAAAACATTCAAACCTCCTATTGTGGGCCGTTAGATCTCAGTGAACTCGTATCACCATAGAACCTACGGTGCGGGAGCACCTCATACTCTCCCGTGCGAGAAAACATAAGGTGTTATCGCAGCTTGGATGCTACGGTGATACGAGCTTGGAGGTAGTTTGATCTGAGATCCAATGGCATCTGAGCAGTCTTTGTGCTTGTAAGCAGTGGCCGAACTCTTTGGGGGCTTTTCTGCAAAAAACCATTTGAACCACCGAGGAGGTGTTGGGTCACAAATCCAACGCCTCCGAAGAGCTTGTATCACCAAAGCATCTAAGGTGTGGTAGCACATGATATTCTTACATACAGGAGAATATGATGTCCTCCTTCATCTTAGATGCTACGATGATACGAGCTTCGAGGTCGTTGGATATGGGATCAAAGGGCATCTAAGTAGTTTTTGTACAAATTGTGTGCAATTCTCAAACTCATCAAGGTTTCCTGCAGAAATATTAAGACACATCATGTGAGCTGCTATATCTCAGATCTAGAAGCTCCAAGCAACTCGTATCGGCATATAGCATCTAAGGTATGGGGGCACATGATATTCTCCCAGGGAGGAGGGGTGGGGGTGCACAACCAATCGGTGGCTGGGAGGGTGGGGACAAATATAATCTAAACAACCCTAAACAGAGCTCCACAATTTTATCTAAGGTCGAGGGGTTGACCCCCGACAATCATAGCTCCGCCTAAACACAACATTTGCATGTACTGCAGTACTAGACTTAATATTCATGTTTCAGTTTCATGTTCATTTTAAATATTGAACTGAGGACCATGGATGTCTTACATTTTACTCCCTTCATTCCTAAATATTAGTCTTTTTAGAGGCTTCAAATGGACTGGCACATACGGATGTATATAGACATATTTTAGAGTCTAGATTCACTCATTTTGCTCCGTATGTAGTCACTTGTTGAACTCTCTAAAAGACTAATATTTAGGAATAGAAGGAGTATTTTTGAATTCGTGTCATACATGCATGGTTTGGAAAAATAGATGCACTATACTTATTGGAATGTTTTTGTGTTCGTGCGTGTGTCTCTCTCTCTTTGTGTGTGTGGTCATATGCTTGATACATACAAAATTTTCTCACCTCCATATTGTTCATCTTTTAAATTTGAATTTGCATTGGAAAACTTACTAGGGATACCATGAAATGTGAAATCCACGTTGAGATCACTATATCACAAACTCACTCTAATTCAACAACTCGTCATAAATCAATTACCACGTTGAGATTAGTATTTGCAAGGAAAATACGGGTATTGTAATACACATAGATTCGTTCGGCAATTTAAAAGGTTCCTTTCGTATTCTCGAATGGTAGGACCCAATGACGTACCAGCCAGACCTTAGCTCGTGTTGATCCTAAAAAACCCGGGCTCGTGTCCTTCGGTGGCGTGGGTGGTACGCACATTAGGCAACCCCAACCAGTCGAGCCTCAACGTTTCAAGTCGAAATATCTGGCGGCCAAAATTCCAGCCCCGGGAAACTCCCCTCATGTCCCCGGTCCATAATGACTACCGATGAACAACGGAGGGATGCTTTAGTAACTAGACAACGTTACCTACCGTGTCGAGCATGACTCAATTCCCTCGGTCGCTAAGGGAGTCCTGGATTAGGGGGTGTCTGGATAGCCGGACTATACCTTCAGCCAGACTCTTGGACTATGAAGATACAAGATTGAAGACTTCGTCCCGTGTCCGGAAGGGACTTTCCTTGGCGTGGAAGGCAAGCTTGGCGATACGGATATGTAGATCTCCTACCATTGTAACCGACTCTATGTAACCCTAACCCTCTCCGGTGTCTATATAAACCGGAGGGTTTTAGTCCGTAGGACGAACAACAATCATACCATAGGATAGCTTCTAGGGTTTATCCTCCTTGATCTCGTGGTAGATCTACTCTTGTACTACCCATATCATCAATATTAATCAAGAAGGAGTAGGGTTTTACCTCCATCGAGAGGGCCCGAACCTGGGCAAAAACATCGTGTCCCTTGTCTCCTATTACCATCCGCCTAGACGCACAGTTCGGGACCCCCTACCCGAGATCCGCCGGTTTTAACATAGACATTGGTGCTTTCATTGAGAGTTCCTCTGTGTCGTCACTTTTTGGCCCGGTGGCTCCTCCGATCATCAACAGCGATGCAGTCCAAGGTGAGACCTTTCTCCCTGGACAGATCTTCGTATTCGGCGGCTTTGCACTGCGGGCAAATTGGCTTGGCCATCTGGAACAGATCGAAAGCTATGCCCCTGGCCATCAGGTCAGATTTGGAAGTCTAAACTACACGGCTGGCATCCGCGGAGACTTGATCTTCGACGGATTCGAGCCACAGCCGAGCGCGCCGCACTGTCACGATGGGCATGATCTAGCTCTGCCGCCGAACAGTGCCCTGGAGGCCGCACCCGCATCAGCTCCGACCCTTAATTCGGAGCCAACTACGCCGATCGAGGATGGGTGGTTGGACACCGCCTCGGGGGCTGCAATCTCTACGGTGATCGAGCCGAACACTAGCTTTGTCCCCTGCGAAGCCCGTGACTCCAAGGCGTCGGACTCCACTCCGGACTCCGAGCCCTCCGCGCCCCTGCCGATCGAATCCGATTGGGCGCCGATTATGGAGTTCACCGCCGCGGACATCTTTCAGCACTCGCCCTTCGGCGATATTCTAAATTCACTAAAGTCTCTCTCTTTATCAGGAGAGCCCTGGCCAGACTACGGTCAGCAAGGTTGGGATGCGGATGATGAAGAAATTCAAAGCCCACCCACCGCCCACTTTGTAGCCACTGTCGATGATTTAACCGACATGCTCGACTTTGACTCCGAAGACATCGACGGTATGGACGCCGATGCAGGAGACGATCAAGAACCAGTGCCTATAGGGCACTAGAAAGCCACCTCATCATATGACATATACATGGCGGACACCCCAAAAGAAGGCGATGGCGATGGAACATCGGAGGACGACCCCTCCAAGAAACAGCCTAAGCGCCGGTATCAGCGGCGCCGCTCTAAATCCCTCCATAGCAAAAACGGTGATTCCGGCACAGGAGATAATAACACTCCGGACAGTGCCGAAGAAAACCCCCTCCAGCAAGATTCAGCACAGGAGGATGGAGAAGCCAACCCTCATGAGAGAGCGGCAGACAGAGAGGTCGAGGACGATAATTACATGCCTCCCTCCGAAGACGAGGCAAGCCTCGACGATGATGAATTCGTCGTGCCGGAGGATCCCGTCGAAAAAGAGCGTTTCAAATGCAGGCTTATGGCCACGGCGAGCAGCCTCCAGAAAAAACAGCAACAGAGCTGATCAAGATTTGCGGCCGAAGAGTATGAACTTGAACGCCCATCCAAGAGCTACCCAAAGTGCAGGTTGCTACCCCGATTAGAGGAGGAAGCACCTAAACCTACATCACCAGCGCATGATGCGGCCGACCGGCCACCTCGCGGCCGCGATAGAGAGACCTCTCGGGCCTCCACTCAAGCCGCACCCCAGCGCCGCTCAAAAAATATCAAGGCACGGGAAAATGCTATAGATCTGCGAGATATATTGGAGGACAAGGCAAGGCAAACAAGATCGATCTACAAATCACGCGGGCGCCCCACTGCACGAGACGATAATCGTCATGCCGGATATAGTAAATTCGGCCAGGCCGAACACAATAGACAAAGCTCATTTGAGCTACGTCGGGATATAGCCTAGTACAGAGGCGCCGCACACCCACTATGCTTCACAGATGAAGTAATGGATCATCAAATCCCTGAGGGTTTCAAACCCGTAAACATTAAATCTTATGATGGCACAACAGATCCGGCGGTATGGATCGAGGATTATCTCCTTCATATCCACATGGCCCGCGGCGATGATCTACATGCCTTCAAATACCTCCCACTCAAACTTAAAGGACCAGCTCGACATTGGCTTAATAGCTTGCCAGCAGAATCAATTGGTTGTTGGGAGGACCTGGAAGCCGCATTCCTCGACAACTTCCAGGGCACTTATGTGCGACCACCAGACGCCGATGACCTAAGCCACATAATTCAGCAGCCAGAGGAGTCGGCCAGGCAATTCTGGACACAGTTCCTAACAAAAAAAATCAAATCGTCGACTGTCCGGACGCAGAGGCCCTAGCAGCCTTCAAGCATAACATTCGTGACGAGTGGCTTGCCCTGCACCTTGGACAGGAAAATCCGAAATCTATGGCAGCACTCACGACGCTTATGACCCGCTTTTGCGCGGGAGAAGACAGCTGGCTGGCTCGTAGAAATAACTTGACCAAGAACCCTGGTAATTCGGATACCAAGGACAGCAGTGGCAGGTCGCGTCGCAACAAGCAAAAGCGCCGCATTAACAGCGACAATACTGAGGATACGACAGTTAATGCCGGATTCAGAGGCTCTAAATCCGGTCAGGGGAAAAAGCCATTCAAAAGAAATACTCCGGGCCCGTCCAGTTTGGACCAAATACTCGACCGCTTGTGCCAGATACATGGCACCCCTGAAAAGCCAGCCAATCACACCAACAGGGATTATTGGGTGTTCAAGCAGGCAGGCAAGTTAAATCCGAAAATAGAGACTAGGGGCTGCATAGCGATGAAGAGGAGGAGCCCCGGCCGCCGAACAATAGTGGACAGAAGGGTTTTCCCCCACAAGTGCGGACGGTGAACATGATATACGCAACCCACATCCCCAAGAGGGAACGGAAGCGTGCGCTAAGGGACGTATACGCGATGGAGCCAGTCTCCCCAAAGTTCAACCCATGGTCCTCCTGCACGATCACTTTTGATCGAAGGGACCACCCCACTAGCATCCGTCACGGCGGATTCGCCGCATTGGTTCTAGTCCCAATTATTGACGGATTTCACCTCACTAGAGTCCTTATGGACGGCGGCAGCAGCCTGAACCTGCTTTATCAGGATACAGTGCGAAATATGGGCATCGATCCTTCAAGGATTAAACCCACTAAAACGACCTTTAAAGGCGTCATACCAGGTGTAGAGGTCAACTGTAGAGGCTCAGTTACACTTTAAGTGGTCTTCGGAACTCCGGATAATTTCCGAAGCGAGGAGTTAATCTTTGACATAGTCCCGTTCCGCAGCGGCTATCACGCACTGCTCGGGCGAACGACATTTGCCAAGTTCAATGCGGTACCGCACTATGCATACCTTAAGCTCAAGATGCCAGGCCCTCGAGGCGTCATTACGGTCAATGGATACACCGAACGCTCTCTCCGAACGGAGGAGCATACGGCCGCTCTCGCAGCAGAAGTGCAAAGAAGCCTTTCAAGGCAATTCTCTAGTCCGGCTACTAAACGTCCGGACACCTTCAAACGCGCCCGGAGTAACCTACAACAAGACCGTCTGGCACGTTCCGAACAAGCGTAGCAATGCGACCCCAACCCCAGCCCTTGCGAAATTGTGAAACCAGTGCTTCGCGTACATAACTATGCTCTGGAAATACCATGGGCACAGGGAGAGGGGCACCATCACGGCACGCCCGAAACACGGCTTAAAGCGCACTAGGGGCTGCCGATTTTTTAATTTTCTCTTACTTTCAGGACTCCATTCTTCGGAAGGCCTGTCCGGCAGTACAATTGTCGCACAAACAATGCAAGAACCAGGGAAGCAGAAAGTTACGCCGCATTATGGAACTCCCAGGTGGTCTCTATGACGAGCAATATACCTGTTTCACATACCATTCCGCAGCCTGCCCCTGGATAGGGCATGCTAAATAGTCCCGCCTTTTGCTTATCACACTATTTGTATCGTTCTGCTTTGATCACAGCCATTTTAATAAACAATGCATAGCTTTTGTCTATTATTGCATTAATCTCTTTCATATATGTTCATTAATGACATGTTGCACCCGTACACTTTGGTATTGCCAATACGCGAGGGGCTTAAGTACCCCACAATATGGTGTGAGAAGTCCGAACACTTTCACAAGTGTGGCACCCCGAACTTATAGCATTATATGCATCGGCTCCGAATCATGTCTTGGGTCAATAGTTGGGTTTGCCCGACTCCTATGTTTTGGTGCCTTACGTTCCGTTATATCGGCTAAGGTAGCACTAGGAGAACTACTGCGATTGTGCCCCAGTTGAGCTGGGCTAAGCACCTCAGTAGAGAAAGCTAAAACTGACTGTCATGATAAAGCGAGAGCTGGTCGCTGTTTGAGAGGTTTTTCGAGTCCCTAAAGACTTATGCCGCTTAGCGAGAGGAGTCGGCTTTGTCCGGCCTAGGCGTGGATAGCGCCCCAAACTCGGTCTTCCGAATACTAGGGGCTTCGCCGAAATTTAAAATTATAGAATTATATGGCTAAGTGAGAGTGTTCAAGCATTATGGTGAGGTTGCCTTGTTCGTTGTGCTGAGCGCCTCCCTCGAAAGACCCAAAAATGGGAAAAAGAGCGCTCAGGTTTATCCCGAACACCCCAGCACTAGTGGCATGGGGGCAGAAGCCAACGACTCGCCATCTCTCAAATTTGATAAACGGCCGCACAGAAGGTAATATTTTAAATTCAGAAAAAGCATTGCTTAGCGCATATGAACAAGTTTTTAGCGCACAGGACAAAATGAGCGAGTTTAGTCAAAAATTACATCCTTGGAACATTCATCCGCCATAAGGCGGGCACCCTTCAGAACGCCCTCATAATACATTTCGGGCTTGTGATGCTCTTTCCCCGGCGGTGGCCCGTCCTTTACAAGCTTCTCAGCATCCAACTTGCCCCAGTGCACCTTAGCACGGGCAAGGGCCCTAAGGGCACCTTCGATGCAGACAGAGCGCTTTATGACTTCGAGCCTTGGACAGGCCTCCACCAGCCGCCGCACCAGCCCAAAGTAGCTCCCAGGCGGAGCCTCTCCAGGCCACAGCCGAACTATGAGGCCCTTCATGGCCTGTTCGGCCACCTTGTGGAGCTCGACCAGTTGCTTCAGTTGGTCGCTCAAGGGCACCGGGTGTCCGGCCTCAGCATACTGAGACCAGAACACCTTCTCCGTCGAGCTGCCCTCCTCGGCTCGGTAGAATGCGGCGGCATCAGACACGCTATGGGGCAAATCTGCGAATGCTCCTGGAGAGCTTCGGATTCGGGTAAGTAACAAGTAACTCACTTTTACATGTTTGCTTTGCATAAAGAATGCCTTACCCGCCGCTATCTTTTTCATCGCATCCACCTCCTGGAGGGCCTTCTGGGCTTCGGCCTTGGCAGACTTGGCATTTTCAATGGCCGTCGCGAGCTCGAATGCTCGCGTCTTCGAGTCAAGCTCCAAACTCTCATGTTTTTTCATGAGAGCCTAGAGCTCTTGCCGCACCTCGCCAAACTGCGCCTCATACTTCTCCCGCTCGGTGTGCTCCGTGGCTGCCCTTTTCTCGTCCTCGGACAGCGCTTGCTTAAGGGTCGCCACCTCAATCGTGGCCCCTACAATAGCCACGTTAATCCTGTCATTTTTTTGCAATTGCACCTTATATATATATATTTCAATAAGATATCTCTTACCTTCCTTCTCCTCGAGCTGCCGCTTGGCAAGGCCGATCTCTTGCTCGGACCGCTCGAGGTTTTGCTTCAGCGTGCCCACCTCCGCAGTCAGTGCGGCGGACGTTAGCAGCGAAGCCTGCATACGCATATTGACTCTTTTTTTGTTAGACTCCTGCGAATTTTATTAGATCCTCTTTTCAGCTTTTCTTTCCGAACGCCAAACAGAGCATCAGGGGCTACTGTCTATGCGGTACTATTTTTACACATTCTTCACTTACCTCAAAGCCTGTTAAAAGGCTCGCACAGGCTTCAGTCAGTCCGCTCTTGGCGGACTGAACCTTCTGGATCACCGCACTCATAATAGTGCGGTGCTCCTCGTCGATGGAGGCGCCATTAAGCACCTCCAGCAAATTGTCCGATGCCTCCGGTTGGACGGAGGTCACCGGCTCGGTAGGCTTGCTCCTCTTGGAAGGAGGCTGCCTACCGGAGTCCGGAACCGTTGAAGGTTCCGGCGCGGTGTCCGTCTCATAGCCGGACTTGGAGCCCGGGGGGATCTATCCCCTTTACTCCTGGAGTCCGGGAGGTCGCCTTGCGGCTCCTCCAGGACCACCCTCTCCTGGCTCGAAACCTGTTTTGACGCCACCTCGGCGTCGTCCGTAGGGCGGGGGGAGGTAGCGGGCGGAAGTGAATTCACGTCCGACGAATCCAGGGAGCCGCTCGACGACTCGTCGAGCCCGGCCTTGGGCGGACTGCATAATTATATTTGACATAAGGAAAAGTTGTGCAATAAAGGAATACTATGAGTTACTCTGGTATCCGGATACTTACAATTTCGCCGGGCGCTTGGCCCTGTGCGGCCACTCCTCTTCGCCGTCGTCGGCGTCGGTGGAGTAGTCCAGAGGAAGGGTCTTCCCCTTCTTGGACCCTTCGGCCTCCCCGGTCGGGGCGGCCTTCCTTTTCTTTCCTCCCCCCGCTGGAGGGGGAGAGGTTTCTTCTTCCTCCTCCTCTCTCTTCACGGGAGGAGTGCGCCTCGGAGTCGTCGGATGATGAATCCGACACCTCCAGGCGTCGGGCACTCTTTCGACTCCCTGTGGCCTTCTTCTTGGCCTTCTTCTCCGGCACCACATAGGGTACCGGAACCAGCAGCTTCGCCAAGCGAGCATCGGCTGGGTCTTCAGGCAAAGGAGCCGGACAGTTGATCTGTTCGGACTTCGCCTGCCAATCCTGTCAAAGATAAGGGAGCTTAGATCCCACATAGAGTCAAACTATGAAAAACTAGTACCCTGTAAAAGGTAAAAATAGCTTACCGCACTAGCGTGACGCTGCGTGCTGAATCGGCGATCCTCGGTAGCGGATGCGGGAGCCTCGGCGCCCTTGAATAGCGCCTTCCATGCATCTTCGTACGTCGTGTCAAAGAGCCTGCTCAAAGTTCGGTGTTGCGCCGGGTCGACTCCCCACAGGTTGAAAGCCCATTGTTGACACGGGAGGATCCGGCGGATGAGCATAACCTTGACTACATTGACAAGCTTGAGCTGCTTGTTCACCAGGGTTTGGATGCATGTTTGCAGTCCAGTCACCTCTCCTTTGTTGCCCCACAACAGGCCCGTCTCTTTCCAGGACGTGAGCCGCATATGGGGTCCGGATCAGAACTCGGGGGTTGCGACCCATTCAGGGTCGCGCGCCTCGGTGATGTAAAACCACCTCGATTGCCACCCCTTTAGGGTCTCCACAAAGGAGCCCTCGAGCCATAGGACGTTGGGCATCTTGCCCGCCATGGCACCTCCGCACTCCGCCCGATTACCGCGCACCACCTTTGGCTTGACATTGAAAGTCTTGAGCCATAGGCCGAAATGGGGGCGGATGCAGAGGAAAGCCTCTCCCACAACGATAAACGCCGAGTTGTTGAGGATGAAGTTCGGGGCCAGATAGTGGAAATCCAGGCCATAGTAGAACATGAGCCCCTGGACGAATGGGTGGAGAGGAAAGCCCAGTCCGCGGAGGAAGTGGGGAAGGAACACTACCCTCTCATGGGGCCTTGGGGTGGGGAGGAGCTGCCCCTCTTCGGGAAGCCGGTGCGTGATGTCGTTAGACAAGTATCCGGCCTTCCTTAGTTTTTTGATGTGTCCCTCCGTGACGGAGGAGACCATCCACTTGCCTCCCGCTCCGGACATGGCTGGAGAAGGTTGAGGTGGGGAGTGCGGACTTGGGCACTGGAGCTCGAGTGCACGGAAATGGATGAGCAAAGGAGAAAGAAGGCGTGGATGAAAAATGTGGATTCTTATCCCCTTATATGGGCGGACGCGACTATGCGTCCCCACTAGCCTGATAAAACTCGCTTATCTCCCAAGCGCCGTAATCAATGGCGCGGTTGGGTTACCCACACCCGTATTGATGAGAATCCCGGGATAAGGGGACACGATCTCCGCTTCGACAAGATGTGCCAAGGAAACCGCCTCGCTAAACGCGCTGAGGTGGGACAACAAAACGATTCGAATAAAGGCTTGGCTGTGGTGTGATGTCACGCTACGGAATACGTCAGCAGATCAGATTTGTGTAAATATTATTCTCTCCATGGCAATATGTGGAAACTTATTTTGCAGAGCCGGACACTATCCTTGTGTTCGGAATCTTCTATGAAGTACTTGGAGGAGGAACCCGCCTTGCAATGCCGAAGACAATCTGCGCGCCGGACTCGTCGTCATTGAAGCCTGGTTCAGGGGCTACTGAGGGAGTCCTGGATTAGGGGGTGTCTGGATAGCCGGACTATACCTTCAGCCGAACTCTTGGACTATGAAGATACAAGATTGAAGACTTCGTCCCGTGTCCGGAAGGGACTTTACTTGGCGTGGAAGGCAAGCTTGGCGATACGGATATGTAGATCTCCTACCATTGTAACCGACTCTGTGTAACCCTAACCCTCTCCGGTGTCTATATAAACCGGAGGGTTTTAGTCCGTAGGACGAACAACAATCATACCATAGGCTAGCTTCTAGGGTTTAGCCTCCTTGATCTCGTCGTAGATCTACTCTTGTACTACCCATATCATCAATATTAATCAAGTAGGAGTAGGGTTTTACCTCCATCGAGAGGGCCCGAACCTGGGTAAAAACATCATGTCCCTTGTCTCCCGTTACTATCCGCCTAGACGCACAGTTCGGGACCCCCTACCCGAGATCCGCCGGTTTTGACACCGACAGTCGCCGCTCGTCAAGGTCACCCGTCAACTGCATTGCCTAGTACTACTACTACTACTACACGAGGATGAGCACAGAATTGAGCCCGTTTGTTCGTGCCTAGTACTTGAGTTAATATATCAGGCAATGCACTGGTATGGAGGGATTATCCTTTTACTCTGCATATATAACTTGTCTGAAGTCTAACTAAGAAAAATGTTTGACCAAATCCTTTCTTAAGAAATACAACAAGACAGATGTACGGCTTGAAAAATTTATTGCATGATGCAGGTTATGATATTGTTTCGAAGCCTGGATCTTAAATTTCAGAAAATAAAAAAGTGAGTATAAATTCTTGAAACTAAGTATGGTCACGTGATATGGCACAAATATTACTTCGTAAGTTTTTTTTTCAATTTGAGACAAGCTGCTTATGACAAGTTGCACAAATGAAGAGCCAAGGTATTTTGGAACAAAGACCTGTCACGTTAAGGCGAACGCTTTCACTATTGAAACCATGGGCATTTACGTGCCACCACGAGTCCCCGCTTCTCATCGGCAGGTGCCGTCCGAGCAAGCGTGTGAGTCGACGGGAGGCATGCGAGCAGACCGCTACGCCGGCTGTCAGGGAGGCGTGCGAGCAGACCGCTGTGCAGGCTCACCGGGAGGCGAGCCCTTTGACCAGGCTCCGCCGCCCACCGTCGTCCCAACTGCTCCCACTTTCAATGTCACCGGCGCCGCAGTTTAAAATAAACCCCGCACTATCCGGTATTGCTATAATCCTCTCTCTTCCTCTCTAATTTTCCTGTCGTCTACCTCCAACTTGCCTGACCTAAACGTACGCCATGCCGCATCACGATGGTCTGCCCTTAGTGTTCCAGTTTCCTGAGGAAGACACCCAGCCGGAGTCTCAAGAACATAAGGCGCTTTGGGACGAGCTTGAACTGGCCTTGCGGGAAGACGCCGCGCCTGTCCCCGCTCCCGTTCCGGCTCTAGTCGCCCCGACTGCGCCAGCGCCTGGCATTGATGGGCTAGGAGCCGCACATTGTCGCCGAGCTTGATCCCACAGGGTTCCACGAGGTCCCCGCCGACTTTCACGCGCCCGTGCACCTGCCAGCGCACGCGCCTGCGCGTGCACTGACGCGCACGCCCGTGCCGGTGCTGGTGCATCTGCCAGCGCATGTGCCTGCGCGTGCACTGACGTGCACGCCCGTGCCAGTGCCCGTGTACATGAATGTCTCCGCCGCGCCGTTGACAGTGCCTGTCCCCGCGCGGGTGCCAGTGCCCCCCTCAGCGGCATGGATGGCCGCCGTCGACCGCTTCCTTGCACCAACGCCAGTCACCTCCTCCCGCCAGTTGACTCGCTCCAAAGTCCAGAACATTTTGGCCTTCCTTGAAGCTAGGCCAACGTCCAGGAGTATGCCAACAACGGCGCAAGACGCCGCCCTCGCCGTCGGTCAGTGGCCCGACGACACACAGAGCACGGCAGTGGAGCCGCTTCCCACCGCGAGACGCCCCCGCCGCCGCCGCGTAATCTAAATTTTCCATGAAAAACATTCGGATTTCCATGCTTAAAATCCGAACGTTTATCATTTACGTTTATTTTATATCGATCGTCGTATAATTCAAAGTCGGAGTCAGACTGAACGAAATGTATGGTTTGATCGATTGAATGTTCTGCTAGAGCCGTATCAAATTAAATTTAAAATGTCATCAAGCCACATGTATTCCTTGTCATCCAACGACCTAGACTGCTTCAATGTCGAGCGCTCAACACATTTAGCGTGCAGTTAATTTCATGCCAAAAATAGTGCTAATCGCATGACAACACGCAAATAATATGCTAGTAGTTAATATCCGCATGCACTTAATATACTTCCAAATTAACGTGCATTGCACGTACACACTGACTAGTGCTGCTAGTACGTGAAACTGGTGCCGTGACTTGTGAACGCGTCCAGATATGGTCAACGGTCGCCCGCGAGTTCTTCCTGTTTGCCCGTGCGTCTAAACGCAGAAGGGGAGGAGAGAGAGAGAGCACACATGGAACCCACCAGTAAGTGAAGGCGAATAGTACTAAAAATAATATTACATGTTATCCATTAATTAGGTTGTGGTAATATAAAAACATTATGTGAACAAAAGGGGTACGACAAACATTGCTATTCTACGTATGTTGCCTATTGACGTGCGGCTTGAAGGCCCGGTCGCATGTTCAATCCTCGTCCTTTATTTTTTAATTTGTATATGGGTCCAAATTTGTTTCATGACATGTGGGCCCCTCGGTGTGTAGTTTGTAGCACTTTAATTTGTGGGTCGAAATTTGTTCCATTCCAAGTGGACTATCGGTGTATAGTTTTGTAGCTTATTTATAATAATTAAAGAGAACAACATAGTTTTTTCTATAATACCATGGTGCGACATTGAAGGCGAGAAAGGATGTGCGAGAGAGCGATGACCGAGCCAAAGGGAAATCAACTAGGGGAGTTGCGTGGGTTGCAATGGTGTTTGGAGTAGTTGTGGGCCGAATGCTACGAAAATATAATCTAAACCGACCGGAATAAATGCCTACACAAATTAATCCAAGGTTGGAGTGCCCCTCGCAATGTAAATAGCTCCGGCTTTGCGAGGGATGGAGAGGTAGTAGCTTCAACGCGTGGAAGATACGGTGTGAGAAAGCGAGGTCAATCGAGAGACATATAGATAGAGAGACAAAGTGAGTGTGGTCCGACATTCATTGAACAAATATATATGCTCTGGAGATATATTGTCTGATTGATCTTTTTGGCAAGGGTGAGGGGTGTAAGATAGAGCTTGAGAGATGATCCAGTCACAAACGTGTAGATATATTTTGTGCGTGGGAGGAAGCAAGGTCAACCGATCACATAGGGTCGCCGTGCGATTGAAAGAGTGAGATGGGTTGGAGAGAGTGACCTAGATAGACGATGTGCGTGAGATAGTATACAATGTGAATAGGTCGAATTGGGCTCAAACATGGTGATATATCGTTTTTGTACGAGAAAGAGCGAGGTTAATCGAGACATACAGAGAGAGAGAGAGAGGGAGAGAGAGAGAGAGAGAGATTGAGTGAGCGTGGCCCACCATGAGGTCGAAAGAGTGGCGGCGGCTTGGATTGACTGACCTAGATAGACAATCTGCGTGAGAGAGTATAGAGTGTGTCGATCGAGGCCCGAACAGGGAGATATATCATTTGTGTGTGAAAGAAAACGAGGTTAAACGAGACTCAGATAAAGAGAGCGAGATTGAGCGAGTGTGGCCCGCCGTGCGGAAGAAAGAGTGAGACAGTCTCGAGGGAGTGACCTAGATATACAACGTGCGTGCGTGCGCACGAGAGGTTGGGGGGGCTAGATAGGCAATGCATGTATTTAGCGCGAGAGGGTGAGAGGGAGAGGGAGGAGAGAGAGACAAAGCTCGGCATGGGGTGCAATGGCGGGTGTGTGAGGTAAATACATTTGGTAACAAAGTGGAAAAAGGGGTTGTGTAGTTGAGAGACTTAGAGATCGAAACATGGAGAGAAAGAATGAACGTGTGTTGGAAACCGATAGCTTCCTAAGGTGGTTAGGAGAGGAAGATTGACCGATACACGAATTCAGTGTACATAGTAGGAGACTTAATATCGATGTTTCAATTCAGTGTACATTGTAAGATTTGAACCGAGGACCAGGCATATGGGTAATTATTTTGAATTCGTGCCATACTAAGTTCCGAAAAGTTGACATTGACTCAGTTTGTTGTGCTATTTTGTAGGTCATATGTTTGAATCCATACAAAAGTTTTCTCACTACCATGGTGTTCATCATATACATATGAATTTGTATTAAAAAAGTAGGGTGGATACAGTGAAATGCGAAATCCACGTTAGAATTGGAGATCACTACGTGACACACAGTCTAATTCAAATAACTAACTACGTGACACACACACTCTAATTCAAATAACTAATTATGTGACACACACTCTAATCCACGTTAGCGTGGGTACCGTTTCGATTTTTTTTCAAATAACTCATTAATTAATTTATAGTACTCCCTCTGTTCACTTTTATAAGACCTTGAAGACATTTCAGACAATGTGCAAAACAGTTCATTTTAAGTTGTCTGAAACGACTTACAAAAGTGAACGGATGGAGTATCTCGTTTCGAATGACTAATTATTGCAAGGAAAACATGGGCATGGTAATACATACATATTTGTTTGCAAACGAAAGAAGATTCATTTGCATTCTCAAATGTAGGCGCACCAGGCAGACCAGGGTCATGTCGGGGCGGACGCTGCTTCAGTTCCTTAAAGGCCACTGCCTTTGGGTCACTGACATGTGGGCCAACCACCTGTTGGGCCCAGATGTCATGGACACAAAGGCAGGTGCCTTAAGGCACCAAAGCATAGTCCTGTCGGGGTGGTCGCGTGTCTCGGACGGACGCGTAGCACCCAGCCACCCACCCCCTCCCCCCAAAAAAGGACGACGACAATATAAGTTCGCGCTTCCACGTTTCAGATTGAAATATCTGGCGGCCCCAATTCCAGCCCTGCAAAATCTCTCTTCTCCACCAGCCCCTTCCCCGCCCAGATTGCTCAAATCCCTAATTCGCCGCCAACCCTCGAATCGCCCCTCGTCTCATATCTTTCGCCATCGTTCCCCACCTCTGTGCTGGACGACGACGATGAAGACGGCGGTCGCGCTTCACCACCGCACTGGAGCTACCTCATCTACGCCCTCGTCCACCGCACAGGGTGGTCCACCAACAACGTCGGCCGGTGCAACCGATGTGCCTCACAGACACCGAGTTCCACCACATCAGGTGCGCTTCACCGACGCCGTCTCCTAGTTCACCGGTGCTACTTCACCGAGCACATTGTCGCACCTCCGCCACCCGAGGCCGTTGGGGCTTCACCAACGGTCTCGTCCACCGCATCGTAGCGCTCCGCTGCCACTCTAGATCTGCATCCGTGCGCGGCCAGCCAACGCTAGCGCATCACCCTCAACGGCTCTTAAGTGACCCGCACTCTAGCTAGGCGAGCATGCCCAAACGCCGGCCCAAACTAGTTATCCACACATCACTCCCTTGTGCACTGTTCCGACGATGTTTGGATATCCTTTCACGTATAACCAGTGCGCAAACTGCATATCAATATATCTATCCTGCACAAGTATGCCAATAGTTTCAAACAACAGATTAGAAAAGTATTTATGCTATGTTGTCATGATACGAGGACTTTCTGGTAGATGGCCTCGACGTTTCCTCAAGCTATGAAAATGCACTATAATTTGCTTGTCATCAATGCCCGCAAATCTCTGTCTCTCTCAACATAGAAGATCATCATTAGACACTAAATCCTTCAATGAGCTTGCAAAATGCTTGCATTAGATCCCTCATTAGACACTATATGTTCATCACCAGGAGCATGTAAAATGTTTGCATCAAATCCTTCATTAGCAGTCTGTTCATTAGACACTTCAGGGTCAAGAACAACATGAGCTTGTATGTTTGCACCGGAAACTTGATTAGATACATCAGATTCAGTCAGTTCAGTATTGATTGGGGGAGTTATAAAATAAGTAGAAATTTGTTTCATTTTCTCGTAGATTCCCTACATACAAGCAGTTTTACAACACCGTCAGGTTTAACTATTGGCCAGAAATTGAAGAGTTGAATTAGATATAATCAGGGATGTGATGTACCTGCTTGTTGCGCATGCTACTCTTGCAAGCTACGACTGTCCATTTGCGCAAGCTCGATGCCATGCCCGTGCTGGCGCCGCTGCCTCCCACGCAGGCTACACCCAGGGTTGGATCTTCATCTTCTTGTCCTTCCGTTCGCTTGAAGCCTGGCGACCACCCTCCAACGAGGGTGCGAGGAAGTGCTGTGTCGGTCTGTCCAGCGGCTGCTAGGTTAGGAGCGAACAAGACTGGGAGGCTGGAGCGAATGAATTAGGATTTTTCCTGCTGTTGATCGATATGGGAGGCGCTCGTTTGGGCCACGAGCCTGCAATAGGGACTGCCTTGCACTTATGTTATTGGCCCATCCAAATTGAAACATTTTTCTTCATTTTTTACATTGCCCGCTCATGCGTTGGGACGAACAAAACTAGCGTGGGCCGACCTGGATGACTCAAACTAGGTGCTCACTTTCCAGCCACCTGAGGCGGCCGCCCATACCAGCCCATATGGTGGCGTCACCCCTTTTTGCGTGCATGATTGGATAGTGAAAAATATTCCAGTGGCGCTTTTGATTTACCCACAGAATGGTTGAATTGCTTGTTTCTATGAACTGAGTTCGCCAATAATGTGAAGGATGCCAGTCTTTTCATCCTATTGTAGATTGCTTAGATCTCGATATGCCAAAAGTAATCGCATGAAATATACAGTAAAAGCCAGTGTGATGTGTTTGGCTACAACTAGTCTGACTACACGTCCTCATATAACATATCAAGGACGCACCGTCTTACCAGATTAACCATTCGACTTACCCGTGCAGTGTGGGAAGAAAGAAGTATTGGGACTGCGTATCCAAGCAATTGATGCCATGGACTCCTTCGTACAACCTTGTAAGTGAAGAAGAAGTTGCAGTGTGCCTGTACAAAGAACTAGCGTAAGTTCAGTTACCTGCTTCTCGGAATTTTAGTTAGCCACTTATTGCAAAATTGTTCAATTATGTTGCTTGGCTTAATTTAGTTTGCTACTGATTACATAATGGCACAACCTGTTAATCATATTGTAGACTGCGCCTATCTATGTGTTTGATACTTACTGTTAAGAATTACCTGTTTGCCTTAACTTAAATATCTACTTGTTTATTTAACTGCTTTGCTGCTGCAATAGCGGGTTACAATGATGTTAATAACTACTTTTCAGCATCCAATGGAAACTCTTTAATTCCTTGTTTGTTTAACTGGTTTGCTGTTATAACTACCAATTGAGATGTTTTGCTAACTTCAACTTTTCTGAATCCAATCGGAACATTAATGGCAAAACAGGTTAGCCCAATATCAAAGAGCAAGGCCCCCACGGACGTTGCATCATCCCACAGCAGTGGCACCGGCCCTATCGTGCATTATGAATTGCCAACTGCTGATGCTCTAGAGGCTAAACTACTGGTAGAAAGAGATTCTGCTTCTGCACTTTGAGATGAAGTTGACATGTTTAGGAAGCAAACATCACAATCACAAGCAGTACTCAAGACAACCATTAAATATTTGGTGGATTTCAAAACGAAGCAAGCTGAGACTGACCAGATTGTTAAGGTCCTGAAGGAAAAAAGGAAATTAAATTCCTACTTGGTAAATCATAGGTGAAATGTTCTTTCCATAGTTGAATAACATTTGTGTTGTCTGTTCATGTAATCAATCAAACCATTTGTTTTAGAGATCATGTAATAATTGTTTTTTTTGTATTTTGGTTTGTAATTTTATTTGAGCACAAGTCTGTATTAATTGATAAGACTCGGAGACATTTCATTTGGATTGCTGTGCCAGACCTACAAATATGCCAATCAGGCTGAATGTGCATTCAGCAATAGTAGTATAGATGGACCATAAGTGGCACGCATCGGAAAGGGCCAAGATGCTGGCTAAAAAAAGGATGCTGTTGTAGCCAAAAAAAAGTACAGCGGCCTGGCTTATGTATGTTAGTTGATATTATTGATCCATATACTCTATAAGTGTTTATATGTCTGTTAGTTCCGTACATTCTTGGTTGATTGACTCGATATTTGAATCTTGATACATCGCTTGTGTACATATCTAAATGGGAGTACACATTATGCTGCGTGTGACATTTGAGTTGGACCTGAAGTGTTCCAAATATTTGAATTCACCTTAAACTGGATTCTAGTCTCTGAATTTGAGTATCGACATTTGAAAACCATATTCATATATGACCGTGGAATACATGTTTGTGGTCCTTTTGAAGATATATAAAAACAGATAGAACGATTTATAAAGATTCATATAGGAATACAAAATGGATTCGAATTTAGTTGCCAGGGTAAACGTGGATGCTTATTGTCCCAAAATTCGAAAGAAACAGCAAAATGTCCACTCCCACGTCGGCTGCCCGAAGCCAACTGTTTGGGAGATGGAAATTACTATCTACCCATTACACGGACAATCCATTGGCCCGATTTCCACTGCTCTAAATAGGGGTAGGTTAGTAACTTCAATTAGACGTGACACGACCGCCTCTGAGCCCATTCCGACACGTTGGGTGTCAAACATGGGCGGCAAAACTCATTTGATTCAAGCTCGTCCGAAAGACCTCTGTTTCTCCCTCCATTCCCCATTCATACACGGTGGGTGTAAAAACAAACTCTCCTCGTCCGAAATCGATGTAGGCTAATATTTTAAATAGCGGAAGATGTGTAACTTCCATCTGACGTGACACAACCGCCCTACCTGTCAGCCCCGTTCATACACCATGGGCGCCAACCATGGGCGGCAAAACACCCTCTCCTCGCCTGAAATAGTTACCAGCAAATATTTGGGAGATGCGAGATTACCGTCCTATCCCCAACTGACGAGATGTCCAAATTTTGAACGAGGGCTAAGTTCGTAACTTCCCCATATTTCAGACAGGCGCGTCCCAAAAACATGGTTCCCCGTACCTCTCCCTCCATTTTCCCATTCATACACCGTTCGCGCTAGAACACCCCATCCCCACACCAGCCTCCGTCCGCCACCCCATCCATCGCCGCCGTCCTCCACCACATCCATCGCCACCGTCCTCCACCATGCCGGAGCGCCTACCAAGACCGCGTCGTCCACTGCTAGAGATGGACGTTTCTCATCCACAGCAACGGACCAATAGCCTTGCATCGCGTCCTCTCGCTTCATCGGCGTCGTCGTCCTCTTTGCCGGGGCCGCTCGCACGACCTTCTCTTCCACCGCAACGGGACTTATCCCCCGATGCACCTGTCTACCGTCGCAAATCTGCTTCAACGCCACTGACAGCCATCGCACCCCCGATGCCTACACGGCGCCGCAAGGGAGGTGGTACTTCATATCTCCTCAACTTTTTGATCTCAACCAGAAAATAGATCTTAACTTGGTTACTCTACTTTCTTTTTAGCTCTTAGAATTTAGTTCTTAGTTCGAAGCAAACAATGGATGCTAAATATCATTTCTCTGGTTTGCAGCTTCAAATCTGTCATGGCACAGCCATAATACGGTTTAATTGATCATGCTTAGGGTTTAATTGATCATGTTGGTTCCGTGGTGGTTTCTTTAATAGAAATCGGAGGGGAAACCTTCTTTTGCTAAAAAAATATGCTTAGAGTTTCCCCCTTTTATGATCACTATATGATCAGAATACATGCTTCGTGTCATAATAACACTGCTCCACCCATCAAGCTAAACAAGCTTAGTTGTTCAAATACGAATCTGATATTATTAAAATAGAGTTGTTTAATTGGTCAGCTAAATGTTCCTAAATTAGTTTCGAAAATGCATATTCGCCGCTCGGGTGTGTATCTCTGTGTGTGGCCTGGTCAGCACGGTTGTGAGGTGAACTTTGCATATGGAGGGGTTTATAGGGAGACACTCTCTGAGTTGAATCCGCAATGCATTCCATAGATAATCTGACTACTTTTTATGTTTTCATGAATCTCAAATTCTGAATAGCATCATAATGATTATGAGCTTGCGCGCATGAAAAGAATAAAGGAGAACAATGCCATGGCCGTCAAACTTGGCATTAAGGGACTGAAATCAAGTCTGGATGCAATGCAATGCAAACGCTCTCCACCTACAGATTCATGCTCAGAATACGATCCTAACAGTGATTCTGAGCTAGAGGGAGACCTAAGTCAATGTAGCTCCCTAGTGGAGGAGTCAGAGGAAGATGCCCTATCTTATTCACCCATCAAGGTACTTGCTCTAACTTTCCAAGGTTACATTGCTCGCACATATCTTGCAACTGATGCTTTGCATTGCTTCTACTTTGTTGAACTGCCATTAGCTTAGTTTACATATCGTGTATGTGAATACGCCCTGCCTATCCATTTTCAGTACATATTCCATCTGTCATCATACCATATTTATCCATTCAAATGTTGTTCTTGTGTATCAGATGTTCAAAAGGAAGAGGGTGATTGCTGATCGTGGAGGAGCACAAGCAAAATATTTGGAAAAGGTAGTGGCACCTGATAAATCAAATAGCCCATTAGGTGTAGTTGCAATATCACCTGACCCACAAAATACCCCAACTCTAGCCGACTCTAGACCTACTACACTGGTCATTTCTGATGCCCCAACTCAGCAGACCCCAACTGCAGCAAACAGTATGATTATGCCAGTTGACATAGCACCAGCTGTATGACGCAAAACCCCCATTCCAGCAAAGAGTACACCAAATCCAGTTGCCAAATTCCTTTTCGAACCAGAGAGAGCCCCAATTGCAGCAAATAGGACCCCTGTTCCATTTCTTCCCAGTTTAGAAGATGAAGCTTATGTTGTTGTCAGGAACTTTGTGCGCATCTTTCCTTCATGGAAAGATTATACCGCAGCCACAGAACAATTTCCAGTCTTACTCCGCAACTTACGCGTAAGTAATGTACTAATGTTATTCATGGTCATTACTGCATATGTTTCTGCTGACAGAAGACACAAGATTTCATTCTTTTAAATAGGCAAGGAGCAAACTGGATTGTGATGACGAGCAAGGGTTGGTTGTGCTTTTCAAGCACTCGTTGATGAAGTATCATTCCTACCTGGGGCAAGCGCACTTCGATGGCAAGCCTCTGAACGAAATTTCTGTAGTCTCCGGTGCTACATTTATCCGACGGTGACCTGAAAGAACAAGTGCTCCCTAGGTGGTTTTGGTAATTAATGACAACATATCTCTTGTTGGACTAACATTTCTATCTAGCATGTTTGAGATAAGTTCAACAATGGAGTGGCATGGACTAAAGGTTGTGGGAACTCCTTCAAGATGCTAAGGACAAAGGATTGGCTAAAGCTTCAAGCTCAAGACTCTTCATTTTACATTTTAGTGATCCAAGATCACATTGAGTCTATAGGAAAAGCCAATACTATCGAGGGATGAGGTGTTGCTTAGTGAGCCTTTTGCTTCATGTGCTTAATGATATGCTCCAAAACCCTCAGCTACTTTCCAACTTCCACATATGACCTAAACCCAAATCCAAACTCGGACCTACCGATTCTTTCTACCCGGCGCCACCGAGTTTCACTTGTCATAGCCACTGCCAAACCCTAAGCAAATCGGTTCTACCGATAGGGATCTCGGTCTCACCGAGATGGGATTGCAATCTCACTGTGTATGTCCATTGCCAAAATTGGTCTCACCGAGTTTGAGCAATCGGTACTACCGAGATTACAATGCAAATCCTCTGGTTAGCTTATTACCAAATCGGTCTCACCGAGTTTGTGTAATCGGTCTCACCGAGTTTGCCTGACCAACTCTCTGGTTAACTTATTACCAAAATCGGTCCCACCGAGTTTGTGTAATCGGTCACACCGAGGTTACGTTATGCCCTAACCCTAACCATATCGGTCCTACCGAGTTGCATGTCAGTCCCACCGAAAATCTCTAACGGTCACTAGGTTTACTATTTCGGTCCGACCGAGTTTGTTGATTCGGTCCCACCGAGATTGGTAAATTGTGTGTAACGGTTGGATTTTGTGTGGAGGCTATATATACCCCTCCACCTTCTCTTCACCCGTGGAGAGAGCCATCAGAACACATCTACACTTCCAACTCATATGTTCTGAGAGGGAACCACCTACTCATGTGTTGAGACCAAGATATTCCATTCCTACCATATGAATCTTGATCTCTAGCCTTCCTCGAGTTGCTTTCCACTCAAATCTTCTTTCCACCAAATCCAAATCCTGTGTGAGAGAGTTGAGTGTTGGGGAGACTATCATTTGAAGCACAAGAGCAAGGAGTTCATCATCAACACACCGTTTGTTACTTCTTGGAGAGTGGTGTCTCCTAGATTGGCTAGGTGTCACTTGGGAGCCTCCGACAAGATTGTGGAGTTGAACCAAGGAGTTTGTAAGGGCAAGGTGATCGCCTACTTCGTGAAGATCTACCGCTAGTGAGGCAAGTCCTTCGTGGGCGATGGCCATGGTGAGATAGACAAGGTTGCTTCTTCGTGGACCCTTCGTGGGTGGAGCCCTCCGTGGACTAGCGCAACCGTTACCCTTCGTGGGTTGAAGTCTCCATCAACGTGGATGTAGGATAGCACCACCTATCTGAACCATGGGAAAAACATCCGTGTCTCCAATTGCGTTTGAATTCTCCAAACCCTTCCCTTTACATTCTTGCAAGATGCATGCTTTACTTTCCGCTGCTCATTTACTCTTTGCATGCTTGCTTGATATGTATCGTGTTTGTTGAAATTGTGCCTAAAACTCCAATCAAACTGAAAAAGTTTAAAAACTGCAACTTTAGCACTAAGTGTCTAATCACCCCCCCTCTAGACACACCTACTTCAAGGTCCTACAAGTGGTATCAGAGCTTTGGTCTCCATTGCCTTGGTTTAATCACCATTGGAGGAAGATGGATGTGTCTACTTTAGGGAGTCTTAGACATAGAGTGCCTATTCTTGATGGAGAGTATTTTCATGAGTGGAAAAATGAGATGCTTGTAATTTTCAATCAATATCATTTGAACAAGTACATTGCTAGCCCTTGTGCACCTCATATTGATCCTTTGCATCCTACCCTAGATGAAGACATTGACATGATTCGCAATCTTAGAACCGTTGATCTCATCATTAGAGGATTGCCCAAAAACTTGATTGCTAGTTTACCTACTCTTAATTGTGCCTATACTATATGGAAATTTCTTGAGGAACGATTTCCCGATTATTCCTTGAAGAATTTGGATGAAATTCTCCATAAATATATTGCCTTGAGTAATATGAACTCTAGTGATCCTAGTTTTGGTGATTGTCTATTTGAGCTTACTAATCTCATGCATGCTAAAGGAAATGTTGGAATCATTAATGATATTATATCCGAAGCTATAAGAATTCATAAAGGTGACCACTTTGATGATCATTTATCTAATGAATCACTCTCTCTAGGAAATGATGAGTCACAAGATCATGTTGAACATGGATACTATGATGAGGATGATGATAGTGACTTCGATCTTGATGATGCAATGAGACATTTTGGTCTTATGGCAAATCTTCGGGGATATGTGTCAGGAGGAAAGGAATGGGTTCTTGACAGTGGATGTACTGATCATATGACCGGAGATGAAGAGATGTTCCGTGAGCTTGCTGAAAATGACGGCCCTCAAAAATATGTCACCTTTGGTGATAATTCAAAGGGTAAGGTGGTTGGCCTTGGTAAGGTGGCCATCTCACATGATAGCTCCATTCAAAATGTCATGCTCGTTGAATCTCTCGGCTACAACTTACTTTCAGTATATAGACTTGCTGATTTCGGTTTGAATGTCCTATTTACTGAGGTAGATTGCCAAGTGTTTCGTCGAGACAATCATAAAATGGTCTTTACCGGTATACGTAGAGGTGATCTTTACATTGTCGATTTCTCTAAAAAGGCACAACCTTAAACTTGCTTTATTGCTAAATCCTCAAAAGGTTGGTTGTGGCATAGACGACTAGGTCACATTGGCATGAGAAACCTTGACAAGCTTATTAAAGGAAATCATATCCTTGGAGTTAACGATGTCATATTTGATAAGGATAGACTTTGCAGTGCTTGTCAAGCAGGTAAACAGGTTGGAGGAAGGCATCCCGTGAAGAACATCATGACCACAAGGAGGCCACTCGAGCTACTTCATATGGATCTTTTTGGTCCCAACGCCTACAAGAGTCTCGGTGGAAATTCTTTTGGTCTAGTTATAGTTGATGATTTTTCAAGATTTACGTGGGTGTTCTTTCTCGATGACAAGTCGCAGGTCCAGAAGATCTTCAAAAACTTTGCTAGAAAGGCCCAAAATCAATTTGACGTGAAGATCAAGAAGGTTCGGAGTGACAATGGAACGGAGTTCAAGAACGCAAATGTGGACACCTTTCTTGACGAAGAAGGGATTTCACACGAGTTCTCGGCTACGCACACACCTCAACAAAATGGAGTTGTTGAGAGGAAGAACCGGACGCTCATCGAAATGGCGAGAACGATGCTTGATGAGTACAAGACACCGAAGCACTTTTGGACAGAAGCGGTTGAGACAGCTTGTCATGCAACAAATCGCTTGTATCTTCACAAGCTACTCGGCAAGACAGCATATGAGCTCCTCACCGGTAACAAACCCCAAGTTGGATACTTTCGAGTATTCAGCTCAAAGTGCTACATTCTTGATAAGCATCGTCGTTCAAAGTTTGCTCCTAAATCTCATGAAGGTTTCCTACTTGGTTATGGCTCAAACTCTCACACTTACCGTGTCTACAACAATTTCACCCGAAAGGTTGAAGAAAAGTTAGATGTGAAGTTTGATGAATCTAATGGCTCGCAAGTAGAGCAATTGCCAATTGATGTAGGAGACAAAGACCCTTCAGAAGCAATCCAAGACTTGTCCATTGGCAAAGTTCGTCCAACGGAGGTGAAGGAGAGTACTTCGTCCGTCCAAGTGGAAGCTTCTACTTCATGACAAGGTGAACCAAGAATTGATACAGAAGCATCCACAAGTGGGACACACCAAGAAGAGGACGAGGAAATGCATCAAGACGAACATCAACAACCTCTATCTCCACCACGGCAAGAGAACGACAACGTCAACAATGAAGAAGGCCAAGAAGAAGAACAAGATGAAGAAGATGTTCAACGAAGACCCAAGAAAAAGCTCTCACGAGTTCGAGCAAGAATTGCCAAAGATCATCCCGTCGAGCAAATCTACAATGATATTCAAACCGGGAGAATCACTCGCTCAAAAACTCGTTTAGCTAACTTTTGTGAAAACTATTCATTCATATCTAGCATTGAACCTATGAAGGTTGAAGAAGCATTGGAAGATCCGGACTGGACAAACGCTATGCATGAAGAGCTACACAACTTTGAGAGAAACCAAGTTTGGACATTGGTTGAGAAGCCCGACAACAACCACAACATCATTGGTACCAAATGGGTGTTTCGCAACAAGCAAGATGAAGATGGACAAGTGGTTCGCAACAAAGCACGTCTCGTCTCCCAAGGATACACACAAGTCGAAGGTATGGACTATGGTGAGACATATGCTCCCGTTGCTAGACTTGAGTCCATTCGCATCTTACTTGCCTATGCTAATCACCATAATATCACCTTGTACCAAATGGACATTAAAAGTGCTTTTCTAAATGGTGAAATAGAGGAGGAAGTTTATGTCAAACAACCTCCCGGCTTTGTCAATCCTAAGAAACCAAATCATGTTTACAAACTTCACAAAGCCCTTTATGGTCTTAAACAAGCTCCTAGAGCATGGTATAAATGCTTGACCAAGTTCCTTATTGCAAGTGGTTTTGAAATTGGAAAAATTGATTCCACACTTTTTACTAAAAGGGTTAATGGAGAACTATTTGTATGCCAAATTTATGTTGATGATATCATATTTGGATCAACTAACCCTCTTTTTAGTGAAAAGTTTGGAAAGCTAATGTCGGAGAAATTTGAGATGTCTATGATGAGTGAACTCAAATTCTTTCTCAGTTTGCAAATCAAGCAAACTAAGGAAGGTACATTTGTCTCTCAAACTAAGTACACCAAGGACTTATTCAAGAAGTTCAATATGCAAGAATGCAAAGGTATGCCTACACCCATGCCTACTAGTGGACATCTTGATTTGACCAAAGATGGTGAACCGGTTGATCAAAAGGTTTATCGCTCTATGATTGGTTCATTGTTATACCTATGTGCTTCACGTCCCGACATTATGCTAAGTGTGTGCATGTGTGCACGATATCAAGCTGCTCCTAAAGAATGTCATCTTAAGGCTGTGAAAAGGATAGTGAGATACCTAATTCATACACCAAATTTTCGCATTTGGTATCCTAAGAGGTCCTCTTTTGATCTTGTTGGCTATTCCGACCCGGATTATGCTGGAGACAAGGTTGATAGAAAGTCCACTTCGGGTACTTGTCAATTTCTTGGTAGATCTCTTGTGTCTTTGTAACGCCCCGAGACCGACGCTTCAGAAGACTTCCATATTTTTCGTGATCACCGTGTGTTTCTTTGGTGCTTGCTCGTTTATTTTTGCTTTGCATCATGTCATCATGCCATCATGTCATTAATCTTTGCATCTCAACTCAACTAATAAATTGCATAGATGGTAGATCTATTTAAATCGAGGGAAGGGTGACTTCTCTTTATAACATATCCTCCCAATATTAGGGAGCTATATTAAAATATTCCATTGGTTTGGAATTTACCACAACACACTTGCATGTTAAATCCCTTGGTCTTTTCGTCTTCAATTTTTGACTCTCTAACCTTGCCAATAATTCCTTTTCCTTTCATCGAGGCTCTTCCTAAATTCTTAACATTTTTGGACACACAAGTTTAGACTCCATTCAAACTCCTTCGGGGCAAGTTAAATAATTTTGGATTTAACTTCCCCTATTTTGTTGGAACCATTTTTGTTGGGTTGGAAATATTCCATAAAGCCTTACAAATATGTCCCATCATTTTATTCTTGATCATGGCCTCTTATCCTAATTCTTTTGAACTCTCTCTATTTTTTTCTGCTTAAGAGGGTGAGAGAAGAGAGAGCCCAGCTGCAACCTGTAGCCAGGCCGGACCATTTGCGTCAATCCCAGCCCAGCGCCTATCTAACCCTAGCCCCGACCCCTTCCTCTCGATCTCTCCCTAGTCTCGATCCTCTCCTCCCTCCTTGCGCCGTCAGGAAGAAAGACAGAGAGGAGCGAGCGCCCCGCGCCCGATCTCCTCCGCCCCACCGACGAGCCTCCGCTCTTCCTCGCCTCCTGCTTCCCCGCGTTGCTCGCTCGCTCGTCATGGCTGCCCCAAGTTCCTCAAGAAGCCGTGCCGCCCGCCTCTGGCCACGACTCCGGCAAGATCTGGGCAGCCCCGCGCTGGAGCCGTCATTCCCGCACCGCTCCAGCGCCATCTTGCTCCCTCCTGCCGCGAGTCCACCTCCCATGGCTGCCGTCGCCGTCCTGCCTACCCCACTGGAGCGCCCCGCCGCCTCGGGTCTCCTCCGCCCGGTTCCTCTCGCGTCTCCACCCGCAAGGTTCCGGCCCTGCCTCAAGCGCCCCGCGCCCCTACATCGAGCCGCCAGGGCCGTGGGTCGCCGGATGTTGCCTCCTTTGCTTCGATCTGCCTCCGCGCCTCGATCTCCTTCAAGACTGGCCGGGTCCACCTTCCTGCACCCGTTCCCCGTCTCCGGCGTCGTGCTAGACCTCCACCAGCGCTCGCCTCTGCCGTGGACCTCCCCAGCGAGGCCCATCTGCGCCATCCGCCCCGGCCTCCTGCACTCGTGCCGGACCACGACGCCCCGCTGTCATCATGCACCTCCACTTGCTGTTGCTATTGACACCAAGTCCAACGACCACTAAACAGGCCGAAACGCCAAGTCCCACTTCAACAAGTGGACCTCTACTTCGGATTCACCAAGTACCCCTTCGGATGCGCCTAGTTCAACTACATGGACCGCCAAGTTCCTCTACCGTCGACCCGAACATCTACGAACCATGTACATCTACTGTCGCCGTGGATCCGACAAGATCCGTGTACAACTACTTCCACTACGACCGTCGCGAGAACGTCTACTTCCATTACGAACTTGATCCGTTTCGAAAATGCACGCTTCAAAGGTATAACCCCGAGACGACGCCCATGAACGAATGCATTTGTTGTATGAGATGCTCGAGATTGGCACCGTAATCGAATTGTGTTTGCACGTTCCTCGTTTGCCATGCCACCGTCATGTGGGACACCCGGTAGTCGGGAGCACCCCACCATCTCTTGCATGTTTCGCACATCTGCATGTTTCCTTTTGCGTCGGTATCTCCACGAGCTACTGGAACCGATATGTTGCCGTGGCATCATTTTCAGATTCATTGCCGTCGCACCCCTTTCTTCCACAACGGTGACAAATGCTTCATAACATGCTCATGCCAACATTTTCACAAAAAGACATAAAACTTGCATTGTCATCCGCATCATGATAACAAAATTTAAAAATGTTTATAATTGTTGTTTCCTTTAAATTGCTAATTATGCATATGGGGATTTTCCGGAATTGTCGTTTGTTATTTCCGGCCTCATTTAAACTTGCCTAAATAGTTAGTTTACTTGTGCTTCACCCCTTGCTATGTTACCGCTTTGCTCAGCCCCTCTTATAGCGTTGTTAGTTGTAGGTGAAGATGAAGTTTGTTCCATGTTGGAACATGATTATTTTGGGATATCACAATATCTCTTATTTTAATTAATGCATCTATATACTCGGTAAAGGGTGGAAGGCTCGGCCTTATGCCTGGTGTTTTGTTCCACTCTTGCCACCCTAGTTTCCGTCATACCGGTGTTATGTTCCTTGATTTTGCGTTCCTTACACGGTTGGGTGATTTATGGGACCCCCTTGACAGTTCGCTTTGAATAAGACTCCTCCAGCAAGGCCCAACTTTGGTTTTACCATTTGCCACCTAAGCCTTTTTCCCCCGGGTTTTCGCGAGCCCGAGGGTCATCTTTATTTTACCCCCCGGGCCAGTGCTCCTCTGAGTGCTGGTCCAAATTAGAGCCACTTGCGGTGCCGCCCCTAGGCAACTTGGGGTATCTTCGGTTGCCGTACGTAGTGTTCATCCGGTGTGCCCTGAGAACGAGATATGTGCAGCTCCTATCGGGATTTGTCGGCACATTCGGGCGGCTTTGCTGGACTTGTTTTATTACTGTCGAAATGTCTTGTAGTCCAGGATTCCGAGACTGATCGGGTCTTCCCGGTAGAAGGAATATCCTTCGTTGACCGTGAGAGCTTATAATGGGCTAAGTTGGGACACCCCTGCAGGGTATTATCTTTCGAAAGCCGTGCCCGCGGTTATGAGGCAGATGGGAATTTGTTAATGTCCGGTTGTAGAAAACCCGTTGTTGACCTTAATTAAAACACATCAACCGCGTGTGTAATCGTGACGGTCTCTTCTCGGCGGGGTCCGGGAAGTGAACACGGTGTTGGAGTTATGTTTGACGTAGGTTTTTCTAGGATCACTTCTTGATCACTTCTAGCTTCATGACCGTGCTTTGCTTCTCTTCTCGCTCTCTTTTGCGAATGTAGCCACCATATATGCTAGTCGCTTGCTGCAGCTCCACCTCACAACCCCATCCTACCTTTAAGCTTAAATAGTCTTGATCTCACGGGTGTGAGATTGCTGAGTCCCCGTGACTCACAGATTCTACAAAAAACAGTTGCAGGTGCCAACAATGCCAGTGTAGATGACGCAACCGAGCTCACGTGGGAGTTCGACGAAGAACGTGGTCGTTACTATGTGTCTTTTCCTGATGATCAGTAGTGGAGCCCAGTTGGGATGATTCGGGGATCTGTGTAGCATTTGGGGTAGTCTTCTTTTATTTTGGTTCCATTAGTCGGACCTTGAGTGTAATCTGTATGTTGGATGTTTATTTATGTATTGTGTGAAGTGGCGATTTTAAGCCAACTATGTATCTCTTTCCCTTATGTATTACATGGGTTGTGGGAAGATTACCTCACTTGCGACATTGCTTTCAATGAGGTTATGCCTCTAAGTCGTGCTTCGACACGTGGGAGATATAGCCGCATCGAGGGCGTTGCAAGTTGGTAATCAGAGCCTTCCCCGACTTAGGAGCCCCCCCTGCTTGATCGAATCGCTGGCGCTGTTGAGTCTAGAAAAATGTTTTGAGTCTTAGGATTATATATATCGGAGAGTAGGATTCTTTTTACTCCTCAGTCCCGTCGTCGCTCTTGTGAGGCATCCTGACGTAGAATTTTGACTCTCCTCTCCTAAAATTTCACTAAATTTTTTTTTAGGATCACGCGGGTATCTTAGAATCGTTCCGATGGTTTTGTGATGAGAACATTGTTCTTGGTGCCTCTTGACATTTAGGGGTTGTGGCAGTGTCCCGGGGAGTTGAGCTCCGAGGTGTTGTCGTCACAATTTTATCGTTGCAGTTCTGGAATACCTGAGTTTCGCCGACATCGAAAATCTCTTTTGTACAGTTGTTGGTGAGGTAACCCTGATAGCCCAGTAATGAGGCGAGTGCGGGAGTATTGCCATAACTCGTATAACGGATGCTTTTCGAAGGTTGAGGTAAACGATTTCCGAAGGTTTCTTGGTTATGTGTTGAAGGATGGATACAGCTGGATCTAGGTATTGTTAGTTTGGGTGATATATTTTGTGTCCCCTGTATCCCCAACACCTGATTGCATAACCAGAAAGTTTCGGGAGTTTATAAGTGGGAATTCTAGTAGCTTATAGGATATCTTTTCGACAGATGTATGATTTGAGAATGGGGTCTAACGTCTAGTGGTCCGCCCATCCATGGCCGATTTACAGTGGTCGCAAGGCGTCTTAAAGAATCCTTGGCTATGCTGATTTGGGGACGTCTTGTTTGTCATTCGTGACGTCCGCTGTACGTCGTGCCCGTGTGGGCCCCACCACGAACACCTTGGGCGAAATCTCTATCATGTGTTTGTTCCGGCTTATTCTGTAAGCCAATCCTTTGTTTTTGTTTTGGTTTGTGGTATTTGAGTTGCTTCAATGTCAAGTGTTGATTCCATACCTTATTCTAAACGGTGTTCTCATATTTCTCTGTGGATGCTAATCCTTCTTGTTCATCAAGGTTGTCTTTTCAATCCTTCCCAACCGGTGTGCTTCTCTCCAAGCAAATCCGATCATTCCAACATTCGCAAGATCAATTCTAAGTTTTTTTCTCAACGGTGTTCGTTTCATCCGACCCAAGTTGCCTCTGTTTTCCCACCCTTCCACCCTTTTCTTCAAGGACTCAGATTTCTTAATCAAGTATCCTTTTATTGATGGGAAGTCTCTCCATTCTTTTCTGTCAATGTTCTTACCCGATGGTTCTCATGAAGATGCTCTTCAAGTTTATCATTCTTCGTTCTATTTCTTCCCCGGTGGATTCAATTCAAGCTTTGTCGATCATATCTTTCCTTGTTTCAAATGTTTTTCTCGTACCGGTGCACCTCTTAATCATCCACTTCTCGCTATTCAATTGTTCCGGAGTGATGAAGATATCTCAGAAGATTCAAGTTTCCATTCTCAATTCACTCAAGTTCTTTTGAGGATGCTATCTCATTCAAGTCATTTAATTCAACCGGTGCAATCTCTCTTTTCAAGCAATCCTTCAACGGTGTTTCTTTCGAGTGGGCCCTAACCCACAGGTCTTTTCCCAAGATCCTACCTGACTCTTCTAATTTTCCTGGAGCTATTCCAAAATTCTTTTTCAAGATGTGATGTAAGAATGAATTTTCATCAGTCATATTCCTTCTCCAAAATCGCGTTCAAATTCTTTTCATCGTTGGTTCAACCTTTCCAATTTACATCCCGGAGCGCCTCAATAATTCATGGTGGTGTTTCTCATCGTCATTCTCAACATTTGAAGACCGGAGAAGAGTTTCTCTTAAATCTTGCTCCATTCTCATCAAGATTCATGGTTCTAGCTTGATGCCATCCTCTCATAATTGTTTTCATTGTGAGAATTCTTTTGACCCATCTGGAGCACTTCAGGAGTCTTTTTAGTTTGATTCTCCGGAGCCATCATCTTAGAATTATTCAATCTAGCTCTCAGATCTTATTCTCCAAATCTTACCGTGCATCATTCAAGTATTATGTAATCGGCTCGGGATCTCTGCGTTCACTTGTATCTAAAATCTCTCAAGTATCTTCGTTCGTTTGCTAATTCTTCCCGGTGTTTCTTTATATTTTCGCCGTTCATTTTCAATTCTTACGATGGTTCATTCAACATGCCTTTTCCTTTATTATCATATCAATTCATTCGTTTTTTCTAATCCTACCGGTGGTTCGTGGAAGACCTTCTCAAGTTTACGCTATATCTCTCTTAATCCTTTCTACGGGAATAAGTAGTATGCCAAATCCGTTGCTTGTCATCAATTTAAATTGGTGAAGGAGACGCATAACATAATTCTTATTCTTGTTTCATCCAAGTGATCTAGTTTCTTCTTTCCAGAGTGGTTCGTCATGTCATTTTTCTCGGTTTCATGTGTTTCATCTTTTCTTTTCCAGAGTTCCAAGTTTTCCGCATTATCTTGTCGCGAAGCTCCATCTAAATCATCGCAAGGCTTCACCTTGTGTTTTCAACTTCTCTTTCTTTTTATCATCCTTTTTATTACCGGAGTTCTTCATGGAGGCTCTACATGGTGCTTCGTCAAGGATTCCTTTCATTCTTTAATTGTTCTTCAAGATTTCTCTCGGAGCTAAGATCCGCCAAGCTATACTCTAAAATAAACATGGTGTTCAACACATGTTTTGTTTTGAAGAGCTCAAATATTCTTCTTCCTGCATTCCAAAGTGCAATTCGTTTTACCTTATCATTTGAGGTGGTGTTATGTCATTCTTGACAATTTCCCTTCGTGTTTCATGATTCACAAGTTGTTAAGAATGACATATTTTAAACCCATCATTTTCAATTTGTTCATGAGATCCTTTGCAACCCATCAATCTCTTCATTGGAGGTATCTTGGGTTATAATTCACCTAAAGCTTTCCCTAAGGATTGTTGCTAATTATGGTGCTTATAAATGTCCCAAGTTCTTCATTTATCCTCCCGGTGAAACAAGTTCTCGTCTCCTTGTTGATATCAATCCAATCTATTGTTTTCTGTTAGTGGCAGAATTTCACCTCAAGTTTTTGGGATGTCTCCATAAGCCCATGAGGATCATATCCTTTCGTTTTGACCTTCCAACAACTCCGTTCAATCATTCTGTTAAGGGTGCTTTCCAAACTCATTTGTGGTAGAAGTTGTCATTTTCTTCTCCATTCCTTTATTCCAATGATCTATCTTCAATTTTTCTTCCGGAGGCATTGTGATGTTGCTCTCTTCGACCCATCATCTTGTTTTGTCAAGATCATGTTCTTTTCCATGCTAATCCATTTATCCGGAGTGTGGTGTTCTCTTTTCAAGTTCTTTCCATCTTATCAAGTTTTCCTTCTCTTTTCTACCGGAGTGCTGTCCAAATTATGTCATTCTTGTTCCTTGTTTTTTTTTCTACCGGTGTGCTTTCATATTCTTTTTGGTCCGTTGAGCTCTTGTTTCATGTCCTTCAACCTACAAGGTTCTCGCAATGTTCCTTGTTCCTCTTGCTGAACGGAGTGTTTTAAATTTTGTTCACCCCCGTCTTGTCATTTCTTCAAGCTTTGGGACCTCTCAAGGTTCTTTGGTTTCACTCATTTGTCAAAGAAGCAACATTGTTTTACCTCTTGTTCTTCCGTTTCTCTCCGGTGCCATTCTTAGATCTCGGGACGAGATCCTCTCATAGTGGTGGAGTGTTGTAACGCCCCGAGACCAACGCTTCAGAAGACTTCCATATTTTTCGTGATCACCGTGTGTTTCTTTGGTGCTTGCTCGTTTATTTTTGCTTTGCATCATGTCACCATGCCATCATGACATTAATCTTTTCATCTCAACTCAACTAATAAATTGCATACATGGTTGATCTATTTAAATCGAGGGAAGGGTGACTTCTCTTTATAACATATCCTCCCAATATTAGGGAGCTATATTAAAATATTCCATTGATTTGGAATTTACCACAACACACTTGCATGTTAAATCCCTTGGTCTTTTCGTCTTCAACTTTTGACTCTCTAACCTTGCCAATAATTCCTTTTCCTTTCATCGAGGCTCTTCCTAAATTCTTAACATTTTTGGACACACAAGTTTAGACTCCATTCAAACTCCTTCGGGGCAAGTTAAATAATTTTGGATTTAACTTCCCCTATTTTGTTGGAACCATTTTTGTTGGGTTGGAAATATTCCATAAAGCCTTACAAATATGTCCCGTCATTTTATTCTTGATCATGGCCTCTTCTCCTAATTCTTTTGAACTCTCTCTATTATTTCTGCTTAAGAGGGTGAGAGAAGAGAGAGCCCAGCCGCAACCTGCAGCCAGGCCGGACCATTTGCGTCAAGCCCAGCCCAGCGCCTATCTAACCCTAGCCCCGACCCCTTCCTCTCGATCTCTCCCTAGTCTCGATCCTCTCCTGCCTCCTTGCACCGTCGGGAAGAGAGACAGAGAGGAGCGAGCGCCCTACGCCCGATCTCCTCCGCCCCACCGACGAGCCTCCGCTCTGCCTCGCCTCCTGCTTCCCCGTGTTGCTCGCTCGCTCGTCATGGCCGCCCCAAGTTCCTCAAGAAGTCGCGCCGCCCGCCTCTGGCCACGACTCCGACGAGATCTGGGCAGCCCCGCGCTGGAGCCGTCATTCCCGCACCGCTGCAGCGCCATCTTGCTCCCTCCTGCCGCGAGCTCCACCTCCCATGGCTGCCGCCGCCGTCCTGCCTACCCCACTGGAGCGCCCCGCCGCCTCGGGTCTCCTCCGCCCGGTTCCTCTCGTGTCGCCACCCGCAGGTTCCGGCCCTGCCTCAAGCGCCCCGCGCCCCTACATCGAGCCGCCAAGGCCGTGGGTCGCCGGATGCCGCCTCCTTTGCTTCGAGCTGCCTCCGCGCCTCGATCTCCTTCAAGACTGGCCGGGTCCATCTTCCTGCACCCGTTCCCCGTCTCCGGCGCCGCGCTAGACCTCCACCAGCGCTCGCCTCTGCCGTGGACCTCCCCAGCGAGGCCCATCTACGCCGTCCGCCCCGGCCTCCTGCACTCGTGCCGGACCACGACGCCCCGCTGTCATCATGCACCTCCACTTGCCGTTGCTATTGACGCCAAGTCCAATGACCACTGAACAGGCCGAAACTCCAAGTCCCACTTCAACAAGTGGACCTCTACTTCGGATTCACCAAGTACCCCTTCGGATGCGCCTAGTTCGACTACATGGACCGCCAAGTTCCTCTATCGTCGACCCGAACATCTATGAACCATGTATGTCTACCGTCGTCGTGGATCCGACAAGATCTGTGTACAACTACTTCCACTACGACCGTCGCGAGAACGTCTTCTTCCATTACGAACTTGATCCGTTTCGAAAATGCACGCTTCAAAGGTATAACCATGAGACGACGCCCGTGAACGAATGCATGTGTTGTATGAGATGCTCGAGATTGGCACCGTGATCGAATTTTCTTTGCACGTTCCTCGTTTGCCATGCCACCGTCATGTGGGACACCCGGTAGTCGGGAGCACCCCACCATCTCTTGCATGTTTCGCACATCCGCACGTTTCCTTTTGCGTCGGTATCTCCACGAGCTACCGGAACCGATATGTTGCCGTGGCATCATTTTCGGATTCGTTGCCGTCGCTCCCCTTTCTTCCAGCACGATGACAAATGCTTCATAACATGCTCATGTCAACAATTTCATAAAAAGGCATAAAACTTGCATTGTCATCCGCATCATGATAGCAACATTTAATAATGTTTATAATTGTTGTTTCCTTTAAATTGCTAATTATGCATATTGGGATTTTCCGGAATTGTCATTTGTTATTTCCGGCCTCATTTAAACTTGCCTAAATAGTTAGTTTACTTGTGCTTCACCCCTTGCTATGTTTAATAACATTTAATAAGTTGGGTATATAAATGAGAGAGAACTAAATAATTGATGTGGTGTTTCGTCAATATGCAACTTGTTGCATATTGAGCTCCACTTAATTTGTAGCGTTGTTTGTTGCACTTTGCCATGCCATGCTCATTGAACCGGACATGCATCATACTTGGTTGTGCATCATGCCATGTGTATGTGGTGGTTGTTTACTATGTTGTTTGTTTCTTTCCGGGTTGATTCTCTCGTTAGCTTCGGTTTCGTTCCGGAGTTGTGAGGATCCGTTCGACTACATCCATTTGTCTTCTTCATGGACTCGTTCTTCTTCCTTGCGGGATTTCAGGCAAGATGACCATACCCTCGAAATCACTTCTATCTTTGCTTGCTAGATGCTCGCTCTTTTGCTATGCCTATGTTGCGATACCTACCACTTGTTATATCATGCCACCCATATTGCCTTGTCAAACCTCTAACCATCCTTTCCTAGCAAACTGTTCATTGGCTATGTTACCTCTTTGCTCAGCCCCTCTTATAGCGTTGTTAGTTGCAGGTGAAGATGAAGTTTGTTCCATGTTGGAACATGATTATTTTGGGATATCACAATATCTCTTATTTTAATTAATGCATCTATATACTCGGTAAAGGGTGGAAGGCTCGGCCTTATGCCTGGTGCTTTGTTCCACTCTTGCCACCCTAGTTTCCGTCATACCGGTGTTATGTTCCTTGATTTTGCGTTCCTTACACCGTTGGGTGATTTATGGGACCCCCTTGATAGTTTGCTTTGAATAAGACTCCTCCAGCAAGGTCCAACTTTGGTTTTACCATTTGCCACCTAAGCCTTTTTCCCCCGGGTTTTCGCGAGCCCGAGGGTCATCTTTATTTTACCCCCCGGGCCAGTGCTCCTCTAAGTGCTGGTCCAAATTAGAGCCACTTGCGGTGCCGCCCCTAGGCAACTTGGGGTATCTTCGGTTGCCGTACGTAGTGTTCATCCGGTGTGCCCTGAGAACGAGATATGTGCAGCTCCTATCGGGATTTGTCGGCACATTCGAGCGGCTTTGTTGGACTTGTTTTATTACTGTCGAAATGTCTTGTAGTCCGGGATTCCGAGACTGATCGGTTCTTCCCGATAGAAGGAATATCCTTCGTTGACCGTGAGAGCTTATAATGGGCTAAGTTGGGACACCCCTGCAGGGTATTATCTTTCGAAAGCCGTGCCCGCGGTTATGAGGCAGATGGGAATTTGTTAATGTTCGATTGTAGAAAACCCGAAGTTGACCTTAATTAAAACACATCAACCGCGTGTGTAACCGTGACGGTCTCTTCTCGGCGGGGTCCGGGAAGTGAACACGGTGTTGGAGTTATGTTTGACGTAGGTTATTCTAGGATCACTTCTTGATCACTTCTAGCTTCACGACCGTGCTTTGCTTCTCTTCTCGCTCTCTTTTGCGAATGTAGCCACCATATATGCTAGTCGCTTGCTGCAGCTCCACCTCACAACCCCATCCTACCTTTAAGCTTAAATAGTCTTGATCTCGCGGGTGTGAGATTGCTGAGTCCCCGTGACTCACAGATTCTACCAAAAACAGTTACAGGTGCCAACGATGCCAGTGCAGATGATGCAACCGAGCTCACGTGGGAGTTCGACGAAGAACGTGGTCGTTACTATGTGTCTTTTCCTGATGATCAGTAGTGGAGCCCAGTTGGGATGATTCGGGGATCTGTGTAGCATTTGGGGTAGTCTTGTTTTATTTTGGTTCCATTAGTCGGACCTTGATTGTAATATGTATGTTGGATGTTTATTTATGTATCGTGTGAAGTGGCGATTGTAAGCCAACTATGTATCTCTTTCCCTTATGTATTACATGGGTTGTGTGCAGATTACCTCACTTGCGACATTGCTTTCAATGCGGTTACGCCTCTAAGTCGTGATTCGACATGTGGGAGATATAGCCGCATCGAGGGCGTTACAGTCTTGGTCTTCCAAGAAACAAAACTCGATATCCTTATCCACCGCCAAAGCGGAATACATTGCCGCTGCTTCATGTTGTGCTCAATTACTTTGGATGACCCAAACTCTTAAAGATTATGGGATCTATGTGAAACATGTTCCATTGCTTTTTGACAATGAAAGTGCTATAAAAATTGGTCATAATCCTGTACAACATTCTCGAACTAAGCACATTGAAGTTCGTCATCATTTCATTCGAGATCATGTTGCTAAGGGTTACATTGATCTTAAGCATGTTCGCACCGATAAGCAATTAGCGGATATATTCACTAAACCACTTGATGAGAAAGTATTTTGCAGGTTGAGAGGAGAATTGAACATTATTAATGTTTCGAACTTGGAGTAGGAACTCCATTGGATACATGCAAGACATGAGCTTATGACTAATCCATGATATATCTCTTATGATGACTATCTTATGTCTTCGATATATTTGTACCTTGCATGTTATCTAACCCATGTAGGTACTTGGTTGAATCTAATTCTATGAGATTGCAACTCACTCACATCTTGATCAATCTCTACATCACCAAGTCTCTACACAACGGTGGTTGACGACAAGGAAGCACAAAACCATTCAAACATATCCTTTGACAAATTCTATGTTGAGCTTCATGATTGTCATTTTTGGACATACAAGTGCTCTTCATTGCAAGAACTAACCCATGTAGGTAGATGAACTCAAATTCCAAGTGGTGCTCCCAACTCTTGATGAGCTACATCAACCTTGAGCACCCACACAAGTTCAACTAGATGAGCAAGACCCACACCACCACCCAAGGTATGATATTCCATATTAGAGAAGCTTTGCTCCAAGTCATGAGTCAAAGCAACTCAACAAGATGTGAATACATCAAGATGCTTAAACGAAAAATGGTAACCCCATTTTGAGCTTAAACGATGAGTATGACCTATGATCAAGTGTTCTCACTTGACTCCTAAGTCAATATACTCTAACATAGGTGACTATGTCACCGCCCAACTCTAGATGAAGTTCTCTTGTGTTCTTTTCTATGTTATTGCATTTGTCTCATGCATATTTATTTGCTTTCTTTTTTCAAAAAAAACTTCATATAGAACTTTTAGTTTCTTCTCTTTTCTGTTTGTCTTTGTTCTGCATGTTCTGCATCCAATTCCTTGCAAATCCTTCAGATAATTCATTGCAAATCTTAGTGAGATCTTACATGTTTAGTGAGCTGAGGTAACAAGTGTTTTCTCTGTGTTGAACTCGGTTTCACCGACCTGTAGTTTTCGGTTCAACCGAATCCGTTCGGTACCACCGAAACATGCCACTCGGTGTCACCGACTTCACAACAGGAAAAATATTTTGCCAATTGTTCTCTATTTCTTATGATCCAGCTTCACTCAATGAATCTTGTCCTCTACAAGCATCACAGTTTTATCCATTGCTTTGTGCTGAGTCTCAAGGACCAAACCTATTCGACGGATTCCAGAAAAACCTTCTTGGAAATTGATGTCAAAGGGGGAGAGAGAGATCACATCAAAGCTTATCACCTACAAAGGAGAAAGTATTAAGGGGGAGAAAGAGATCTCCAGGGGGAGAGAATACTCAAGGATCCCAGATGCTTGATGTTCAAGAGGAGAGATGCCACATGTCTTTTTGGGGGAAAGACATGTTCATATGTGCTTATTTGCATTAAGTTATATCCATTTATATCTTTCAGCTCTGATTTTCTGTTCCCTATCTTCTCCCAATATCCCATGTCAGATTCAGGGGGAGCAAGACACCTAAGGGAAAGAAATCATTCAAATTCATTGCATATCTTTGCTCTTGGGGACATGTCTAATCAAATGTGGTACCTTGTACTCACTCTCTACATGTCATCCCAGTCTTGGTATTCTTGTGGTTCTTTTTGTTTGCTCTGGCTAGTGGAGGTATCTGTGTTACTTAACCTTGTTTGTGCAGGTTCATTCCATCCTAAGCCAACTCAAGACTACAAGGTGAGTATATGCATCAGAATCATGAGTATGAGGAATTCTTGCTTATGTACATATTATTTGCAAGAAGGACTCATGAGCATGAAGGTATTTTCCTTAATGATCTTTTGCTCTGATGCATATGGCCAAGATACATGTAACACATTGCCTACTCTGTCATGATTATGCTCTCACAGGCTTCTATATTTTATATTCATATGATTGCATACATGTAGGGGGAGCCTATGTTTGTTACATGTCCTTCCAAAGCTTTACTTGCTATTCTTTGTATCTTTATCTAAAGCTTTGATGTATGTTGCCATCAATTACCAAAAAGGGGGAGACTGAAAGCACAAGTGCTCCCTAGGTGGTTTTTGTAATTAATGACAACATATCTCTTGTTGGACTAACGTTTCTATCTAGCATGTTTCAGATAAGTTCAACAATGGAGTGGCATGGACTAAAGGTTGTGGGAACTCCTTCAAGATGCTAAGGACAAAGGATTGGCTAAAGTTTCAAGCTCAAGACTCTTCATTTTACATTTTAGTGATCCAAGATCACATTGAGTCTATAGAAAAAACCAATACTATCAAGGAGGGATGAGGTGTTGCTTAATGAGCCTTTTGCTTCATGTGCTTAATGATATGCTCCAAAACCCTCAGCTACTTTCCCACTTCCACATATGACCTAAACCCAAAGCCAAACTCGGACCTACCGATTCTTTCTACCCGGCGCCACCGAGTTTCACTTGTCATAGCCACTGCCAAACCCTAAGCAAATCGGTTCTACCGATAGGGATCTCGGTCTCACCAAGATGGGATTGCAATCTCACTGTGTATGTCCATTGCCAAAATCGGTCTCACCGAGTTTGAGCAATCGGTACTACCGAGATTACAATGCAAATCCTCTGGTTAGCTTATTACCAAATCGGTCTCACCGAGTTTGCCTGACCAACTCTCTGGTTAACTTATTACCAAAATTGGTCCCACCGAGTTTGTGTAACCGGTCACACCGAGATTACGTTATGCCCTAACCCTAACCATATCGGTCCTACCGAGTTGCATGTCAGTCCCACCAAAAATCTCTAACGGTCACTAGGTTTACTATTTCGGTGCGACCGAGTTTGTTGATTCGGTCCCACCGAGATTGGTAAATTGTGTGTAACGGTTGGATTTTGTGTGGAGGCTATATATACCCCTCCACCTCCTCTTCACTCGTGGAGAGAGCCATCAGAACACATCTACACTTCTAACTCATATGTATTGAGAGAGAACCACCTACTCATGTGTTGAGACCAAGATATTCCATTCCTACCATATGAATCTTGATCTCTAGCCTTCCCCAAGTTGCTTTCCACTCAAATCTTCTTTCCACCAAATCCAAATCCTGTGAGAGAGAGTTGAGTGTTGGGGAGACTATCATTTGAAGCACAAGAGCAAGGAGTTCATCATCAACACACCGTTTGTTACTTCTTGGAGAGTGGTGTCTCCTAGATTGGCTAGGTGTCACTTGGGAGCCTCCGACAAGATTGTGGAGTTGAACCAAGGAGTTTGTAAGGGCAAGGAGATCGCCTACTTCATGAAGATCTACCACTAGTGAGGCAAGTCCTTCGTGGGCGATGGCCATGGTGGGATAGACAAGGTTGCTTCTTCGTGGACACTTCGTGGGTGGAGCCCTCCGTGGACTCGCGCAACCGTTACCCTTCGTGGGTTGAAGTCTCCATCAACGTGGATGTAGGATAGCACCACCTATCTGAGCCAGGGGAAAAACATTCGTGTCTCCAATTGCGTTTGAATTCTCCAAACCCTTCCCTTTACATTCTTGCAAGATGCATGCTTTACTTTCCGCTGCTCATTTACACTTTGCATGCTTGCTTGATATGTATCGTGTTTGTTGAAATTGTGCCTAAAACTCCACTCAAACTGAAAAAGTTTGAAAACTGCAACTTTAGCACTAAGTGTCTAATCACCCCCGCTCTAGACACACCTACTTCAAGGTCCTACATGACTGGAATAATCTTGTTACACATTGGTCTCGGCTGCAGCATAAGGCACTGTCTATGATATCACATCACAATTTGAACTACATTTCTGCATTTGCCTTATTGTCTCACTTGTACGAAAACTGTTAGCAGAAGAACATTCATTCTCAAGGGACCACAGAATCTCACAACTATACTGCACACTGCATTGCTCTTGTGAGTACCTCTTGCCCTGTATGACCATACTTACTTTCATAGCTGTTTGATTATGTAGCATCACTACACATGTTACCCTCGTAATCGTCCATTTGGTGGACATTATAAGATCCGTATGGACTCTTACATAAATTTAGAATCAACCCAATGCTTTTGAAGAGGTTTAGCTCTGCAGTCCTCTTGTAAGGACTGAATGTGGTCTATCACTGTACTTACATTAACAGCTACTCCCTCCGTCCCATAATATAAGAACGTGTTGTACAGTACACCAGTGTTCAAAACACTCTTGTATTATGGGAAAAGGGATTGGTTCATTTTGTAGCATTCTGCATCTTATCTCCCTCGCCCACCATTTACTAAAAAAGATCAGATCTATATTTAATCTTACCAACAAGTAGAATACACAGACAATGCCAGTGCAGAAGTGTAGCCCATTGCTCTTGTGAGTACATTTTGTCCTGTAACGCTTGTACTTCCAGGGATTGGTAGTTGATTATGTAGCATCAATCTGCATCTTATCTTCATTATCCTCTATCCCTTCCAGTATTATCATATCTATAATTACTCTCTACAAAATGTAGAGTACAGACAATGCTTATGAAGAAGATTCTGTGCTGAAATTCTTGAGTTATCCTTCCCTTGACATGGAGAAGGGCATTATAAAACCGGTGTTAACTGTTAATGTAAGTCAGTCCTTCTAAAGCCTTTATCCTCAACTGCAGTTTAATTTGCTCATACTCCCTATCGTTTACTGCTATTTAGTTTGCTGTTTCTACCAAAATGCATGTTCGTAAGAACCTTAAGTTCTAAGTTTTACTTCTAAAACCAAATTCCTTATTCATACCATGCACATTACTTAATACTCCCTATATGTATGCTTGTCTTTGTGGATCTATAATCCAGTGTGTGGTGAAGCAGCCCACGTTTGCACCTTGTCATCTCCTGTTTTATCTTACTGATGTGGCTGCTGATATGAACAACATGCCATGCACATTATCCAAAATAGATACAATGATTTTCTTTGCCCTTCATCTATGCTTGTTATGTTGACATGGTAATCCAGTAGTGTGGTGAAGCTCCCCGCATTATGAACAATGCCAAATTATTATATTGATATTTTGAACATACTCTTTATTTTCTAATTTGAAATTGGATAGAATTGACAGAACAGTTATCATCTTTGTTTATACACGTGCAAAACCTGTCATCTCTCTGCTTTGTTTCAGGGTGATATGTCTGATGGCATGCACAAGTCTGCTGAAGGCTATGAAACAAACCCAACATATATTGCAGCAAAGAAGGCAAACCATCTTGAAGATAGCGAGACAACCCCAAAGTCTTGTCTTGATGCAGTGTTCAAGTTACTTGAGACTAACAGTCAGACAAGCTCACAGAATTCGTTGTCAGAATCAGTTCGACTTATTCAGTCCCAAGTTCTAGCAGAAAGGCATTCTGTAACTCAACTTCGACTTGAAGTCCTATCTCTAAGAAAGATTGCGGAGAACACCAATGAGAACCTCATCGCTAAACAGCTACACCTGGAAGCTATGACCGACATGCTAGGCCGGTCTCACAGCCTTGCTCAGCAGCTTGCGCAGCAGTTCCCCTGCAAGGCAAACCTTTCTTGAACTATCTTGGAAGTGGTCTCGGTTCAGTATTATTTTGTTACGCTGCAATGGTGCCTAGTTTTTGTAATCTGCTTCTTCGTTGCGCTTTATGATCACTGGTGGCGAACTTCGATGCCCAGTGGATGTAATATACCTTAAATCCTTTATTGTATAGTGTAGGTTTATTCTTAGTTACTATGCCGTAATTTATTTATTGTATAGAGTAGGTTTGTTCTTAATTCCTACTAGTTACGCAGCAGCCCGAAATGAACCCCGACCCATGATTGTGCGAATCAAATCATGGGCTTTTAACAGGCCAAAATTGTCTCGGTCCTTGTTTGGCCCAATCAGATATCGGCTGCGAGCAGGCCGGATGCAAACCGGGCCGTAGTTAGGCCCAACTATATGACGGGCTTTTAACAGGCCGAAATTAATATAGGGCCGAAATGTTAAACGGGCCCTTAACATGCCAAAACTAATATCAAGCTGAATTACTACGTGGGCCTTTAGCAAGTGGGCCCAAAAGCATAGTGTCCAGTTGACGGGCCGAATCTGATATGGGCCATAATTGAGCCCAAAGCCTCTTAAAGGGCCGAACCTGATCTGGGCCGTAATTTGTCCCAGAACGTGGTAGGATTTTAACGGGCCGGATCTCATATGGGCCACTATTAGGCCCGGAGCATGGCAGGCCATTAATGGACCGGATCAAATATGGGCCGGCATTTGGCCCAAAACATGGGAGCTAGTTAATGGGCCGTCCTACTAGGGTCCTCAAAATCTTGTGGGCCTACAACTGGGCCGGCCCATTAATGTCGGCGAAATCTCGTGGGCCTTTAGCTGGGCCGGCCCATTATGACCCGCAAGAATCTTGTGGGCCTTAACCTGGGCTGGCCCATTATGGCACACAAAAATCTTGTGGGCCTTTACCTGGGCCGGCCCATTATGGCCCGCAAAACCTTGTGAACCTTTAGCTGGGCCAGCCCATTATGGTCCGCAAAATCTCGTGGGCCTTTAGCTGGGCCGACCCATTATGGTCCGCAAAATCTTGTGGGCCTTCAGTTGGGCCGGCCCATTTAAACTTGATGGGCCGATCCATGTGTCAACAAATCATAGGCGCATCTCGCCCATTGGATGAGTGACACCTGTGCCAGCGCGGACCTGACACGTGTCTCCTCCAGCCAATGATGATTTTACACGTGGAAAATCCCCATTTGGTCGGGGCTGTTAACGGGTTATCGGATCCAAAACCCGACCCGATAGCTTAACGGCGTTCCGTTACGGTGGATGCCACGTGTCGGTCACCCTTGACGAAAGCACTTCTGTGACGCGCGATTTATCGTCATGGAAGTGGCCACTTCCGTGATGATAATTCTGGTAATGTCATGGAACACTTCTACGACAGCACAACTATGACTATCTTGATTCTGTCATAAATTTGTCATGGATGTACATGCATGACAAAAAACGCGACCTACTGTGACAAACACGTATCATCACAAAAGTGTTTTTTTCGTAGTGAGTATCATCATTATTGTTCGACTTCCGGAAGAGGCGAATAGCGAAGTGCAAGGTCACCTACTCGCAGTAGGTGCCATCGAAGTGCACGACTCACTTACGCACTGCTTATCTGATTATCTCCATTTTCTTGCATGACACGTGCACCTTGATGCTAGATATCTCACGTGTTGGCAAAAGGATGAACAAAGCTCACGTCACAAAAGAGTGGAAGAACATAGATTCCTAATGACCGAGAAGGAGCAAGGAACCTCGTGGTGGAGCGTATGTGTGACACCCTGGTTTTGATGGGTTTTGCCATCATATTTCTTATTTGCCTTTTTCTTTGAAAATGAATTTTTGAGTTAATTCACTTGGACTTGCACTTGGGCATGGTTTTTATTTTCACCCAAGTGATCCCTCTCAACCTCTCTTGTTTCCCCCTCATCATTAAAATGCTTTGGAATATTTTTCTTATAAAGGAAATATTCATTTTTCCCTTTGAAAATGGAATATTTCCCTTTCTCTTCCAAAGCAACCCCTCTGTTTCTTTCTCAGAAAAATCTGAGAAAATTCCTCCTCACCCTTTGGACAGTGCCTCATCACCCTATGCAAAAATATCATACGGTCATGTGACCAAATTTTGCTAGGGAAAATATTTTGTCTTCTGCCCTCAAAATGCACTTTGCAAAGCAAGTGTATTATTCCTTAACCTTTTGCATTTGTTTTTTCTTGAGCTTGATTACCCTCCTAAGATAACCTTAACCTCAAGAGATCAACACTAATCTCCTTCTACAACCCCTCCAAATACAATGCACAAGTTTCTGTCTAGAAACCTGCTGCTGAGCTCCTGATCATCTCGGCCGGTCTGGCAGTGTGCCGTCTCGTCTCCTAGACCTATCACTGCATGGAGAACACGCTGGACACGGTTTGACATCGCTTGGACATCAGTTTGGCCGAGTTGCGTGGTGACCGCGTGTGGACACGAGCACTGACATGCAATCGGCGCGCTCTGTGCTGCGCCCTCGCCTCTGTTCCGCGCGTGCACGTCCTAGGGCCTCCGACTGCCACACCGCGCCAGCTGCCCCGACTCCTCACTCTTGACCCCTCCCTGCTGCTCGCCGACGCCGGAGACACCGCAGTGAGCACGGGCAAGGTGCAGCCAAGAGCATAGTGCGCCCGTGCCACTGGCCCGTCCACATCCGCGCCCTGTGCTCGTCCCCTAGCCTCCACAATGGCTGCGTGATCGCTGAGCCCTTCTACGCCTCTCTCTGGCGCTCATGTTTGCTCTGTGCTGCCTTCCAGAGTACTCCGGCGGAGCCGAGACCCCCCTTCCCCTCCGCCTATAAATAGCGCCCCCTCCCGCCTCTCTGAGCATCCCTAGCCACCCATCCAACCACCGCAAAGCAGTAGAGTGCCGCAGCCCGGACGGGCAGGCCTCTGGCCGCCGTCCTCAGCCAGCGCTTGCCGGTGATCCCCTCTGCTGCTCCCCACCTCTCTAGTGCACATCAAGCTCCATCAACTTCTTCGGCGACTCCCCGGGGCTCTACTGGTACTAGATGAACCGGTTGGGGCCACTGGAACCGCCTCCCTCCGTCGTCTTCCTCAACTCTAGCGACCTGAGTCCAAGGCAGCCTCTCGAGACAAAGATTCTGAGCTGCTCCGGCCATCCCTCGTCAAGCCGCGGGTACAGCCAGGTGCGCAAGGACCTCCGCTACCCATCCCTCCCTCTCAAATCGACCGCCGAGCCCTCCTCGCTGAAGAGAGCTCTGGTACAGCGCCGCCTCCTTCTGTTTCTCTCCCCTCCTCTCCAGACCCGACAGGTGGGGCCTGCTGTCAGCCTCTCCACTCGTGCCCGAAGCTATACGAGTGGAGGCGTATTCTTTGAATACGTCACCGACATCACCCACCTGTTTTATTTATTTTCAAATTTTAATTCAAGTTTGACCAATAACTTTGACCAGCTCTAACTTTTTAACCATAAGTCCAAATGAATTGATTCTTTTGGCATTAGTTTTGTAATGAAATTATCTAACAGTACACAAAAGTTGAGATTTTCCTTGTTGTTAAGAATTTCTGACGAATTTCAGAATGATTCTTGATATTTTATTTTGTGGTTTTTATTTGTTTTCAGGAGGAGAAGCTTGTCTTGAAGATCACCAGGAGGAGTGTGAACCTCCTATGATCTCAGGCAAGCCACTACAAATATTTGCATGGTGTACTTGCAATAACTATGATTTTCAACTTGAAGATGAAATATTTCATGCATTAATATTATTTAATACTTTAAGCTTATGTCATTTCTGTCGGCGTTCTGGGAACGGGGGTCCCCAGACTTGCCTGCCTGCGGCCTGCGGCGTGGCTCGAATGGGGGCCCAGCGCGGCCCATCTTCATCAACACAAGGCTCAAGACCCTCGCGAGGGGCCAAGCCTCGCGAGGCGGATGACACGTCGCTTCCTCAAGCACGGCCTCCTCAGGCTGGCTCGCGAGGAGGCGGAGAGATCAAGGCGGGGTACCTCACAAGGTGCCCATGACGCAAGCCATGACGACCAAGGGTGCCAGGCGGGCGCCAGCCCGCGCAGCGTCTCCCTTTCCTCTTTGGTGCAAAGGGGGTAAGCGCAGGCGAGAGGATCAAACAAAGGCACCCATTTCGGTGCAACGAGACCAAGACCGGTCCAACGGTGGGAAGGAGGTCACCATGGAGCCCAGGACGGCGTCACCACAGGGCCTTTGGCAGGCGAAGACCAACTTTAGTCAGGATAAGTGTACTAGATGTTCCCCTTCGAATTGGCCAATTGTTGGCGCCCTTCCCGCTCAAATATTTGGGAAGAGGTCCAGGGCCTTTACCTATAAATAGGACTAGCCACCCCCAGGGTAGAGGCATCGAGAAGAGACATCGGATCAAGCCTTGAGAGCAAGTAGAGAAAGAGAGAGAAGGGCGATCGAACTCCCTCAACAGTTCATCCCCTAGCCAAGAACAGACCCTCGCGAGGCTGTTCTTCCTTGTACTGTTCTTCATCATCAGCCCAAGAGGCAATCCACCCATCACAAACTAGAGTAGGGTATTACACCACAATGGTGGCCCGAACTAGTATAAACCCTGTGTCTCTTGTGTTGTTCTTGCAGTAGTTAGATCTTTGCGAGACGGAGAGGTAGAGGGCACGATCTCCGCGCGCACCCCAGAGTTCGAACCTTGAGGGTCTTCCGGAACCCGTGATCCGACATTTGGCGTGCCAGTTAGGGGTGCGCCGGAATCTGCCTCCCTATCGCTCCGTCTCCCGTTGCGTCGTCGTCACCATGTCCGGCGACCAGGCGGGCAACCAAGGCCCATGGGCGGCATGGCCCATCTGTGCGGAGCCTCCCGCTCCGGGCGACCCCGCGCCACAGGCAGCCCGCGGTCCGCAGGGTGCTGCGGGCCGCGGGCGACGCGAGCAAGCCTCTGCGACCCTCACACCGCAGTAGGCGCGGTCGGCGGCGAGGGCCTCCAATCACGCCGCAACCACGACACCATACACCCGCCGGGAGCAGGCGAACTCGAGGGCCGCGCTCACAGTAGCACGGGAGCTGCTGCAGTGCAGGCTACTGGAGGGCGGCCGCGATGTGCTGCTGGAGCGGGTCGCCGAACTCCTGGGCTTCGCCGCTTCGGGGGCTCACCCCTTCTGCATCCAGCTTCCGCCTCAAGCTCAGGGCGGCGCACGAGGGGGCCCCGCGCACCCCCGTGGACCTCAAGACTACCCCAGCACCGGCGAATCCGCCGCCGCCAGACTGGCGGTGGCGCTACCCCCGCCCCCGGCGCGCGAAGGAGAGGGGCTCGGTGCGGCCCACGGCGCCAGCGGGCAACCGCGCTACCACCCCACTGTGGGCACGACAAGCAACGCCACGTGGCGCATGGAGCACTACAGCACAGCATTCGGGGTGGCGGCGCCAGAAGAATACGTACCTCACATGATGGACAAAGGGCACGCTCACGAGGGCGAGCAGCGCTCACTCTTCAGCCCCAGCTGGGGATACGAGACGCCAGAGGCCGAGCCCTTCCAGGAGCCCCAGGACGGCTCCGTCGGCCACGCTGGGGGCAACGACTATCATGTACCATTAATTCCTCAGGCGCAGGCATACGCTAATCATGGGTCATAGGAGGTGCAGGTCGCCGCAGCGAGCAGCTGCCCCGCTCCCGCGGCCTCCTACCCCTCGGGAGGAGGACACAGGGGGCTGCAGGAGAGGGGCAAGGATCCTACATCACCACCGCGACGTTCGGAGCAAGGCGTTCTTAGAAGGTAGGCCCTCCGCTGGGGAGGCGCCTGAGGGCCTGCCCCTGGCGGAGGACCCGTGGTCGTCGGGGGAACTGCTGGTGACCGCTCTACCCCACTGGCGGCGTCCTGGTTTTCGGTCGTCGTTGGTGGCCCTAGAGTGTGGCGCAAGGTGGGGCCCTCGTCTGGCGATATGAAGCAAGGCCGGTTCCTGTGAAGAAGGCCCAGTGCCTGTGAAGCTCGCCGCCCCGTGACACTCTCACGTAATAATGAGTGGGGCTGTACACGCCCCGGAGTCTCAGGGGTGCCGGCCTCAGGCCCTGGGGCTCCCTCCCACGCCCAGTGGACAGCACTTAGCTCCGCGCTGGTGAGAAGACGTCGAAGACTAGATTAGGTGCCGGACGCGGCCTTTTTGTTTGCTTTCATTGCCTTTCTCCTTTGGTTGTAACCTTTTCCCCCGCTGGATTTAAGTTGAATTCGAATTTGAGCTTTGCGTGTGTTCGGGGAAGGGGTGCTTGGTCCCGTTTAAATCGTTTCTCGCGTTCTGGTCACCACCTCACCACAGCTGCCTTCCCTCGCAAGCCCCTCGCGAGCCGGGCCAGGCCTAGCTTGAGCACGGCCTAGATTGCCGCTGTCGCTCCCTCGTGAGGTGACCTTTGGTGCTTGCGGAGATTGTTTTCTCATAAAAAGGCCCGGAGCCTGTGAAGAAGGCGAATGCCTGTGAAGCCATCCCGCTCGGGAAAAGGCCCGGAGCCTGTGAAGAAGGTCAATGCCTGCGAAGCCATCCCGCTCGGGAAAAGGCCCGGAGCCTGTGAAGAAGGCGAATGCCTGTGAAGTCATCCCGCTCGAGAAAACGCCCGGAGCCTGTGAAGAAGGCCAATGCCTGTGAAGCCATCCTGCTCGGGAAAAGGCCCGGAGCCTGTGAAGAAGGAGAATGCCTGTGAAGCCATCCCGCTCGGGAAAAGGCCCAGAGCCTGTGAAGAAGGCCAATGCCTGTGAAGCCATCCCGCTCGGGAAAAGGCCCGGAGCCTATGAAGAAGGCCAATGCCTGTGAAGCCATTGCTTTTAGGAAAGGGCCCGGAGCCTGTGAAGAAGGCGAATGCCTGTGAAGACGTCTCGCTCGGAAGAAGGCTCGGAGCCTGTGAATAAGGCCCACGCCAGAGGAGTTTCCTGTCAGCAATGACCCCACATCATGAGGTTTCGACTACAAAGCACCCAAGGCGGGGCGCCCTCCAGCGGGCAGCTTTGGAGCCAGCAAGGAACAAGGGTAAACCAGCTTACCGTCAGGCACGCGTATGATTTAATTATCACTGATATAATGGATACAAGTTCTTACATGAGGGGCTTCCCCTCCCAAAATGCTCTCACAACCATGAGGCCAAACACCTGAGTTCTATCTATGCAGGGTAAGAAGATGGGGATAGTGCATGGTCAATCTGACAAATCCCCCAATGCGTCCTCGGAAGCGCCTCCTGAGTTGTCGCTGGCGTCGCTGAACTCGCCTTCGTTGTCTATGCCACCATCAATGGCGTTGGGGTCATCCACCACGCCACCTTCGTCGTCAGCCACGATCACGTCGTCATCATCTAAAGCGAAGGCCTGGACAAGGGCATCCACGTTGTTCTCCACCCATTCAGCCAGGTCGCCCCGAACGGCCTGGGGAACTGGGGCGATGGCGGCGTCGAAGTCGAAGTGGGGGTCCATGTTCCGAAGATGGCTGAAGACGCGGGAAAAGGCACGCCCGAGCAGGGCGCGGCTGCTCTCCTCCACCAACCTATCGGCTCTAGCTGGCCGTGCTTCCAGCCGTGTCACCACGTCGGTGAAGAACTGCAGGTTGCTGGCTTAGTTGATCGTGTGCGGCTCGCCAACGGTAGCCTCACAGATGTTGCCCAGGGCAGTGTTAGCCCTCTCCCTGAGCGTGGTGAGCATGGGACCATGCACGTGCTCCAGTACTTGCCGCTGGCGTATCTCGTCGGCGTTCTTACGCTCGACGGCCACAGCCTCTTCCACACGTTGGCGAAGGCGGAGCACCTCGGCCTGGGAGGCGGCCAGCTCCTTCTACGCTGCCTCAAGAGCGGCCCAGGAGGCGTCGGCTCATCGCGTCGCCTCATCTCATTGGGCCCTCAAGGAGGCGGTCCTGCCCTAGGCTTCAACCTGGATCATCCCCAGCTTCCCCTCGAACTCACGCTCGAGGCCTTGGCGCGCTGTCGCCACCCGACGACAAACCTCCTCCAGGACACGCGCTTCTTGCGCGGCGACATCATCTTCCGCCTGCGTCACTAGACGCTCCCTCGTCTCCAGCTGCTCGCACTCGCGGGTGCGTTCGGCGGCTTCCAGCACCAACGCTTCCTCACGCTTCCGAAGCTCAGCCGGGTCGCCAGAAGCCACCTTCATCGATGCGAGGGCTACCTCGTGCAGCTCCGCTTGCTCCTCCAACGAGTGACACCGGGCCAAGAGCTCCCGAGCCCGTTCTTCTGCTGCTTCTCGCCGTCGGTCTGCTCCTCGGGCCTCCTCAACGGCCTGAGATCGAGCCGCCAGAGAAGCCTCCAGCGACGCCTTCGCTTCTTCGTCATCGAGGTCACGCTGACAACGCGCGAGGGCAGTGGCGACATCCAGCTTGCGCCACTCTGCGGCCAGGCGCAGGCCCTCGGCTTTCAGGCGCGCGTCTTCCTTAGCGAGCTCCTGCCCAAGCAGGTCTACGGCGCCACTCGCCCTTCGGAGGAATTCATGGTGACGGGCACGGCGCTCCCTAGCACGCTCAAGCACATCTGCCACACCATCATCCGCCCCGAGCGGGCGTCGAGGACCTTGGATCATCGCTCCAGCCCCGGGCAGGGGGCTGGGGGCTGGCGCCCTCACGACGGCTGGCCGCACCGCATCAGAAGCCCGACCTGAGTCCGGCCTGACCTCAGGAGAAGTTCCCGAGGGGAGCATCCGCCAATCGCAGCCTGCGACCAGACGGGAAGCCCATGGCAGGCTGCCTATGCCAAGGGAGGGCCCGCGGAAGGAGATCGCGGGAGTAGAAGAGTAGCCGCGCGCTATGCGATGGTCCGCGCCGTCGCTCGCCCAAACCACAAGGGCAGTGCTGCTCGGGGCACTCAGGGGTGGCGTAGGAGACGAAGCCAAGGGAGGTGGCGACCCGGCAGCTTCATCAAGCTTAGGGGGGAGAGGCCTGCAGAGCAAGGATCAGCGGATGCGGCAAGTAGGATAGGGAACAGAAAAGGAGAAGACTTACTCATCGGTAGCAAAGTATTTCCGGCGCTTCAGCAAGCGGCAAGAGAAGTCGTCGCCCAGGGCTTCCCTTTTTCTCCGGAGGGCCTCAAAGTCCACACGGAAGCGGCCCAGGAGAGATGCATAGGAATCAACCTGCGAAGAAGACGGAGCACCAAGGCTACTTGCGTCGAGGACACCCGCCTGACGCGCGCAGTCAGTTGCCTCGCCAGACGCCATGGCCGGGGGCTCAAGAGCCTCGGCCTCAAGCGTCGAAAGCGGCAGCGCCTCACCCGCAGCCTCGGCAGCACGGGCCTCATGAGCTGCCCCATCAAGAGCATCGCCAGGCGCGGTCACATCATCGGCGGCCCTCTCGACCCCCGCTGTCTTCTGCCTCCCTACACCACCACTCGAGGAGGATTCGCCTAGGCCGGCCGGAAGGGTAATCACCGCCACAGGGTTCTCGCGAGGCCCTTGGAAGCCAACGGGGCGCAACCCCCACTCATCGAAGGGGGGCATCTGCCTCACAAAGTCATCCCTGTTCTGGCAGAGGTACAACAAAGCTCCACCCTGCCGGATACTGCCGGGATTGGGATCGCCTATCAGGACCAAGAGCACCTTCCTCAGCGCCTCGGGCGTCAAGTCTTCTTCCTAAAGCCTCATGTGGTCATCACGGCCGTTGAAGGCCCACATTCGACAAGAATGGCGCTGGAGAGGGGCAATGCGGCGCAATAGGAACTCCTTCACCACCTTGGGCGCCGCTACGCCAAGCTTTTTCAAGGACATAAAGCGGTGCCAGACGAAGGCGAGCCGGGGGCTCACGAGCGTCTCCTGACCCCAGCCCGAATTGGGCACAGCAGGCGATGTCGGCTTCGCGAGCCGTGGGCTGGGCACCCCGACATCAACGTACAACCACCACTCGCGGAGGGAGGTCGAGGTCGATACCAGAGGCTGCGGTCTCAGGCGAAGCAACAAAGCTCACGCATGCCGAGCATTGCGTGGGGTCGGCAAGATGCAAGGAGAAGAAATGGCGCAGCAAGGCAGCAGAAGGAGGGATGCCCACCATCGCCTCACAAACAAAAGCAAAGACTGAAAGGAGGGCAATGGACTCAGGACCCAGATGCATCATGTGGATCTGATAATGATGGAGGACGGCGTTGAAGAAATCGGAGAAGGGAGGGACCAAACCCGCCCACAAGGCGTCGGCGAAGTAATGGACCTCGGTGATTATCCTGTCGGTGGGGAAGTGACACGTAGGCCAAGCCGTCGTCCTCCCACACTCGTTGAAGGCAGTGGCCAGAGCCGGGCTGAGCTTACCCAGGCATTCCAGGTTGAGTATGATTGAGCGGCCGACAGCACGCGCCACCGGCGGCGGCGGGCGAGATGGAGCCACAGGCTTCTTCCCCTTCCCTTTCTTTGGAGCCATGGCGGCGGGTGGAAGAGAGGAGATGCGAGATGGGATTGGAAGCAAGGGTCAGAGTTTGGAGGGAGGAAGAGCAGGAGACGGTCGAGCAACAGGAAAAGGGGCGGCTGTGTACAACTGTGGGGCAACCTAGCGCGGTGTAGAATAAGGGAGCGTGGGTGAACAGTACCACCCACGTCCAATCAAAACCGCCACGCGGCGACCAAGGCCGCAGGCTGTTAGGGCCCACGGCGGTTCGCCCTTGCCCTTTCGCCTCTCGGCACGGCCAAGTCCATGCGCACCTTGGGCCCGGGGGCTACTGTCGGCGTTCTGGGAACGGGGGTCCCAAGACTTGCCTGCCTGCGGCCTGTGGCGTGGCTCAAATGGGGGCCCAGCTCGGCCCATCTTCATCAACACAATGCTCAAGACCCTCGCGAGGGGCCAAGCCTCGCGAGGCGGATGACATGGCACTTCCTTAAGCACGGCCTCCTCAGGCTGACTCGCGAGGAGGCGGAGAGATCAAGGCGGGGTACCTCACGAGGTGCCCATGACGGAAGCCATGACGACCAAGGGTGCCAGGCGGGCGCCAGCCCGCGCAGCGTCTCCCTTTCCTCTTTGGTGCAAAGGGGGCAAGCGCAGGCGAGAGGATCAAACAAAGGCACCCATTTCGGTGCAACGAGACCAAGACCGGTCCAACGGTGGGAAGGAGGTCACCATGGAGTCCAGGACGGCATCACCACAGGGCCTTTGGCAGGCGAAGACCAACTTTAGTCAGGATAAGTGTACTAGATGTTCCCCTTTGAATTGGCCAATTGTTGGCGCCCTTCCCGCTCAAATATTTGGGAACAGGCCCAGGGCCTTTGCCTATAAATAGGACTAGCCACCCCCAGGGTAGAGGCATCGAGAAGAGACATCGGATCAAGCCTTGAGAGCAAGTAGAGAAAGAGAGAGAAGGGTGATCGAACTCCCTCAACAGTTCATCCCCTAGCCAAGAACAGACCCTCGCGAGGCTGTTCTTCCTGGTACTGTTCTTCATCATCAGCCCAAGAGGCAATCCACCCACCACAAACTAGAGTAGGGTATTACACCACAATGGTGGCCCGAACTAGTGTAAACCATGTGTCTCTTGTGTTGTTCTTGCAGTAGTTAGATCTTTGCGAGACGGAGAGGTAGAGGGCACGATCTCCGCGCGCACCCCAGAGTTCGAACCTTGAGGGTCTGCCGGAACCCGTGATCCGACAATTTCCATGGTTATGCTTGACTAGTTTAGTATGCAGTACTACTTGAGTGCATGAGCTAGTAGGGGCAGTATATGATCTTATGACATGATTGAAGTTCAGAGATAGTCGGTATTATTTGCACATGTTGATTCGTTACCTTCACCATGCTATTGTCACACTTAATAACAACTAGTTAAAATCAGTGCTTATCAGTACTTTAGAGTGCATGCATATTGATGTTATAATGTTGATCCGTTACAATCCAGTAGTATGTGGTTACTATTGCATTGTCATATAGTTGCATTTTCATGGCATACTATGGCTCGGTTATTTTTATTTCAAGTTAAACCTGATGATAATCCAACTTGAACATAATGTTGATCGGGTCATGGTGTCACCGAATCGAGCTTCCCAGTGCAACCACACTTGCCTTTATGGAAAGGCCCTAATTCGGTCCGTTGTCATGCCTCTGGTTGGTGCCTCCAACAAGGGAAGATTATGGGCGTGCGGTACCCTGGCCCGGTAAGTAGACATAACCTTGTGTGCCCGATGTTGTTGATATGGTACCTTGTCCCTGTTTGAGACCATTTAAGTTTTGCAACGACGGTGGCCGTTGGATGTCACAAGTTGACATCGGGGCCACCCATGACTTGGCCCAAGAGGGGAGTGAGTCGGAGTGGCCGTCAGAGTATCATGGCAATGGGTTTGTTTTCTCGGAATGTCGTTGGTCCACCCAAATGGGAGTGCGAGGCCATGGATTCCGTGGTGTGGGTACAATGTGCTAACCTCTGGAGAGTGTGCGTCTAATCTATCGATAGCCGCATCCTCGGTTATGGACACAGGTCGTAGTAGGTCACACCATGGATCAACATAAATAAGTTAAATCCTGCACACTAAATCTTTGCATGAGAAACAAGTTATGTGGTGAGATGCTTGAAACCATGAGATGGTTGTGTTTGAAACTAAAGAGTTGATTTACGTTGTGATCGAGATTGATCACCATGTTTATGATTGTGGTTACGAGGTAACCTATTCTCGGAGTAAATGACCACGGGTAGCCTAGCCGGCTCCCCCTCGTGCTTCAGAAAAAATAGCGAGTAGATCCGGCCTTCGAGAATCCAAGACGTAGGGCCGCCTTCCCCTTGCCGGCTGTCTCCCAGGCCGACTATCGGTAGGCGGCCCGGCCTTAACCCTCCTAAAGAAAGCTGCGGGAGGGCCGGCTCCAGGAAGCCGGCCACGAGAAGGCCTACTCCAAGGAGCCGGCTCCCACGAAGCGGTCAAGATCGTACCCTCGAAGTCTGCATCCACATAACGGTGACGGGACGGGGTGTGGCTAAAGTAAAGCCTGCCACCCCCGAAAACCGGAGCATGCCTGGCACAGTGCGCCGTACGGGGTTGCCATGACCGTCCGACGCAGCACTGTTGCCATGCTGACCATGATGCCACCCACGACGGGTTGTCAGCGCGGCCCACGGGTGGTGGGCCCCTTCAGGCAGAGAGACACCCAAAGGCGGTCAGGCCTCCCCCAGTCGGCCCGAGCCAAGGCCGGCTTCCCCTAGCCGGCTTACTTCCTCCCTCGAAGGAGACGCCCCATTAAGGAGACAAGACGAGGTGAGGCTACAGTGATCGCCCACCGGACGGCGGCACTATAGCCACGCTTACCTCGACAAAGCCCTCGTCATCAGGATTGAGGCAACAGTAACCAGCCACCGACAAGGCCCTTAGTAGTAGGGCCTGCCTGTCGACCAAGGAGCCGGCAGCCGGCGGGACCCAGGAGCCGGCAGCCGGCGGGACCCAGCAGCCGGCGCGGAAGCCGGCGAGCGTAGACACTGACGGCTGGGGCCCACGCCCAGCCGGATTACCATTGTACCCTCGGGGGGTAGGCCTATATAAACCCCCCGGGGCACCCATGCAAAGGGTTGATCTCAGCTAGCTTTAGACACCACATAGAGAGAAGAGGAGAGCTAGCCATGCCCTTCTTATTCCTCTCGCCAAACAGCTCAAGGAGCATATTGTAGCCACTTGTTCATCTAGTGATCATGCGGAGACCCCGCAGAGCAGCAGTAGGGGTGTTATCTCCACGGAGAGCCCCGAAGCTGGGTAAGATTCGCCGGCGTGCATGTCTTCGCCTCATCCCGCTTCCGGGCACCGGCGACGTCTTACTGGCTCCCACAATGATAAGCCACCCGTTTGCATATGTCGCACCTACCACCCGACATTTGGCGCCCACCGTGGGGCTAGGTACACCGTCGTCCGGAGACCTGTTCTGGACGGGAACCCTCTTCCTCCCCAGTGAGCGTAGCCAGCCCGGCACGCCCGATGGCGCTTGCCACGACGCGCTGCAAGGCGTCACCAGCGTCTGCGCAGCGAGCGACCTCGCCGATCTCCTTGGCGAGACCCGCATCTCCGACGAGCCCGCCTCCGATGCGGACACCGACAACCTCGTCAACCTCCTCGGCCAGCTCCACGTCTCCAGCGAGCCTACTGTGGACTTGGAGTCTGTTGGCTCCACCAATCCGATGCCTGTCGACTCCGACACGGCCTCGCTTGACGCCTTCCCCACCAACGTCATGATCTACAATGACCCGCTTCCCCGAGTCGATGGCTGTGATGGTACCACCGCCGAGGTGATGGTCATTAACCACGGCGGCGCTTCTGGCGAGAACGCCCTCGACGCCCCGCAAGCGGCGGTCCATGTGTCACACCCTGATTTTCATGCCACAACACTTAAGCTAATAAATCATGATAAAATGTGGTTTGACAAAAACTTTTGAGTGTGTTGGACTTTGCTTGATTTGATTTTTGTGTGTTGTTTGCAAGTGCTCTAAAAATCAAATAAGTCCCCCAACTCGTACACTTCTTCTCCTTGATCCAAAACCTTTTCCCAATGATCATGCCATGTGTATAGAGCAATATAGTATTTTCTTACAAAAATAATTTGGCCAAAAAGTATTTTCTAAAATTAGTTTTCCAAAACCCCCCTTGATTGAGGATTGCACTGCAAGTACTTAATTAAGGGCAGCAAAAATCTTTCCAAATTTTTTTGACTCCTATTAGATATAGGATACCCAGAAACCACAAAAATATAATTTTAGAAGTTATTTTCCTATTTTATTTAAAGGCTTTTTCTTAAGGCCAGAAATGGTCTTAAATAAGTTTAAATTATTTTAAAGCTTTAAAAATATTTGAGAAAAATTAGGGAGACTCAATGGACATATAGTTTCCATATATATGAGTTTCAACATATGGTCATGATCAGAATATTGGACAAAACCTCCCAAAACCATTTCTGCTCATTTCAAGGATTTGAAATATTTCTACAGGAAATATTTCCATAAAAATCCAAGAAAATTCTAGCATGTCACATATGACATTTTTGATGATCTTGCCAAGTACCATGTCATGGAGAACAGTATAGCCCCATGATACCCTCCCAAAACCACTTCTGTCCTTTTTCAAGTTTGAACAGCTTTACACTGTCAAACATGTCCAAATGCTCTCAAACTTTGTGCACATTCTCAAATGGTGTAATAATGCATCTATACCAAATTTCACAAGTTGGAGAGAATTTTATCTTGATCAAAGTACCCCAAAACCCTCTCTGACCAGAATCAAATTTGAACAAGTTTGTACTGCCAACTTTTTCTCCTTGACCCCAACTTTTGTGAGCATGCTCAAATCCTCAAATTATGACACTACACCAAGTGGTGCATCAAGGAGAATAGATTTGCATGACTAAATCTTGGTAAAACCATTTCTGTTGATTTCTAGGGTTCACAAAAGTTGCATTGGCAACTTTGACCAAATGAGCTCAAATTTGGTGGAACACCCTAATTATATGTTACATTTCACCCTGTGGAGTCTCATTCCAAATGGAGTTCATTTTCTTAACCAAACAAGCATCAAACACCTTCTGCAACTTTACCAAAATTCTATTTTTGACCCCTTCCACTAATCTCCATGGCCTCAACTTTTTACCACAGCCCCTACTAGTCCCCTTGCATCTCCAGTAGCAATGGCAGATCCATGGCTCAATTATTGGTGGGTGAAACCCTCTCCTTCTCTCTCTGGACAGCCACTGTTCACCTCTCCCTCCACCTCCCCTCTCATCTACTGGCTCTCTAGGGCATCCAATGCCTTTGCGTCATTGTTTACTCCCCCTTGCAGCTACCAGACACAAGTGGGCGCGTGAGGACGCGAGAGAAAGCCGCTGGTGCCGGCCATTTGCGCGCTCTGGAGCACGTCAGCGTGCTCCCGACCGTTGACGCAGCGTCCCCCGACCACCTCGAGCCTCCCCCTCGTGCAAGTCGAGGTGCCTCGACGTCCGCGACACGCCACGCCCCTGGCCCCCTCCTCCTTCCCCCTCCTACTGCCTCCTTTCGCACGCGCGTCGGCCGCCCGAGAGCTCCAGTGGATGAGCTCACACGCACGACGCCCTGACACTTCCCCGCTCCCTCTCTCCCTTTCACTGGTCGTAGACCTCCTCCGCGATCGCCCCAGACACACCGCGTCGATCTCCTGTGGCCCGTAGCGACGAACTCGAGCTCGCCGGCGCACGGCCCGCTGTGCACCTCGCCCCCTCCTATTTGAGGCCGCCCCCGAGCCCCCTCTCTGCTCCATTTGCACTCCCTCTCTCCCGGACACCACCCAGGCCAACCCATCCTTCCTCCCGTGCCCTCCATCCTCCTCCAAGGCCGGAGCCAAGCCGTCGGCCTCCGCCAAAATCCAGGCGCCTCAGCCACTTTCTCTCCCTCCTAGCCACTCCAGCGCCCTATCAACACCACCACTGACTCACCCTGAGCTCCAGTCCCTCCTCCCCGCGTCTGTCTCGCCGTGCTGAATCTAGCCGTCGGCCTCCTCCGCCATGGACGATGGGGCGCTCACCTTAGACCGCCCCCGCGCCCGTGGAGTACCTTGGAGGATGCGCCACACTCTCCCGAGCATGCCGGTGTGCCGGGCGCCCACGGAGGTGGTCGGTGTCGCCGGGGAGAGCGTCGGCGCTGCTCTGCCTCGCCTCCTCTGTCTCCCTTCGCGCCCGCGCGGGAGGTTGAGGACAAACCTGCAAGCGGGCCCCGCTTGTCAGTGGCCCAGCCACGGGGCCACGATGGCAAGTGGAGGCGCATTCGGGTTCTCCCGCGTCCCCGCAGCGAAAGCGTACTCCGGCTCGGCGCCTTCGACGTCGCCCGCCACCCGTGCAGCTGAGCAGCTGGGCCGGCCCAACTGCTAACTCTCGCCCAGTGCACAGGATAAGGTTAAAACCTTTTCCCTTTTTTCTTTCCAGTGTACTTCAAGAATCAATAAACAATTCAATCTAACTCCAAATTTGATGATTCAAATTTCTAAATGTTTCTAAATTCCTGATCTATCACATGGTGCAATTTGCACATTTTCCCATAAAGATTTTCTTCACAAACATTTATCAAATCCCTTATTTCCATTTCTCTCATAAACTTTGGAAAATCACAGAAGGCTCAAAATTGATCCAAATCCCATGATTCAAATTCCTAGGTGTTACTAAGTTCATAACTTAGTTTATGAACATTTTTATTAATACTTTCTATGCCACATAAATTATTGAGCCATTTCTTCATATTTATCAACTTTGCAAATTCATAGGAAATTCATTTGAACTCCAAATCCAGTGAAACCAATTCCTAGATGCTTCTAAAATCATCCTTTGTTAAATGGGTGCCTTGCTCATTTTTCAAAAATATAATTTCTGTACACTTCTTGCAATTCCATAGACCCCTTGATTCCATCATATCAAAATGTTTAGTAATATTCACTTATCCAATCCCATTGAAACCACTTTGGTCATACCTTATATGACCAAAGGTATCCTAGAAAAGTCTAACTTGCAATTTTAGAGCACTTTTATTTTCTGCCTTGTTGTGTTGCTTATTGTGTTTGTTTCCGACGTTAGTTGACGAAGTAGACGGAATACTTGGAGAAGGACCAAAAGATCTCAAGACTCTGATGAACCAGGCAAGCAGCCCTTTGACCATGTCTATGAAACCTTTTTATGCATGTCATATAGCACTTTATTAGTGTTGCTTCGGAATCATGATGTGATGGTAACCACCTTGGTGGGTTGCCTTCGTTACTTCCTCGTTGATACCTGCATTATGCATGACCCTACCTCCTTATGAGGGTTATGCCGGTGGGAGTAGATAGGATGCTAAACTAGTTGCTACGCAAAGTGGATCAGGATTATGCATGGAAAGAAACAAGTGTGGTTTGGCATACTTGCGAACAACCCCAGTGGGTGCCACTAATGCCCCTGGGAGATGATGATGAACTAGGTCACTACTTGGTGGAGAAGTAGTGTACCGAGGCTTGATAAAAGTGTTGTTTACAGAGACGGATTAGATTTAAGATTTGATGACTGTCCCAACCTTACATGCACAACCACTCTACCCTTATATGGGAAAGGGCATTATTGATTACCTAGGTCGATACTAGCTTGGAGCCCGCATTACTAGTGACGGGGGAGAGTTGGTGCTCTCTCTCGGGACGGGGTCGTGCCAGGTAGGGCGACCAAGAACATTTTTATGGGGCACCGGACACACCATTGGTACCCCATGCCAGTGGTATGTGATGAATATGGGAGCGAGGCTCCACAATTGTCAGTTTTGAAATGTTGGGCACGGGGGTTACTACCAATCGAGTGGACTCCATGTTAGTGTCGTCTAGGGAAAGGTAGTGATCGGGTGCTTACCCCGGGTACTTGAGGTACCGCGGGTCGTGGATGACACGGAAGTTCCCCGGATCTAGTGGGTAAAGTGTGCAACCTCTGCAAAGTGTAAAACTATTCGAATAGCCGTGTCCACGGTCAAGGACAGTTGGGTGGTGCTGCTTAGACTACGTCCATATGTTTCTGACAAACAACACAGTTTGGTGAATCTGTTGATGTGATTCGTGAGGAGTCACGATGTGCTTGAGCATGAGTTGTTTATAACTCTCTCTCGATGTTGATGTCTGTAACCTCCTGATACTTGTTGCAGACACATTCATATCCTTGATAAATGTTGATCATACTTGCATGAGGAAAACTAGCTTTCCGAGAAAATGCCAAAATAGCAGTAGTGCCTTGCATAATTATTCTGTTATCACCCTTGGGTTGCTTGCGAGTACATTCAAAGTACTCATTGGCTTGCCACTGGTTATTTTATTGGCCAGGCATGAAAGAACATGATATGATGAAGAATACTTCGGTGACGAGCATGCGAGCTAGGATGCTTCCCAGTCAGAATGCCTGTAGGGTTAAGGCAGATGGCATGGGTCCAAGTTATCGACGAAGATTTCCGCTGCGATGTTATACTCAAGACTTGACCACAATGGTCCTACTTGTGTAATACGGTATGTATGGATGTAAGACTCTTGTTAATCAGCTTCTGTGTGCTCAGTGAGCATTGATCTCTGGGATCACTGTACACGTGCATTAGGTGATCACGACTTATGAGTCGGGGTCCCCACAGAGCTGGTATCAGAGCCATCCTGACTGTAGGAAGCCTTAGTTAGCATGGTCGTTAGTTAGGGTAAAACTATTTCCAAAACTACTACTAGTTTTCAAAACTATCTATATTTCTCTTCCCTTCTCAGTTTTTCGAAGACTAAGGTATACTTTCCTTATTGATCTCTTCCCCTTCAAAACCTTTGTTCGCTAGAATCCTTATGCCCCTGACCATTGGATTCCTTGTAATCCTCGTGGATAATCTAGAAGGAGTACACCTTGCCAAACACTCACCCACCTCTTCTGAACCCAAGATTGGTGACACCACGACAAGACGATGCCAATAGAAGATACGCCTTTGAAGAATGAGGACATGAAGACCCAGAGGATGGTGACACCTTTGAATTTGCCCCCGGATGATGCAACCTTGTCCTATGAGGATCAGGGTGTAAGATATGCAAGACCATGATAGACATCGCTAATAGACCAAACGTGTCATTACCGTTGTTTTATCGGCAACCACCGGTGGATGAGAACCTAGCCATTTGGTCCGCCTCACTAGAGTGAGCAGGAAAACGGTTCTCTTCATCCCCCGCTCTCGGTGATGATATTGTCAACAATGAGTCCGACAGATTGGACCTCTATTATGCCTTGTTAATGTCATGGCATAAAGGATTACTTACCTGGTACCATCGACGCCTTAGAAGACAAAACGGGATCGTCAGGATTAAGAAGACAATAGAAGACCGAGTCAATACCAGCTACGAGGAGCCACCTTCACCCCATCACTTCAACAGGCAAGAAGTTGTTGAAGAATCTTCAGGCTCAACCTGGATCGTTCCATCAAACAACTACAAGGGGCGTAGCAACACCTTAGGAAACTCAGAAGACTGCACGAGGCTCAAGGCACGATTACTGGATCCGAGAACCCCTAGGGTAGGATGAGTCGTGTACCCCCTATGCGCAGTCGAGTCCATATGATGGTTCGAATAGAACCATGATTGTGTGTTGCTTGCTTTTATTTGTTTGTGTTTTGATATCAGTCGCCCTTTTTGCCCTAGGCAACAAGTACGTGACTATATCACCTGCCTTATTTTGTTGTTTGTGCTTGGCCCTTTTGGCACTTGGTTGTTGCACCTGCACTATAGAACCCCCTTTAGGCATTCCCCTCCTCTATGCTACCTCCCCCCTCTCTTCCCTCTCATCAACTGAAGACCAGCAAGACAAGATGCACCAAGGATTCTGCCTCGGCAACCGACTAGCAATGAAGACTTCTGCTACAACCTCCACGACCAAGTGCAACCCCGTAGAGTTATGTTTAACCCTCCAGACTACAAACCCATTCCTAGACCCTTCGAGACTTCACGAGATACCCCAGCTCGAGTCCTTAACCATGTGCTTAACCCATAGGATTGCAAGAGAACCAGTTAAGCCTCTGTAAACCTTGCACAACACTGGGTTCATTATGGAACTAGTGGACATAGTGAACAAGCACATTATCATCCTAATATAGCACAAGAACTGACGATGCCATAGGAAAGACCAGTTTGATGGCATATGAATAGAGGACAGATGACTTGGTGACTTTATATCAATGACTTTGAGGAATCATCTGAAACTATTTGGTGGATTATGAGGCTTTCATGTTGGTGGATGAACTTGGTGGGATCATGATTATAGAGTAGCTTAGCTTCCATTACCCCTGGATAAATTGGATTTAGTGGGACAATTAAGATCGCAAGCTGAATTCTTGGAAGTATGAGGATTTGACTTAGCCAGGGGATATTGATAGGAGATAGTTGACCTTGTGATAATGACTTGGTGGAAACATGTAGGAATTCTCGTTGGGCATGAGATTTGGATTCAATAGGTTACCCTAGTGGAGTATGGATGCAAAATAATTCTACATGGATCAGAGTAAATTGGATTTAGACTGATGATCTTGATCGTGATACCATGTTTCCCGTTGGACAATAAACTAGGAGATTGGATTAATTGTCGGGGTTTACCTAGGGATATGTATGAGCTTGATCTTGGAGTTTACTTGACCATGAGAATGGAAATTGATGGACTCACTATAGTAGAGGCAGCCCTTTCAAGCATTTGGGGATTATATGGGGAGATCATGTGGGACACCGTAGATATTGGATCTGTAGAATTAAATGGATTATGTAGTGATTGATGGAAGTTAATGAGCTATTGGAGTTGATTCATAGGAAGGAAACAAGATCTTGGAGTGGCTTACGACGTGTTTCCTTAGGATAGAGATGCTTTATCATGGACCTTGGATCGATAGACTGAGCACTTGGATTGTGATGATTAAATTCAAGCTTAGCAGTTTATATGCTCTACCCATGGATTTTTAGGGGTAGCCATGCATACGAGTTTGGGGATTATAGACATATATGATTTTGTTAGACCTCCTCACGAGAGTCATGAGGATATGAATAACATGAGTGATGATTGGAGTTGACCTATACGGGATGATTCTTTTGGTGACATGATTGTTTGGAAGACTAGATAGAATGATTGGCATCTCAGAAACTGTGCTCAAGGATAAGATGATAAATGTTCACTCGCACACTAGATCCTTGAAACCCTTAAGCCCTACCAAGCCACAACATGGTCGGATCCTGACCTTGGGCTTTGGCTCTAGATCGATAAGACCTTGGCCAATGCTCAACCGTGACCATCCCCAATGCCTCAGCCCACTTTACGTACCCCCTAGACTTCACGGAGTGCTTGGACAAGTTAGTTGCCATCTTTCTTTGGTGATATACTTGCCTACCCGAAGACGGAAGAAGAATCGTTGAGCTGGTCAAGGAACATCTGAAGATCGTCATGTCTAGGAGGAAGAACTATGCCAACCACCATCTTCAAGAAGTATACCTCCGCATCAAAGACCAGGCATATCTGCAAACCATTTCTCTCGAAGGAACCAACATTTTCATGTCAAGGGAAGCTCACACCAAGATTTATCGGCCCTCTACAAGATCACTGCAAGACGAAGAATAGACGGCTACCAGCTAGAGTTATCACCTGAGTCACCCACTGTGCGCAACGTTTTTCCACACGACACCACTCCAGAAACGTTTCCAACTTCCTAACTAGCCCGGTCTCTACAAGGACATCGACCACGAGCCATCGACCTCTAGACCAATATGACCTACGCGAGAGACCCCAATTGCAATCTGCATCAAGCAGGACGACAAACACGAAGCCACGCCATCAAGTACTTCATGGTTCAATTGAGCACCAAACGGAAGATGAAGCAGTATGAGGACGTGAAGACCACCCCAAATCCAAGTTTCCGTATTCCTTTCCGCGCCTAGTCTGGGAATCTCGGGGACGAGATTCTTGTAAGGGGGGTAGGTCTGTCACACCCTGATTTTCATGCCACAACACTTAAGCTAATAAATCATGATAAAATGTGGTTTGACAAAAACATTTGAGTGTGTTGGACTTTGCTTGATTTGATTTTTGTGTGTTGTTTGCAAGTGCTCTAAAAATCAAATAAATCCCCCAACTCGTATACTTCTTCTCCTTGATCCAAAACCTTTTCCCAATGATCATGCCATGTGTATAGAGCAATATAGTATTTTCTTACAAAAATAATTTGGCCAAAAAGTATTTTCTAAAATTAGTTTTCCAAAAACCCCCTTGATTGAGGATTGCACTGCAAGTACTTAATTAAGGGCAGCAAAAATCTTTCCAAATTTTTTTGACTCCTATTAGATATAGGATACCCAGAAACCACAAAAATATAATTTTAAAAGTTATTTTCCTATTTTATTTAAAGGCTTTTTCTTAAGGCCAGAAATGGTCTTAAATAAGTTTAAATTATTTTAAAGCTTTAAAAATATTTGAGAAAAATTAGGGAGACTCAATGGACATATAGTTTCCATATATATGAGTTTCAACATATGGTCATGATCAAAATATTGGACAAAACCTCCCAAAACCATTTCTGCTCATTTCAAGGATTTGAAATATTTCTACAGGAAATATTTCCATCAAAATCCAAGAAAATTCTAGCATGTCACATAGGACATTTTTGATGATCTTGCAAAGTACCATGTCATGGAGAACAGTATAGCCCCATGATACCCTCCCAAAACCACTTCTGTCCTTTTTCAAGTTTGAACAGCTTTACACTGTCAAACATGTCCAAATGCTCTCAAACTTTGTGCACATTCTCAAATGGTGTAATAATGCATCTATACCAAATTTCACAAGTTGGAGAGAATTTTATCTTGATCAAAGTACCCCAAAACCCTCTCTGACCAGAATCAAATTTGAACAAGTTTGTACTGCCAACTTTTTCTCCTTGACCCCAACTTTTGTGAGCATGCTCAAATCCTCAAATTATGACACTACACCAAGTGGTGCATCAAGGAGAATAGATTTGCATGACTAAATCTTGGTAAAACCATTTCTATTGATTTCTAGGGTTCACAAAAGTTGCATTGGCAACTTTGACCAAATGAGCTCAAATTTGGTGGAACACGCTAATTATATGTTACATTTCACCCTGTGGAGTCTCATTCCAAATGGAGTTCATTTGCTTACCCAAACAAGCATCAAACACCTTCTGCCACTTTACCAAAATTCTATTTTTGACCCCTTCCACTAATCTCCATGGCCTCAACTTTTTACCACAGCACCTACTAGTCCCCTTGCACCTCCAGTAGCAATGGCAGATCCATGGCTCAATTATTGGTGGGTGAACCCTCTCCTTCTCTCTCTGGACAGCCACTGTTCACCTCTCTCTCCACCTCCCCTCTCATCTACTGGCTCTCTAGGGCATCCAATGCCTTTGCCTCATTGTTTACTCCCCCTTGCAGCTACCAGACACAAGTGGGCGCGTGAGGACGCGAGAGAAAGCCGCTGGTGCCGGCCATTTGCGCGTTCTGGCTCACGTTAGCGTGCTCCTGACCGTTGACGCAGCGTCCCCCGACCACCTCGAGCCTCCCCCTCGTGCCAGTCGAGGTGCCTCGACGTCCGCAACACGCCACACCCCTGGCCCCCTCCTCCTTCCCCCTCCTGCTGCCTCCTTTCGCACGCGCGCCGGCCGCCCGAGAGCTCCAGTGGAAGAGCTCACACGCACGACGCCCTGACACTTCCCCACTCCCTCTCTCCCTTCCACTGGTCGTACACCTCCTCCACGAACGCCCCAGACACACCGCGACGAGCTCCCGTGGCCCGTAGCGACGAACTCGAGTTCGCCGGCGCACGGCCCGCTGTGCACCTCGCCCCCTCCTATTTGAGGCCGCCCCTGAGCCCCCTCTCTGCTCGATTTCCACTCCCTCTCTCTCGGACACCACCCAGGCCAACCCATCCTTCCTCCTGTGCCCTCCATCCTCCTCCAAGGCCGGAGCCAAGCCGTCGGCCTCCGCCAAAATCCAGGCGCCTCAGCCACTTTCTCTCCCTCCTAGCCACTCCAGTGCCGTATCAACACCACCACTGACTCACCCTAAGCTCCAGTCCCTCCTCCCCGCGTCTGCCTCGCCGTGCTGAATCTCGCCGTCGGCCTCCTCCGCCATGGACGACAGGGCGCTCACCTCAGACCGCCCCCGCGCCCGTGGAGTACCTCGGAGGATGCGCCACACTCTCCCGAGCACGCCGGTGTGCCGGGCGCCCACGGAGGTGGTCGGTGTCGCCGGGGAGAGCGTCGGCGCTGCTCTGCCTCGCCTCCTCTGTCTCCCTTCGCGCCCGCGCGGGAGGTTGAGGACAAACCTGCAAGCGGGCCCCGCTTGTCAGTGGCCCAGCCACGGGGCCACGCTGGCAAGTGGAGGCGCATTCGGGTTCTCCCGCGTCCCCGCAGCGAAAGCGTACTCCGGCTCGGAGCCTTCGACGTCGCCCGCCACCCGAGCAGCTGAGCAGCTGGGCCGGCTCAACTGCTAACTCTCGCCCAGCGCACAGGATAAGGTTAAAACCTTTTCCCTTTTTTTCTTTCCAGTGTACTTCAAAAATCAATAAACAATTCAATCTAACTCCAAATTTGATGATTCAAATTTCTAAATGTTTCTAAATTCCTGATCTATCACATGGTGCAATTTGCACATTTTCCCATAAAGATTTTCTTCACAAACATTTATCAAATCCCATATTTCCATTTCTGTCATAAACTTTGGAAAATCACAGAAGGCTCAAAATTGATCCAAATCCCATGATTCAAATTCCTAGGTGTTACTAAGTTCATAACTTAGTTTTTGAACATTTTTATTAATACTTTCTATGCCACATAAATTATTGAGCCATTTCTTCATATTTATCAACTTTGCAAATTCATAGGAAATTCATTTGAACTCCAAATCCAGTGAAACCAATTCCTAGATGCTTCTAAAATCATCCTTTGTTAAATTGGTGCCTTGCTCATTTTTCAAAAATATTTTTTCTGTACACTTCTTGCAATTCCATAGACCCCTTGATTCCATCATATCAAAATGTTTAGAAATATTCACTTCTCCAATCCCATTGAAACCACTTTGGTCATACCTTATATGACCAAAGGTATCCTAGAAAAGTCTAACTCGCAATTTTAGAGCACTTTTATTTTCTGCCTTGTTGTGTTGCTTATTGTGTTTGTTTCCGACGTTAGTTGATGAAGTAGACGGAATACTTGGAGAAGGACCAGAAGATCTCAAGACTCTGATGAACCAGGCAAGCAGCCCTTTGACCATGTCTATGAAACCTTTTTATGCATGTCATATAGCACTTTATTAGTGTTGCTTCGGAATCATGATGTGATGGTAACCACCTTGGTGGGTTGCCTTCGTTACTTCCTCGTTGATACCTGCATTATGCATGACCCTACCTCCTTATGAGGGTTATGCCAGTGGGAGTAGATAGGATGCTAAACTAGTTGCTACGCAAAGTGGATCAGGATTATGCATGGAAAGAAACAAGTGTGGTTTGGCATACTTGCGAACAACCCCAGTGGGTGCCACTAATGCCCCTGGGAGATGATGATGAACTAGGTCACTACTTGGTGGAGAAGTAGTGTACCCAGGCTTGATAAAAGTGTTGTTTACAGAGACGGATTAGATTTAAGATTTGATGACTGTCCCAACCTTACATGCGCAACCACTCTACCCTTATATGGGAAAGGGCATTATTGATTACCTAGGTCGATACTAGCTTGGAGCCCGCATTACTAGTGACGGGGGAGAGTTGGTGCTCTCTCTCGGGACGGGGTCGTGCCAGGTAGGGCGACCAAGAACATTTTTATGGGGCACCGGACACACCATTGGTACCCCGTGCCAGTGGTATGTGATGAATATGGGAGCGAGGCTCCACAATTGTCAATTTTGAAATGTTGGGCACGGGGGTTACTACCAATCGAGTGGACTCCATGTTAATGTCGTCTATGGAAAGGTAGTGATCGGGTGCTTACCCCGGGTACTTGAGGTACCGCGGGTCGTGGATGACATGGAATTTCCCCGGATCTAGTGGGTAAAGTGTGCAACCTCTGCAAAGTGTAAAACTATTCGAATAGCCGTGTCCACGGTCAAGGACAGTTGGGTGGTGCTGCTTAGACTACGTCCATATGTTTCTGACATACAACACAGTTTGGTGAATCTGTTGATGTGATTCGTGAGGAGTCACGATGAGCTTGAGCATGAGTTGTTTATAACTCTCTCTCGATGTTGATGTCTGTAACCTCCTGATACTTGTTGCAGACGCATTCATATCCTTGATAAATGTTGATCATACTTGCATGAGGAAAACTAGCTTTCCGCAAAAATGCCAAAATAGCAGTAGTGCCTTGCATAATTATTCTGTTATCACCCTTGGGTTGCTTGCGAGTACATTCAAAGTACTCATTGGCTTGCCACTGGTTATTTTATTGGCCAGGCATGAAAGAACAGTATATCATGAAGAATACTTCGGTGACGAGAATGCGAGCTAGGACGCTTCCCAGTCAGAATGCCTGTAGGGTTAAGGCAGATGGCATGGGTCCAAGTTATCGACGAAGATTTCCACTGCGATGTTATACTCAAGACTTGACCACAATGGTCCTACTTGTGTAATACGGTATGTATGGATGTAAGACTCTTGTTAATCAGCTTCTGTGTGTTCAGTGAGCATTGATCTCTGGGATCACTGTACACGTGCATTCGGTGATCACGACTTATGAGTCGGGGTCCCCACACCACGACTTGTCCATCACCCTCCCGGTCGATGCCGACGCCGAAGCACTGGAGGCTCGCCGCCTCGCCCTCCTCGCGGAGGGCCGGAAGTTAGCTTCCATGAGACGCCTCACTGAGGCCCACAAGCGCGAAGTCGACCGCGCCGCCTTTGGCACGCCACCTCCTGGCGGGCCAAGACAAGCCGGCGTTGTCAGACAGCGCGGCGCTGTTATCACCGACATGCTTGGAGTAGACCGCCCAGTCTACGCCACTCCACTTGAGAACCTGCACGCCGCCCAGGCAGCCGTAGACGAGCTGGATGGACTGGGGGACAAAGAACTCCCCCACATGACCAGACGCATCCAGCAGCTGATCGATGCAGCCACACAGCGGCACGAAGCCGACGCCCGCGCGGAAAGCCCTCCCCTGCGCCGAGAGCACGGCGCGACATCCCGGACGCCGACTGCGGGTAAAACCCACGCGCGACACGAGAAAGAGCCGGCTGCCAGCCGAAGCCGAACCCGGATCTCCATCGAGCGAGACGCAGAAGGCCACCCTCGAGCCATGGAGCGGCGGGGCAACCCGCCTCCACCTCCGCCTCATTGGGAGAGATATCCCACCCCGCCGCCTGTCACGCATCCGACTCTTAGTGACTGACTAGGTCGCCGCAAAGGAGTCGGCGAGAACGACGCCCGCCATCGGATCGACCGCCTAGCGCGATCCCTGGAGCTGGAAGAAGAAGACGATATCGACCCGCCTTGCTTCGGCCCCCGCATCCGCGATGAGCCCTTCCCCAAAGGGTTCTCGCTCCCAAGAGACACGCCCAAGTACAACGGCTTCGTGAAGCCGGAAGATTGGCTGATCGACTACTCCACCGCAGTACGCATAGCGAACGGCAACAGACACGTTGCCGTGAAGTACGTGCCCCTCATGCTGCAAGGCATGGCGTGGACCTGGCTCAACAGCCTCAAGCCATACAGCATCAACAGCTGGCTAGACTTCACAGAAGCCTTCGTCCGCAACTTCACCAGCACCTACAAGCGGGCTCCGAAGCCCAGACAGCTCTCCTTATGCGTACAAGGCCCCGCCGAATCCACTCGCGACTACCTCACGCGTTGGGCCGATCTCCGCAACTCTTGCGAAGGGGTGCACGAGGTGCAAGCCATAGAATACTTCACTGTCGGGTGCCGAGAAGGCACCCTCCTCAAGCACAAGCTCCTTTGCGACGAGCCGACTACCCTCGACGAGCTTCTGGTCATAGCGGACAAGTACGCCACCGCCGACTCCTCAATGAAGACTGAACTCCGGGTAGACGCGTCCGGGAAGGCACTCAACCCGGCGCCCAAGACGCCGGCTGGGGACTCCGGCCGACGCCCGTACCAGAACGACCACAAGCGCAAGGGCCCCGTGCCGCCCTCCACCAGTCGGCAGGTGGCCACGGTCGAGGGCGAGCAGCCTGAAGGGTGGCCCACACCCAAGAAGCAGAAAGGCGGCAGGCCACCTTGGCAGCCGACCTTCTCCTACGAGCAAACTCTCGACGCCCCATGCAAATTCCACAGCGGCGCGAAGCCGTCCAACCACACAACCCGGAAGTGCCATTGGCTCACCCGAATCTCCAAAGGCGAAGGGCTCGCGCCGCCTCCGCCTGCTGGTCCGCCGCCACCGGCTCCATAGCAGCCGACCGCTCGGCCGGCAGTCGGAGCTGTGCACGATGAGTTCCCCGACGAGCATGCTGCCTATGTCGCCTTTACAAGCCAGCCTGAAGACCGGCGCAGCAGACGCCGAGAGCACCAAGAAGTCAACGCGGTCGCTACCAACCCCTCCGAGCACATGCATTGGTCAGAAAAGCCTATCAGCTGGAGCCGGGCCGACCACCCAGAGGTGATGCCATCTCCCGGCTCTTATGCGCTGGTTCTGGATGCCACCCTTGCAACGGACAGACGCGCCGCCCGTTTCTCCTGCGTGCTGATAGACGGCAGGAGTAGCATCAACATCCTGTACGGTGACACCTTGGTGAAGCTGAACGTCAAGACGAAGCAACTCATGCCTACCCGGACTGTTTTCCATGGCATTGTACCCGGCCTGTCCTGCGCCCCCATTGGCAAGATCAAGATTGATGTCCTCTTTGGGGACAAGGATCATTTCCGCCGAGAAGCAATCTGGTTTGAAGTGGTGGACCTTGAGAGCCCCTACCATGCACTGCTTGGCCGTCCCGCTTTGGCCAAGTTCATGGCTGTTCCCCACTATGTTTACCTCAAGATGAAGATGCCGAGCACCAAGGGCATCATCACCATAGCCGGCGATTACAAGAAATCCTCCGAGTGCGCAGCTGCCAGTAGCCGGCTGGCCGAGTCCCTTGTGATTGCCGAAGAAAAGAAAATGTTGGACCGAGTCGTGGCCATGGCCGGCAAGCAGCCGGCCCTGTCCCCCGATCCCAAAGAGTGTGATGCCCAAGGTTCCTTCCAGCCGGCCAAGGAAACAAAGAAGATACCTCTTGACCCCGAGCACCCAGAAAGGTTTACCGTCATTGGGGCAAACCTGAACAGCAAATAGGAAGGCGAGCTCGCCGACTTCCTCCGTGAGAATCGAGATATCTTTGCATGGTCCCCTAAGGACATGCCGGGTGTTCCGAAGGAATTCGCCGAGCACAAGCTACACGTCCGAGAAGGTGCAAAACCAGTCAAACAACCCCTCCGCCGACTGTTGGAAGAAAAGAGAAGGATTGTAGGAGAAGAGATAGCCCGACTTCTGGCTGCCGGCTTCATTATGGAGGTTTTCTTTCTGGAGTGGCTCGCCAACCCGGTCCTCATGCTGAAGAAGAACAACAAGTGGCGCATGTGTATAGACTACACGAGCCTCAACAAGATCTGCCCCAAAGATCCCTTCGCCCTGCCAAGGATAGATCAAGTGATAGACTCCACAGCCGGCTGCGAGCTGTTGAGTTTCTTCGATGCTTACTTGGGATACCACCAGATAAAGTTAGATCCGGCTGACCGCCTTCATCACGCCGTTCAGAGCGTTCTGCTACCTGACTATGACATTCGGCTTGAGAAATGCCGGTGCCACTTTTCAGCGTTGCATGCAGAAGTGCCTCCTCAAGCAGCTCGGCAGGAATGCCCACGTCTACGTAGACGACATTGTGGTGAAGACGGAGAAGCACGACACCTTGCTGGAAGACCTCAAGGAAACATTTGAGAACCTGCGCCGGTTCCGGATCAAGCTCAACCCCGAGAAATGCGTGTTCGGAGTGCCAGCCGGCCAGCTCCTAGGCTTCCTGGTCTCCGAACGCGGCATCGAATGCAACCCAGTGAAGATCAAGGCCATTGAGAGAATGGCGATTCCCACCAAACTTCGAGACGTACAGAAGTTCACTGGGTGCTTGGCCTCCCTGAACCGCTTCACCAGCCGGCTCGGAGAGAAAGCTCTCCCCCTCTACCGCCTCATGAAGAAGACCACTCACTTTGAGTGGAACGACCAAGCCGACCAAGCTTTTCACGAGCTGAAGAAGATGCTGGCCACGCCGCTTGTCCTGGCGGCGCCGACCGAGAAAGAGCCCATGCTCCTTTACATTGCTGCAACCAGCCGGGTGGTCAGCACCGTCATCTAGTCCAGCGCCCAGAAGAGGGCCGAGCCCAGCCGGTTCAGAGGCCGGTGTACTATTTGAGTGAGGTGCTGTCTACCTCGAAGCAGAACTACGCGCACTACCAGAAGATGTGCTGTGGCGTGTACTTCGCCGCCAAGAAGCTGAAGCCCTACTTTCAAGAGCACCCCATCACCGCCCCGCTTGCCGAGATCATAGGCAGCCGGGACGCATCCGGCCGGGTGGCGAAATGGGCCATCGAGCTGGCCCCCTACACGATCTTCTACCAGCTTCGCACCGCCATCAAGTCCCAAGCATTGGCCGACTTCCTCGTCGACTGGGCCGAGACCCAGTACCTGCCACCGGCTCCCGACTCCACTCACTGGCGCCTGCACTTCAACGGGTCCAAGATGCGCACCGGCTTGGGAGCCGGCGTCATCCTCACCTCTCCCAAAGGCGACAAGCTCAGATACACGCTGCAAATTCACTTTGCCGCCTCCAACAACGTGGCCAAGTACGAGGCACTCGTACACGGGCTCCGGCTTGCCAAAGAGCTCGGCATATGCCGGATCCTGTGTTACAGCGACTCGTACTTGGTAGTCCGGCAATCATCCGGCGACTGGGACGCCAAGGATGCAAATATGGCAAGCTACCGCTTCCTCGTTCAGCAGATCAACGGGTACTTCGAAGGATGCGAGTTCCTCCACGTACCACGAGCCGACAACGAGCCAGCAGATACCCTGGCTCGAATAGGCTCCACTCGGCAGGCAATACCAACCGGCGTCTCTCTTCAACGCCTCCTCAAGCCGTCTATCAAGCCGTCTCCAGAGTCCGATTCCATCTTCGTGCCGCCTAGCCCCGATGCAGCCGGATCCGGCTTGAAGAACCAAGCATGCGGCCCGGGGACTTCGATAGGCGGCCCGGGGACTTCAACAGGCGGCTCGGGGACTTCCGTAGATACACCTGACCCGGGGACTTCTGAACCCGGCTCGGGGACTGCGGTAGTCGGTCCGGGGACTGCACCAGCACAACAGGCGGCGGCCGACTCCGGCATTTCACCACCCAGCCCGCCCACCCTGGTCGCAGTAGCCGTGTTGGCAATAGAAGAAGTCACAGCTCCATCATGGGCCCAGCCCATCCTCAACTTCCTGATAAACCAAGAACTGCCGGCTGACGAGACAGAGGCAAGACAAGTCCAACGCCGAGCCGGAGCATACACAATCGTCAACAGAGAGCTCGTCAGGCGCAGTGTCACTGGAGTCTTCCAGCGATGCGTCGAGCAAGAGAAAGGCGTAGCAATCCTCAGAGACATCCACCATGGCGAATGCGGCCACCATGCGGCCTCAAGATCACTCGTCGCCAAAGCTTTCCGCCATGGTTTCTTTTGGCCGACTGCTTTGGACGATGCTAAGGAGTTAGTTAAACATTGCAAAGGGTGCCAAGTCTTCAGCTCCAAGCAACACCTGCCGGCGTTGGCACTCAAGACCATTCCCCTCACTTGGCCCTTTGCCGTTTGGGGACTGGATATGGTGGGCCCATTCAAGACGGCGCGCGGCGGCATGACACATCTGCTTGTCGCTGTGGACAAATTCACCAAATGGATTGAAGCAAAGCCGATCAAGAAGCTGAATGGGCCGACTGCCGTGACATTCATCGCAGATATTACAACTTGGTATGGCGTGCCACACAGCATCATCACCGACAACAGCACGAATTTCGCCAAGGGAGCATTGGCACATTTCTGGGCGACGCAGGGCATCTGACTGGACTTAGCATCCGTTGCCCACCCGCAGTCAAACGGCCAAGTCGAGCGAGCCAACGGCCTCATCCTTTCCGGCATCAAGCCCCGACTGGTCGTGCCACTAGAGCGTCCGGCCAGCTGTTGGCTCGATGAGCTGCCGGCCGTCCTCTGGAGTCTGCGCACTACCCCAAACAAGTCAACCGGCTTCACTCCTTTCTTCCTCGTGTATGGTTCCGAGGCGGTCATCCCAACCGACATCGAGTTCGACTCGCCTCGGGTGACCATGTACACGGAGGCGGAGGCCAAGGAAGCACGAGAAGACGGCGTCGACCTGCTGGAAGAGAGCCGGCTGTTATCCCTCAGCCGGTCTGCCATCTACCAGCAGGGTTTGCACCGCTACCACAACCAGAAGGTCAAGCCAAGGTCTTTCCAAGAGGGCGACCTTGTGCTCCGGCTGATCCAGCGAACAGCCAGCCAACACAAGCTCTCGGCCCCTTGGGAAGGCCCCTTTGTCATCAGCAGAGCGCTAGGAAACGACTCCTACTACCTGATCGATGCACAGAAGTCGAAGGCACGAAAGAGAGACGACTTCGGCAAGGAGTCGGAATGACCATGGAGCGCCAACCTCCTTCGAAGATTTTAAAGTTGAAATGCAGTATGTATCACGCTACCTTTTGTACTAAGTACGAGACAATATGCCCCCCGAGGAAAACTCGGGGAATGCCATCCTTTATCTATGAATGAAGAGTATCATGCTTATGATTATGTCACTACATTCACTTTTTTCGTCCGGCACCGGGTTCGACTAGTCGGCCCGGGGACTGGCCGCCTTGAGTTATATTAAGTCCTACCCGCGGTCAGACAAGTAGTGTGCCGGCACCCAAGCTTTCTCTTGCCAAAAGTCGCAGTTCAAAGAACCGGCTGTTCGGCTGGCAAGAGTTAAATGCAGGAAAGGACGCCCACACGAAAAACGGCTAGGAACTAACGGAGTAATATAACAAAAGCCGGTTTTTCTCCCACTGCCGACCGACTACCTGAGTAGCCCGCCGGCCGGCTTCCATTCACCTCGCTACAATCTAAGAAAGCTCGAGTACTTGCCTTCCCCAAAAAATAGCCAAGTCCTTCCCTCGCCACAGACTGCAGAGCAGCTGCCGGCTGGGAAGACAGCAGCCAGGGGAAGGCGGCAAAGGAAACAGCCTAAGGATAAAAAGCATACGAGAATGGAAGCCAAACACACACAGATTATATTTACACAAAAAGACCTTTGAAAGGCCAGCATTCAACATAGTTTGAATACACCCCCAGTGGGTGGAACTGCGCAAGTTTAATAAAAAATGTTCAAAGAGTAACAAGCAGGAAAAACAGGGATGGCAGATTAAGGCAAGGGAACGACTGGCGAGTCGGGCAGGTCGGTAGAGACGGCAGTGCCGGCTGGAGGAGTGGCCGGCTGGCGAACCTCGGCATGATCACCGCCTCCCGCAGAGGGCGCGCTAGCATGCGCCTCGTTGCTGGAGGCACGGTCAAGCTGAGGCCGGTTGGCCGCTTCACCGGCTGGCTCGACGTCATCGCCTTCCTCTCCTTCTTCGTCTTCGCCTTCATTGCTGGAAGCGATCTCCTCTTCAGAGTCTTCACCCTCCACCGGGTTCAACCCGAACCACTCCTCCGGCTGGGCGACGCCGTTGTCATCCACCTCAGGAGCGAAGACGCTGGTGTCAGTATACTCGGCAAGGGCCGAGGCACGCTGGATGATAGCTGGCCGCACCTCCACCAGCTCTTCGTCAGCCTCCTCCCACCAAGTGCTCAGCTGATCCAAGTTCACCCTAGGATACCAGGCCCGGACGAACTCCAACGCCTGCCTGGCATCAGATCGAGCAGCGGAAGCCTTCCAGGCCTCAAAGCGGCCGACTGCTACCTCCAGCCAGTCGACAGTCCGGCTGGGAGTGCGGGGAATCACCTCGCCAGGCCAAAGGGCGGCCAATACCTGCGCCCCGACGCGCTGGATTCGGCGGAGCATGCGGTGAGCCGGCTGCAACCGGGCTTGGATCGCCAAGAGCTGCTCTTCAAGCGTCCGGCCCGCGCCTGGCGCGATCTCAACCCCCGCTTGCCGGCATGCCTCGCGGTGGGCCTTGATAGTCTGGGTGGCGACGACGGAGTAGCCGGGGAAGTAGTCTGTGCAGAGAACAAAAGCAGCACAAATCAGAAGACAAATCAGAGGGCAAGGAGCAATCAAGGAGTGAGGAAGGCGGTTACCATCAATCAAGTCCTCAACCCGGCCATAGCCCTCGCTCAGCGCTTGTTTCTCTTTAGCCCAGCCCGCCGCTTCGGTCTCGAACTCAGCTTTGAGGACGGCCTCGCTGTCCCGCGCCTTCTTCAGGGCCGCCTTGTGGCTCTCCTCCTGGTCGGCCAACTTCTTGGCCAGGCGGTCACGCTCCAGGACTAAGGCGTTGCACTCGGATTCCTTGGCGCGAAGGGCGGTCTGGGCCCCGCTGAGCTGCTCACTCTAGTCGGCATTGGCCCCTGCAAGCATGAAGATAAAGGAAAAATCAATAAGGAAAAAGTCGTCGGGGAAGATCCGACCCAACTGCTCGGCAGTCGGCCCGAATCTCGGGGACTACACCCAGTGGGTGCGCTGACGCGCCCCCATAGGAGATGAAGGAAACAAAACACGCACTGTGGCTGTTGGTCAGGTCCTCGATTTTCTGGCCCAGCTCCTGAGCCTGCGAGTTGAAGGCAGCAGCGCGGTGGTTATGATATTCCTGGAAGATCATACAAGAGGCAAGAATAAGATAGCTGTCAGGACCTAGTAAGTTCCAAGCCGCCCGCTCAGCGGCCAACTCGGAACTCGGGGACTACACCCAGTGGGTGCGCTGACGCGCCCCCACGGAAGAAATCAAAAAAGCAAAACAACCAAGGCCAGAAGACTCACCCGGATGACGGCCTGCGTCGCGAGGAACTCTTGGGTATATCGCTGCAGCGAGGCAGCCTGAGCCTGAAGCCGGCTCTGGACCTCCTGGGCCGCCGCGTTCAGCTCGGCCGTCCCCCCGCTGGGCATCCACTCGGACGTGCTGGAGCTGGCCGCTTCCAGGGCCTCCATCGTCCGGCTGGCGCCCACAGCTCTGTGCGGCTCCGGCACAGGGGTAGCTCCCCCCGCGCGCCGGCGAAATGCCGGCTCCACCTCAAGGCCGGATCCTGCTGCTGGCTCGCTCCCGGCCGGACGCTCCGACGCCGTGGCCGGCTGGCCGCTCTGGCCCGCTCCAGTCGGCGCTGTCCGCGGCACCTCCTCCAAGACAACCACGTTATCCTTCCTCCTCTCCGTCTCCGACCGGCCGCGGTCGGCTTCCTCTGACGGGGGCACGGGGACGTCAGGGGCCATGGCGCGGAGGGGAACGACGAGCTGCGGAGGCTGGTTGCGTGAGGCCTCCGCCTCCTTCTCCGCGGCTGCCGCCTCCGCCCGGGCCTGGGCTGCCGCGTCGGCCTGCGCCTTCGCCTTCTGGGCGGCCCTTCGCTCCGCCACCTCCGCTCCTCCCGTGCCTCCTGTGCGTTCCGCTCCGTAGCCTCCATGAGGTCGGCGCGGGGATCCACACGGCGGGAGCCCGAAGACCCTCCAGCCGGTCCGATCATGGAGCCGGCATCAAATCGACCGCCAAGCCCTCCTTGCCAGAGAGAGCTCTAGCGCAGCGCCGCCTCCCTCTGTTTCTCTCCCCCTCCTCTCTAGACCTGAGAGGCGGGTCCTGCTGTCAGCCTCTCCACTTGCGCCCGAAGTGGTATGAGTGGAGCGTATTCTTTGAATACGTCACCGACGTCACCCCCTCTATTTTATTTATTTTCAAATTTTAATTCAAGTTTGACCAGTAACTTTGACCAGCTCTAACTTTTAAACCATAAGTCTAAATGAATTGATTTTTTTTGCATTAGTTTTGTAATGAAATTCTCTAACAGTACACAAAAGTTGAGATTTTTCTTTGCTGTCTAAAATTTCTGATGAATTTCAGAATGATTTTTGATATTTTATTTTGTGGTTTTTATTTCTTTTTAGAAGGAGAAGCTTGTCTTGAAGATCACCAGGAGGAGTGTGAACCTCCTCTGAACTAAGGCAAGCCACTACAAATATTTACATGGTGTTCTTGTAATAACTATGATTTTCAACTTGAATATGAAATATTTCATGCATTAAAATTATTTAATACTTTAAGCTTACGTCATTTCCATGGTTATGCTTGACTAGTTTAGTGTGCTGTAATACTTGAATGCATCAGCTAGTAGGGGCAGTAGTATGATCTTATGACATGATTGAAGTTCGGACATACTCGATATTATTTGCACATGTTGAATCGTTACTTTCACCATGTTATTGTCACACTTAATAATGGCTAGTTAAAATCAGTGCTTATGAGTGCTTTAGAGTGCATGCATACTGATGTTATAATGTTGATCCGTTATAATCCAGTAGTATGCGGTTACTATTGCATTTCCATATAGTTGCATTTTCATGGCATACTATGGCTCGATTATTTTTATTTCAAGTTAAACCTGATGATAATCCAACTTGAACATAATGTTCATCGGGTCATGGTGCCACGAATCGAGCTTCCTAGTGCAACCACACTTGCCTTTATGGGAAGGCCCTAATTCGGTCCGTTGTCATGCCTCTGGTCGGTGCCTCCAGTGAGGGAAGGTTATGGGCGTGCGGCACCCTAGCCCGGTAAGCAGACATACCTTGTGTGCCCGTTGTTGTTGATATGGTACCTTGTCCCCGTTTGGGACCGTTTAAGTTTTTCCACGACAATGGCCGTTGGATGTCACAAGTTGACATCGGGGCCACCCATGACTTAGCCCTCACGGGGAGTGAGTCGGAGTGGCCGGGAGAGTGTCATGGCAATGGTTGGTTTTGTCGGAATGTTGTTGGTCCACCCGAATGGGAGTGCGAGGCCATGGATTCCGTGGTGTGGGTACAATGCGCTAACCTCTGCAGAATGTGTGTTGAATCTATTGATAGCCACGTCCTCGGTTACGGACACAGTTCGTAGTAGGTCACACCATGGATCAACATAAATAAGTTCAATCCTGCACACTAAAGCTTTGCATGAGACACAAGTTATGTGGTGAGATGCTTGACACCATGAGATGGTTGTGTTTGAAACCAAAGAGTTGGTTTCCATTGTGTTCCGGGAGTGATCACCATGTTTATGATTGGGGTTACAAGGTAACCTGTTTGGTAAGTGAGTCCGAGGGACTCAGTGCACGATCTTGATCACTTCATAATAGCGTGTTGTAGACTTGCATTTAACTGGATTAATTGTCATGTTATTGTTTGTCATTATGCTTTTATTTGTTGTGAGCTTGAAAGTACATTCAATGTACTAACCTGGCGTGTCATGCCAGCTTTCAGGAAAGTCTTACCAGATTGGACTGCTTCCTGAGTCTAGGCCGTGTCCACGTTGGTGTCCCTGTGCTATGGAGTTCCACTTCGCCGTCTTTCCGCTGCCGCGTATTTGCCGTGATCGAGGCCCCTTCATGTACATTAAATAATGTACATACTGTTCAGCTGCATCGTGTGTGCCACTTGGCCTCGCTACCTCATGTAATATCGGACTTGTGTATCCGCTAGTATCAATAAAGCGGTTGTTTCGGTACCAAGTTATTGTGTGTTGCCAGAAGACTTGATCTCTGGGCTGGCAATGCAAGGTAAACCGGTTGCTCTGAGCCGCGGTGCCACAATGCTTGGTATTAGAGTCGCGCTGACTATAGGACACGCTAGACCATTGACGCGCTAGTTGAAAGGTAGCTAGTTAATTCTGAGTGCTGGTAGTGGTTTGCATCTGGTTGCTGCATTGCATACATTTTATTTATTGTCTAATAATTGTGAGGGTAGATGGCTCCGGTTCCGTACCCGTACTAGTCCAAGGCAGCACCCTACACCTCGCCACATCTGCTTCAGAACGTGTGGCGTCAACTATACCCAGATGGTGCTGATCCAGTGTACCAGGTGTATCAAGAGCATCTGGTTGGCACCTTGTACGAGTACTACGCGGAGGTCACTCTTCACCACAGTTCCCCTTCCGGCGCTTACACTCGTTCTTCTAGGGATGGATTCGCATCCACGCCAGCTCAGGCCGTCCAGTTCACCGCATTCGAGGCTCTTGTAGACCTGCACTACAACGAGGTTCGCATGTAGTCTCACCCAGGTTTCTACTTCTACCCGTCGCTACACGAGAACGGGCGTATCCGCTTCCCTTTTATTGATCCGGCGTGCGATCGTTCTTCCTGCCACCTTTCTTGTTACATCACCGCTAGCTATCTTCTGATCCTTGTGTTAGCCCGAGAGTTGACTCAAGCCCATATAACTCTTGCCGCCGCTCAGAATAAGACACATCCACCTACTATCGGGTTTACCCCGTTTGTTCCTCCAGTCTCTGTTTCCCCTCCTACCACGGTTACCTCTCAGAGTGCCACGACCGCTTTGGCAGTGACTCCTCGTGGGTCACCTGCTGAGTGGGCTTCACTTCTCGCTACTCCTGCAGCATCTATGCTCCAGACTCATCCTGCACCTGCCCCTGAGGGAGAGTCCTCGAGGCAGCGTCGTCGTGTTACCTTTAACCCGGAGGTCTCTGTTAATGTCGTCAGTTCGGGATCCGAGTCCGTGTCCGCGGAGGAGCCAACGGAGCCAGCAGAGCACTGGAGTATCCGATGTTGTCATGATGCTTAGTTGTACGGTTGTATGAGTACTTGTCATGATGTTCCCTTTCATGTAAGAGTGTATTCGTACTAGTTGTGGTGTTCAGTTCGCACCTGAGTCTATGTATAATTATGTTGGAACTTTCCTATTCGCCTTGGTTTTTATTTCCTTTTATTTGGATTTTCCGTTCGCATTTCTTCCTCATTTCTGGATGTTGCTCATCTCTGTTGCTTCATATTGGGAAAAATAAATAAATAGGAAGACAAGAGGAGGCAGCAGTCACGCTGGTGAGGATGTCCCTGTTCGTCGTGCAGCAAGGCAAGCAGGGCATTCTCCCGAACCATATTCTCCACCGCCGCCTCCACCGCCACATCCACCCACCACTGAACAGATCATGCGTATGTTCGAGTAAAGGAGAAACAACAACCTACTTGAGTTACTGAAAAGTGTGCAGGCAATGGTGGGAAATAATGGCAATTCGTATGGCACCCATTCCAAGTTTCGGATTTTGAAAGGACTAAGCCACCCAGTTTTAATCAAGTTGTTGATCCTCTGGAAGCCGGCGACTGGCTAAGGACCATGGAAAAGAAATTGGACATTGCTCGCACCGAAGAAGGAGACAAGGTCCCATCTGTGACACACTATTTGGAAGGAGCCGCCTCGATCTGGTGGGACAACACTAAAGCTATGTGGCCAGTAGGTGAAGAAATCTAATGGGATAAGTTCAAGGAGCAGCTCCGCAAATATCATATCCCCTCAGGCATAATGAAGGTCAAGCAGCGTGAGTTCTTAGCCCTCACGCAAGGTAACCTATCTGTCGCCGAGTACTTAACTCAGTTCAACCATCTGTCTCGCTACTCTTTGTATGACGTGGCCACCGAAGAGAGAAAGATTGACAGATTCCTTGGGGGACTAAATCAACAACTCAGATGCACACTTAGTATGCTGGATTTTATAGACTTCCAAACTCTGGTAAAGAAAGCCCTGATTGCATAAAAGGAGCACAAGCTTGTTCATGATAGTAGGCCTGCTCATGACGATCGCAAAAGAAAGTTTGAATCCAAGAAGGAAGGGCCCGTTTTCAAGAAGGCCCGTACCTGGCAATAGCTAACGGTCGAGTTCAAGCCCAATTGGCAGCAGAATGTTAACAAGACAACTACCCAAGTCAAGAATATCGTGATCAGTCCGGTGTGTGAAGACTGCCAGCGGGCAAATAGGACACTACTCCCGACAGTGCCCCAAGAATGGCAAGGCCAGGGCTCCATTCAAGCCGCAAGTTAATCATCTAGGGCCATACTCCGGGCAGAAGACCATCCAAGGGCAAGTTCACAACATCTCCGTAGAAGAAGCTCATGAAAACCCCGAAGTCATCATTGGTATGTTTTCTGTTAATCGCATACCTCCAATAATTTTGTTTGACTTTGGGGCTTCCCATTCTTTTATTTCGCGGAGTTTTGTTGCCCAAAACAAGTTTTCTTGCTCGACACTCGAAAAGAGTATGATGGTACAATCCCCAGGGTCATTGCTTAAAAGTAATTTGGTCTGCCGCAACTTGGAGATTGAAATTCAGGGGGTCGTATTCCCAGCCTCCTTGGTAGTCATTGAGTCTGCTAAGTTGGATGTTATCTTGGGAATGAATTGGTTAACCAGTTATCGAGTATGCATAAACTTTGCAACTAGAGAAGTCACATTGACTAGTCAGAGAGGCCAGACCACACACTTCTTTGCTCGCAGAAGCATACCCAAGAAAGAAGTGGTATTTGCAACTCTATCTGAAGAACTGAATCTAATTCCTGTGGTTAGTGAGTTTCCAGACATATTTCCTGAGGAATTGCCATGAATGCCACCAGACCATGAGCTTGAGTTTGCAATTGATCTCATGCCCGGTACAACACCTATCTACAAGAAGTATTACCGAATGCCCTCATCCGAGTTAGTGGAGCTAAATAAGCAACTCGATGAGATGCTACAAAAAGGATACATTCATCCAAGCTCTTCACCTTGGGGTTCACCCGCAATCTTCGGGGACAAGAAAGACGGTAGTATTCAGATGTGTGTGGACTATCGGCAGTTGAATGATGCCACTATCAAGAGCAAATACCCGCTTTCGAGAATTGATGATTTGTTCGACCAACTCAGTGGGGCACAGATATTCTCCGAGATTGATTTGAGAACCGGTTATGATCAGCTCAAGATGAAGAAGGAGGATATTCCTAAGGTAGCATTCACCACTCGTTATGGTCTTTATGAATATACAGTCATGTCTTTTGGCCTCACCAATGCCCCTGCCTTCTTCATGCATATGATGAACAAGGTATTCATGGATTTCCGATAAGTTCGTGGTGGTCTTCATTGATGACATCCCTATATACTCAAAGGATGAAGAGGAGCACAAAGGACATCTAGGTAGTCCTGCAGAGACTCCGCGACCATCAGTTATATGCAAAAATCAGCAAATGTGAATTCTAGCTCAAGGAAGTCAGATTTTTGGGGCATGTTCTTTCAGCCAGAGGTATAGCAGTGGAACCCAGCAAAGTAAAAGATGTACCGCTTCTCGCTCCTCGTCTCTCTCAAAGTGCGGCGGGCTAGCGTTTTTGCCATCTACTATTGAGGTCGGTTAACTTATTACATGTTTTTTTGCGGGGGACTCATCACATGTTAGCGACATGCCAAGAGCATTCTAAAAAAATACTATACTCTATTGTTATGCCAAGAAGAGGAAGCGCTTTGACCAACGGACCAAACGAGATAGGCGTGCCGTGCCGTGAGTGGGTCCAGTTTCTCTTTTTGAACTTGTTTGGTGTAGTAGTAACACTTGGTTTTGACTATTGATAAGATTTTATATAGGGCCTATTGTATTGTTCAAGTTTGCCTCTGGCTATTGATAAGATTATATATAATTTGAAAATTATATCATTCGAAGATCCTTTCACGTTCCGTTTAAAAAAAAATCCTTTCACGTACGAATTTGATGGTATGCTTTGAGCAACTTGCATGTCCTATACTGCTCCTGTTTGGATACTATAACTTAGCTAGAGGTTAGACTAACTCATGACTAATCCTGAACTAACTGTAGCCAAAGAGGTGTTTGGATGACAGGGTTAGATTGACAATAAATGCACTTGATGGAGAGAGAAAAATGTTTTTTCAGTGGGCCCCATGATAACTAGCTCCAGTTAGACTACCCACGGTGGGAGTAACATAGGTAGTAATATCACACATATCTAGATAAAACAGATGATGTGGCAAGCAATAAATGATGAAAGAGAGGAAAGTGGTAACATAGTAACATCACACATATCAAGGCAAGATGAGTCTATAGTCCAATAAATGAATTGTTGTAAGAATATTTATGTGGCCCATGTAAATAATAGTGTGATTTTAATTAAAGGTTCTAGTATGATGGTTGCTAGAAATAATAGATTACGGTCTGGGTTTTAATTCCCTCTTTTCTCCCTTTGTTAATCTTCACAAATTAGAGTATATGTGTGTACGTGTGGCAAAGTCACATGCCTTGTGCATGTACGTGCGTTAGTGCTGGTGCATGGATTGGCCGGTTAGTTTAGCCAATCAAATTCCAGTGCATGGATCGACACGGCAGCAAGGTTACTAGTGCATGTGCGTGTTGAGTATGTGTGTGCCCGGATGCTAGCCGGTGGACGCATACATATGTGTGGGAGCAACGACGAATCCAGAAAGAAAATGGAGGGGAGGCTCAAAGTTAAAGACGAGTAAATTAAACGCGTTTTAGAAGAAAAAAAAGGCAATTTTATCCTAATCCTTTTGTGCAAATAAGCTCAAACTTTACCAGATTGCTACTGGTCATATGTATTATTTACTAGAGTTTTGTTAGAATTTTTTAAAACTATAAAATTTTGAACCAAAAATAGGATCAGTTGAGCAAAATAAGTTATTATATACCAATCCCTTTGTCCAAAGATGCTCAAAACTTCTCAGATTCACACTAGGCACATGTACTATTTACAAGAGTTTTCTCAGTTTTTTTGTAAGTAGTCAAATTTTGAGGCAAAACTTGGTATTGTCAATTTAAACAGCCAATACATGCCAACATGAGCTCAAAGCGACATGATATTGTACAACACCAATACTAGTAAGTAGTAACATGTTTGGTCATACCGAGCCCACAAAGTTTCGAGTCAAAAGCATACAATTCACACACCGATACATAAAGTACTAGAGAAGCAACAAAGAAATAAGATGAAACCAATGATGTCGGTTTTGCTTCTGACCGATGCTGCTGTGGAACTATATAGATTATATGCTTAAGATTCCAAGCGCCATCTGTGCAAAAGTAGCTAGTTTATTAGTGACAAAACAAGTGTATACAAAGTTGACTATTAGTACTAGAAAAGAAATGAGATGTACCTCTTAAGCAATCACATTATACTCACGAGGCAAGTGAGCTTTCCTATCACTTTTTTTCTGGAATTGTATCATGATCTGATCATCATGAATACTTTTGAATATCCTTTTCTCACAATAGCATACCATTAAGTCATTGAGCCAATCATCCGAGATCTTATTGCGCAAATTTGTTTTGATGATCTTCATTGCTGAAAATATTCGCTCAACGGGTGAAGTTGCCACGGGAAGGATCAATGTCAACTCAATGAGGCGATATACAAATGGGAAAGTTGCATGTTTGGTTGATTGAACCATCAACCGAGCAAGGGTAGAAACATCCGAACATCCATTAAATTCCTCACTTCTCCTGATATTCCTAAGGAATCTTAGAAGGTCAATTCTAAGCAACAAGCGGTCAGTTTTAGTAAAATCATCCGCATAAACTTCAGCAAGCCGAATAAGTTTTCAACATTAAACTTTGCAAAGTTGTTGGCTGGATTAAGACAAGACATGCAATCCACTAACTCGGTGTTAATTTCATTGAAAGGATGGTTCATCTCGGTCATAGTTGCATCAATAACAACATAGAATATGCTAACTTTGAAATAATGATGTCGAGTCACCTTATTTTTGGTGAGAACAAATTGACCCATAGCTCCAACAAGATCATCCATATTTGGCACATCAATGCCATGTTCCTCACAAAAGATCTTGGCTTGGTTGCATAATGACTCATATCCATTGTGTCTCATATCTTGCAAAGTTTCTTTCACATCCAAGATCAAACGCATGGCTTCAACAACATCCTGTTTCTTCCTTTGAAAAGTTTGTGATAGCATATTTGTGGTTTGCAACAAGTTTATCAAGAATAACATGATAAACACAAATTGGAAACATTCCATCTTTATGATCAAACCTGCAGCTCCACCTTGACAAGTGTGTTCCCGTGCATCATCAACCACGATTGCTAGCACATCGACTACTGCATTCCACATTGCGTGAATTCGAAGCAAGGTTCTAAGATGTGAGCCCCAACGAGTAGCTCTTGGTCTAGATAGGTTAGTTTCTTGATGTAACCCAGTTCCAGCTGAGATCTTACCATGCTCCATCAATTTCATCAAATCATCATGATGCTTTGCAAGTAATGCATCTTTTCTCTTGCAAGAAGAACCCACCTGAGTCACTATCAAGGGGAGATAATTGAAGAAATCAGCAATAACTGGACAACATCGAGCAAACCAACTGTGCAAAGTTTTCCTTATCATTTCTACAAACAAACATAGAAATAATTCAATGATTATAAATAGAAGTCTAGAACTAAATTGGGCAAGTTAAATATGCTACTGGAATTCTGCAAAAAAAAGCCAATAGTAGGAGCCAGCATTGGTTAAGATTTAAGAGGAAAAACAACCTCTGGGCTCTGTTAGTCAAATGTGTTGGGGTTGGGGTCTTGGGGGCCTGATGAGCCGGCGCGCTCCCAACCTCCTCTGCCTTCTGGACGCCCCGAGCAGCCGAGCGCCCGAGCCCCTGATGCAGGGCTCTGGCAGTCCGCCCTAGCTGGCTCCGGCGGTGTCCGTGGGCGGCGTCGCGGCGTGTCGTCCTGCTCTCCGTGGGCTGCGTCGCGGCCTGCTCCGGCGGCGGCTAGGGTTGTGATGCGGCTAGGATGGGTGAGGCATCGAGATGTGTTGGAGGCACCACGCACGCTAGAATTGGTGGGCGAGAGCTGATGACCAGGACGAGATATGGGCCTGTGTTTTTTGGGCTGGGCTGGGCTGCACTGATGAGTAGTAGTAAAAAAAATTGTTCTATTTTGGAGGGCAGGCTCGAGCCCATCCAAGCCTGCCCCTTGGATTCACCGCTGTGTGGGAGAGACGCGCCGCTTCTAGAGCGTCGGCAACAATGAAGAGTCACGACTGTAGAAGATACATGTCTCTGTGCAAGACTCAGGCAAACGCATACATCCGTTCGTGTGAAACGACGCGACCGCATGCAGGCATCCGCATACGAACTATAAAAGGTGCTGCCTCCACCGGACCATTGTGTCTTCTTTGCTATCGGTTGTTCTTGCCATTCTACCCACGGAAACGCTGCTGCATTAAAGATTGCAAAACATAGAAAAGAGATCACACACACGCAGGCCGGTTCTTCATCCATCGGAGAAACGTGTGAAGTAAAGAGGTAGAGAAAAGAAGAACATTTGATGACGACGGAACCGACTTCGTAAGGCTTCATGATGGAGCACGGTACACTCGGATCATGAACGGAAAAATTTCATATACGTTTTGTTGAATCATTTGTGTTGCAAATCTTCCACACTCAAAGAAATTTTGCATACATTTGGCATCTGATCCTTGTTGTTGCAACGCTTCTGATTCACATTAAAATCAAGGTTTTGATCCATTATTCTGTTGATCTATTATTTTTCTCATCCTATGTTCAAGACTTGTTTCCATTCTTTAATATAATTATTAGACTAAAACTTGTAGATTTTGTCCATATAATTCCGATGATCATATTTTGGCAAAGTCTGTTTTGTGTCTAAAACTTGTAGATTTTGGCCATATAACTATTAGACTAGAAAAACCCAATTTATTGGTATAATTGTTCAAGTGATTTTGCCGAATAAAAATTTATTGAAGAGCATGCTTGTTTTTCACCAAAGTGGCCTAGCATTTTACGGTCAAATATTTATAGTGCAAATTTATTTTTGTTGCTAATAATTCATGGTATATTATAGTCACTAATTTTTACGCCATAATCACCCAAAGGTGGCCATTGCAAGATTAATTTGTGACATAAGAGGGACTAGCAATATACTTGAGAGATATATATAGTTTATCCAAAGATGACTTATATATTTTGCTTGAGTGTGGCTATGTGGTGTTAAAGTATTAGCAACATTGTGGTTTCAGTTTTGTATTTAAGTTTCATCTAAAGATGTTCTTAAATATGTAATTAAAGTTGATGTTCGAATACATTATCAAATGCCTATTAACAAGTGAGCACAATTAATGTTTGCAATCTCTATGAATGGTCTGGTCAAGTTTAATGAGATGAATTATGCTGAATGGGCTGAATATGTCCGGCTCCATTTGGGAGTCATGAACTTAGACATGGTATTAGTAATGGAGGAGCAACCCGCATCGCTTACTGATCAAAGTACCGATGAAGATAAGTATTTTTATGAGGCTTGGGAAAGGTCTAACTGACCGAGCCTAAACTTTATGCGCATGATGATCTCTTATAACATCAAGCCATCTATGCCCAAGATGAAAATGCAAGGGAATTTATGGTACTGATCAAGGAGTTTTCCCAGTCAGACCTTGCAGATAAGTCCATCGTGGGAACTCTCATGAGTGAACTAACAACCAAGAAATTCAACTAGTTGTGTTCGATGCATGATCATGTGACTAGTATGACTAACCTTGTAGCAAAGTTAAAGTCAATGGGAATGGACGTGAATGAAAATTTTCTTGTACAGTTTATTATGAACTCTCTTCCTCCAGATTTTGGCCAGTTCCAGGTGAACTACAACACCATCAAATATAAATGGAACCTTCAAGCTGTTAAAGCCATGCTGATTCAAGAGGAAGGACGACTAAAGAAAACTAAAGAGCATGCTCCCCATTTTGTGGTTCGTAACGAAGCTAGCAATAGCAAGGCTAAACAAGGAAAGAAGGATAAGAAGAAAATCAATCTACTAGCAAGGACTAATGATGGAGAAATCCGTAAGAATCTGAAGTGTCACTTCTGCAAGAAGAATGGTCACTTCAAGAAGGATTGTCTGAAACGTAAAAGCTGGTTCAAAAAGAAAGGTATGTACTATGTTTCAGTATGTTATGAATCAAACCTTATAGAAGTTCCAAATAATACCTGGTGGTTAGATACAGGCACAACCACTCATGTTTCACACGTTACTCAAGGATTCCTTTCGATTCAACCCATAAGAGGAACTGAAAGATACTTGTACATGGGGAACCAAATAAAGGCACATATCAAAGGAATTGGAACCTATCGGTTGATCATGAACAGTGGTTACCAATTGGAATTAGAGAAGTGTCTATATGTTCCCGAGTGTGCTAGAAATTTAGTTTCTGCAGGAGTGTTAGATAAACTAGGTTATAAGTTTGAGATTGGAAGTGGTGTGTTTAAATTATGTAAGGATATGTACTATTATGGATCTGGTACTCTAATTGATAATTTATGCAACTTTAATCTTGATACTTATTTTGCGAGATCTCTGTTTAATGTTGAAATTATTGGTAATAAACATAGTGCGCATAATGAGTGTTCTGCTTTCTTATGGCATCAAAGGCTTGGTCACATATCCAAGGAAAGAATGATGAGGCTAGTGAAAAATGAAATCTTGCCTCAGTTGGATTTTCATGACTGGAACATATGTGTGGAGTGCATTAAAGGAAAGCAAACTTCACATATTTCAAAATTTCCCGCCACAAGAAGTACAGAACCATTACAACTAATTCACATAGATATATGTGGTCCATTTGATGTTCCCACTTGGAGTGGTGAAAAATATTTTATTACCTTTATTGATGACTTCTCGCGGTATGGTTATGTATACATGTTGCATGAAAAGTCTCAGTCAGTGACTTACTTAGAGATATTCATAAATGAAGTTGAAAGGCAACATGATACAAAAGTTAAAGTTGTGAGATCTGATAGAGGTGGTGAGTATTATGGGAGGTACACTGAAGATGGACAATGTCCAGGTCCATTTGCGAAGTTCCTTGAGGAGCGTGGTATTTGTGCTCAATACACAATGCCCTGTACGCCTCAACAAAACGGTGTGGCCGAAAGGAGAAATCGTACTCTTATGGAGATGGTTAGAAGTATGCTAAGTTTTAGTTCTATACCTTTATCCTTGTGGATGCATGCATTGAGAACTGCAACATATTTACTAAACAGGGTTCCTAGTAAGTCAGTTCCTAAAACACCTTATGAACTGCGGACAAATAGGAAACCTAGATTAAGGCATCTCCATGTGTGGGGTTGCCCGGCTGAAGTAAGGATATACAATCTGCATGAAAAGAAGCTCGATGCAAGAACCATTAGTGGTAATTTCATTGGCTATCCAGAACTATCTAAAGGATATAGATTTTATTGTCCTAACCATAGTACGAGAATAGTTGAGTCAGAAAACGCAAGGTTCATTGAGAACGGTGAATCTAGTGGGAGTGATATTCTACGAATTATGGACATTAAGGAAATTAGGATGGAAAATCCTGAAATTCTTAAGACCCCTGAGATTATGCCAACTCAAGAACCGACTAAAGATATTCAACTGAATGAAAGCATTCAACTAGAGGAGACCACATTACGCAGATCTACAAGAGAAAGGAAGTATGCTATTTCTGATGATTATGTGGTGTACTTAGTAGAGAATGAATGTGACTTGAGTATTGATAAAGATCCTGTCTCATATAAGGAAGCAATGGAATGTAGTGATTCTAAGAAATGGTTTAATGCAATGAAAGAAGAGTTGAAATCGATGGATGATAACAATGTCTGGGACTTAACTGAATTGCCGAAAGGATTGAAACAAGTCGGGTGTAAATGGGTTTTCAAAACCAAACACGACTCAAAAGGCAATATTGAAAGATATAAAGCTAGACTTGTTGCTAAAGGTTACACTCAGAAAGATGGCATTGACTACAAAGAAACCTTCTCTCCAGTTTCTAAGAAGGAATCATTGAGAATCATTATGGCAATGGTGGCACATTTTGATTTGGATCTTCACCAAATGGACGTAAAGACCGCCTTCCTAAATGGTCGATTTGGAAGAGGAGCAAGTTCTATAAATTGGTATTATATGTTGATGATATTCTTCTCGCTGCGAATGATAAGTCTTTGTTATTTGATGTTAAGAAATTTCTCTCCAAAAGCTTTGAAATGAAAGATATGGGAGATGCATCCTATGTCATTGGAATAGAAATATTCCGTGATAGAGAGCAAGGAATATTAGGATTGTCTCAGCAAGGATATATCAATAAAGTTTTGGAGAGATTTAGAATGGATCAATGCTCCGAAGGACCAATTCCTATTTAGAAAGGAGATAAATTACATATGCATCAGCAGTTGGGATTTTAATGTATGCCTCAACGTGTACTTGACCAGATATTAGTTTTGTTGTGGGAATGCTTGGTCGATATCAAAGTAATCTCGGATTGGATCACTGGAAAGCTGCAAAGAAAGTTCTTCGGTATTTACAAGGAACCAAAGACTATGTGCTGACATACAGGAGACTGAGTAATCTTGAAGTGTTAGGCTATTCTGATTCGGACTATGCCGGATGTGTGGACTCAAGAAAATCTACATTTGGCTATGTATTCTAATTGGCTGGAGGAGCGGTTTCCTGGAAGAGTGTGAAGCAGACTGTTATTGCTACTTCGACAATGGAAGCTGAATTTGTGGCATGCTTTGAGGCCACAATTCAAGAATTATGGTTGCGGAATTTCATATCAAGGTTTGGTCTTATTGAAAGTATATCAAGACCTTTACTGATTTATTGTGATAATTCTGCGGCTGTGTTCTTCTCCAAGAATGACAAGTATTCGAAAGGTGTGAAACATATGGATTTAAAGTACTTGTCAGTCAAAGATGAAGTGCAAAAACAAAAGGTGTCAATTGAGCATATCGGTACAGAACTTATGGTCGCGGATCCACCAACGAAAGGTTCGCCACCCAAGACATTTAATGTGCATGTTATTAGAATGGGCGTCATTAGCAAGTCCTTTTAGTATAGTATGTACGTATATATATGGATAGTGCTTGTAAAAGTTATGACACTATGAATTCAATAAAAGTTCGCATTTGTGCTTCTTTATTCTCATTATGGTGTATACAATTATTGTTTGGAGAATAATATCAATGTGAAAGAAATAATTTCCCATTATTATAGATATGTGATTTGAGTTATCTGTGATACATGGAAGGAATCTTGTCGTTCTAGACTTGTGACCGCCATGATCCCTACGACTTAGTTCCATCTTAGTGATGACTTGATAAATTCGCAATATAGTGTGCACCTAAAGGTTTTAAGTGAAGCTTCAAGTCTTTACATCGGCCAAGTGGGAGAATGTAAGAATATTTATGTGGCCCATGTAAATAATATTGTGATTTTAATTAAAGGTTCTAGTATGATGGTTGCTAGAAATAATACGCGTCTCTGTGCAAGACTCAGGCAAACGCATACATCCGTTCATGTGAAACGACGCGACCGCATGCAGGCATCCACATACGAACTATAAAAGGTGTTGCCTCCGCTGGACCATTGTGTCTTCTTTGCTATCGGTTGTTCTTGCCATTCTACCCACGGAAACGCTGCCGCATTAAAGATTGCAAAACATAGAAAAGAGATCACACACACACGCAGGCCGTTTCTTCATCCATCGAAGAAACGTGTGAAGTAAAGAGGCAGAGAAAAGTAGAACGTTTGACGATGACGGAATCGACTTCGTAAGGCTTCATGATGGAGCAAGGTACACTCGGATCATGAATAGAAAAATCTCACGAGACAGGTGTCACTACAAAAAAAGACACATCCGTGACATTTTGGGCCGAACGAAAAAAAATTTATGTCATACATATGACACTTCTATGACGATAATGGTGACAAAACCCGGTATCATCATGATGTGGTGGGCTCCTACTTCTATGACAAAAAATCTTGACAGAAAATGGGCTTTTCATCCTGGGCGGGCCGGAGACGCAGCTGCATGACATTCTTTGGGCCGTCCATGACGGAAAAAACCGTGGTAGAAGCGAGGGGGAGGAAAATTTCGGGGAGTTCCCGGTTACGGTGGGAGGTCGGGGGCCGAGCGATGCGTGTTTCTCTTGTACACATACGCGCGTGTGTGCGAGGCGTTGGCTCTAACTAAACCCGAGCGAGGCGTTGGGCTCTAACTGAACCCGAGCGATTGCACTGCAGGCTACGCATTACTGAACCAGAGCAATCGATCGATGGCTGTTAACTGAACTCGATCGAGCGATTCCTTCGCTACTGCTGCTAACTGAAGCCGATCGACGGGATGAACAGTGAGCGTTGCGGGGGGGTTTGGATGAACAGTGAACGGTGGCGTTGCCTCTGGATGAACAGGCCCCTGTGGTGTGGTGGAGGGCTGGATGAACAGTAGACAGTGGAGGGGTGCCTGTGGAGGGGTGGATGAAAAGGACCCCGTGGTGTGGAGCGCTGGATGAACAGTAGACGGTGGAGGGGTGCCCGTGGAGGGGTGGTTGAACAGGACCCCGTGGTGTGGAGGGCTGGATGAACAGTAAATGGTGGAGGGGTGGTTGAACAGTAGCCGGTGGAGTAGCACGTGGTGGAGGCTGGATGAACAGGAGCCCGTGGACGCTGGATGAACAGGAGCCCGTGGAGGCTGGAGGAGGTCGACGGTGGAGATGAATAGTATCTCGTGGAGTCCCGTTTTGCGGTATGCCACACCCCTCCCGATGAACAGGACCCCCGTTTTGACCGTAGCGCTCCAACACAAGTCCGTTTCCTCCGTTTTGCGGTACACCAGACCCCTCCCGATCAACAGGACCCCGTTCCGAACGTAGAAGGTCCATTTCCTCCTTGTGCGGTACGCCAGGCCTCGTTTCCATCGCCTATTCCGTCCAAGCCCTCCCGATGAACACGGCCACGCATTCGGTTCCGACCCAGCCGGTTGGCTCCCACGCGTTCCGTTGCCTCCCGATGAACACGACGCATTCCGTTGCCTCCCCATGAACACGACGCATTCCGTTGCCTCCCCATGAACACGACGCATTTCGTTGCCTCCCCATGAACACGACGACGACGCTGTTTCTCCGTTCCGACCCAGCCATGTACACGAGCCCTGGCTGTATGTATGCGCGAGTAGGCGTTCGAGACCCCGCCCGTATGTACACATACGCAGCCATATTTTCTTTCTTGCACCTTGGCCGCCTCTACTACGACATGTGTGTGCATCTACATCCACCAGTATATATGTACGTACACGTTCGCAACCAGAATGACAACGCTACGTACGCTTCGACCAGGTGGGTCCCGACTGTCAGGCACTTCCTTGCCTGCAAAGATGTAGCTGGTGGGTCCCAGCAGTTAGGGGGGCGAAATACGGTGGCCCATCCGGTGGGTCCCCACTGTCAGGTGGAGGAATAATTATTTTGCACGTAATAAGGAGGCACTTTCTTGCTGCGGCCGTGGACCCAGCTGTCAGCCTCTCCACGTACAGTCCACGTCCGATGGAAGCCGTTCCTTGACCACGTTGACCATGCCGCGCCGAGCAAACCAGGGCGGTGGACGATGGCGAGGCCTAGGAAGGGGACGACGCGGAGCCGGGGAAGACGCGGCAGTGGATGCCCATGCGTAGAGGAGTACGAGGGTTCACTAGTTCGCTACGGTGTGAGGATGTCGTCGCCGCAGAATAACATGGGGTGTGGGTGAGTAGAGGGATGGCCTGGCCAGCGATGGGAGTAGTAGGGGGCGGTGAGGCCTCCGCCGCATCGCAGCCGGCCACGCGAGGCAGGAGCACGAGGCACGACCGGCGCTGGTTTGGGTGGCTGGAGCAAAAAGACCAGAGCTTGAAGAAGCACTACGGCCATTGGATGTACATTGTACGGTCACTGGAGCTAGAATCATGCATATTGACTAAGTTGACAAAGCCCTCCGTCCCGGTCAACTTAGTAGGCCCACAAGTCAGCCTCCCACCAAGTTGGGTCCCAGCTAGCAGGGGGTATTCATTTTTTTGTGCATAATAAGGAGGCACTTCCGGTGGGTCCGAGTTGACAGCAGGGGAATGTTTTTTTCGTGAAATACGGTGGCCCATCGGGTGGGTCCCAGCAGTCAGGGCAAACGTTTTTTCGCGATATACTGGTGGGAGTCCGTTGGGTCCCTGCTGTCAGGTGGAGGAATAATTATTTTCCGCGTAATAAGGAGGCACTTCCTTGCGGCTGCCGTGGACCCAGCTGTCAGTCTCTCCACGTACAGTATTCTTCCGATGGAATTCGGTCGTTGACCACATCGACCACGGCGCGCCGACAGCACCCCGGCGGTGGACGACGGCGAGGCCTAGGAAGGGGACGACGCGGAGTCGGGGAAGACGCGACAGTGGATGCCCACGCAGAGAGGAGTACGAGGGTTCACTGGTTCGGCTGCGTTGCCGTTGCCGCAGAATAACAGGGGGTGTGGGTGAGTGGAGTGGAGGATGGCCTGGCCAGCGGTGGGAGTAGTATGGGGGCGGTGAGGCCTCCGCAGCAGCACAGCCGGCCACGGGAGGCAGGAGCAGGCGGCACGACCGGCGCTGGTTTGGGTGGCTGGAGCAAGAAGACCAGAGGTTGAAGAAGCACTACGACCGTTGGATGGACATTGTACGGTCAGTCGAGCTAGAATCGTGCGTATTGACTAAGTTGACAAAGCCCTTCGTCCCCGTCAACTTAGTAGGCCCACTATACTGGGTGCCGGCTAGCTGGGGGACTATTCATTTTTTTGTGCGTAATAAGGAGGCACTTCCTTGCATGCGGAGATATAGCTGGTGGGTCCGAGCTGTCAGCGGCAGTAACATTTTTTTCGCGAAATACAGAGGCCGTTTCAGTGGGTCCCAGATGTCAGGTGGAGGAAATCATTATTTTGCGCGTAATAAGGAGGCATTTCCTTACGTGCGGCCATGGACCCAGCTGTCAGCCTCTCCACGTACTGTCCACTTCAGATGCATGTCGGTCATTGACCACGCTGACCACGCCATGCTGAGAGCACCAGGGCGGTGGACGACGGCGAGGCCTAGGAATGGAACGACACAGAGGCAGGGAAGACTCAGCCGTTGTTTTTGTTTCCCACGCGGAGGAGAGTACGACTGTACGAGGGTTTGCTGGTTCGTCTACCGTCGCCGGAGAATAATAGCAGGTGTGGGTGAGTAGACGGATGGCTAGGCCAGTGATGGGAGTACGGTGGGGCGATGAGGCCTGCACGGCAGCACAGCCGGCCGCGGGGAGGAGGGAGCAGGCAGTCCCGCCGACGCTTGTTTGAGCGGCTGGAGCAGGAATAGCAGAGATTGAAGAAGCACTACGGCCATTGGATGGACATCCAACAGTATACAGGCCATCTGTGGAAAGCCTCAAATCTGTGGAAAACAGCATATAGCCCATATACCATTATTTCAAATAATTTACAGCCCATTTTCTAATCTTAAGGTTTTTTTAGAGCCCATATTCCTTATGTTTGCATTACAACCCATATTGTGGCCACGGTTAAAAAATTATACGAAATTTTGCATATGTCGGTGCGGTCTGAACTATTTTTAATCCCGAAATTTCGAGTCACATTCAGACTGATTTTAAAAATAAATGTAAATCAATATAAAATCCAATAAATTGTCCACGCATAAAAATCAATGCAATTTAAAATCTCGAAATGAAAAAGATATTTGAAAATAATTGCCGGTTTGATGTGTTTTAAAAATGTACAGCCCATTTCTCATTACTGATAGGTCATTTTCTCGGCCAGCTGGATGAAGCTCTCCTCGTCTTGAAAGATTTGCAGCCCAACAGGCCTGATAAAGCGACTTACTTGACAAATCACAAAAAAACTGGGCTAGCCATTTTCAGAAAGAAAAAAAACTACTAGGCTGGTTTGTGGTAAACATAAAAGAAAAGGATGTCTAGACAGGCCAGAGTGTCTCGCACAGCCCAGTTGACACCCTGCTTCCATCTCAAAAACAAATTAGATAAATGCCACTCCAATTATGGCGATTCATAAAAATGCCACTGCAATTTCCAAACTTTGAAAAATGCCACTGCAATTTTTGCAAACTTTGGAAAACGGCACTGCATTTTGCAAACTTTGAAAAACGCCACTCCAGACTTTGAAAAATGCCACTAGAAATGGCATGAAATGGCAATTTTCAAAGTTTGGAAATTGCAGTGGCATTTCTCGAATACACCAGATTTGGAGTGGCATTTATCTAATTAACCCAAAACAAAAATAACTGGGCGAGCTGCTGGGTCCCTAGTGTCAGCCGCTCGTTGTGCAATTCTCTTGTTTATTGACTACGTTGACAATGGCATGGGACCCAGATGTCTGAAATCCACTAGGAAGATCCATTTTTTTATTGGCTTGAAATAAGGAGGCACTTGCTTGCGTACTGCCATGACCTCGGCAGGTCCCTGCTGTCATCCTGTCCACGTACAATCATCTCCTAATTGTGTACGCGTCAACTTGCTAGGCCCACAAGTCAACCTCTAAATCGTGGAGGACAAATACAACCCATTTAAAAAAATAACAGCCCATTCCGTACGTTCAAACGGAAAGTTCAACATTCAAAGCAAAGTAACAGGTCTGATCCACATATAGAGTACTGAACTCCCTGCAAAAAAAATATAGAGTACTGAACTTGCACATTGACAGCCATCATAGCCAAGTTAACTATCTACTCCCACTAACACTCTAGTAGCATACAAGTACTAACTTACTCTTAGCTAACTAGACGATGCCGGCCGCCATCTGCTGTCCATGCTAAACGCCGGCACCTGCGTCCTCCGCCTCGCCTCGGACTTGCCAGAGGTGTGATAGGGCGCGTTGCTCGCACGCGTTGGCCCTTTCCATGCCAGCGTGGTCCACCGAAGCTTCATCTTCCAAGCGGGAAACCCACTTGATGAGCTGGAGATGGGGTAGTGGTAGAGTAGTTTATATTTTCTCTGCGTACAGTACCAGTTAGTCGTGCTTCAAAACTGATCGACACGCCATTAAAAAAATAAAGGTCGATAACTAATGCGGCACCTCGGGCCAACGCGGCCAGATCACATTTTGCACGAGAAATTACACACCATGTTTCGTTGACATGTGGTCCCGTTCCAACATATCAGTGAGACGACGGCGAGTAGTAGGAGTATTTTCGAACGGACATGTAGGCTGGGGCGCCTCTTCGTGAACCGTGGCAAACTCGCAACCGTCCATCGACTCTTCGCCTTTCCCACTCGATTTGGAACTGCTGTCGCACGCTCTTCCTCTCCCTCCTCCATTTTCCTTCAGCCCTTCACCCTTTCTTCTGCCATTGTTCGATCGTCTTCTCCATGGAGGGAAAAGGCCGAAAACGACCCCGTTATTCTTGCCCCGATCCAAAAGATGACGTGGTGGAGGAACTCATTGATCGGTGCAACGTCATCACCTCGGCTAGCATGGCAGGTTCGTTCAAGCCCATTCTCAACTCAACTAATAACATCATTGTAAGGAACCCAAGGGTCCAGGAGTGGTTTGATCTCCCCTATCTTCTTCGCCATGACCCTGCGCGCTGGCGAGCGGACAACGGAGACCTCGCCTTGTGCAAGTTGATGCCACTTGATAATGATACGTGTGATGTCAAGATGCCATCGCTTGAGGGCAAGGCTTGGGCAGGCGTAAATGGAGATTGGGTTGTTTATATTGGGTACAGCTGCGTGTGGGAACTTGTAAATGTGTACACTCGTCACCGGGTTCCACTTCCAAAAATCTCAGACTGCCCAGAGGTTGAGCACACCGGTATTCTACGCACGTTCAAATACGATCATGGTGACTGTCTTCTATGGAAGATAGCAATTTGTCGAGTTCCCAACCGCTCTTGGAATTACAACAACTATGAAGTTGTTTCTATCTTCGACAAGCTTGTTGCCGTCCTTGATGGTTTCACTCGATGGATATTGCTCAAAAATCAGTTTCTGCACACGGATGAGTACTGTGATGCAATTCAATACGAGGGCCTTGTTTTTGCTGCCACCACTCGTGGCACTATTTTTGCATGGGATCCTCTTTGTTTCGGTACGTTTGTCTTCCAGTGTAATTATAATTGTTTCATCCACATGCATGCGGGTTAGCAAGTTTCCCTTTACTAATTAACCTTCTTCTTGTGTTACCAAGGTCCCGTGAACATCCCACCACCTATACTTGAAGATTTTTATTACCAAGGGGGAGATGACGATGGTGATGATCACGAGCATGAGGACGAGCAACGCCCATATACTCTGTGGCACCTGGCAACTAATTCTGATGGATCACCTCTTCTTGTGTGTATACAGCCCACTGATGATGTTACTGCTAAGGAAGCAGGTGTAGTCTCCCATGGTCGCACTCTCCGGACCTATTCCAACACCCGTTGCATGGTATTCGGGATGGATACTAGTGTGCTAGCGCCAACTCCTTCTCCCTGGTACAGAATTGATAGTCTTGGAGAAAACTCGCTCTTCCTTGGACAAAACTATCCAATGATGGTGAAAGGCGATCCAACTGTTGTTGACACATTTATGAGAAGCAACTGTGTCTATACCTCGGACATTTGGGTGGTTCCCTACCCTGGTACTGATATAGTAGGCCACTTCAGCCTGGATGATCAGTCCTGCGTTGGTCTCCAGATCGACAATGGATGGCCCGTCCCAGAGAATCACTTGTGGTTCAAAGCAAGCGTTTCCAACGCCGCGGAATGGTTGAGTTGAAGTTCATTTCATGGCTTGTTATTTGTTGTGTGGTGAAAACTTTAGTATTTATAATGTATCCTCGTTGTCGATGTGGGTTGATGACCTGTTGTATGTAATAAAATGATATGCCTGTGATAGCTTACTAAATTTATGAATGGCTTTCGAGTCGCTTCTCTGAGTGAGTGGTGCGACGGGGGAAAAAAATATTTTCCGAATACATAATTGTACGTGCATTGCAATAGGTTATCGGATGAGGCAATCAACAATAGTAGTAAACTATTTGTAAGTCACCTTACGAAAATTAGATTTTCCCAAAATGTTTAGGTGCCGTTCATTAACTTTCCATCTCGATGCTCGCCCTGCCTTGTTTGCCAGCTAGCGCTTCCACCTCTGCCTCGTTGTCTCCCGTGGAAACCCCTTTCCTCCCTTTTTTTTGCTCAGGCAAGGACCAATGCATGCAACACGTCCATGCGGTTATTAGGCAAGAAATAAAAGCGCTTTACATCTATGAATTACGATGGCCTGCATGGGTAGCTAATAAGGCATCCTCTTCACTGCTGTAATTAGATGTTGTGTTTAGAAGGGAGAAATATTGTTCCTTTCCACCAATCTGCTTGCACCTAGGTCGTGATGCACCTTCTAATATGAATTATTCACCTAGACGGAGTACTAGCTTCACATGCTTCGCGCGTCGGGCGGGTGTTTTTACTGTAGCCATATGTTAATGTGTTCGCTGTACGTAACCAGCACATCGAATCCTCGATACTAGTACTACTATATAGTAGGAGTAAGTAGTAGGAGTAGTAGGGTGGCATAGGCCAGAACAAGCATCCACGTCCAGGAGTACGGCACACGCCACCACCACGACATCCATCTGACACCATATTATTTCTTGGAGTCCGTGCTAGAGCAATCTCTTCAACCTCGTCGTTTCTCTAACTTCAGCCATTGCGCGGCGGGCGAGGTGGGGGTTTGCCGGTAGTAGGTTTCCTTAACTGCGGTCCCACTTGTAAGGCCAACTCCAACGGACGACCCCAAACGCACCTCCGTTTTGCACGAACTCCAACGATAATTTTGACTAGAAAAGCAAGACCAAAGAAAACAAGAACCACAAGAATACATTTTAGTACTCCTGTAAGTTGGATTAGTGCCTTCTTGATGCATTCATTGTTGATCTGCGGAGGCTCGATCTTGCGTGCTTCTTTCTTCTTCGAGTGTAAAGAAGTAGACGTTGCTTCCTCGCATCTAGTCTCATGTCTAGCCTCTATTCTATACTAGCTCAAAGTGATAGACCATCTACTAAATTGCGCTCTATCAATATATGGATGTACTCTTCTTCCCAATACAAAAACTTGCGTCCATTCTACTCCCTCCGTTGCACAATACATGCCTTCTATTTGTCAAAATATATATGTATCTAGACATGTCTTAGTATATAGGTACATCCATTTTTGGACAAATGGAACTCAAGTATTTTGGAACGGAGGGAGTACACAATAAAATTTTTAAGTTAGCACAACTATTCTAATCCGAGAGCAGAACCGAAGATTTGGTCGGGTTCTTCCTCCTTTTGCCGACACGTGGGACATCCACTATCCAGGTCGTGTCATGAAAGAAAATAGAGTGGTAGTTGAAGCCACGAGATGTGCATCTTGAGTTAAACTGTAAATAGAATCTTACTACTCTTGAGTAACTCCAAAAGTGGCCACCGAAGATCTTTATTGGATTTGTTTTTCATCACCAGCACGTTGAGGTGAAAGATGTGCAGGTTCAGTAGGTCCTCTTGCGTTTTCACTGACATGTGGGGCCGCATGTGAGCAAACAGACGATGGGCTCGGGTCGTCCGCTGGCTGGCTGAGAAGAGAGATAGAGGAGGGTTGAGCACGGACTGCAGGACATTTGTTCTACGTACCTCGATATAGGCTCGATATAGTGGGGTGGCATGGGCCATAACTAGCATTCACGTCTAGCAGTACGGCACACGCCACCCACACGAGTCCCATCTGACACCAATTTTCTTGGAGTCCGTGCTACAGCCATCTCTTCTCCCTCCTGTTTTCTCAGCCATCGCGTGGTGGGCGGGGTGGGGGTTTGCCGATAGTCGGTTTGCTCAACTGCGGTCCCACTTGTAAGTGAAAAATGTAACACCGCACGCATTCCCGCTTGAGCGGCGTGCCGGACCAACCGTGTGGGGGTGCGGCGCGAACACGACAGGCTTTTCCTTTTGAACTCGTAACTTGTAAAATTTGGTTCTGCTCCATGGCACGACCGATAGATAGAAAATAATGATTTTGCCTAGAGTAATGAGAAGTTTGGTTCTAGCGCCGTTCATGCATGGAGTACGTACGAAAATTATGAAGTTGATGCGAAAGGTAATATAATTACTGTAGTATCATATACTACTACATGGATTTGACGGAAAGATAAAAATACATATGGATCCATCAACGTTCAATGACATCCTGACGCCCTAGTGCGCCGGGTCACCAACCGACGTGTGAGGAGCAGCGGCGTTGGCGGCGAGCTCAACGTGCTTCTGAACAGTGCCGTCCAAGGTTGCCCTCCGCTCCAAGAAGGCCAGCGTCCTATCATCCTCCTCTTGCATGTAGTAATCCTTGTGGATGATTTGCGCGTAGACGTGGGTGATTATGTCGATGGTGTCTTGCTGCGACAGGCGCTGCGCGGCGAGCGCGACCTCGAGGTGGACATTCTCTGGCGCGACGGCGGGTAGTCGCAGGGCCACCAGTGCATCGAAGAGGTTGTTACCATAGTGGCCGTTGAGGGTGGCGGTCATCGCAGAGCCTGGGCGCGTCGACTGGAGGCTTACGTCAAAGTCGTCCGCAAGCTTCTTGACGACAGTGAATTTGTCGAGGAAACCGACGAGCACCTCGTCGAACAAGGAGACGAAGCTGTCGTCCAAGCGGCCCCTCGCCCTAGCGGCCTCAAGCAATACTACCTGCTGGGCCGCAGGCCGGCATCGTGGACCATCTGGCACAGCCGGCTGATGCTCGCGCTCATCGCCTCCATGTGTCTAGCATAGTTTCTAGTCAACTGATCTTGCAATTCGAGTGATCACTCAGCCCTTGGTTTGTCGGATCACGGGTTCCGGCAGACCCTTAAGGTTCGAACTCTGGGGTGCGCGTGGAGATCGTGCCCTCTACCTCTCCGTCTCGCAGAGAACTAACTACTGAAAGAACAACACAAGAGACACAGGGTTTATACTAGTTCGGGCCACCATTGTGGTGTAATACCCTACTCTAGTTTGTGGTGGGTGGATTGCCTCTTGGGCTGGTGATGAAGAACAGTACAAGGAAGAACAGCCTCGCGAGGGTCTGTTCTTGGCTAGGGGATGAACTGTTGAGGGAGTTCGATCGCCCCTCTCTCTCTCTCTCTCTCTCTCTCTACTTGTTCAAGTTCCAAGTTCTGCTTGCCTGATTGCTCGATCCTAGATGCCTCTACCCTGGGGGTGGCTAGACCTATTTATAGGCAAAGGCCCTGGGCCTCTTCCCAAATATTGAGCGGGAAGGGCGCCAACAATTGGCCAATTCGAAGGGGAACATCTGGTACACTTATCCTGACTAAAGTTGGTCTTCGCCTGCCAAAGGCCCTGTGGTGACGCCGTCCTGGGCTCCATGGTGACCTCCTTCCCATCGTTGGACTGGTCTTGGTCTCATTGCACCGAAATGGGTGCCTTTGCTTGATCCTCTCGCCTGCGCTTGCCCCCTTTGCACCAAAGAGGAAAGGGGAGACGCTGCACGGGCTGGCGCCCGCCTGGCACCCACGATCGTCATGGCTTGCGTCATGGGCACCTCGTGAGGTACCCCGCCTTGATCTCTCCGCCTCCCCGCGAGCCAGCCTGAGGAGGCCGTGCTTGAGGAAGCGCCGCATCGTCTGCCTCGCGAGGCTTGGCCCCTCGCGAGGGTCTTGAGCCTTGTGTTGATGAAGATGGGCCGCGCTGGGCCCCCATTTGAGCCACGCCGCAGGCCGCAGGCAGGCAAGTCTGGGGACCCCCGTTCCCAGAACGCCGACAGTAGCCCCCGGGCCCAAGGCGCGCATGGACTTGGCCGTGTCGAGAGGCGAAAGGGCAAGGGCGAAGAGCCGCGGGCCCTAACAGCCTGCGGCCTTGGTTGCCGCGTGGCGGTTGATTGGACATGGGTGCTTTTGCAACTGCGCAGGTTATTAAAGGCATGGCATCCGCTCGGGCTCTGCTCTTCTCCTTCTTCATCCGCTGCTCAGATCCCCTTTCTTGCGCTTCTCCTCCCTTCCTGCAAGCTTCCAGATCTGCTCCACCTGCTTGACCCAGGTAGCCATGGCGCCTCGCCAGGCCCCGACCGAAGCTTGGTTTTCGCCTGCTTTGGACTCTCCCAAGATGTCGGAGGCGAGCCTCGCCCAACTGCACCGGATGGCGGCGGCGCAGGGCATCAACGGGGTGCAGGTGTTCAAGGTCGGCTCCGCCACCCCTGAGGGCCGAGGGAGCACCTTCTACCCTTTCTTTGTAAGCTCCATCACTGCGGGCCTGGTGCCTCCTCTCTCTGAGTTCTTCCTCGCTGTCCTCCGTCATTACAACTTGCAAGCCCTGCATCTCCACCCCAACTCCATCCTTCTTCTGGTGATCTTCGCCTACTACTGCGAGGCGCATGTGGGGGTGCAGCCTTCAGTGGCCTTACTGCGCCACTACTTCTACCTCCGGACTTCCAAAGGTTCCCCTTTTGCGTGCGCGGGCTTCGTCGCGTGCGGCAGTGCCATGGCCATTTCGAATCTGGGGAAGAGGATCGAGTGCTTCCGGAGCAAGTGGGTTTTGGTAGACGCCGGGCGCGTCCACCCTCGGTTGGCCCTTCCCACGGAGCCGCCCGTGAGCTCGAGCGACTGGTCCCGAGCAGAGCTTACTGATCCCCACGCGAAGTCGATGCTGGCGAAGATGGACGCCGACCTGAAGCCGACCAGCATGGCGGCGGCGAAGCTGACCGGGGCGTCGCTGCTGAGGGAGTTCCTGGAGCACCAGTTGGCTCCGCTTCGGTAGTACTCTCCCCCGATGTGGAGGCCTCATCCGAGCCCCGCAGCTGTGGGTGAGGAGGATGTGACTGCGGTTCTCCAATCCTTGGTCGGGGACGAGGTGTCAAGGTTGGAGGGCGCACCCTCGCCCCTGTTCCTTCGCGACGATTGGGAGCAAGTGGTGAAGTCCATGCCCGTCTTCAACGGGGACGGGCCCGTGCCCGTGGTGGCCCCCGAGGGACTTGTGGACGTGTCTTCCGGCGACTCCAGCGGAGAAGAGGGCGAAGAAGAGCGGGAGGGAGGTCTCGACTCCGAGGCGACTGACAGAGAGTCTAGGGATCCCCCCTCCAGCGCAAGCCCTGCGCTCTCCACCTTTCGCTGAGTGATGATGATGACGATGACGACGTGTTGGGCAGCGGGAGCTCAGCCCCGGTCCCAAAGAAGGGCAGGACCGGGTTGATTCCCCGCAGGTCCGTCCTGACTCTGGGGCGAACCGCTGACGCGCCTTCTCCTTCCGAGGTCGACCCCTCCAGCCGGCTCTCGGGCTTCAAGTTTGGCAGGAGGCAGCTGGAGCTTTCTGGCGACGACCCGTAAGTGCTTGATCCGTGATCTTTGGTTTCTTGTTCCGCCGACGAGGCTTGATGATTACTTCTCTTGAGCAGGCTGGCGCCCACGGCGAAGAAGCTAAAGGGAGCTCCTGCGGCCCCAACTACGGCGACGCCTCCGCCCGCACGGGAGGGTGACCGTGACGCGCGGGCCTCTCCTGCCCACTCGTCCTTGCGGGGCTTGGCTGATCTGGCTGGGGCTGCAGCCCCCATGGCTCAAGAGACCCCTGAGGTGCCTTTGTCTGGCGTTGCTGCTACAGCTGGGGAGGCGCAGCAGACTCCGCCTCGGGATACTGCGGCCTCGCCGCCGCTTCCTTCTCCTCCCGTTCCACCGTCCGCTCCTTCCGCGACCCCTCCTGCCGCCTTGGAGCGTACTGATGTTTCTCCGCCTTCTTCTTCCATCCTGGAGCATGCTGTTGCTGAACTGGACCGGCTGCGGCAGGATCTTCTAGGCGCCGACCCTCGCCTGGTGGTCGGGCGTCTGGAGCTGGCTTGGGGTGGATTCGCTCTGATGCCTCGATTCGGGCGGTGCTGGTTCAGGCCTCAACAGCCTGTGACGGAGAGAGGGAGGCCACCCTCGAGGCGAAGGCTGCCCGAGATGCGGCCCTGGGGGAGGTGGTTGGAGTCCGCGGCCGCTGCAAGGAGCTGGAGGACGAGCTGCAAGGCCTGCGAGGCCAGCTCGCGGAAGAGGTCCGCCTTCGCCAAGAGCAGGAGAAGGGGGCGAAGGCGCGCGAGGCGGCGCTCGAGGACCGGGAGGCCAAGTCAAGAAGCGCCGTGACCGCTTAGGCGCGCTGAAGAAGGAGCTAGCGGTGACGAAGGCCGAGCTGGACGTCAAGGCCCGGGTCCTCGCCGAGGATCGCGTGGCCTTCGCGGACATGGAGAAAGATGCCCGCGCTTCGCTGAAGACGCTCTACGAGAGCGGCCTGGATAGCTCGCTGGCCGGTGACGGGGACGGCCCCGCCAAGCTGCTTCCCTTCTTGGTGAAGGCCCTTGGAGATGTCGCCCTTGGCCTCGCCCCCACGGCTGAGGCCGAGGCGCGTGTCCTGTCTTCTGCCTCGCTGACGCGGGTCTTCGCCCACGTCTACCTTCGCGACCCCAGCGCCGACCTCGACAGCCTGCTGGAGTCGGTGAGCGGCGAGGGTGCCGCCGCCGCTGTCGAAGCCGTGAAGGGGCACGCGGAGGCGCTGCTGGGGAAGTTCCGGGCCTTCAGCACCAAGCCGAAGCGAGGCGCTGCCGGCCCAGCTGCTCCACAAGGCGAAGCCACTCCACGCAACTCCACCGCCGACAAGTGACTTCGCTATCGTTCCTGTTCTTCTTTCGATTCCTGCACATGCACGACGCCTCGGGGAGGCATTTAAATTTGTGTTTGGTACTAAGGCGACAGTATGGGTTGTAATATTTGCTTTTAAGTTCCTTGAATTTTATGTTCTTCTCCCCTACTTGCTCGTGTTCTACGCCGGCAGAGCCCGGCCCCGCGCATGCCTCACCCAGCATCAGCCCCGACCGGAAACCAGGACGGGACCAAAGGAGTGAGGGGCTACGTGACAAGTTAGGCTCTTGAGTCGCGATGCTCAGGAGTCCCCCTTGGCGCACGAACAACAAGTAGGGCAGCGCGATGTAGGTGTGTCTTCCGTTCTACGTCTGCAGAGCCCGACTCCGCGCGTACCTCACCCAGCATAGCCTTTCGGAACTAAGGAGTGAGGGGCTACGGAGCCAGTTAGGCTCCTGAGTCGCGATGCTCAGGAGTCCCCCTTGACGCGCAAACAGCAGGTGATGAGATGAAATGTAGGCGGGGCTACCGTTCTACGTCTGCAGAGCCCGACTCCGCGCGTACCTCACCCAGCATAGCCTTTCGGAACTAAGGAGTGAGGGGCTACGGAGCCAGTTAGGCTCCTGAGTCGCGATGCTCAGGAGTCCCCCTTGACGCGCAAACAGCAGGTGATGAGATGAAATGTAGGCGGGGCTACCGTTCTACGTCTGCAGAGCCCGACTCCGCGTGTACCTCACCCAGCATAGCCTTTCGGAACTAAGGAGTGAGGGGCTACGGAGCCAGTTAGGCTCCTGAGTCACGATGCTCAGGAGTCCCCCTTGACGCGCAAACGGCCCTCATACCTTGGCTCCGCTCGGGGAGAGACGCGCGATGAACCAGGCCCGAGGGGCCTGGCTGGGGCGTGCGGCTGGGCGAGACCCAGTCGTAGACCCCGTGCCCAGCCCCCTCGCGCGGCGCTCCCGGGGGGAGGCGTTGCGATGAGGCCGGCCACTGAGCTCTGGGCTCCCTGAGGTTAACGCGGCCCGGAGGCCACCCTCAGTTGTTTATCACCAGCGCGGAGCATAGCGCTTCCGTATGTGTACGGGCATAGCCGCTCCTCGGCAGTGTCGTCAGCCAGCGCGGAGCATGGTGCTTCCACTGGTACGTGGGAGGGGGCTCCCCTCCGGGAGGAGCCCCCGGGGCGTGTACAGCCCCGCCCTGACACGTGGCTGGCACGGTAGGGCTAGGTGAGGTGTATCTGGGCACCCGTGAGCCAGCGTGGGACTCACGAGGCCCTACCTCTAGGCGGGTTGCGCCTGGCACTGGGCCGTATCTTGAAATGTGTCCCTGCAAAATTTGATTAGATGCCTACACTCTACGTCCTCGGGTCCCGGCCCTTGAGCTTGTCTCAACCGTCGCTTGTTTGCCAGGTTGCAATGCCGTGGACAAGGCTAGAGGGTGAGGGCTGGAGAGCCAGTAAGAGCCCTGAGTTGCGATGCTCAAGCGCCCCCCTTTAACGTGCAAGTGGTCGACATAGAAAAGAAGAGGTGCCGTGGATGGCATCGAGTAATCAAGCATGATAGACGAATGCATAATTGGAAATAAACACGGAGGGGATACACGGCGCTAGGCCTAGCCCGAGTGTCCTAGGGATGATGCAGCCCGAGGGGCGCCCCCAGCAAAGCAAGCTAACGACTAAAGAAATAAAAAGGGATACATGCCACAGGGATGGACCCACGCGGCCTGGGAGTGACGCAACCCTGGGAGGGCGCTCCCAGCTGGGAATGAAGCTTGAAAGATGTCACCTGAAGATGTCATCGACGAAGTGGCGTCGGTGCAGCAGACTCGGTGGGCTACGGAAGCCGATCCTCACGAGCCCCCAGGCCCTGGGGCCTCGGGAGGCTCCTGAGGCACTAGTGGCTCCTTGTGAGCTGTCTCCATCTCCGCCAGAGCCGCAGAATGCCTGTCTTCTTGCGCCTCCATGATGCCCCTCATGAGGCGCTGGTACGCCGCAGCCACGCCCGGCAGGCCGTAAGGCATGCGAACATAGCTGTGGGGCGGTCCTCCGTAGCACCCCGCTTGGGAGGGCCAGAGGCGCTCCGTTGAGGCGATCTGATTGAGCCCTGGTACGTCGACGCAGACGTGCAGCCCACCATCCTCGCCTGGATGGGGAGCCACAGCTGGTGGACGACGGCAACCTCTCATGATCCTGGACTCCTGTAGTTCTTGAATGGCCTTGTTAACGAACTCCTGCTGGTCCGACCTTCTTTCCCTGGCTCCCTTTCGAGGGAAATGTGCTTCGAAGCACCCCTCCACATGGTGCCCAAGCGCCTCCCTCGTGACCCTGGCAAGGTCGGTGGCCCTCCAGGTGAGAGCCCCCGAGCCCTGCCTGAGGAGGGAGCCGGGCGCGCTTTCCTATGTGATGGAAGGAGGGTCCCCCTGGGCAGACACGGGCCCTGAAGAGCCTGCCTCCTGAGGGGCTGAGCCTGACGTCGTCTTCTTCTTCTTGGGGGTGGTCTCAGGAAGCCTCCTGCTTTGGCGATCTAGGTCTTCTAGTGACGCGGCCTGAAAGGCTCGCTCCAGTGAACACACTGCATCCTTCTCTTCACAGGGCACTGTGATGATGCCGCCACTTCCTGGCATCTTGAGGACGTTGTAGCCGTGGTGAGCCACGGCCATGAACTTGGCAAGTGCTGGGTACCCGAGGATGGCGTTGTACGGCAGGAGGATGTGGGCGACATCGAAGTCGATGAGCTCGGTGCGGTAGTTGCTGCGGGCCCCGAAGGTGACTAGGAGGCGGACCTGTCCGATCGGGACTGTGGAACCTTCGGTGACTCCGGAGAAAGGCTTGGTTGGCTGAAGGTGGTCATAGGGCACTTGGAGGTTGTTGAATGTTTCCACGGACAAGACATTGAGCCCTGCTCCTCCGTCGATGAGGGTCCTGGTGACCAGAACGTTGCTGATGACAGGGGAACAAAGCATCGGGAGGACTCCGTATGTGGCCGCGCACTTGAGCTGGTCTGCTGAGCTGAACGTGATGGCGCAGGCCGACCACCTGAGGGGACGTGTTGCTTCGAGCTTGGGGAGAACTACATTCACTTCGCGGGCAAACTGTTTGAAGATACGCTGAGAGGCTGGGGCTTGAGCTCCGCCTAGGATGCAGGCGATTGCGCGCGGCTCTTGGAAGCCCCCAGCCCCCTCGTCTTGGTGATGGTCTTCATTCCTTCTTGGCTGAGGCGGCAGCGGCGGAAGGCCTGGGTTGCTATGAGGGCGATCCTCACGAGGCTGATCCCTCCAGTCCCCCTCGCGAGGCGGGTCACGCCAGCGGTCCTCCTAGCGTCCCGGGTTCCTTCCTCCTCCTCGGTCGTAGCCCCGGTCAGCACGGTCAGGGCGTCGGCCGACTCTTCCTTCTCGCACGGCGCGGAGTTCTTGGCATTCGTTGGTGTTGTGGGTGTGGAGGTCGTGGTACACACAGTACCGGCTGCCCCTGGAGGATTCGGGTAGATCCTTGCCCCACTTGGTGTTCGGCTCCGCCGCGAGCACGGCAGCCCCCTTGCGCTTCACGTCCTTGGCCTTGGGCTTCTTCTCTTCTAGGTCTGCGGCAGGCAGCTCGAGGAGGGAGAGGCGTCCCTCCTCAGCCCTGGCGCACTTGTCGCCAAGTTGAACAGCTCCAGGGAGGTGCAGAGGTCTTCATGCATCGCCAACTCCTCCTTCATCTTGACGTCGCGCACGCCATCGGAGAAGGCTGAAATGATGGCTTCCTCGGACACCCTGGGGATCTTGAGGCGCGCACTATTGAAGCGCTGGATGTACTTTTGCAGTGTCTCCCTAGGTTGCTGCTTGATGCGGCGCATGTCGCTCACGGCGGGAGGCCGGTCGCGGGTACCTTGGAAGTTGGCGATGAAGCGAGTACGCATCTGGTCCCAGGAGGAGATCGTGCCTGGGGCCAGGTTCAGGAGCCAAGTGCGAGCACCTTCCTTCAGCGCCATGGGGAACCAGTTTGCCATGACCTTTTCGTCCCTGCTGGCAGCTTCGATTCCCAGCTCGTAGAGCTGGAGGAACTCTATGGGGTCAGTCGTGCCATCGTAGCGAGGGGGCAGGTCCGGCTTGAACTTGCTGGGTCATGCGACGCTGCGCAGCTCGGCGGTGTAGGCGCGGCAGCCTGCGGTGACCGCGGGAGGTTTTGGTTGAGGGAGAGCTTGGCCTTGCGGGTCCCCTTGCGCTGCAGCTGGGAGCAGCGCGGGGTCTTGACGTGCCGGAGCTGGAGCGGGGTCTCGGCGAACCGGAGCTGGGAGCGCCCGGACGGCCTCTTGCGGTCGCGGGACTTCTTGGTAGCTCCGTTCTTGCTGGGCTGGCGCTTGACGGAGCGGGTTCCGCCCAGGGGCTGCGCGCCTTGGGGCCATGGCGTCTTCTTGGAGAGGAGGCGGCTGGAATGCCCCTGGAGCTTCATTGCCTATGCGGGGCGGAGTGTGGGGCAGCGGTGCGGACGGCGCGGGAGAGCCCCCTGTGGCGCGGACGAGCTCGGCAACGCGGTCGAGCCACTCCTCGTAGACGTCATCGACGGGGCGATAGCGTAGGAGCTCGTTCGCCGCGATGAGCGCAGCTCGAGCCTCCAAAGGCGCGCGAAGCGCGTGGGATGAGGAGCCGGCCGGGGTGAGCGACGGAGTAGCGGTGCGGCCGTCTCGCCGCACGGACGGGTGCTGAGAGGATGCCTGCTGCTCGTTCCCCGCCGGACCGGTGGCGGCGTAGACAGCGAGCGACGGAGAACAGCGAGGACGCCCACCGACGGGGGCCGTCTGGACGACGCGGGAAGCGATGGCGGCCCAGTGCTCGGTGCGGGATCGACGAGCGTCAGACATGGATGCGACGGTCGGAGGAGAGTGAAGCGGTGGAAGACAGATTCCGGCGCACCCCTACCTGGCGCGCCAAGATGTCGGATCACGGGTTCCGGCAGACCCTTAAGGTTCGAACTCTGGGGTGCGCACGGAGATGGTGCCCTCTACCTCTCCGTCTCGCAGAGAACTAACTACTGAAAGAACAACACAAGAGACACAGGGTTTATACTAGTTCGGGCCACCATTGTGGTGTAATACCCTACTCTAGTTTGTGGTGTGTGGATTGCCTCTTGGGCTGGTGATGAAGAACAGTATAAGGAAGAACAGCCTCGCGAGGGTCTGTTCTTGGCTAGGGGATGAACTGTTGAGGGAGTTCGATCGCCCCTCTCTCTCTCTCTCTCTCTCTCTCTCTCTACTTGTTCAAGTTCCAAGTTCTGCTTGCCTGATTGCTCGATCCTAGATGCCTCTACCCTGGGGGTGGCTAGTCCTATTTATAGGCAAATGCCCTGGGCCTCTTCCCAAATATTGAGCGGGAAGGGCGCCAACAATTGGCCAATTCGAAGGGGAACATCTGGTACACTTATCCTGACTAAAGTTGGTCTTCGCCTGCCAAAGGCCCTGTGGCGACGCCGTCCTGGGCTCCATGGTGACCTCCTTCCCACCGTTGGACTGGTCTTGGTCTCGTTGCACCGAAATGGGTGTCTTTGCTTGATCCTCTCGCCTGCGCTTGCCCCCTTTGCACCAAAGAGGAAAGGGGAGACGCTGCACGGGCTGGCGCCCGCCTGGCACCCCCGATCGTCATGGCTTGCGTCATGGGCAACTCGTGAGGTACCCCGCCTTGATCTCTCCGCCTCCTCGCGAGCCAGCTTGAGGAGGCCGTGCTTAAGGAAGCGCCGCGTCGTCCGCCTCGCGAGGCTTGGCCCCTCGCGAGGGTCTTGAGCCTTGTGTTGATGAAGATGGGCCGCGCTGGGCCCCCATTTGAGCCACGCCGCAGGCCGCACGCAGGCAAGTCTGGGGACCCCCGTTCCCAGAACGCCGACATGGTTAGCGTGCGTAGGTGCGTAGGATTTCGTACTACTCCTCGGCCCTCTACTGCACCTGCCTTTGAATGTATGATAGGTGGGCCAGCCACCCCTGGGGCCACGTGTCATTCACCCAAAGGCAGTTGCCGTAAGTCAATGAAGCCGCGTCCCCCTCCGTGCCGGTGCAGTATAGTCATCTCACCGGACCTCTAGTTGGGGCCAAATGAGAGAAGTTTGATGTTTACTGGTTTATTGGTCCCCTTTGCATTTTGCGCCAAGTTTTGACCTTTGATTTAACTAATAAAATGTTAATGCATGTAAACAAAAATGTTGTGTAAGTCACCTTACGAAAACCAAATAATCCCAAAATACTTAGGCACGGTGCATTAACTCCCTCCTTGTTTCTTATTTCGTGACATATCAACCAATGAGAGATGTGGGCCGTGCATGCTTTCAATGACTTGAGACTACCAAACATGACATGCAGTGTTTAGTTCATTGCATGTAATCCTATTAGTAATCTAGTTAGCAAAAAAAAACATTAAGTTCTCTCGCCGATAGGAATAAAACACCATGTATTTATTTACAGAGGGAATAGTACATTTTTGGTGACATGCATTACTAGATATTGCTAGTCAAATACTAAAATCCAGATGGACGTGGTAGTACTCCTAAATCTAGACGGTGGTGCTACTAGTACTAGTAGTAGTACTACCAATGTAGTAGTAGGAGTACTAGCACTGTACTACCCGTTGGTCAAATTATTACGTGTTGCTCCTCACAGTGAAGTGACAAGACCCTGCGCCGGAGATGACACCTGAGTATAGGCGCCGTGTTCGGCATACCATAGTCAGCCTCACCGTCTGCAGTCACTATCATCATGGCTGTAGAGCTAGCCTGCTTACAACTAGCCCTGTTCGACATAATTTCCCGTGCGTAGATGCCCGTGCATTGCACGGAACACCAAGATTGGGGGTGGATGGCTCCGGCAGCGGCCATCGCGCCAGATTTTTCCACGGCCTTCTACTCCTAGATGTGGTGGGGAGGAGATGAGGCTGATTGTGAGAGACAAGGAGTTGTTTGTAAATAGGGAACAAGTGCGGGCATCTTTTTGCAAAATGGAGAAGCTTGGTTTGTATGCGTCAGATCTAGATCCGACGGCTATTGGTGAAAGATAGGAGGCACAACATCATCACCAACTCAAGACCTGTTTGATTCGCATGATTTTGAAAAAGCAGGAATATGACACGGCAATATTACAAGTTTCAAACTGATATTACAAATGTTAGGAGTAATGTTGCACCTACGAAGAGGGAATTACTAGGAAGTTTACGTAAGAACTTTCGTTACTTTAGGTGGATGCAGCATTATCGTACAAACTAAAATCCACCGCCCTGACAAGTCACTAATGGGCAAATAATTTTTTGAGTCTCTGGCCACTTGATGTTTCAAAAACAAATTCAGCTTCTGCGGAGACTTTGTCATTTAGGCTTAGACGCTTGCGGTGATCAACACGCCATACATTGTTGCGCCAAAGAACGCGAAACCTCATTACCTTGAGCACACTTGCCTCTAGAACAAAGAACCTGGCCAATTTAATCTCAGATGTGCTGCCTCGGTAGTCGATCAAATCAATTTCTGTAAGATGGAGATCAAGGCATTCGATGAGATTGTTATAGTGCAGCACATTTTTCACTTTCGGGTCTTTTTTTATCTGCAAAAGAAGAGAACATATTAGAGCAGCTAGCTGCATAAGATTGCCGTGTCATCAAGAGGTACCAATATCATTCGCTCATACGATAGGGTTGGCTGGCTAGTGATATTTTTTCACTCTCTCTCTCTCTCTCTCTCTCTCTCTGTCTTTCTGTTTCCTCTCATTTAACTAGGAGCACGTGAAGAGCTTGGGAATTTGTTGCCTTCCACTATGTGGCCGATGCCATATTTCGCAAAAGTATGCCACATAACACGCATCAATGTCAAATCAAAAAGATTTTGGCACCGCTCTCGCGATGTGAGAGAGTTGGCACCGCTGTGAACACAGACCCACATGTATAAACAAATCAATCAAACCAACTACACCAGCCTCTCACTCTCCCAAACAAGTGTTTTTATTGCCGCAGTCCTCTCTCTCTCCCACGCAGTGTTTTTTCATTGCGTGAGTTAATTTGGCACCGGAGTAAAGTAGGTGATCCAGATTGGGACACCAGGTGAGCAATGGAGGGGCATCGCTGCCAAATGCATCACAAGTGAATTTGGCACATGTTTTGGCCTACATAGCCCACTTTTGTAATACTACCTCGTATTTAGTATAAAATTTTGACCATATATTTACCTAAGAAAATGCCAATGCATGTCACTAAAAATTACACCATTTGAAATTATGTTCAAATACGAATCCAACGATATAGTTCTTAGTGACATGCATTAACATTTTGTCAGTACGAAGCGTGAGTACGTGCACGGTGCACCTATTCTCTTCTTGTATACGTACACCACCTACATGGGGTTGTGTGAGAGAGATACAAACCTAGAGAGATATAGTGTGTGGGTTTTTGAGAGTCTTTTTTGTGAGGGGGGGTCAATCAAAAAATTTAACATATGCAATGTGTGTGAAATAGAGTCCTGGATATAACATATATATAGAGGGGGCGATCCACGAGAAGAGAGTGGAGGTATCATCGGCTTGAGGTGTCCATAGAATCGAAGAGAGGGATGATGTGTGTGTGTGTGTGCGCGCGATCGATAAAGAGTGCCATCGAATTTGTGTGTGCCCACGTCAAAGATATAGAGTGGCTGGCCTACTGGAACGTGAGATGGGACATGTGCAGTTTGTCTCTATGGCATGGGTACCTACCTGCAGCGCTCGACTATCGGTGTGTGGTGGGGGAAGAGGGAAGCCCAATTAACTATAGAGGTACAATGGCTGGTATATGTGTGGAGGAGGAGAGAGGCCTACCTCATGTATTAAGGAGATCGATCTGCCTCATGTATTAAGGGAGATCGATCGGCATCCATGCATATGTGCAGGAGATGAATAAGGTTGGGAGAGAGACAGAGCTAGAGTGTTGGAGGGGGTGGTAGTGGAGTTGCTTCTAACAAATGGTGGGATAGGCTTGCTAGACAAATGAAGGGCACACCCGCAATATCAATAAGAGAGGAGATGGCTGCTTGTTGTCTGTGCACGTGCGTGTGAGAGACGGGTCAGGAGGCATGCACGAATGATGAGGGGGATGTTGTGGCTGTGGTAAGCAGACGTAACGACATAGGAAGATCAATCGCCCTTTGTAGGAGAAAGGAGAGACATAACTTGTGAGGTACGTCGATCGATGGGGGGGGGTAGTTAAAGTCGATCTAGGTATATGTTGGGAGATCGACCGGTATACATGCATGTGTGTGTTAGAAGCAAATGAGGCACGAGGAGAAGGATAGAGAGAGAGGGATGCATGTAGGAGGTGGTACAAGAGGCATACTATATCGAGGGGGAGGAGTGTGCGAGTACGAGAACGATGAAAAAAGTGGTGGGAGTGAGGCATGGACGGTGACAAGGGAAGAGGGGAAGCTTGTGTCTGTGCTAGGCACAACTGGCTAGAGAGGCATATCGATCGATGTGTGCCGTAAAGAAGGAGCTGGGGGCCTACACACACCGTGGGTGAATGACCTAAAGTGAAAAGACGAATTTGTGCGATGGAGCTAGAGAATGCTGAGGGAGGGTGAGAGGGATGCGGGCGTGTGCATGCACAAGAGAAAGTTAGCGCTAGCTACAAAATAAGAGGGTTGTGTGGGTGTAAAAGACGAATAGAGATCATATATACTTCATTATAAAAATCGAATTCGGATATTTGAAGAATTAATCATAGTGTTTCAAACCGACGGATGTGTGAATATATATAACGATGATACACATGGTGTGGTTATGAACATGGTATACTACATTTAATATATTTTATTTCTACTCTTATAAAAAAAATGGAGTTGTTGATGATGGTGTGCCTGCCATCCTGCATTATAGGCCATCTGATTTATATCTGGCGGATAGCAAGGAAACTATGATGGTTGAAGTTGGCAACAATCATGATTGTAGATTCTTATTGAAATAGAGAAACGAATTCAAATTTAGTTCGAATTGCAGCGGTAGTATAGACATTTGGAATGCACTAAAATGTTGGTATGAGTAGGTTACATGCATTATACAGCAAGCAAAAAAATTTAATCGGACATAACATGGATTCATACTCCCTCCTTCCATCTATATAGGGCGTAATGAGATTTTTAAGACCGCCTTTGACTATTGACAAGATTAATAGTACATTACATGCACAATGTGAAAATTATATCATTGAAAGAACCTTTCACAGACGAATTTAACGGTGTGCTTTGTGTAAGTTGCATGTCATATATCATTGGTCTAATATTTGGTCAAAGTTAGCATCGAAAAACGCATTAGGACCTATATAGATGGAAGGAGGGAGTAGCTTTGAATAGCATTTGTATAGTAAAATGGGGCAAGACTCTCTCTTTGTGTGGTGTGAATAGTTTTATTTTTTTCGTTTTCTTTTTGGTTGAGGGAAGTGCGAATTGATTTGGTACATACAAGTACAATATTACGACACGTTAGGCTTGTCCCTAAAATTCAACCCGCGTCTTGTTATATCCCGAAAATTCAGATATCGTGCTCCCAAAACTGGCGCCTTCACAACCCGCGCCTTGCTATCCCGAAATTACAACGCGCGCGAAAACTCCCTCCAGCTGCCAAATCTCGACACGCGAAATCCCCCTTCTAACCCTGAGCCGAAAGGGCCGCTAGTTCAAATCGGTGGGGGGTACTTTTGTAACACACCCTACATTTTGGACAAGCGCGTTCCTAAGTCATGCTTCACCCCCTCGCATCGCCCCTTTTTCGCCATTCGAAATCCCAGGCCCCCATAACCTCTCCGCTCCAGCCACGAAATCCCACCCTCCTCCATCCGCCACGTCACCGCTACCCAGCCGGAGCCTCTTCCCTGACGACGTTGTCCACCGCAACAGCTCGACGTCCCTCGTCCACCTCCCCGGATGAGGATCCGTCGTCCATCTCGCCGTCCCGCCGGTTCAGCCGCCCCGTCCTCCACCTCTAAGGAGCTGCTCCGACGATCGCATCATCTATTGCGGCTGCTCCATCCCCACAGCGCCGCCTTAACCTGCTCCACCGGAACCGTAGCATCCTCACCGACTCCTCGGACGAAGCCGAGGCCTACTCGGCGCCACCAAAGAGGTTGTACACTCATCACATCGCACCTTCTCCTTAACTCGACCTCCCGGCGCCGACGGTGCTCCATCCTGCACCCCCATGGAGCGGCTACCTGCGCCACGGGCGACATCTCCACGGCGGCTGTCCCCCAGTGCGAGGCCCCTTCAGCGGCGGCGTCCATACTAGTCGTATCTGCTGCTGCTGCTTCGGCTCTCGCTCAATCGCTCGCTCGCCCAGCTGCTGCTGCTGCTCTCCCCCTCGCTTGGGCTGCTGCTCTGCTCTGATTAAGCCACACTTCAGTCGACTGAATCGACTTTTGGGTCAGTCGATTTTCAGGGGTTGGGGGGCTTGCCGGACTTAAGGAAGAACCACCCGCAGCGAGGACGGGGGCTCGCCGGAGAGGTACCCCACTATCTATCTTAGGGTTCAGGGTGGTGGGGGGCGGGGGGCCTAGAGGGCTGGCCGGGGCGGCGGTGGCGAGTTGTTTTGGGGCGGTGAGGCGGCTCTGGGGCCGCCAGTTCGGCCGATGGTGGCTGGCAGCTCAGGGGGTGCAGGTTGAAGATGAACTGCAGGCCCTCCCTAAACTACATGTCAAGTGCATCTCTGCTACCATTGCGTTCAGTTTCGACAGTAGCATTCAGATTCCACAGTAAATTTCAGTTTCGACAGTTAAGTTCAGAGTCAACAGTTTTTACCTCATCTATTGTAGTTAGGTGGTTTTTGGTGATGTTAATTTTACATCCATTTTACATCATCTATTGGAGATGCTATTAGAATCCCACTTGAGATTGACGATGTCTGTCTTGTGCTGCTTCAGCCTTGACGTCTTACGGTTCACCGGAGTTGCTCAAACGTCGGAACGATCCATCACAACATAGCAGTGCCCTCGACGTCGTCTATAGATTCCTCAGATCTTCCTCCACACCTCCGACAGCCACCTCTGCCTCAACTGCTTCAGCGACCAACCCAATGATGCTGAGGTCGACATGGCTACGGCAAATAGGTTGTACACTTGTTGCATCACTTATTACTATACATTCACGTCGATCCATTAGGGCTATTTTGGTTCAACGGAAAAACATCGATCCACTGGTTGTTACCATCACTCTAAATTTCTGCATGCTCTCCTTACATAATCTCACCATATTTTTTGCGTATGCATGTCAGATATTGTACACAGTCATGCTGAACATGTAGAGCAAAATAGAAGAGTTTTGCGCGGCAATACAATGTCATGCAGACATCACTCCATGGTGGGTTCAATGGCATACCCTCCCCACCCCTCTCCAGATTGTAATCCAGAGGAAGATATCTGTTCTGAGGCGGATTCGGACGCCGCTGGCCACTCCTATTTAACCCCCAAGGTGTTTGCTCTACCTTGGCATGATGATGTTAGTCATATCATGCATATGTTGCCTTGCAGTGCCTACTTTTGACATCATATATGTTATCTGCCTAGTTTAGACATGTTCTGTAATGCCACCTGTTTAGTTTCTATATCATATATGGGAATTATGCAGTCTCATGTCTTTTAGCCAGCCATAATATATGTGAAATGTGCAATGCCATCCTGTTTAACCAGGCATCATATATCTGAATGATATCTTGACCATCCTTTTCTTCATTACATTTCCATTTGTCGACAATGTTTGTACATTAAACTACTCTTCATGTGAATCAGCCATTTGGGTGGGAGATGGAAAAATCTGGAGTGAAAACAAGGCCTTCAGAGCAGACAGTGCTACCTGTCGAAGCAGATCTCTTGTTGGGTCCCGATAGCTCCTCAGAGATGGATTCAGAGACAGATGACCAGTCCTATTCCCCCACTGAGGTGTATTCTCTAACTTGGCACGGTTATACTGCTCATATCATGCATACGGTGTCTTGCATTGCATAGTTTAGATATCATATACACAATATTCAACACCATATTCTTAGTTCAGACATCATATCAAATGCCCTCTGTTTAGCATATAAATTATATATGTGAATTAAATGATGCGATCCTGATTACTTAGATAACATGTAGGTGAATTATGTCATGCGATCCGGTTTAGTTATTCATCATATCTTTGAATTATGTTATGCTATGCTATCCAGTTTAGATAGACATCATATATGCGAAATTATGTCATGCTATCCGTTTTAGTTAAACAATATACATGTCAACTATTGCATGCCCTCTTTTTTCCACACTATCTATTGCATCTGTCTCTCATACAATATCTGTACATTCAACTATGTTTCCTGTTTATCAGCCATTTGAATTGGAGCGGGTGATGCCAGTATCTAGCAGACTAAAAACACGGTCTTCAAATAAAACAGTGCTACCTCTTGGTGGAGATAGCACCCCGGTTGTACATGCACAAGAACCAGCCCTACCACACATAACCCAAACTCTCGCAGATTGTACCCCTACTACGATGGACAGAGAACCAGCTTCACCCAATCTAACCCCAACCCCAGCCGATAGTAACCCAGTTGCTGTTGACACAACACCATCTCCACCATAGAGCTCCCAAACAAGAGCAGTTAGTAAGGCAGCTCCAGTGCCCAAAGGGCCAGTACTATCACGGCTAACCCCAACTCCACCAGTTAGTACGCCTATTCCTGTGGAGGAAGCACAACCAGCTAGTCATAGTTTAGCATCTATCCCATTTGATGTTGTTAAATCGTATGTGCGTATCTTCCCATCTTGGAAATATTATACTGAAGATGAAGGAAAATGCCAGTTGCAGGTGTTTGTCCAGGAGTTATGTGTAAGTAATGTTATTCATGGCAATTGCTTTGCTTCGTCCCATACATCCTACCTCCATGATGGTTATAATACAACAACTTTTCCCATTTTTCTCTATAGAGAAGGACTGATTTGGAAACTCAAGATGAGGTAACCTGTGCTAATACCTCTGCTATCTTCAAGAATGCTTGGTGGCAGTATCGGAATTACCTGAAGAAAACGTACTTCACCGGCAAAGAAACTCATCAAATTCCCTTACGTTCTCCTGAGACACATTTACTGGACGATGACTGGGAATGCCTTGTTCTGTACTGGTCCCGAACCAAGAATGTGGTAAGGTCTATGAGCTCATTTTCTATTTTTAAGTATTATATTCTTGCGTCTTGCTGTACTCTGTTCATGTAGAACAAGTGCCTAAACCTGAAGAACAACTGTTCCAATTTAAGATTCCATTGCTACCATAGGACATAGATATATGTTTGTTTGATGCTTTTATTATGTACTAGTACTTGGCAATAGAAGACTTGGTAGTTTAATCCTGTCCACCTTACTAATGAACTGGTTCACCGAAATGAGTTTCATATACAAGTACATGCTAAACTTGTTATGTGTCTGCTTGTTTCTTCTTTTAGAATGCTGACAGAATATTGGGGAAGAGTGCCTTATTAAGAAATGGTAAAGGAAATAATGCATATAAGGTTCAGGATAGTGACAGATCCTCTCTTGGTTTAGTGTTGGAGCTACTGGCCACTACCGCTTGCACAAGCTATTCAAACTCACTGGAGTCAGTTCGGTTTCTCGAGTCTCAACTACAAGCTGAAAGACATCGATCAGCTGTGCTGCGACAAGAAGCGGAAGGACTGCGGAAGTCCCTGGAGCATTCAGATGCATACTTTCTGGTGCAACAGCAAGCGTTGGAGGATTTTAGCGCCAAACTGGACAAAGCTAATCAGCTTGCTAAGCTTATTGCCAGCATGGTGGATACCCAGGATAACGTTTCTTGAGCTCTTCTGAAGTTGTTTCAGTTATACTCTTGTTTTGCTGTCGCGTTTATTTTCACTGGTGGCCAATTTTGACGGCCAGTGTATATGATATGCTGCTTTGTTCCCTATATTTGCACTGGTGGCGAACTTTGATGCCCAGTGGATGTAATATGTGTAATAGCCGTGATAGCCTAGCGTTAGTTGCTTGCTTATTTATTTCCTTGTTGTCTTGTTTATTTGTTTGCTTGTAGTCATTGCAGTTATTTTTCCGCGGTTAACTAATGGTTGCAATAACCTATTTTTTAAAACTAGGCCACAATAACCATGGGCTAATATTTACTGTAGTGACACTGGGCCTCCTACGGGCCGTAGAAACAGTGGGCCTTCTACGGGCCGTAGAAACAGTAGGCCTTCTACGGGCCATAGAAACAATGGGCCTTCTACGGGCCGTGTCATCAATGGGCCTTATACGGGCCGTATGATCGATTGGCCAAACATGGGCCAATAACAGGCCGCATTATGGCCGTAAACGGGCTAGAGTTGGAATCGTCCGTTCATGGGCCGACCGTAATGGGCCATCGTTAATAGGCCGTATTTGATGACGCTATGAAAACGGCCCAACGTATTAACTGACCACAAACGGGCCGACTGTAACCACGGGCTGAATTTGGCCCACAAGCAGAAAATGACAGTAACGGGCCGTAAGTAAACGAATGCTAGAAATGAGCCCAAGAATAAATGGGCTTTGAGAAGGCCGAAAGATAACATGGGCTGGAAACGGCCCAACGGAATAACGGGCCGTTAATGGGTATAAAGTGATACACTGTTCATTACGGGCCAGTTTCACCACGGGCCATTAATGGGTGTAAAGTGATACACTGTTCATTACGGGCCAGTTTCACCACGGGCCGTTAATAGGCCAAGAGTTACATAGGGCCTCATATGGGCCGAAAGACATCATGGGCCATACATGGGCCAGAAGTGAAAACGGGCTAGAATCATATTGGATGGCCCAGATGATGCTACTGGGCCTAATTCGAATAGGGCGTAACGGGCCTTAGGTTAGCGGGCTGTAAATGGGCTATATGCGAACAGGACGTTAACAGGCTTTCCATGGGCCGGCCCGCCAGCTTTTGACCAAGTCAAACGGGCCGGCCTTTTCACAGGAATGGGCCTCTGTTGGGCCGTGCCACGTGTCGACGTATCATAGGCGCCTATCTGACCCACTGATGAGCTGACACGTGTTTCGTCCGGCCAATAAGAATTTTACACGTGGAAATTTCCCATTGGTCGGTGCTATTAACGGGTTATCGGATCCAAAACCCGACTCGATAGCTTAACGGCGTTCCGTTACGGTGGATTCCACGTGTCGGTCACCCTTGACGAAAGCACTTCTGTGACGCGTGATTTATCGTCATGGAAGAGGACACTTCCGTGATGATAATTTTGGTAATGTCATGGAACATTTCTACGACAGCACAGGTATGACTATCTTGATTCTGTCATAAATTTGTCATGGATGTACATGCATGACAAAAAAAAGCGACCTACTGTGACAAACACGTATCATCACGGAAGTGTATTGTTTTTGTAGTGTGTGTCGTGCCGTGAGTGGGTCCAGTTTCTCGTTTTAAACTTGTTTGGTGTAGTAGTAACACTTGGTTTTGACTATTGATAAGATTTTATATAGGGCCCACTGTATTCTTCGAGGCTGCCTTTGACTATTGATAAGATTTTATATAATTTGAAAATTATATTATTCGAAGATCCTCTCACGTTCCGTTTCAAAAAAAAAATCCTTTCACATACGAATTTAACGGTATGCTTTGAGCAACTTGCATGTCCTATACTGCTCTTGTTTGGATACTCTAACTTAGCTAGAGGTTAGACTAACTCATGACTAATCCTGAACTAACTGTAGCCAAAGAGGTGTTTGGATGACAAGGTTAGATTGACAATAAATGCACTTGATGGAGAGAGAAAAGTGATTTTTTCAGTGGGCCCCGTGATAACTAGCTCCAATTAGACTACCCACAGTGGGATTAACATAGGTAGTAACATCACACATATCTAGATAAAATAGATGATGTGGCAAGCAATAAATGAAGAAAGAGAGGAAAGTGGTAACGTAGTATTAGTAGTATGAGTAACATCACACATATCAAGGCAAGATGAGTCTATAGTCCAATAAATGAAGTGTTGCATGTTACCACACATATGTTACTATCCACTATAGAGTTAGTAACATAGACTAGTAACATATGCATATTACTAGTCTATGTTACTACCCATTGTGGCTAGTCTTAGCACCACTCGGCTGGCGGGGTAGAGAGAGAAAAGTGATTTTTCAAGAACTATCTCCAATTAGCACCTCTTGGGTGGGATAGTTTTTTTGGTGGGTTTGGTGCAACTTGCTCCAATTTAACCCTCATGTTTGGATACTTTAGGGCTATTTGAGCCCCAACTAGCTCAAACTAACTCTAACCCATGGATCCAAATAGGGCCAAAGTTAGTCTCGGAAAACGCATTAAGCCCAATATACATGGACAGACGGAGTACATGATACTAGCAAACGCTCACCATTAGTAGTAGTTCATTGGTTGGTTTTGATTTTTCATCCATTTGATGTGCTGCTACCGTCCAACTTTCGTGTGTGGTTGTTTCTAGAATAAAAAAATGAGGTATTACTTACTGTGGGAAAGGTGAAGTGATGGTTGCTTCGCTCGAGCGACTTATTACTCTGGAAATATGGGAGCACCAGCGGATTGAACGAATAGAGAAATGATGGTTGCTTCGTCCGAGCAACTTACTGTGGAGAAGGTGGGGCTTTGTGATCTGACCGCTCACTAGTCATTACTACTGTGGCACAACAACCGGGGTGAATCTTTCCTTGGAGTTGTGCACTCAATATTGTTGCATGGCAGGTGGAGCCGGATGAAGGATGTCCCACATGTCGGTGAAACAAAGTTGAATTGTTTCTGGCATTGCTATCAATCCTTCATGATTTGTTTATATGTACGCATAATTTTAATGAAATTGTACTGTGATGCTATGAAGGTTTCAACTTCGGTTCCCGCAGGAAAAAAAGGTTTCAACTTAGGGTTCATGTGTCCTTTGCCTCAAGATTTTCTCGTTACAACATTTCATCAAATACAAATGAAACTACCATGGCTGCTAATGCATCTCAATGGCTCACAAATCAGCGCCAATATTCACATCACAACTGAAGACAAAGTTGTGAAAAGGTGTACTGTCAGGACTTCGATTCCAAGTCACATCGATCTAGCCAGTAACACCCCATATCACTTTGCGGCCTCACGCACGGTATTCCCATGGGTGTCGCCTTACCATGGCCCGGGACCGTTTGCGCCTTTTGGCTCACGTATATGATAGTGTCGTTAGCATCCATATGATAGAGAACCCGGGCCGACATGGCTAGTCCTGAACCCAAAGCGGCACTAACCCATGGGGACAGGCATACATGAATCAACTTCGAGCATGTCGGTCAGCAGCGTGCGAATCCGGGCTGTAGCACTAGGCTAACAGGACTCCAGTAACCCGGGCTGTAGCAGGCTAGGTAGGACTCCGGATGTCACCGCGTGACATTTCCCCGAAGGGACAGACACCGCAACGAAGTGAAACACATCCCGGCCAGTCAAGTGTGCTGAGCAGTAGTCCTGCGCTAGCAGAACTCAGGTGAACCGGGTTGTAGCGGACTACTATGGCTCATGGAAGCACTAGACTACATTTCCCCATAAGAGAGGCTACCAAGGACAAACAACTAGATTGTCGGATCCCACACGTACCAAGCATTTCAATCATACACACAATATGCTCGATATGTGTAAATACAACATGGCATCACAACATAACTCTACGACTCAAAGTATTTATTCATTAGGCTCCGAGGAGCGAGATGTTACAAACATGGGTCTCATGACCCCACATAGAGAGCATACAAGCAACAAGCACATGCGGAATCTGAACTTGTCTGAGTACATACAACTACAAATGAAGAAGGCTGAGAAGCCTAACTATCTACAAGATCCTGCCGAGGGCACAAGATCGTAGCTGAGGTATCAAGCTAAACGTCGAAGTCCACGCGGAACTACTAGTGAGACTGACGTCTCTCTACAAAAACATAAAATAGGCAAACGTGAGTACAAATGTACCCAGCAAGACTTACATCCGAACTAACTACATATGCATCAGTATCAACAAAGGGGGTGGTGGAGTTTGACTGCAGCAAGCCAGCCTTGACTCAGTGGCTATCCTAAACTATGACTACAAGTAACTCTTTTGAGGTGGCGCACACGAGTCCACATATTCACCATATCAATACACCACTATGGATCCACTCCCTTTTCCCTACGAGAAGGCCATCCATAGCACTCACGCTTATCTTGCGCATTTTAGAGTATCCACTTTCACTTGTCTATGAACTGTTATAGGCAACCCAGAAGTCCTTTACCGCGGACACGGCTATTCGAATAGATGATGTTAACCCTGCAGGGGTGTACTTCTTCACACACGCTCTCGCCACTTACCACCATGTACACGTCGTGTATCTCGGCAACCTTCAAGCGGAAGCCTAGTGAGGGAGTCGGCCACGACCTAACTAACCACACAAGTCTCTCGTCCAGGTTTATCGCCTATTCGGGTTCCATCTGCAAGGAGATCCGGCCGGGGTGTCGCTCACGGCCCCAAATGATGTGTACAGGGTTCCAAGCCCACCAAACGGGCGGCGCTTGGTCTACCCGGCCACGATGCCTAGTCTGTCCCAAGCCCACCTGTACCGGGTGCCACTTGGTAGACTACTAACACTACCTACAAACACCAGAAACTAGTTGCAACTCCTAGACAGAGATCGAGTTAGTTAATAAGCCGAGAGGGGCCGAGTTACCGGAACCCAATGCGTGGTAGTAGTTGTTCATGGATCACAGACACAAAACTCAGTTCCTAAGGACGGTTTCAATGAGACAACCCACCATGTACTCCTACATGGCCTCTCACCGCAACCTTTACCAAATCGTGTTCACACACTTAGCTCTCAATGGTAGGACATGTTCACCACATTCCAATTCATCCCAGATGAATCGGACCTGACACAACTCTAAGCATAGCAGGCATAACAAGCAAGCATGAATGAGTAGGCACATCAGGTCTCAAACAACTCCTACTCATGCTAGTGGGTTTCATCTATTTACTGTGGCAATGATAGGTCATGCAGAGGAAAGGGGTTCAACCGCAGCATGTAACAGTAGAATCGCTGTTGTCCTAATGCAGTAAAAGAGAGCAGGAGCGAGAGAGTGGGATTATATCGGAATGAACAAGGGGGTTTTGCTTGCCTGGCACTTCTGAAGATAGTATAGTTCTTCATCGGTGTCATCAAACTCATCGTCGGAACGAACGTCTACCGAGAGGGAACAACCACCGGCAAACACAAAAGGAACCGCAATCAATGCAATGCACATACATATGAATGATATGTCATATTAAGGTACTGAATTGACCTAGTGCAACAGTTAGTCATATTCATTGAAGTGGAATTCAAACCTATAGCAAATTCCAACTCCAAAACTAATTATCATTTATTCCATAATCATGAATTGTCTTATTCAGTGAGGTTAACTTGTTTAAACATGCATGAAAATGCCATATTCAGATTCTTTGGATTTTTCTGATCATTTTTCATATATAACTTATTTCCATTGGAGTTGCAGATTATTTTCTATGAGTTTTTGAAGTTTTAAACATTTTCCGGAATTTCTAATTATTTAGAATAAAACTAGTTCCAGAAAATGAATTACCGTGTCAGCACGACATCATCATGACGTCAGCGAGTCAACGGGGCAGCCCAGGTCAAACTGACCAGTGGGTCCCGCGTGTCAGTGATTAGACTAACTAACCTAATTAAAATTAACCCTAACTAATTTGGATAGCCGGGCGGGGCTGCGCGTCAGTGACCCGGGGGGGGGGGGGTAAAATCCCTGGTCAACCGGGGCTAATCCACTGGCGTTTAGCCGCCGGCAACGACCAGACGCGGCGGAGGCTTGGGATCACTCCTCCGGCAACCAAAAGCAAGGCGGAGGGCATCTACGCGGAGCTGGCGAACACGCGCATCCAACGGGGCAAGTGGGAGTAGCTGGGGTGGCCGGAGCTCGCCGGAAAAGAGCTCGTGGCGGCGCGGGCGCGCGGGTGTACTCGAGGTCGGCGTTATACTACACGGCAGGGGCCACGGAGGGGTGCTACGGGCACCTGGTGATGCACTGAGTGTTATGGCGCGGTCGGTTGTGGCTCTAGGTGACGGTGGCCACGGCAGCGGTATGGCTGGTAGAGCCAAGCTCTTGGCCGCGAAGGCAATGGCGTTAGCGGAAGCTAAAGGGCCAGAGGAGAGGGGGGTCGACGCGAAAGATCACAACAGTTGTAGTGGAGCCAACGGCGAGCTCGGAGGTGGTCCGACGTGGGCGGAACGGCGATGGCGATCTCGGGCGGCCGGCGATGAAGAAGGCGGCGGTGACGGCTCCACGGGGCGTTCGGTGCCTCGTAGCTTGACGAGGAGGTAGAAGGCGATGTGGGGGAGGTCGCAAGCACAACGGGCGGTCGAAGGGACAGTGGGGAGCGCATGGGCAGCGAACGGCGCCGACGGCGACGTTCGGTTTTCGGGAGAGAGAGCGGTGGAGGTGGGAATGAGCACGGGGGAGAGTGCGAGGCGGTCGGGGAGATTGCTGTCGAATTTCGGGTTCCGGCAGACCCTTAAGGTTCAAACTCTGGGGTGCGCGCGGAGATTATGCCCTCTACCGCTCCGTCTCGCAAGGATCTAAACTACTGAAAGAACAGTGCAAGAGACACAGGGTTTATACTAGTTCGGGCCACCATTGTGGTGTAATACCCTACTCTAGTTTGTGGTGGGTGGATTGCCTCTTGGGCTGATGGTGATGAACAATACAAGGAAGAACAGCCTCGCGAGGGTCTGTTCTTGGCTTGGGGGATGAACTGCTAGGAGGAGTTCAGTTGCCCTTCTCTCTCTCTCTTTTTCTCTACTTGTTCTCTGCTTCTCGATGCCTCTTCCCGCTTGCCTCTACCCTGGGGGTGGCTAGTCCTATTTATAGGCAAAGGCCCTGGGCCTCTTCCCAAATATTGAGCGGGAAGGGCGCCAACAATTGGCCAATTTGAAGGGGAACATCTGGTACACTTATCCTGACTAAAGTTGGTCCTCGCCTGCCAAAGGCCCTGTGGTGACACCGTTCTAGGATCCATGGTGACCTCCTTCCCACCGTTGGACTGGTCTTGGTCTTGTTGCACCGAAACGGGTGCCTTTGTTTGATCCTCTCGCCTGCACTTGCCCCCTTTGCACCAAAGAGGAAAGGGAGACGCTGCGCGGGCTGGCGTCCGCCTGGCACCCTTGGTCGTCATGGCTTGCGTCATGGGCACCTCGCGAGGTACCCCGCCTTGATCTCTCCGCCTCCTCGTGAGCTGGCCTGATGAGGCCGCGCCTGAGGAAGCGCTGTGTTGTCCGCCCCGCGAGGCTTGGCACCTCGCGAGGGTCTTGTGTCTTGTGTTGATGAATATGGGCTGCGCTGGGCCGCCATTTGAGCCACGCCGCAGGCCGCAGGCAGGCAAGTCTGGGGATCCCCGTTCCCAGGACGCCGACAGTAGCCCCCGGGCCCAAGGCGCGCATGGACTTGGCCGTGCCGAGAGGCGAAAGGGCAAGGGCGAAGCGCCGTGGGCCCTAACAGCCTGCGGCCTTGGGCGCCGCGTGGCGGTTGATTGGACGTGGGCAGCACTGTTCGCCCACGCTCCCTTATTTTGCGCCCTGCTAGGTTGCCCCGCAGTTGTACACAGCCGCTCCCCTTCCTGTTGCTCGACCGTCCCCTGTTCTTCCTCCCTTCGAACTACGACTCTTGCCTCCAATCTCACCTCACATCTCCCCTCTCCTGTCTGCCGCCATGGCTCCGACGAAGAAAGAGAAAGGGAAGAAGCCTATGCCTCTATCTCGTCCGCCGCCGTCGGTGGCCCCCGCCGTCGGCCGGTCAATCATACTCAATCTAGAGTGCCTGGATAAGCTCAGCTTGGCTCTGGCCACCGTCTTCAACGAGTGTGGGAGGACGACAGCCCGGCCTACGTCTCACTTCCCTACTGATAGGATAATCACCGAGGTTCATTACTTTGCCGACGCCTTGTGGGCGGATCTGGTTCCCCCCTTTTCCAATTTCTTCAACGCCGTCCTCTCCCACTATCAGATCCACATGATGCATCTGGGTCCTGAATCCATTGCCCTTCTTTCGGTCTTTGCTTTTGTTTGCGAGGCGCTGATGGGCATCCCTCCTTCTGTTGCCTTGCTGTGCCACTTCTTCTCTTTGCGCCTTGTCGACCCCACTCAATGCTCGACATGCGTGAGCTTCGTCGCCGCGCCTGAGACTGCGGCCTGAGGGATCGACTTCAACCTTCCTTCGCCTTCAGCTGGGTTCCGTGAACGGTGGTTGTACGTTGATGTCGGGGTGCCCAACCCCCTGCTGACAAAGCCAACTTTGCCTGTTGTACTCAATTCGGGCTGGGGCCAGGAGACGCTCGAGAGCCCCCGGCTCGCCTTCGTCTGGCGCCGCTTCACGTCCTTGAAGTCGCTTGGCATGACAGCGCCCAAGGTGGTGAAGGAGTTCCTGTTGCGCCGCATTGCCCCTCCCAGCGCCATTCTCGCCGAATGTGGGCCTTCAGCAGGCATGGTGATCACATGAGGCTTCAGGAAGAAGACCTGATGCCTGGGGCGCTAAGGACAGTGCTCTTGGTCCTGACTGGTGACCCCAACCCGGGCAGTATCCAGCCGGGAGGGGCTCTGCTGTACCTCTGCCAGAACAGGGATGACTTCGTGAGGCAGATGCCCTCCTTTGACGAGTGGGGGCTACGCCCTGCCGTCCTCCAAGGGCCTCGCGAGAACCCTGTGGTGGTGACCGCCCTTCCAGTCGGTCAAGGCGAATCCTCCTTGAGTGGTGGAGCAGGGAGGCAGGAGACAACAGGGGCCGAGAGAGCTCCTGATGAGGCGACTGCACCTAGCGATGCCCTCGAGGGGGCAGCTCCTGAGGCCCGTGCTGCCGAGGCTGTGGGTGAGGAGCAGCCGCTTCCAGCGCTTGGGGCCGAGGCTCCTGAGGCCCCGGCCGTGCCTTCTGGCGAGGCAACTGACAATGCGCGTTAGGCAGGCACCCCTAACGCAGGTCGCCTTGGTGCTCCGTCTTCGTCGCAGATTGATCCCTGTGCACTTCTCTTGGGCCGCTTCCGTGTGGACTTTGAGGCCCTCCGGAGGAAAAGGGAGGCCCTGGGTGATGACTCCCCTTGCCGCTTGCTGAAGCACCGGAAATACTTTGCTACTGATGAGTAAGTCTTCTCCTTTCCTGTCTCCTGATCCACTTGTTGCGTCCACTGATCCTTGCTCCGTAGGCCTCTTCCGGCTGAGCTCGCGGAAGTCGCTGAGGTGCCGCCTCCCTTGGCTTCGTCTCCTCCGTCGCCCCCAAGTGCTCCGATCAGCACTGCCCTTGTGGTGAGGGCGAATGACAGGGTGGACCGTCCTGAGGCGCGCTGCGGCCCTTCTCTTCCCGCGATCTCCCTTAAAGGGCCCTCTCTTGGCATAGCCAGCCTGCCATGGGCTTCTCGTCTGGTCGCGGGCTGCGACCGGCTGAAGCGCCCCTTGCGCCCTTCTCCTGGAGACAGGCTGGCACCAGGCCGGGCTTCTGGTACGGCACGCCCGTCCATTGTGAGGGCGCTAGCCCCCAGCCCCCTGCCCGGAGGGGGAGCGATGATTCGTGGTTCCCGACGCTTGCTTGGGGCAGGTGATGGTGCGGAAGACGTGCTCGAGCGTGCTCGGGAGCGCCGTGCTCGTCGCCACGAATTCCTTCGAAGGGCGAGCGGCGCTGTGGACCTGCTTGGGGAGGAGCTCGCCGATGAAGACGCGCGTCTGGAGGCCGAGGGCCTGCGCCTTGCCGCGGAGAGGCGCGAGCTGGAGGCCGCCATCGCCCTCGCGCGCCATCAGCGCGACCTTGATGACAAAGATGCGAAGGCGTCGCTGGAGGCCTCTCGGGCGGCTCGATCCCAGGCTGCTGAGGAGGCTCGGGGAGCTGACCGATGGCGAGAAGCAGCAGAAGAACGGGCTCGGGAGCTCCTGGCCCGGTGCCACTCGTTGGAGGAGCAAGTGGAGCTGCGCGAGGCGGCCCTTGTGTCGATGAAGGTGGCTTCTGGCGACCCGGTTGAGCTTCGGAAGCGCGAGGAAGCGCTGGTGCTGGAAGCCGCCGAGCGCACCCGCAAGTACGAGCGGCTGGAGACGAGGGAGTGCCTGGTGACGCAGGCGGAAGATGATGTCGCTGCGCGGGAAACTTGTGTCCTGGAGGAGGTTAGTCGTCGTGTGGCGACGATGTTTCAAGGCCTCGAGCGTGAGTTCGAGGGGAAACTGGAGTTTATCCGGGTCGAGGCTGAAGGAAGAACTGCGGCCCTGAGGGCCCAACAGGATGAGGCGACACGGTGGGCTGACGCTTCCCGGGCCGCCCTTGAGGCAGCGCAAAAGGAGTCGGCCTCCCTCCAGGCCGAGGTGCTCCGTCTTCGTCAGCGGGTGGAAGAGGCTGAGGCCGTCGAGAATCAGAACGCCGACGAGATACGCCAACGGCAAGTCTTGGAGCACGTGCATTGCCCCATGCTTGTTATTCTTAGGGAGAGAGCTAATACGGCCTTGGGCAACATCTGCGAGGCGGCTGTTGGCGAGCCGCACACGATCAACTATGCCGGCAACCTGCAGTTCTTCACCGCCGTGGTGACGCGGCTGGAGGCGCGGTCGACCAGGGCCGATAGGTTGGTGGAGGAGAGGAGCCGCGCCCTGCTCGGGCGCGCCTTTTCTCATGTCTTCAGCCATCTCCAGAACATGGATCCCCACTTAGTCTTCGATGCCGCCATCGCCCCAGTCTCCCAGGCCATCCGAGGCGACCAGGCTGACTGGGTGGAAAACAACGTGGACGCTCTTATCAGGGCCTTCACTTCGGATGATGACGACGTGATCGTGGCTGCCGACGAGGGCGGTGTGGTGGATGCCCTGATGCCGCTGGCGGCGACGCAGGCAGCGAAGACGAGTTCGGCGACGCCAGCGACAGCTCGAGAGGCGCCCCCGAGGATGCGTTGGGGGATTTGTCCAACTGACTATGTACTGCTCCTGTCTTTTTACCCTGCATGGATAGAACTCAGGTGTTTGGCCTGATGGTTGTGAGAGCATTTTGGGAGGGGAAGCCCCTCATGTAAAAACTTGTGTCCATCATATCAGTAGCAGTCATATTTCACGCGTGCCTGACGGTAGGCTGGTTTACCTTTGTTCCACGCTGGCTCCGAGGCGGCCTGCAGGAGGACGTGACGCCTTGGGTGCTCTATAGTTGGGTTCTTAGGATGTGAGATCGTGGCGGATGGGAAACTTCATAGGCGTTGGCCTTCTTCACAGGCTCTGGGCCTTCTCCTGAGCGAAATGGCTTCACAGGCGTTCGCCTTCTTCACAGGCTCTGGGCCTTCTCCTGAGCACAACGGCTTCACAGGCGTTCGCCTTCTTCACAGGCTCTGGGCCTTTTCCTAAACGCAATGACTTCACAGGCGTTCGCCTTCTTCACAGGATCCGTGCCTTTTCCTAAACACAATGACTTCACAGGCATTCGCCTTCTTCACGGGCTCCGGGCCCTTTCCTAAACGCAATGACTTCACAGGCATTCGCCTTCTTCACGAGCTCCGGGCCCTTTCCTAAACGCAATGACTTCACAGGCATTCGCCTTCTTCACGGGCTCCGGGCCCTTTCCTAAACGCAATGACTTCACAGGCATTCGCCTTCTTCACGGGCTCCGGGCCCTTTCCTAAACGCAATGACTTCACAGGCATTCGCCTTCTTCACGGGCTCCGGGCCCTTTTATGAAAGTACAACCTCCGTAGGCACCAAAAGGTCATCTCGTGAGGGAGCAACAGCAGCAGCCTGGGCTGTGCTCGAGCTAGGCTGGGCCCGGCTCGCGAGGGGCTCGCGAGGGGAGGTAGCTGTGAAGGAAATATGCCCTAGAGGCAATAATAAAGTTATTATTTATTTCCTTACATGTCATGATAAATGTTTATTATTCATGCTAGAATTGTATTAACTGGAAACATAATACATGTGTGAATACATAGACAAACAGAGTGTCACTAGTATGCCTCTACTTGACTAGCTCATTAATCAAAGATGGTTATGTTTCCTAACCATGAACAAGCAGTTGTTATTTGATTAATGAGGTCACATCATTAGTTGAATGATCTGATTGACATGACCTATTCCATTAGCATAGCACCCGATCGTTTAGTATGTTGCTATTGCTTTTATCCATGACTTATACATGTTCCTTTAACTATGAGATTATGCAACTCCCGTTTACCGTAGGAACACTTTGTGTGCTACCAAACGTCACAACGTAACTGGGTGATTATAAAGGAGTACTACAGGTGTCACCAAAGGTAGATGTTGGGTTGGCGTATTTCGAGATTAGGATTTGTCACTCCGATTGTCGGAGAGGTATCTCTGGGCCCTCTCGGTAATGCACATCACTTAAAGCCTTGCAAGCATTGCAACTAATGAGTTAGTTGTGGGATGATGTATTACGGAACGAGTAAAGAGACTTGCCGGTAACGAGATTTAACTAGGTATTGGATACCGACGATCGAATCTCGGGCAAGTAACATACCGATGGACAAATGGAACAAACGTATGTTGTTATGCGGTCTGACCGATAAAGATCTTCGTAGAATATGTAGGAGCCAATATGGGCATCCAGGTCCCGCTATTGGTTATTGACCGGAGACGTGTCTCGGTCATGTCTACATTGTTCTCGAACCGTAGGGTCCGCACGCTTAACGTTACGATGACAGTTATTATGAGTTTATGCATTTTGATGTACCGAAGGAGTTCGGAGTCCCGGATGTGATCACGGACATGACGAGGAGTCTCGAAATGGTCGAGACGTAAAGAATGATATATTGGAAGCCTATGTTTGGACATCGGATGTGTTCCAGGTGAAATCAGGATTTTACCGGAATACCGGGAGGGTTACCGGAACCCCCCGGGAGCATAATGGGCCAACATGGGCCTTGGTGGAGAGGTGAGAGGGCTGCCCTCATGGGCTGCGCGCCTCCCCCCTTCCCCTAGTCCTATTAGGACTAGGAGAGGTGGCCGGCCCCCTCTCTCTCTTCCCCTTGGAGAATCCTAGTCCAACTAGGATTGGGGGGGAATCCTACTCCCAGAGGGAGTAGGACTCTCCTGGCGCCAGGCTTGGCCGGCCAGCCCCTCCCCCTTGGCTCCTTTATATACGGGGGCAGGGGGCACCCCATAGACACACAATTGATCATTGAGATCTTTCCTTAGCCGTGTGCGGTGCCCCCTTCCACCAAATTCCACCTAGGTCATATCGTTGCAGTGCTTAGGCGAAGCCCTGCGCCGGTAACACATCAAGATCGTCACCACGCCGTCGTGCTGACGGAACTCTTCCCCGACGCTTTGCTGGATCGGAGCCCGGGGATCGTTATCGAGCTGAACGTGTGCCAAGAACTCGGAGGTGCCGGAGTAACGGTGTTGTGATCAGTTGGATCGCGAGGAGAACGTACGACTACTTCCTCTACGTTGCGTCAACGCTTCCGCTTCGGTCTACGAGGGTACGTAGACAACACTCTCCCCTCTCGTTGCTATGCATCACCATGATCTTGCGTGTGCGTAGGAAATTTTTTGAAATTACTACGTTCCCCAACAGTGGCATCCGAGCCTAGGTTTTTATGGTTTGATGTTATATGCACGAGTAGAACACAAGTGAGTTGTGGACGATACAAGTCATACTGCCTACCAGCATGTCATACTTTGGTTTAGCTGTATTGTTGGACGAGACGATCCGGACCAACCTTACGCGTACTCTTACGCGAGACCGGTTCCCTCGACGTGCTTTGCACATAGATGGCTTGCGGAAGACTGTCTCTCCAACTTTAGTTGAACCGAGTGTGGCTACGCCCGGTCCTTGAGAAGGTTAAAACGGAGTCTATTTGACAAACTATCGTTGTGGTTTTGATGCGTAGGTAAGATGAGTTCTTGCTTAAGCCCGTAGCAGCCACGTAAAACTTGCAACAACAAAGTAGAGGACGTCTAACTTGTTTTTGCAGGGCATGTTGTGATGTGATATGGTCAAGACATGATGCTAAATTTTATTGTATGAGATGATCATGTTTTGTAACCGAGTTATCGGCAACTGGCAGGAGCCATATGGTTGTCGCTTTATTGTATGCAATGCAATCGCGATGTAATGCTTTACTTTATTACTAAGCGGTAGTGATAGTCGTGGAAGCATAAGATTGGCGAGACGACAACGATGCTACGATGGAGATCAAGGTGTCGCGCCGGTGACGATGGTGATCATGACGGTGCTTCGAAGATGGAGATCACAAGCACAAGATGATGATGGCCATATCATATCACTTATATTGATTGCATGTGATGTTTATCTTTTATGCATCTTATCTTGCTTTGATTGACGGTAGCATTATAAGATGATCTCTCACTAAATTATCAAGAAGTGTTCTCCCTGAGTATGCACCGTTGCAAAAGTTCTTCGTGCTGAGACACCACGTGATGATCGGGTGTGATAGGTTCTACGTTCAAATACAACGGGTGCAAAACAGTTGCACACGCGGAATACTCAGGTTATACTTGACGAGCTATGCATATAAGATATGACCTCGGAACACGGAGACCGAAAGGTCGAGCGTGAATCATATAGTAGATATGATCAACATAATGATGTTCACCATTAAAACTACTCCATCTCACGTGATGATCGGACATGGTTTAGTTGATTTGGATCACATGATCACTTAGAAGATTAGAGAGATGTCTATCTAAGTGGGAGTTCTTAAGTAATATGATTAATTGAACTTTAATTTATCATGAACTTAGTCCTGGTAGTATTAGCATATCTATGTTGTAGATCAATAGCTCGCGTTGTTGCTTTCATATGTTTATTTTTGATATGTTCCTAGAGAAAATTGTGTTGAAAAATGTTAGTAGCAATGATGCGGATTGGATCCGTGATCTGAGGTTTATCCTCATTGCTGCACAGAAGAATTATGTCCTTGATGCACCGCTAGGTGACGGACCTATTGCAGGAGCAGATGCAGACATTATGAACGTTTTGCTAGCTCAATATGATGACTACTTAATAGTTTAGTGCACCATGCTTAACGGCTTAGAATCGGGACTTCAAAGATGTTTTGAACGTCATGGACCATACGAGATGTTCCAGGAGTTGAAGTTAATATTTCAAGCAAATACCCGAGTTGAGAGATATGAAGTCTCCAACAAGTTCTATAGCTAAAAGATGGAGGAGAATCGCTCAACTAGTGAGCATGTGCTCAGATAGTTTGAGTACTACAATCGCTTGAATCAAGTGGGAGTTAATCTTCCAGATAAAATAGTGATTGACAAAATTCTCTAGTCACCATCACCAAGTTAGTAGAACTTCGTGATGAACTATAATATGCAAGGGATAACGGAAAATATTCCCAAGCTCTTCGCGATGCTAAAATCGGCGAAGGTAGAAATCAAAGAAAAACATCAAGTGTTGATGGTTGACAAGATCACTAGTTTCAAGAAAAGGACAAAAGGAAAGAAGGGGAACTTCAAGAAGAACGGCAAGCAAGTTGCTGCTCAAGTGAAAAAGCCCAAGTCTGGTCCTAAGCCTGAGACTAAGTGCTTCTACTGCAAAGGGACTGGTCACTGGAAGCGGAACTACCCCAAGTGATTGGCGGATAAGAAGGATGGCAAAGTGAACATAAGTATATTTGATATACATGTTATTGATGTGTACTTTACTAGTGTTCATAGCAACCCCTCAGTATTTGGTACTAGTTCAGTTGCTAAAAATTAGTAACTCGAAACGGGAGTTGCAGAATGAACAAAGACTAGTTAAAGGGCAAGGTGACGATGTGTGTTGGAAGTGGTTCCAAAGATTGATATGATCATCATCACACACTCCCTATACTTTCGGGATTAGTGTTGAAACTAAATAAGTGTTATTTGGTGTTTGCATTAAGCATGAATATGATTTGATCATGTTAAATGCAGTACAGTTATTCATTTAAGTTAGAGAACAATTGTTGTTCTGTTTACATGAATAAAACCTTCTATGGTCATACACACCAACGAAATTGGTTTGTTGGATCTCGATTGTAGTGATACACATATTCATAATATTGAAGCCAAAAAAGATGCAAAGTTAATAATGATAGTGCAACTTATTTGTGGCACTGCCGTTTAGGTCATATTGGTGTAAAGCGCATGAAGAAACTCCATGCTGATGGACTTTTGGAATCACTTGATTATGAATCACTTGATGCTTGCGAACCATGCCTCTTGGGCAAGATGACTAAAACGCCGTTCTCCGAAACAATGAAGCAAGCAACAGATTTGTTGGAAATCATACATACTGATGTATGTGGTCCGATGAATATTAAGGCTCGCGATAAGTATCATTATTTTCTGACCTTCACAGATGATTTGAGCAGATATGGGTATATCTACTTGATGAAACATAAGTCTAAAACATTTGAAAAGTTCAAAGAATTTTAGAGTGAAGTGGAAAATCATCGTGACAAGAAAATAAGTTTTCTACGATCTGATCGCGGAGACAAATATTTGAGTTACGAGTTTGGTCTTCAATTAAAACAATGTGGAATAGTTTCACAAATTCATGCCACCTGGAACACCACAGCATAATGGTGTGTCCGAACGTCATAACCGTACTTTATTGGATATAGTACAATCTATGATGTTTCTTACCGATTTACCAATATCATTTTGGGATCATGCATTAGAGACAGCTGCATTCACGTTAAAAGGGGCACCATCTATAGTCCGTTGAGACGACACAATATGAACTGTGGTTTGGCAAGAAACCAAAGTTGTCGTTTCTTAAAGTTTGGGGTTACGATGCTTATGTGAAAAAGTTTCATCCTGATAAGCTCAAACCCAAATCGGAGAAATGTGTCTTCATAGGTAACCGAAGGAGACTGTTGGGTACACCTTCTATCACAGATCCGAAGGCAAGATATTCGTTGCTGAGAATGGATCCTTTCCAGAGAAGGAATTTCTCTCGAAAGAAGTGAGTGGGAGGAAAGTAGAAAACTTGATAAGGTAATTGTACCTTCTCCCTTATTGGAAAGTAGTTCATCACAGAAATCTGTTCTTGTGACTACTACACCAATTAGTGAGGAAGCTAATGATGATGATCATGTAACTTCAGATCAAGTAACTACCGAATCTCGTAGGTAAACTAGAGTGAGATCCGCACCAGAGTGGTACGGTAATCTTGTTCTGGAAGTCATGTTACTAGACCATGACGAACTTGCGAACTATGAGGAAGCGATGATGAGCCCAGATTCCTCGAAATGGTTAGAGGCCATGAAATCTGAGATATGATCCATGTATGAGAACAAAGTATGGACTTTGATGGATTTGCCCGATGATCGGCAAAGCCATAGAAAATAAATGGATCTTCAAGAGGAAGACGGACGCTGATAATAGTGTTACTATCTACAAAGCTAGAATTGTCGCAAAAGGTTTTCGACAAGTTCAAAGTGTTGACTACGATGAGAGTTTCTCACTCGTATCTATGCTTAAGTCTGTCCGAATCATATTAGCAATTGCCGCATTTTATGAAATCTGGCAAATGGATAAACAAAACTGCATTCCTTAATAGATTTATTAAAGAAGTGTTGTATATGATGCAACCAGAAGGTTTTGTCAATCCTAAAGGTGCTAACAAAATATGCAAGCTCCAGCGGTCCATCTATGGACTGGTGCAAGCATCTCGGAGTTGGAATATACACTTTGATAAATTGATCAAAGCATATAGTTTTATACAGACTTGCGGTGAAGCCTGTATTTACAAGAAAGTGAGTGGGAGCACTACAGCATTTCTGATAAGTATATGTAAATGACATATTATTGATCGGAAATAATGTAGAATTATTCTGTAAAGCATAAAGGAGTATTTGAAAGGAGTTTTTCGAAGAAGGACCTCGGTGAAGCTGCTTACATATTGAGCATCAAAATCTATAGAGATAGATCAAGACGCTTGATAAGTTTTTTCAATGAGTACATACCTTGACAAGATTTTGAAATAGTTCAAAATGGAACAGTCAAAGAAAGAGTTCTTGCCTGTGTTACAAGGTGTGAAATTGAGTAAGACTCAAAGCCTGACCACGGCAGAAGATAGAAAGAGAATGAAAGTCATTCCCTATGCCTCAGCCATAGGCTCTATGAAGTATGCCATGCTGTGTACCAGATCTATTGCATACCCTACCACTGAGTTTGGCAAGGGAGTAAAATAGTGATCTAGGAGTAGATCACTGGACAGCGGTCAAAATTATCCTTAATGGAATAAGGATATGTTTCTCGATTATGGAGGTGACAAAAGGTTCGTCGTAAAAGATTATGTCGATGCAAGTTTTGACACTAATCTAGATGACTCTAAGTCTCAATCTAGATACATATTGAAAGTGGGAGCAATTAGCTAAAGTAGCTCCGTGCAGAGCATTGTAGACATAGAAAATTGCAAAATACATAACGGATCTGAATGTGGCAGACCCGTTGACTAAACTTCTCTCACAAGCAAAACATGATCACACCGTAGTACTCTTTGGGTGTTAATCACATAGCGATGTGAACTAGATTACTGAATCTAGTAAACCCTTTGGGTGTTGGTCACATATCGATGTGAACTATGGGTGTTAATCACATGGTGATGTGAACTATTGCTATTAAATCACATGGCGATGTGAACTAGATTATTGACTCTAGTGCAAGTGGGAGACTGAAGGAAATATGCCCTAGAGGCAATAATAAAGTTATTATTTATTTCCTTACATGTCATGATAAATGTTTATTATTCATGCTAGAATTGTATTAACTGGAAACATAATACATGTGTGAATACATAGACAAACAGAGTGTCACTAGTATGCCTCTACTTGACTAGCTCATTAATCAAAGATGGTTATGTTTCCTAACCATGAACAAGCAGTTGTTATTTGATTAATGAGGTCACATCATTAGTTGAATGATCTGATTGACATGACCCATTCCATTAGCATAGCACCCGATCGTTTAGTATGTTGCTATTGCTTTTATCCATGACTTATACATGTTACTTTAACTATGAGATTATGCAACTCCCGTTTACCGTAGGAACACTTTGTGTGCTACCAAACGTCACAACGTAACTGGGTGATTATAAAGGAGTACTACAGGTGTCACCAAAGGTAGATGTTGGGTTGGCGTATTTCGAGATTAGGATTTGTCACTCCGATTGTCGGAGAGGTATCTCTGGGCCCTCTCGGTAATGCACATCACTTAAAGCCTTGCAAGCATTGCAACTAATGAGTTAGTTGTGGGATGATGTATTACGGAACGAGTAAAGAGACTTGCCGGTAACGAGATTTAACTAGGTATTGGATACCGACGATCGAATCTCGGGCAAGTAACATACCGATGGACAAATGGAACAAACGTATGTTGTTATGCGGTCTGACCGATAAAGATCTTCGTAGAATATGTAGGAGCCAATATGGGCATCCAGGTCCCGCTATTGGTTATTGACCGGAGACGTGTCTCGGTCATGTCTACATTGTTCTCGAACCGTAGGGTCCGCACGCTTAATGTTATGATGACAGTTATTATGAGTTTATGCATTTTGATGTACCGAAGGAGTTCGGAGTCCCGGATGTGATCACGGACATGACGAGGAGTCTCGAAATGGTCGAGACGTAAAGAATGATATATTGGAAGCCTATGTTTGGACATCGGATGTGTTCCAGGTGAAATCAGGATTTTACCGGAATACCGGGAGGGTTACCGGAACCCCCCGGGAGCATAATGGGCCAACATGGGCCTTGGTGGAGAGGTGAGAGGGCTGCCCTCATGGGCTGCGCGCCTCCCCCCTTCCCCTAGTCCTATTAGGACTAGGAGAGGTGGCCGGCCCCCTCTCTCTCTTCCCCTTGGAGAATCCTAGTCCAACTAGGATTGGGGGGGGGGGGAATCCTACTCCCAGAGGGAGTAGGACTCTCCTGGCGCGCAACGCTTGGCCGGCCAGCCCCTCCCCCTTGGCTCCTTTATATACGGGGGCAGGGGGCACCCCATAGACACACAATTGATCATTGAGATCTTTCCTTAGCCGTGTGCGGTGCCCCCTTCCACCAAATTCCACCTAGGTCATATCGTTGCAGTGCTTAGGCGAAGCCCTGCGCCGGTAACACATCAAGATCGTCACCACGCCGTCGTGCTGACGGAACTCTTCCCCGACGCTTTGCTGGATCGGAGCCCGGGGATCGTTATCGAGCTGAACGTGTGCCAAGAACTCGGAGGTGCCGGAGTAACGGTGCTGTGATCGGTTGGATCGCGAGGAGAACGTACGACTACTTCCTCTATGTTGCGTCAACGCTTCCGCTTCGGTCTACGAGGGTACGTAGACAACACTCTCCCCTCTCGTTGCTATGCATCACCATGATCTTGCGTGTGCGTAGGAATTTTTTTGAAATTACTACGTTCCCCAACAAGCTGTAGTGAGGCGGTAACCAGAACGCGAGAAATGGTTCGAACGAGACCAAGCACCCCTTCCCCAAACACACGCAAAGCTCAAATCCGAATTCAACTTAAATCCAGCGGGGGAAAAGTTACAACCAAAGGGAAAGGCAATGAAAGCAGACAAAAGGCCGTGTCCGGCACCTAATCTAGTCTTGGACGTCTTCTCACCAGCGCGGAGCTAAGTGTTGTCCACTGGGCGTGGGAGGGAGCCCCAGGGCCTGAGGCCGGCACCCCTGAGACTCCGGGGCGTGTACAGCCCCACTCATTATTACGTGAGAGTGTCACGGGGCGGCGAGCTTCACAGGCACTGGGCCTTCTTCACAGGTACCGGCCTTGCTTCATATCGCCAGACGAGGGCCCCGCCTTGCGCCACACCCTAGTGCCACCAACGATGACCGGAAACCAGGACGCCGCCGGTGGGGTAGAGCGGTCGCCAGCGGTCCCCCCGACGACCACGGGTCCTCCGCCAGGGGCAGGCCCTTAGGCGCCTCCCCAGCGGAGGGCCTACCTCCTAAGAATGCCTTGCTCCGAACGCCGTGGTGGTGATGTGGGATCTCTGCCCCTCTCCTGCAGCCCCCTGCGCCCTCCTCCCGAGGGGTAGGAGACCGCGGGAGCGGGGTAGCTGCTCGCTGCGGCGACCTGCACCTCCTGTGATCCATGATTAGCGTACGCCTGTTCCTGAGGAATTAGTGGTACCCGATAATTGTCGCCTCTAGTGTGGCCGATGGAGCCGTCCCGGGGCTCCTGGAAGAGCTCAGCTTCTGGCGTCTCGTCTCCCCATCTTGGGCTGAGAAGCGAGCCTTGCTTGCCCTCGTGAGCGTGCCCTTGGTCCATCATGTGGGGCACGTATTCTTCTGGCGCCGCCATCCCGAAGGCTGTGCTATAGTGCTCCATGCGCCATGTGGCGTTGCTTGACGTGCCTACCGCGGGGTGGTAGCGCGGCTTCCCGCTGGCGCCGTGGGCCGCGCCGAGCCCCTCTCCTTCACGCGCCGGGGGCTGGGGTAGCGCCACCGCCAGTCCGGCGCCGGCGGATCCGCTGGTGTTGGGGTAGCCCTGAGGCCCGCGGGGGCGTGCGGGACCCCCTTGCGCGCCGCCCTGGGCTTGAGGCGGAAGCTGGATGCAGAAGGGGTGAGCCCCCGAGGCGGCAAAGCCCAGGAGTTCGGCGACCCGCTCCAGCAGCACGGCGCGGCCACCTTCCAGCAGCCTACACTACAGCAGCTCCCGGGCCATCGTGAGCGCGGCCCTCAAATTCTCCTGCTCCCGTCGGGTGTACGGTGTCGTGGTCGCGGCGTGATTTGAGGCCCTTGCCGCCGACCGCGCTTGCCGCGGCGTGAGGGTTGCTGAAGCCTGTCCGCGCGGCCCGCGGCCCGCAGTGCCCTACGGACCATGAGCTGCCTAGGGCGCGGGGTCGCCCGAGGCGGGCGGCCCCGCGCAGGCGGGCCACGCCGCCCATGGATCTTGGTTGCCCGCCTAGTCGCCGGACATGGTGATGACGATGCGACGGGACGCGGAATGGTAGAACGGCAAATTCCGGCGCACCCCTACCTGGCGCGCCAAATGTCTGATTTCGGGTTCCAGTAGACCCTTAAGGTTTGAACTCTGGGGTGCGCGAAGATTATGCCCTCTACCTCTCCGTCTCGCAAGGATCTAAACTACTGAAAGAACAGCGCAAGAGACACAGGGTTTATACTAGTTCGGGCCACCATTGTGGTGTAATACCCTACTCTAGTTTGTGGTGGGTGGATTGCCTCTTGGGCTGATGGTGATGAACAATACAAGGGAGAACAGCCTCGCGAGGGTCTGTTCTTGGCTTGGGGGATGAACTGCTAGGAGGATTTTAGTTGCCCTTCTCTCTCTCTCTCTCTCTCTTTCTCTACTTGTTCTCTGCTTCTCGATGCCTCTTCCCGCTTGCCTCTACCCTATGGGTGGCTAGTCCTATTTATAGACAAAGGCCCTGGGCCTCTTCCCAAATATTGAGCGGGAAGGGCGCCAACAATTGGCCAATTCAAAGGGGAACATCTGGTACACTTATCCTGACTAAAGTTGGTCCTCTCTTGCCAAAGGCCCTGTGGTGACGCCGTTCTGGGCTCCATGGTGACCTCCTTCCCACCGTTGGACTGGTCTTGGTCTTGTTGCACCGAAATGGGTGCCTTTGCTTGATCCTCTCGCCTGCGCTTGCCCCCTTTGCACTAAAGAGGAAAGGGAGACGCTGCGCGGGCTGGCGCCCGCCTTGCACCCTTGGTCGTCATGGCTTGCGTCATGGGCACCTCGCGAGGTATCCCGCCTTGATCTCTCCGCCTCCTCGTGAGCTGGCCTGATGAGGCCGCGCCTGAGGAAGCGCTGTGTCGTCCGCCCTGTGAGGCTTGGCCCCTCGCGAGGGTCTTGTGTCTTGTGTTGATGAAGATGTGCCGCGCTGGCCCCCCATTTGAGCCACGCCGCAGGCCGCAGGCAGGCAAGGTTGGGGACCCCGTTCCCAGGATGCCGACAGTTGCGTGGCGCTTTTGGCGCCCTCCAGCAGCAGCGGCGGCAAGCAGGAGGTGGCCGCGCGCGTGCTGGCGTGCGGAGGCCACGCGCCCCTGCCTACTTGGGCGAGGTAGGGGATGACTGGCATGGCCAGTCGGCTGGGCTGGCTTGCTGGGCCAGAGCAGATGAGCCGCCAGGTGGGCTGCGCGGGTGAGGCCAGGTAAGTCTCTCTCTCTCTTTTACATTTCTGTTTCAGTTTTTCTATTACTTTTATTCTGTTTTGAATTAGTAAAAATACTAATTCATATCGAAAAATCTTGAAAATGATTGTGGCATATGTTTGGATTATTTCCAACAACCTTAAAATACTTTCAAGATTATCTGGACATTTAAAATTATTTATAGGATTTAAATGTCCAAATGCAAATACTTATGATTTAATTCAAAAATCCAAAAATGACCTAGAAAGGTGTGCACCATTTTTGTCAGAGGTTCTAGACCAATTCAAAAATGATGAACTTTTCTAAAGAGCATTCTGGGTTCTTGAAAATGTTTTTAAGTTGAACCTATTTGATTTAATTTTGGTGCTAGGGTTTGTCATCCCCATTTCAACTTTAATTGAAAAAAATTAACATGATGCATGGATGCTTTAAGGCAACTAATGGCAAGCAAATTCTAGGGCTGTGACAACTCACCCCCACTAAACAAGAATCTCGTCCTGAGATTCAAGACGTGGGGTAAGAAGACAAAAGGTGACACAAGCTAACACGATCCTCGCGATCCAGGTTGCACCTCATAAGGTTGTTGATTCGTTGCAAACGTTGATCTTGATATCCTCGCTTTTGAGATCTTCATCCAACACGACGACAGAAATAAACTCTACAGGATTCAATCTTATCGAAGATCGAGCAACTCACGATCAAATCATGGAATGAGATATAAAAAACATCTCTGAAGCTGAGAGGTAAAACATGTATCAGGAGGGATGGAAGAAACAATTGACGAGGGTTTCAAAGTAGCGAGGAAAAATTTCCATGATTCCATAACGGGGCACCTTAGAGAAGGATCACTCGTAGAATTATCCCTTAAGTAGCAAAAAGAATTACTTTTGATTCAGAGATCAATAGAATTCTCTATACCAGCCTAGGCAAATCTCGAGCAATCATTTGAAGAAGTTGAAAAGAATGACATACCCTGACTAGAATGGATGATGTGGACTACCTTGTTGAAGACAACGCAATGGATGATTTTTGCTTATCATCGGAGATGGATGGGACCCATGGTAAGTCCAGTTTTGAAGATGATCTTGGACAGCAACTGCTGAGAAAGGCAGCCCATGGAAATTGGCACAATGGCGGTGCAAGCTGGGAACAAAATGCAACTATTGGGAATGTTCCAACCATCATATCTGCCTGAGATTCAGATCTGATTGGTGATAGGATACTTCAGACTCAGCATGTCCAAAAAGAAAGTTTGCAACACAAATCGATGAGATGATGTTGCAAGATTCTCGGGATATGAACTACGTAGCAAGCTCCAAAACATGAGCTGGTTCTGCTACATACATGTGAACACGTTGTCCAAGACAAGCATGACCACATAGTAGTCTTACAACGCAACACTACCGAGTTCCGATTGGGAACCATCATCGAGGATATCGAAGTCTTGTGCATTACCATGGATTAGCACTTAACTCCTTTTCTTCGAACAAATCAATTAGTGGCTTGGTGTGCTAGGAACACATATGGAGTGGAGGTAATTAATCTACCAAACCATAGAATACTTCGCACATGCATGACTGACTTGGGATGATTCTGGAGAAAGCAAAAACAATCTTTCTCAATTCACGGCGGCAACTTGCACCTAATGCACGTGAACTTCGAGAAAGTCACTTCCTACACCAAACATGTATTTCATGAATGGGATATGAAGATAATGCTTACAAAAGTTTCCAATACTAGCTTGATGTTCAACATGAATCATGGAGGAGACAAGATGTTGCTGATGGGCTCAATAGCAACTCATCGGAATTTCCATATCACTGGACTTCCACCATCATGTGAACATGGTGATAGCATTGGTAAGGCCAAAGATATAATGGTGTATGCTCGATGAAACAACCACAAGTAAGACAACATTACGAGTATCATTGGTTCTGATTTGATTTGATGATAGCCCATACTCAAATCAAAGTTTGGATAAGATGATAGGTCCATTGGCTGAACACGAAGATCAATCGAGGAAGATATCATCTTTCTTCAACACACACAAACACAAGGATATCCCTTTGAAAATGAACTAAGTCAGGCAGCTTTTATCCTCCAACTCTCCAAGTTGTTGTTCAGCTTAACCAACTAGCTCAGGGATACGTACCCAACACAGATTCTTGGAGAATGGCTGGTTTAGAGAAAAACCAACATGATCACGAACTCAACATAGCGATCAGGTGACAACCTGGTAATACTTCCGAGAAGATATTCGGAAAATCACGAACCACCGATATGTTATTATGCTCGAGAACAATCTTGCTTTTCATAGCAAGACGATATGATCAGATAAGCAAGGGATTGAATAATCCTAACTCATTGATCGAAGAGTGCACCAGAAATAAGGACTAAGTAGCACGATCAACCTTAGGGTGATGATTCAATAATCAACATGCTAAGAATGAGGTTATTGTCCATTTAACTACCAAGCAACACGGTTGCTAGGAGTATTGATTTCACACATCCGATTCACTTGTCGGCATTCCGGTCGCGACAACACGACACCGAGGAATGAATAATGATGGCGAGAAGTATCACTGTGTCAAGAATTCATAAGAGGTGGTGGAATTCTCATGACATTCTTGACATAAAGATGGCAACACTCCAAGGTAGAACGGAGCAAAAACTGGATTGGCTTTGGTCTGCAGAATACAACTGCTTTGACCCAATCCTAGAGATGGATGGGGTACTGGAGTTTGTTTCTCCTAGTCATTCCGGAATAGAATGGCTTGACGGACCACAAGAATAATAGGCATAGATGAACACGAATGCGCAACTATTCTTGACTATCAATTGACAGACTAGGGTCGGAATACAGCTGAGGAGGGTCAACTCAAGGAACATATAACTTTCTGAGTTGTGGATGCATAGATTAGTATGTCGAACCAAGTTCAATAGGTTTCTTCCAGATAACCCATGCAGAAAAGTAGAACTGGCAGAGTCACAATATAGAATGGAGAACTCCTCAAGAGCACTCTTGTTGTGATCTTTTGGGTGAAAAGAACTCCTTGCTAGGATGGTTCATGGTATTTGGAAGAATGATATACCACGGACCTCGAGGACTATCGCAAAGGTTACTAATATCCTAAAGGTACGAGCAACACTATCGACACGAGGTAAGTAGAGTGAATCTTGGGTCAAGAACCCAAGAGTAGAATACCTACTACTAAATGGCATCACGGCATGCTTTCGAGAATGGTGGCCAGAATCATCACACCGGGAACACAAAACATTGCTAGATTACTAGGTGACTCCCTAAGAAACCTAGGGTCATAATAATAGCTCCAACATATACGCTGAGGCAACGGAGTACCTCACAGACCATGTAGTGTGCTTAATCTGGCCCAAAGGAACATCGAGAACGGGAAGAAGGGATTTACAAATGCATCAGACTATTTAGAAACCTGGGATGACTCGGACAGCATAACGACTGTAAATGCTCAAAAAGATTTGAGACATCCTGCAAAAATTGTGGCATAACCACTCAACATCACAATATCAAGGTTTCGAGATCAACTGACAACATACTAAAGTAGTAGAAACTAAACTGAGGCCTGGAACCAACAATCCTGTAAGTCTCTAGATTAGTAACACGTCATCCTGATAGATAGATGAGAAGGCCTAGTTCTTAATCCCCATAGAAGAGAAGAGGTTGACTCAGATCAGAAGGCCATGAGGTATAAGGAGCAAAAAGAGCCTTACGTTCCCTTCCACAATCAATTCCCTTATATAACTAAAGCATTTCTAGACACAACTTCGACCAGTTTGGCTTGGTAATCCTACAGGCAGTCAGGATCTGATACCAAAGCTGTCAGGACCCCGATTCCAAGTCACATCGATCTAGCCAGTAACACCTCATATCACTTTACGGCCTCACGCATGGTATTCCCACGGGTGTCGCCTTACCATGGCCCGGGACCGTTTGCGCCTTTTGGCTCACGTATATGATAGTGTCGCTAGCATCCATATGACAGAGAACTCGGGCCGACATGGCTACTCGTGAACCCAAAGCGGCACTGACCCATGGGAACAGGCATACATGAATCAACTTCGAGCATGTCGGTCAGCAGCGTGCGAATCCGGGCTGTAGCACTGGGCTAACAGGACTCCGGTAACCCGGGCTGTAGCAGGCTAGGCAGGACTCCGGATGTCAGCGCGTGACATTTCCCCGAAGGGACAGACCCCGGAATGAAGTGAAACACATGCCGGCCAGTCAAGTGTGCTGAGCAGTAGTCCTGCGCTAGCAGGACTCCGGTGAACCGGGCTGTAGCGGACTACTATGGCTCATGGAAGCACTAGACTACATTTCCCCATAAGAGAGGCTACCAAGGATAAACAACTAGATTGTCGGATCCCACACATACCAAGCATTTCAATCATACACACAATATGCTCGATATGTGTAAATAAACATTGCATCACAACATAACTCTACGACTCAAAGTATTTATTCATTAGGCTCCGAGGAGCGAGATGTTACAAACATGGGTCTCATGACCCCACATACAGAGCATACAAGCAACAAGCACATGTGGAAGCTTAACTTGTCTGAGTACAGACAACTACAAATGAAGAAGGCTGAGAAGCGTAACTATCTATAAGATCCTGCCGAGGGCACAAGATCGTAGCTGAGGTATCAAGCTAAACGTCGAAGTCCACGCGGAACTACTAGTGAGAGTGATGTCTCTCTGCAAAAACATATAATAGGTAAACGTGAGTACAAATGTACCCAGCAAGACTTACATCAGAACTAACTACATATGCATCAGTATCAATAAAGGGGGTGGTAGAGTTTGACTGCAGCAAGCCAGCCTTGACTCAGTGGCTATCCTAAACTATGACTGTAAGTAACTCTTTTTAGGTGGCGCACACAAGTCCACATATTCACCATATCAATACACCACTATGGATCCACTCCCGTTTCCCTACGAGAAGGCCATCCATAGCACTCACGCTTATCTTGCGCATTTTAGAGTATCCACTTTCACTTGTCTATGAACTGTTATAGGCAACCCAGAAGTCCTTTACCGCGGACACGTCTATTCGAATAGATGCTGTTAACCCTGCAGGGGTGTACTTCTTCACACACGCTCTCACCACTTACCACCATGTACACGTCGTGTATCTCGGCAACCTGCAAGCGGAAGCCTAGTGAGGGAGTCGGCCACGACCTGACTAACCACACAAGTCTCTCGTCCAGGTTTATCGCCTATTCGGGTTCCATCCGCAAGGAGATCCGGCTGGGGTGTCGCTCACGGCCCCAAACGATGTGTACAGGGTTCCAAGCCCACCAAACGGGCGGCGCTTGGTCTACCCGGCCACGGTTCCTAGTCTGTCCCAAGCCCACCTGTACCGAGTGCTACTTGGTAGACTACTAACACTACCTACAAACACCAGAAACTAGTTGCAACTTCTGGACAGAGATCGAGTTAGTTAATAAGCCGAGAGGGGCCGAGTTACCGGAACCCAATGTGTGGTAGTAGCTGTTCATGGATCACAGACACAGAACTCAGTTCCTGTGGACGGTTTCAATGAGACAACCCACCATGTACTCCTACATGGCCTCTCACCGCTACCTTTACCAAATCGTGTTCACATACTTAGCTCTCAATGGTAAGACATGTTCACCACATTCCAATTCATCCCAGATGAATCGGACCTGACACAACTCTAAGCATAGCAGGCATAACAAGCAAGCATGAATGAGTAGGCACATCATGGCTCAAACAAATCCTACTCATGCTAGTGGGTTTCAACTATTTACTCTGGCAAAGACAGGTCATGCAAAGGAAAGGGGTTCAACTACCGCAGCATGTAACAGTTCAAACATTGTTGTCCTAATGCAGTAAAAGAGAGAAGGAGCGAGACAGTGGGATTTCATCGGAATGAACAAGGGGGTTTTGCTTGCCTGGCACTTCTGAAGATAGTAAAACTCTTCATCAGTGTCCTCGATCATATCGTCGGAAGGCCGTCTACTGAGAGGGGACAAACACCGGCAAACAAGAAAGAACACATTCAATGAAATGCAACAATATGATGCATGATAATGACATGGCAACATGCTCTGATTTGAGCTAGTGCATCTAGCAGCAATTTAAATGAAGTTGATTTGAACCAAGGGTTCAAATTCAAACTCCACATGTGGTTATTTAAATGCCATTCATTTGATTTGTCCTAAACAGTAGCGAAAAGTTGTTCTAACTTGCATGAAAATGGTACATATGGATAGTTTGGATTTTTTTGATCATTTTTTATATATAAGTTATTTCATTTGGAGTTACGGTTGATTTTCTATGATTTTTAGAAGTTTTGAACATTTTCTGAAATTTCCTGGATTATTCTTAATCTAGAAAATCATTTACTGCATCAGCACTACATCCGGATGACGTCAGGGAGTCAACGGGTCAGCCCAAGTCAAACTGACCGGTGGGTCCCGCGTGTCAGTGACTGGACTAACTAACCTAATTAAAAATAACCCTAACTAACTTGGTTAGCTGGGCGGGGCCCGCATGTCAGTGATCCAAGGGGGGTCAAATCCCTGGTTAACCGAGGCTAAACCACCGGCGTTTAGCCGCGGGTGACGACCAGACGTGGCATAGGGCTCGGGATCGCTCCCCCGACGCCCAAACGAGCGGCGGAGAGCGCCCACGGGGAGCTGGAGCTCGCCCGCATCCAGCGCAGCAAGCAGCACCGCCTAGGGTGACCGGAGCTCGTCGGAAACGAGCTCGGGGCGGCGGCCGGCGTTTGGGCGCGGGCGGGGATGCGGCTACGGTGGACTTGGCGGTGCGCGGTTAGCACCTACAGCAACTACGCGAGGCGGCGAGCGTGTTAGACACGGCGGCGGGACCATTTGGTCGCCTGGGTCACGTCGGCTGTGAGCGTACCCGGCGGCGCGTACATGTGCGAGTAGCGTCGCGGCTATGGCGTGTGAGAGCGAGAACAGAGAGAGGGAGAAGGGGCAGGAGCTCACGACAGTCACTTCAGTGCAGACGGAGAGGTCGGAGGAGGTCGGGGTTGAGCGGGGCGGCGAGGGGGATCCCCGGCGATGGGAGGTCGGGGACGAGCTCGGCGAGGGATGAGGAGTGCGTCCGGCTACGTGTGGCGAAGCGAGGAGGTGGAGGACGCGGAGGCGGAGCTCACATGCACGGCGAGGGGTCGAGGGAGAGGCGGCGGCGTCGACAAGGGCGGCGGTGGCTTACGGGCGCGTCGGCCATAGTGGGAGAGGACGAGGGAGAGAGCAGAGGAGGGGAGAGTGGTGTCCAGGGGGTCCAGGCGGCCGAGGAGAAGACGTGCGGCGTCGCGATGGCCAGGCGAGGCAGGCAGGCAGCCTCGTGGCGTGGCTCGCTGCAGTTAACATGGGCCGGCCCATTTCGGGGTTTCGCCCCCAACCGGTTTTGGGAAGGTTCTAGAACCTTCCCTGAACCGGGTATTTTCTTTTTTTTTCCTTTTTTTTCTTTGTCTGTTTTTTCTTTACATATATGTTTTCATTAATACTCTTTTTTTCCAATTTCCAAAAATCTATTATTTTGTGATTTATTTTTTAAGTCGTTAATTTTTTTTGGAATGATGAACATTTTTTTTTGAAACCGTGGTTTTATTTTTACTAATTCGCGTACATTCTCCAAAATCATGAACATTTCTTTGTAACCGTGAACACTTTTTATAACTCACGAACATTTTTTCGAAATTGTGAACATTTTCTTAAATTTTTGAACATTTTTTAAAAATTTGTGAACATTCTCTTAAGTCATGAACATGTTTGTGAATTGACGAACAATTTTTCTAAATAATGAACATTTTAAAATTATGGACTAAATTTTCAAAATCTTGTACATTTTTTTTCCAATCTTGTGATTTTTTTGAATTAGTGAACATTTTTTGGAATCATGAACATTTGTTTTCAAATTCGTGAACATTTTTCGAATTAGCGATTTTTTTTTGAATTGTGAACATTTCTTTTCAAATTTGGGAATGCTTTTTGAATTAGCGAAAAAATTTCGAATTAGTGAACATTTTTTTGAATCATGAACATTTTTCTCAAATTCGTGAATATTTTTTGAATTAGGAAACTTTATTTTGAACCGTGAACATTTTTTTCAAATTCACGATCATTTTTTGAATTAGTGAACATTTTTTTCAAATTCGTGAATATTTTCAAATTAGCGGGCATTTTTTTGAATCATGAACATTTTTTTTCAAATCCACAAACCTTTTTTTGAATTAACAAACATTTTTTTGAATCATGATTTTTTTTCAAAATCATGAACATTTTTTGAGTTTGTGGACATCTTTTACAAATTTGTGAACAGTTTTTGAATTCCTTAGCATTTTTCTCTAATCATGAATACATTTCGAAATCGTGATTGTTTTACTAAAATTAGCAACTTTTTCTAAAATTTTACAACTTTTTGATACCCCGAATTACTGGAAAAAAAGGGGGAGCGAGGGGGTGCGCGCTCGCTTCTTGCGCAGCACGTAGGTCGCCATATAGGCGCTCCCCCGTGCGCCGTCCCTCCTCTGCCTACTGGCAGAGGTGGGTGATGACTGGCACAGGCCAAGTGGGCCGGCCCAGCCTGGTAAGTGGACCTGGGTTCCTTCCCCCCCCCCTCTCTCTCTCTCTCTCTCTCTCTCTTCCGTTTTTTCTATTTTTTACCTTTGTTTTGATCTAGTTTAACCACTAAATCATTTTGGTAAATTCTGAGGAAAGTAGTTGGTGCAAGATGGACTTATACCAGAGACCCTCTACAATTTTCAGAAATATTGGAGCTGTATAATTATTTATAGAATCTTATAGCCCCAACTCAAATTCTTATTGATTTAATTCAAAGCCCAAATATGTGCTGCAAAAATGTAAACCATTTTTGGTAGATGCTTCCACCTTAATCTAGAAATGATGAACATTTTTAAAGGGCATTTTGAATTCATTGAAAGTATTTTTAGGTTGAACCTATCTGAATTCCATTTGATTCTAGGGTTTGAACATCCCGATTTCAAATTTCCATGAAAGTTAAAACGGGATCAGAGACTTCCCGGACGACGAGTTGTTTCGGTCTTTCACCATAATTGCACCGACGAGGGAATATTGAATGCCCTCAACCGTCGCCACATACAGAGCTTCACGGAACGATCACAGGTAGTGCAAAAGTACTGTGCGATGGATAGCACATGGAGGGCCCAAAAAACACAACTGGAGCCCGCTGCCTTTAAACAGTGTGCGGCCCGGGCTAAACGGATACACCCTGCTGGGTCATTTGACCACTAATTGACGGGCAGGAAAAATAAACCCTTCACGGGGCAAAGGTCCGTTCTTGACGAACTCCCGGACAAGCCCTGTTCGATACATGCCATGCCGCGCACAGACCCAACCCACAGCCTCCGAGCATGTTGGGTACTCCGACAAGTAGCAAAAAGTGGAGAGGTCATCCTCACCACCACCCAGGAGAATCACTCTACGGAGAGGGAGGACTTTAACGTCCTAACGGTCTATGAGACCTTTTCTTCGAATAATCGGCGCAAAAGGGCACTCCACGACCTCGCCGAAGTCCACCAAGTTACCGCACAAAGCCCCTGGAACGACACGGCAATAACATTTACAGCCAAGGACGAACCAAAGGCTCGGTCAGTCCGAGCACCCGCCGCCCTAGTGCTAAAACCCATTGTGGATGGTTTCCGGCTTACTAAAGTGCTCATGGACGGCGGCAGTGGGCTTAACCTCATTTATGAAGACACGCTCGATAAAATGCACATGGACAGATCACGCATCGAGCAAAGCAATACCAACTTTCGAGGTATTATCCCAGTCGAGAAGCACGATGCTCGTGGAGAACTCAACTGGATGTGGTATTCGGCACACCTAAAAACTACAGATATGAAGAGTTGCTCTTTCATGTGGGCCCCTTTAACAATGGGTACCACGCCATCCTCGGACGAGACGCTTTCGCGTGCTTCCAAGCTATACCCCATTACGGGTACATGAAGCTTAAAATGCCCGGACCCAACGGAATCATAACAATCTCGAGCGACCCGGATAAAGCCCTGCGTGCCGAAAAAACCCGCATCCCTCGCCCTCGAGGCGTTATCTGAGGCCTTAGCGGCCAAAGAATTAACAAATTTATGGTCCACGGTCGATAAGGATGATGTGATCCTCGATAAGAGATCTAAATCCACCTCTGTCAAGCCAGCTGAAGAAATAGTTAAATTTCAAGTGCACCCGACAGACCCTAACAAGACAGCATCTATCGGGGCACAACTGGATCCGGCAGTGGATGCCACTCTACACGCATTCTTGCGAGAAAATTGGGATATTTTTGCCTGGCACCCTTCAGACATGCCCGGCATCCCACGCAGGCTGGCCGAACACAGTCTCAATATAATCAAGGGCTTCAAACCCGTGAAGCAGACACTGCAGCGATTCTCCAAACCCAAGCGTCAAGCCATGGGAGAAGAGCTAGCCAAGTTGCTAGAGGCCGGGTTTATTAGGGAAATCAAACATCCGGATTGGTTAGCCAACTTGGTCATGGTGCCAAAGAAGGAAAAATCCTGGCGCCTGTGCGTCGATTTTAAAGACCTCAACAAGGCTTGCCCTAAAGACCCTTTTCCACTTCCCCGCATCGACCAAATCATTCACGCGACCGCATGACACGGCTCTTTGTGCTTCCTCGACGCCTATTCCGGATACCATCAAATTAAGATGAAGGAATCGGATCAGGCCGCAACGACGTTCATCACCCCTTACGGTCCTTTCTGCTTCAATACTATGCCCTTCGGACTCAAAAATGCTGGGGCTACCTACCAGCGCATGATCCAAACATGCCTGAAAAAACAAATCAGAAAAACAGTCGAAGCATATGTAGACGATGTGGTCATCAAGACGAAGCACGTCGAAACACTGGTGGATGATCTTCGCCTCATCTTTGACAACCTCCGGGCATACGACATACGGCTCAATCCAGAAAAATGTGTATTCAGAGTCCCAGCTAGAATGTTGCTAGGGTTCATTGTTTCCCATAAAGGAATTGAAGCTAACCCAGCCAAGATCTGATCCCTGTCACAATTAGCTATACTAACGGACCTAAAGCAAGTCCAAAAGCAAGCAGGGTGCGTTGCGGCATTAAGCCGCTTCATCTCCAAATTGGGGGGAAAAACATTACCACTCTACAAGCTATTACGACGCACTGACAACTTCGAATGGACGAACGCTGCAACATCCGGATTGGAAGAAATCAAAGCCGTACTTGCAAGCAACCCGATCCTAGCTGCCCCAGCTGTTGGCGAGCCTATGTTGTTATACATTTCGGCAACTAACCAAGTAGTTAGTGTCATACTCATCATCGAACGAAGGGAGGAGGGACATAAATTCCCCACCCAGAAACTAGTATATTATGTATCAGAGGTCCTTACACCTTGCAAATCCCGATACCCCCACTACAAGAAGATAGCCTACACAGTCTTCATGGCATCCCATAAACTACGACACTACTTTCAAGAGTGTTCGATCACAGTGGCATCAGAAGTACCGCTTAATGACATTATCAACAACAGGGACCACTAGCCGCATAGCTAAATCGGCCATCGATCTTTTACCATTCAAAATAATATACAAGCCACGCTGGGCTATTATATCCCAAGTGTTGCTGACTTTGTCGCTGAATGGACGGAAGCCGAACTTCCTAAAGAGTACAGTTCATACTCCAATTGGATTATGTACTTCGACGGCTCCAAAATGCTGGCCGGACTGGGGGCTGGCATCATCCTTACATCTCCTACCGGGGATACAGTCCGCTATGTATTACAAATTATGCACACGGACTCCAACAACGCAGCCAAATATGAGGCGCTTCTGCATGGCCTTCGCATGGCTGTCTCTATAGGTATACAACGCCTGGAGGTGCGCGGCGATTCCAACTTCGCAATATCCCAGGTCAATGGAGAGTTCGATGCAAAGGACCCAAAAATGGCTGCGTATCGAAATGTCGTATTGCAAATATCAGCTCGGTTCGAGGGACTTGAGTTTCATCATGTCGCTCGAGACAGTAATCAGGCAGCCGACATCCTTGCTCGCATGGGCTCTAAGCGCGACCCTGTGCCACCTAACAATTTTGTGGAAAGGCTCTTTAAGCCTTCTGTAGTGTGGCAGGGTGAGAACAAAGAAGATAGTGCGGACCTGGTCAAACCCCCAGCTGCCGAACACAATGCAGACACTATCGGGGGTCCGGATATCGAGATAACACCCTCTTCTCATGAGATCATGGCCGTTATCGCTCCCTGGACTGAACCATTCCTGGCCTACCTTAATAAGCAGGAGCTTCCCGATGACCAGAATGAAGCTCGATGCATAGTTCGATGCTCTAAGGCTTTCAAAGTTCATGAGGGTGAACTGTACAAAAAGAGCACCACCGGAGTCCCCCAAAGGTGTATCTCCAAAGAGGAGGGAAGACAACTCTTGGCAGAAATACATGCTGGCCTGGGTGGTCATCATGCTGCAGCTCGAGCCCTTGTAAGCAAGGCGTTCAGGACAAGTTTTTTCTGGCCCACGGCTCAGGTGGACGCTCAAGCCCTTTTCCAACGATGCGTGGGCTGTCAGCTTTTTGCCAATCAAAGTCACATGCCTCCCACCGCATTAAAAACAATTCCCATTACTTGGCCCTTGCAGTCTGGGGGCTTGATATGGTCGGTCCCCTTAAAGGGGGAAGCCACAAAAAGAAATATTTGCTGGTAATGGTAGATAAATTCACTAAATGGATAGAGGCCAAACCGGTAAAAACAGCTGAAGCGGGGCCAGTGATTGACTTTATATCCGGCGTAGTCCACCATTATGGTGTCCCGCATAGTATCATCACTGATAATGGCTCCAATTTTATAGCTGAAGAGGTGAAAACCTGGTGTGCTAAGTTGGGCATTAAACTCCACTACGCAGCCGTATATCACTCTCAAACAAACGACCAACTCAAAAGGGCCAATGGTCTGATCATGAGTGGCATTAAGCCCCGACTAGTGCGCTCTTTACGAGAATCAGACAAGCACTGGGTTGAGGAACTCGATTTCGTACTCTAGGGACTCCGGACCATGCCCAATCGAATGACCGGATACACACCCTTCTTTACGGTGTACGGTGCAGAGGCCGTATTGCCCTACGACATTATTCATGACTCACCTAGAGTGCGCATGTATGAAGAGAGGGAAGCCGAATTAGATCGGCAGGATGACTAGACAGACTCGAAGAGGAGCGCGATGAGGCCAAAGCCCGTTCTGCATTTTATCAACAACAGGCCAGGCGTTACGAAAGCAAAGAAGTGTGGGCTAAGACGTACGATGTCGGCGAACTTGTTTTGCGCCTTCCGGAAAAGAAAAAGGACAATCTCAAGCCCAAATGGGAGGGGCCCTTCATCATAGATGAAGTTCTTACCGGAGGAGCCTGTCGCCTTCGAAATGCTGCGGATAATCGCCTTGAGCCGAACCATGGAACGCTGCCCGGCTCCGAAGATTCTACGCATAGTTCGGCCTTTTTAGGCTTCACTTCGACTAGGTTTTCTTTCCTTTCTTTCCTTGTTTTTTCCTTTTTCTTCCCAATGTATGTTCTGATCAACCGTATTGTTCGGGGTGCACATCTTCAAATGTATACACCCCACCATACGTGGGGGATTCTCTAACGAAGCACATTATTAAAATGTTACAAGTTTCCCTGTGCATGTCGGTTGTTATTATACAACTTTTGCCATTTTATGCACCTCTATGACGTAAGTTTTTGCCAAGCTGGGTTGCCTCGCTCCTGTGTTTATACCCAACTTTCCCGATTGTTTGGCTAGGGTGTAAAGGGAGCACCTCTGTGATTGTTACAACCGGGTTATCCGGATCTGTACCTCAGACGAGTGAAGCCAAAGACTAGCGTTCTTAAGGGAATAATTGGTTTGGAAAATAAACGACGGACTGTTTTCAGGAACAAGTAGGGAATTGGCCGCCTGTAAAAGCCCAGGCATGCATAATTTATGCCAACCCAAGGAAAGGAACCCCTAACGGAACTATTTTCCTCGGAAGATGTTTCTTACGTTAAACAGTAATATAACATAACTCCCCAAACACATTTTTTCTGTTTGAGCAATATGACCGGATTGCCTGGTTTCCGAAGATACTAACTGTTTCTTAAGTAAACATAGTATACGAAAACACTCCAACTTCTTGGTTCGGAGGTGGAAGCCGAAGGCCTGCGATGACAAAATTTTACAAGTTCGGCGGGAGATAAGTTCGGTCATAAAGTATATTGATACATAGAATCGAACGCCTACTCTTTTTCTAGGCCATCTATAAGGCTGTCTAGTTTACAATCTTCTTGCAAATATTTCGCTGCTGTCATTACTTGGTCATATACCAAATTCATAGAAATTTCCTTCCCATCCGGCCCCTAAGGTCCAACTCAGGCCATGTGATTCGGATCGAGTACGGTGTAGCGCGTCTTCACCATGGCCTAGGCCTCTCGCGCACCTTCCCGGCATGCAGACATCTTCCATAGCTCGAAGCGACACCGAGCGCCCTTAAACAGGTCTACCAACCCTTCCATACTTTCTGGAGGGTCATCGGATGGCCATAACGCTTTGGCCATATTCTTCATGGCTCTCCGGGCATGCTCGTGCAGCTTTCGCAGTTCTTTTAGAACGTCTCTTTGAAGCCCAGACACTTCCTCTACCTAACAGCAGGTTAACACACCTATATGAAACGAATAATAACATTCCATACTATATGATTTTATCAATAATTCGGATGGTTCAAGAGTCATACCGAATATGTCGCCCTTCAGCTGTTGGTTCTCCTCTTGCGCATCCAAGAGTTGAGCTTTTAAGCTCTTTATCTATTTGGTCTGCTTGTTCAGTTCTTCTCCTAGTTTTTTATCTTTCCCCCCGGTCATCGGGGCATTGTTCATTTCTTCAAGCTCTGTGACAGCGGCATTTAGCTGTGTTCGGCTTGTCTCGAGCTCCTGGGATAATGCGTTGTTCTTCTCCTTAAGGACCTGCGATCATAAACGAACCTCAAATCGGTTGGTTCCTACTGCTTTAAGTCTCGGGGGCTATTGGTATCTATATATGTTAAACATGGCGTAAATCCTCACCTCCATATCCTATGACACATTTAGCAGGTTTATTAGTTTATAATCAATAATTCCAGTAATACGCAAATTCACATTTCATATCGAACATCTATTTGCCAATTTCATATAAGGCGCATAAATATATTATAACATCATAGTACGGTAGCTACATGAAAACAACACAGTACAACATATAGCTAGTTCAACCTCATAAGAACAATATATTCATTTCCCTAATAGAGATCATCCAAACTCGTCTTGTCCACCTCTGCTTTCAGTTCGGTAAGAACCTGTTTTGCACGGGCCAACTGGGAAAGTGCCTCCTCCTTCGCCAATAGAGTAGGAAGAAGGGCAAGGCTAGATCTACTCCTCTCTCTCTACATGTGTGTATGATCTCTAGGGTTCTGAACCCCTTGCACAGGGAAGCCTCGGGGGTTTATATAGGCCTACCCCAGGGGTACAATGGTAACCCGGCCGGGCATAGGACCCGGCCGTCAGTGTCTCTAGGCTTCGGCTTCTCCGCTGGCTGTTGGGGCCCGCCTCTTTGTGGGTCCCTCTAGCTGCCATGATCTCGGCCGACAGGTAGGGCCCACCGCTTGCGGGCCCTATTGACTTCTTTATACTGTTGCCTCGCCTCTGATGATGGAGGCTTTGTCGGGGGGAGCGTGGCTACAGTCCTGCCGCCCGGCGGGCGCTCACCGTAGCCACACCCCATCTCATCTAGTTAATGGCGCACAAACTCTGAGGGGGGGGGGGGGAAGGGCCGCCTGCTAAGAGTCGGCCCACTCTTGTTACCGTCTGCTTGGGGTTTGCCGCCTTCTGGTGGCTCGTGGATAGGTAGGGCCCACGGCCTGCGGGCCGTACCGACCGCCCATCATGGGGGCGTGGCTCCCTCTGGCGTAGGTGATGTCACGGGCGGCGCGGCAACAGTGTCGCACTGGGCGAGTGGTGTCCGCCTGGTACACCACACTGTGGCCACGACCGGCCCTGGATTGGGGGGTGGCATGTCACACTGTAGCCACACCCCGTCCCATCATGGTTATGTGGGTGCAAACTTTGAGGGGATGAGGGGCCGCCTGGTAGGGGTCGGCTCCCTCGTTGTCGCATTCTGTTGTCTTGTCGTCTTTCAGCTGCCAGCCTCTTAGACCAGGCGGCTAGAGAAGCAGGCTGCTCGTCCGCGAGGTGTGAGGGACGCAGCTAGGCCCAATGCCTTGAAATACCATAGGGAGCTGATGAGGCTACCCGTGGTCATTTACTCCGACATTGACACTAGGAAAAAATTGAAATCGAGAAGAGGCAATGGATATCGTTTCATCCCGAAAGGTGAAACGTTCCCTACCGAAACCATCACACTTGTTGTGAGAAGCTCTTGTTTATGAGAAACTTATACCCAAACCTGCCCCAAATGGGACAAAACATTTACCACGACATGTTGATGCCGCTCCATGATAGCATGCCAAGTTTCATGAATTTCGAACGACTTTTGGATTTACTAGAATTAAAAAAGCAAGTACATCGATGTTGGCCGGAGAGCCACGGTGTCGTGGTTTTCAAAATTCATCCCCATTTCTTGCATGGGACATAAGCATAAACCCATGGACACATATATGATTTTACAACCCATGTTGGTGCACTAGAGCATGTGCATGTAGTTTAGTTTTGAATTGTGCACCTGAAATGGCTAGAAAACCAATTTAATATATAAAATGTCCAAACGAACCTTGAATGATTCCAATTCTTTTACGACACACATATAGTTGCATGTTCCCTGCAGATTAAATGTCTATCAATTCAAACACCGTCCATTGCCGCTGTGACCCCATTATGTAATTCAAATCAAGATGAAAAATCAAGTAGATCCCACACAGTTTAATATCACCAACCGTGTGAGATGCAGCACAAAATATCCTAGAGCATCGTCGGTGTATAGCACGCCTATGGCTTACGCGAGAAGGTGCGTCGGCTACAGTCCACAGCCGACGTGTCAAGAACACTAGCTCGCTCCCCAAATATCATTTCACTGTTCAATCATCGCCGGTGAAAGATGGGTACGTGGACCCGCGTCGTGAGGGCAACTATGGCGGCCCACTCTGGCGAGAGCGCGGCTGCAGCCGCCATGCGCATGCTAACAAGGTGCATGAGCGCGACCGCAATCTGCGACTGGGCGGCCAAGGCAGCCCAAACGGCCGATGTTGCTTCTCAGGTGGTGGCAGCAACATCTGCCTCGGGGATAGCAACTGGTGAGACCGGCACAAAAACTGTCCGTTCCGCAGCGGCGGCCTTAGCCCTAATGGAGGCCGCCCACGACCATGTCGAGGCCGCCCACGCCCAGCTCGTGGCGGTCACCGCACAAATCGAATGAAGCTTCTCTGACAACGGTCGGCAACCCACGGCCGAAGAGTTGGCAATCGCCGAGAGCGTTCAAGCAGTCGTCCGTTCCTGCGCCGCATACCTTGAGACGATGGAGCCCGTCCAAGCCCAGATCGCGGCCGCCCACGCCCAGCTCGTGGCGGCCTTTTCCAAAGAGATGGCGGACACGGATGGCGAGATGCTTGCCGAGTATGGTGTGATGGATGCCATGGAGCCCCTTCCCTAGGAGACCGTTGGGCGCGAGCTGGACATGGAGGCGGCGGCGGAGATTGACGAGCACCAGCCGTAGTAGTACTATTTGTTTTGTTTAATTAAGAGCGCCGGTCTTTAATTTGTTAGAGTAATGTTTAGGTCAGCTGACTCTATTTAATTGCTGAACTTGCTCAATTAAGAAGTGTGGGTGTGCTGTAGTCTCCTTTGTGTACCCAAATCATGCAATGACTTGGATGACCACTGTAACCAGGGAAATTCAAACCAAAAATTTTTGACGTTCAAACTCATCACACACGGGTTAAGCTATCTAAGTCATTTGTGATGTTCACATATCATATACAGTTCTGAATAAGGGACCGTGTCTGATGACACTTTGCGCGCCAGATTTTCGGCTTTCGCGGAAATATCTACGTCCCTGCCCCCTCCCCCTTACCAAAAGCCACATTTCCCTTGTTTCTGCCTTCCTTTCCAAGTTGAAACCTTCACTCCTTGCTTGAAGCGCTGCCTCCTCGCCTGCGACCCTCCTTCACGCTGCTTGGCCTCGTCTATCCAGGAAGGTAATCCACATCCGACCCCCATCCTCCTCCTTCCACATCCCACATGCCCCGACCGCCGGCGCGATACCTTCCACCCAAATCAGCGACCCCTCCACCAAATAAGCGCCGCCCTAAGCCATGGTACATGCAGTATATGTCACAACCCTAGTCAGTGCATGCATTAGAGTGTTTGCATCATGTTTAAATTTCTTAGAAACTTGAAATGGGGATGACATAAACCACATCACCACTTAATCCAACTAGGGTTACTGAAATACTTTTTCAATGAACCTGAAATGCCCTTCTAAAGTGTTCATCATCCTTGCCTTGGTCTAGAACATCTGTCAAAAATGGTTCACATTTTTCTAGGACAACATTGGGTCACTGAATTAAATCATACCTTATTTGCATTTGGATATTTAAATTTTATATATTATTTTAAATGTCCAAATATTCATGAACTGAAATGTTGGCTGTTGGCAATATTCCAAACAGTGGCCACAAACAGTCTCATGATTCTTGAAAGTGCATAGGTATTTTTAGTAAAGCCCTAAAGTTTACAGAATAATAGAAAACACGAAAATAAAGGGAAAAACACTTACCTGGCAAACCCTCCTGGCAGCCCATTTGGCCAGCCAAGCACTGTGCTGGCCCGTGCCAGTCACCTGCTTCATCTCGCCAGGCAGGGGGGAGGTGCGCGCACGCGTGCCCGAGCTCGCCACGCAGCTCCCTGCTCGTCTGCATCGCCTGGACAGCGCGGCGATGCCTCGAAATGCCTCCTTGGCACCGCCCCAAGCCCCTGGACTCCTCACTTCCCCCTGCTCCTCTCCCTCGCTCCCTGGATGCCATGGCCGACGCAGCCGCACCCGCGCCGCCGTCAAGCCGCAGCCACCACCTTCTACTCGTCGCCTTGTTGTGCCCGAGAGCTCTGCCACCGTCCGCTTCATTGAGCAGGTCGAGCCCCGAGCGCTCGTTTGCCCTGCACCACCTGCGCCAAGCTCATCCCCGACCGCCATCACCGGAGATCCTCCTCATCGCCCTACCCAGCTGCGACCGCCCCCGACCTCGTCGTCTGCTCCGTCGAGATCGTCGTGATCCCTTCTCCATCTTCTTCCTCTCCGTTCTCTCTCTCGTGCACCGTACACACCGCATCGAGCTCACCCGCACGTGCCGCCGCCTGTGCTCACCGCCGACGTGTCTCCGGCCACGCAACGGCTCGGACATCATGTCCATCTTGCTCGCTGCATCGTGTAGAGCACGTAGGTGCTAACCCCGCGCTTCCACGCTTGTCGTAGCGACAACCCCGAGCTCACCCGAGCTCCGACAGCCGCCAACATCGCCGCCGGCGACGATTCCGGCCACCCCGAGTCCAACCACCACCACCACTCGACGACGGCTCACTCCCAGCTACGCGTAGATGCCCTCCGCCGTCCGTTTGTTCACCAGAGCGCAAAACCCGCACCCTCCGCCGTGTTCGGTCGTCGCCGGCGGATAAACTCCGGCGATTTGACCCAGTTGACCAGGGATTTGACCCCCTGGATCACTGACATGTGGGCCCCGCCCCTGGTCAAACCTAGTTTAGCACTAAACTAACCCTAATTAGTTAGTTAACTAACTATGTCACTGACCCTAATCAGAAAAATCCAATATTTCCATCTGTACTGGTTTCATGCATGTTTAAACAATTAACCTTGCTGTTTAGATCAAAACATGATAATGCACTTTATAAGTCTAGTTTGACTTTAAACTTGAACCTTGGGTTCAAAATAGCTCAAACCCTTCTGGTTTTAGTTGCACTAGCTCAATCACAGCATATTGCCATATCATTATCATGCATCATAATTGTTGCATTGCATTGAATGTGTTCTTCCTTGTTTGCCGGTATTTGTCCCCTCTCAGTAGACGTGGTTCCGACGATGAGTTCAATGACAACGATGAAGAACTATACTATCTTCATAAGGGTCAGGCAAGCAAAACCCCCTTGTTCATTTCGATACAATCCCACTATAACGCCCTCGATGCGGATATATCTCCCACGTGTCGAAGCACGACTTAGAGGCATAACCGCATTGAAATCAATGTCGCAAGTGAGGTAATCTTCACACAATCCATGTAATACATAAGGGAAAAAGATACATAGTTGGCTTACAATCGCCACTTCACACAAATACATGAATGAAACATTACATCATACAGTTACAATCAAGGTCCGACTACGGAACCAAAATAAAAGAAGAACCCCAAAAGCGACAAAGGTCCACGATCGACCCCAACTGGGCTCCACTACTGATCGATTAGAACGAAACAACTTGAAGGACAAGATCTTCATTGAGCTCCTCCTTGAGCTCGGGTGTGTCACCTGCACGGTCTCATCGGCACCTGCAAACTGGTATTGGAAGTATCTGGTGAGTCACGGGGACTCAGCAATCTCACACCCGCGAGATCAAGACTATTTAAGCTTATAGGTAGGGTAAAAGGTGTGAGGTGGAGCTGCAGCAAGCGACTAGCATATATGGTGGCTAACATACGCAAATGAGAGCGAGAAGAGAAGGCAAAGCACGGTCGAACAACTATGATCAAAAAGTGATCCTGAACTACTTACGTCAAACATAACTCCAACAACCGTGTTCACTTCCCGGACCCCGCCGAGAAGAGACCATCACGGTTACACACGCGGTTGGTGTATTTTAATTAAAATCGACTTCGGGTTTTCTACAACCGGACATTAACAAAATTCCCATCTGCCACATAACCGCGGGCACGGCTTTCGAAAGTTCAAAACCCTGCAGGGGTGTCCCAACTTAACCCATGATAAGATCTCGCGATCAACGAAGGATATTCCTTCTCCCCGGGAAGACCCGATCAGTCTCGGAATCCCGGCTACAAGACATTTCGACAGCAATAAAACAAGTCCAGCAAAACCGCCCGATGCGCCGACATCCTGATAGGAGCTGCACATATCTCGTTCTCAGGGCAACACCGGATGAGCTGTCCGTACAGCTAAAACCAAGCCTCAAGTTTCCTTGAGGGGGCGCTGCAAAGCGCTCTAGTTCGGACCAACACTTAGACAAGCATTGGCCCGGGGGGGCTAAAAAAAAAGATGACCCTCGGGCTGGCCGACCCAAGGGAAAAAGGATAGGTGGTAGGCAAATGGTAAAACCAATGTTGGGCCTTGCTGGAAAAGTCTTATTCAAAGCGAACTGTCAAGGGGGTCCCATAAATCACCCGACCGCGTTAGGGACGCAAAAATCCAGGAACATAACACCGATATGACGGAAACTAGGGCGGCAAGAGTGGAACAAAACACCAGGCATAAGGCCGAGCCTTCCACCCTTTACCAAGTATATAGATGCATTAATTAAATACGATATATTGTGATAACCCAACAAGTCAACATGTTCCAATCAAGGAACAACATCTCCATGTTCCAACAAGGAACAAACTTCATCTTCACCTGCAACTAACAACGCTATAAGAAGGGCTGAGCGAAGCGGTAACATAGCCAAACAACGGTTTGCTAGGACAAGGTGGGTTAGAGGCTTGGTTTAACAATATGGGAGGCATGATAAGCAAGTGGTAGGTATCGCAGCATTGGCATAGCAAAAGAGCGAGCATCTAGCAAGCAAAGATAGAAGTGATTTCGAGGGTAGGGTCATCTTGCCTGAAATCCCGAAAGGAAGAAGAACGAGTCCATGAAGAAGACAAACGGACAAAGATGAACGAATCCTCACAACTCCGGAACGAAACCGAAGCTAACGAGAGAAGCAACCCGGAAAGAAACAAGCAACATACTAAACAACCAACACATGAACATGGCATGATGCACAAACAAGTATGATGCATGTCCGGTATAATGAAGCATGGCATGGCAAAGTGCAACAAACAACACTACAAATTAAGTGGAGCTCAATATGCAACGAGTTGCATATTGACAAAACACCACAACACGATATTTAGTTCGATCTCGTTTATGTACCCAACAAGATTAAATGTTATTAAACATGGCAATGGGTGAAGCATATGAAAACTACCTATCTAGTCAAGTTTAAATGAGGCCGGAACAACAAACAATAATTCCGGAAACTCCTCATATGCATATTTTGAATTTGGTACTGTTCTGCCTAAAACCATATTTTATTGTTGTTAAACATGCCACCATGTGAAACTAGGCAAAATTCTACCCCATTTACATATAAAGTTTAATAGAAACCGAGCTACGGTTATTTAGTTATGAATTAAAGCATTTTAGCATGGCAATTGAGCAAATTTAATCAAACAGCATTTTAAACATTTTTAACATGGGTGAAAGTGGCATCTATGAAACTAGATGAAGTACTAAGCATTTTACATATATAAATTATTTTAATATGATGCACGGTTCATGAGTTATTATATGCATGAAGATGAGGGATTATTCTGTAAAACTACCAGTCTCAGGAAAAATGACTAAAATGCAGATCTGAAAAAAAAGGAACTGGGCCGAATCTGAAGGCTGGCCCAACGAACAGAGGGGCTAGAGGGACTTCTCACCCAGTGGGCCTGGCCCAGATCGGGAGGGAGGCTGCAGGAGGGGCGCTGGGCCCTGGCGACTCGAGAAAGAGGGCGCGGTCAACGCGCTAGCGAAGCAGGGGGTCGAGACGCTCGTCCTCCTCTGCATCTGCTTCGATACAGAGGACACCGGCGATGCAGGAGGCCGCAACAGCGGGACTGGCGGCGGCTTGAGGGACTCCGGTGAGGAGGGCGGCGACCTGGAGGCGCGTTCAACGCGAGGCGAGGCACTCGACCTGGAGATCAACGAAGGCTCGGCGCGTCCTGGAGAAGAAGCACGGGCGGCACAGGAGGAGTTCGGGCGCGACGCGAAGAACCAAGGGGAGGCCATGGCGGTGGAGCCTGGACGCGGCGGCGCTGCTGGTCAGGCGATGCTCTGACGAAGATGGAGGCGACGGGGTCGCGGACTTGACGAAGGGCGGCGGATTCGAGCGATGGCGTGGCGGAGCTCGGGCCCTGGGATGCTATCGAGGCGGCCGTCCAAGCGGGAAGACGAGCGCGGGGTCGAGCGCTGCAGCGGGGCGCTTGTCTGCTGCGCGGCTCGGGCGTGAGGAGGGATCAGGCGATCAAGGGCGCAGGGGCCCGACCGGGTGGCCTGAAGGTCGAGGTCGCCGTCTCGGGCGTCCATGGCGGTTTCCTTTTACAGAGAGAAACAAGAGGGAGTTGAGCAGGGGCGCAGAGAAGAAAAGAAGGAGATTAAGGGCTGCGCGCGAGGTACTGGCCTGGGGGTTTCCGGCGGCGGCGTTGGTCGTCGGACGACGAGACGAGGAGGGGCCAGGGACGAGGCATGTCTCGTGTAGGAGAAGGAGGGGCACTGCGGGATTTGAGCGGCTGTGGTGTGGTGGTTGGCTCGCTGGGGAAAACAAGGGGAGTGGATGGATCTGGATCCCGAGGAAGATACGGTAGGTGGCGGCGGCCGGGAGGGATCGATGGGACATGTCCCTAGATTTTAGGGTTTGTCCAAAATGACTAAGGGTGGACTATATATACCTCACAGATTAGGTTAGGGCTACCTCGGTCCCTCTGATCGGAAACGGACGTTCGTGAATAAATAGCTACTAGGGAGTCTAATTAACAAAATGGAGATATTTTGCAGACGTTAGGGGATGATCCGGACCCAACGGTAACGACAAAGCGGGTCGGGTTCGAAGCAGTTTCGGACAAGCACACGAGCGGTCAAGAGAGGTCAACGAGGACAAGGGTCTGACAAAATGACAACGGAGGCAAAGAGAGAAAGGGCAACTACGAACGGCTACGAGTTTTATGGAAATGTGCAAATGCAATGCGCATGATGCTATGAGATGAGATGCATGACATGAACAAAATGCAAAACAAAATACAAAAAACCAACCACGAAGGAAAATAACATATCGCGTCTCCGGAAAAGGCAAGAGTTGGAGTTACGAATAAGAAAAGTTACATCCGGGGCGTTACAACACTCCACCACTACGAGAGGATCTTGTCCCGAGATCTAGAATGGCACCGGAGGGAAAAGGAAGAGGAAAGAGAAGAGGTAAAACTAAGTTGCTTCTTTGAAAAAAACGAGTGAAAGCAATGAACCTTGCGAGGTTGAACAAATTGACAGAATACAACGGAGGTTAACAAAGTTGAAAACACTTCGTTAGAAAAGGAACAAGGAACATTACTAGAACCTTGTAGGTTGAAAGACATGGAAAAAAAACTTCATGAAAGAAAAGAATATGACCACCTCGGTATAATGAGATAGTCAAGGAACAAAAATGACAGAATTTGGACAGCACTCCGGTAGAAAAGAGAAGGAAAACTTGATAAGATGGAAAGAACTTGAAAAGAGAACACCACACTCCGGTTGGAAATGGAAGGACTAGAATATGAACTTGACAAGATGAGAGGATACTTGCTGAAATTAACAACACATTGCCTCCGGAACTATTAAAAGAATGGCACAATGGGTAAGAAAGATTTCATACGGCACTCCGGTTGAGACGGGGGGCAAAACTTGATAAGATGAGAGAGCTCGAATGAAAACACGACACTCCGGTTAAATGGATAAGCAAGGAAAAGAACACCATCCTCACCATTCGAGATGATGAGTGAAGAGAGCAACATCACAATGCCTTCGGGACAAAAGAAAGAGTGGAATCGAGAGAACAAAGAAGAGAACAACAACTTCTATTACAATTGAATTTGAAAGAGCCTCCTTAAAAAAAAGGATTGAACGGAGTTGTTTGAAAAACAACAACGGTAAGAATAAGCTTGTAGCGGGCTTATGAAAACATCTCAACATTATGAGGCGAGCTTCTGCCACCAATGGAAACAAATGATTGGATTGATATCAACAAGGAGACGAGAAACTAATTTCGCCGGGAGGACAAATGAAGAGCTTGGGTCATTTATAAGCACCATAAATAACAACAATCCTTAGGGAAAGCTTTAAGTGAAATATGACACAAGATAAATCCAACGAAGAGATTGGTTGATTTAAAATATCTCATTATTGACAACAAGTGAATCATGAAACACGAACTCAAATTGTCAAGAATGACATAACACCACCTCAAACGATATGGTTGAAAGAATTGCACTTCGGAATGCAAGATGAAGAATACTTGAGCTCCTCAAAACAAAAACATGTGTTAAGCACCCTATTTAATTTTGAGTATAGCTTGGCGGAACTTAACTCCGAGAGAAATCTTGAAGAACAATTGAAGAATGAAAGGAATCCTTGATAAACCACCATGTAGAGCCTCCATGAAAAACTCCGGCAATAAAAGGATGATAGGAAGAAAGAGAAGTTGAACACAAGGTGAAGCCTTGCAATGATTATATGGATCTTCGTGGTGATATAATTGCGAGAGCTTGGAGCTCCGAGGAAGACAAGATGAAACAATTGAAATCAAGAATTTTGATGAATCTCCGGAATAAGGAATTAATCACTTGGATGAAACAAGAACAAGAATTACGTTATGCTTATCCTCATCAAATTTAATTGATGACAACCGGATTTGGCATGCAACTTATTCTCGTCTAAAGGATTAAGAGAGACATAGCGCAAACTTGGGAAGGTCTTCAACGAACCACCGGTAGGCTTGGAAAGAACGAATGAATCTATATGATAACGAAGGAAGAGAACTCTTGAACAAACCATCGTAAGAATAGAGAATGAAAGTAGCAAAGGCACAATTCACCGGGAAGAATTGGAAAATGAATAAGATACTTGAGGGTATTTAGATACATGAGAACGAAGAGATCATGAACTGATTAGAGAATATTGAAAGATGCACCGGTAAGATTTGGAGAACGATAGACGAAGTTGAGAATGAATAATTCTGAGATGATGGGCTCCAGAATATCAAACTAAAAAGACTTCTGAATTGCCCCAGATGGGTGAAAAGAATTCTCACAATCGAAAACAATTATGAGAGGATGGCATCAAGCTAGAACCATGAATCTTGAAGAGAATGGAGCAAGATTTAAGAGAAACTCTTCTTCGTTCTTCAAAATCCGAGAATGACGACGAGAAACAGCACCCTGAATTGTTGAGGCAGTCCAGAATGAAAATTAGAAAAGGTTGAACCAACGATGAAAAGAATTTGAAAGATCTTGGAGAAAGACATGTGACTGATGAAAATTCATTCTTACGTCAACGTTTGAAAAGAATTTTAGAAGCTCCAGGAAAATTAGAAGAGTCAGGTAAGATCCTGGAAAAAGACCTGTGGGTTAGGGCCCACTCAAAAGAAACACCGTTGAAAGAATTGCTTGAAAGGGAGATTGCACCAGTTGATTTAAAAGGCTAGAATGAGATAACAACCTCGAAATAGTTAGAATTGATGCGGAGTGGAAACACAAATCTTCAGAGATATCTTCAACACTTCAGAACAAATTGAATAGCGAGAAGTGAATGATTAAGAAATACACCGGCATAAGAAAGAACTTGAAATGAGGGAAAAGGGATAAGATCAACACCGAAATCTTGCATTGAATCCACTGGAGAAGAAAAGAATGAAGAATAATAAACTTGAAGAACATCTTCTTGAGAACCACCGGGTAAGAACATGAAGGAGAAGAATGGAGAGGCTTCACATGAATAAAATGGACACTTGGTTAAGACATCTGATTACTTGAAGAAAAAGAAGGGGTGGGAGGGCGGGAAAACAAGGACAACTTGGAGCGGATGAAGCAAACACCGTTGAGAAAAACTGATAATTCATCTTGCGAATGTTGAAGTGATCGGGTTCACTTGAAGAGAAGCACACCGGTTGAAAAAGAATTGGCATGATACTCTTAGTTATTATGAAGGATTGGTATTCACATCAGAGTATGAGAACACCGCTTAGGAAAAGTATGGAATCAACACTTGACTTCGAAGCAACTCGAATACCACAACTCAAAACAAAACAAGGATTGGCTTGCAGAATAAGCCGGAAACAAACATATGATAGACCCCATATCGTATCATGTGTCTGTAGGAAAGATAATCTAGGAGCTACTTGAATTCCCACCTATAAACTCCCGAAACTTTCTGGTTATGCAATCAGGTGTTGGGGATACAGGGGACATAAAATATATCACCCAAACTAACAATACCTAGATCCAGCTGTATCCATCCTTCAACACATAACCAAGAAACCTTCGGAAATCGTTTACCTCAACCTTCGAAAAGCATCCGTTATACGAGTTATGGCAATACTCCCGCACTCGCCTCAGTACTGGGCTATCAGGGTTATCTCACCAACAACCGTACAAAAGAGATTTTCGATGTCGGCGTACTAAACTCAGGTATTCCAGAACTGCAACGATAAAATTATGACGACAACACCTCGGAGCTCAACTCCCCGGGACACCTCCACTAAACCCCTGCTGACGGGAGGCAACCAAGACAATGTTGTCATCATAAAACCATCGGAACGATTCTAAGATACCCGTGTGATCCTAAATTTTTTTTTTAGTGAAATTTGAGAAGAGAAGAGTCAAAACTCTACGTCAGGATGCCTTACCAGAGCGATGAGGAGACTGGGAAGTAAAAAGAATTCCTACACTCTCCGATACATACTTCCTAAATGACTCAAAACATTTTTCTAGACACAACTCAGCCGCTAAAAACGATCAAACAGTGGGGGCTCCTAAGGTTGGGGAAGGCTCTGATACCCACTTTGTAACGCCCTCGATGCGGCCATATCTCCCACGTGTCGAAGCACGACTTAGAGGCATAACCGCATTGAAAGCAATGTCGCAAGTGAGGTAATCTTCACACAACCCATGTAATACATAAGGGAAAAAGATACATAGTTTTCTTACAATCGCCACTTCACACAAATACATGAATGAAACATTACATCATACAGTTACAATCAAGGTCCGACTACGGAACCAAAATAAAAGAAGAACCCCAAAAGCGACAAAGGTCCACGATTGACCCCAACTGGGCTCCACTACTGATCGATTAGAACGAAACAACTTGAAGGACAAGATCTTCATTGAGCTCCTCCTTGAGCTCGGGTGTGTCACCTGCACGGTCTCATCGTCACCTGCAAACTGGTATTGGAAGTATCTGGTGAGTCACGGGGACTCAGCAATCTCACAACCGCGAGATCAAGACTATTTAAGCTTATAGGTAGGGTAAAAGGTGTGAGGTGGAGCTGCAGCAAGCGACTAGCATATATGGTGGCTAACATACGCAAATGAGAGCGAGAAGAGAAGGCAAAGCACGGTCGAACAACTATGATCAAAAAGTGATCCTGAACTACTTATGTCAAACATAACTCCAACAACCGTGTTCACTTCCCGGACCCCGCCGAGAAGAGACCATCATGGTTACACACGCGGTTGGTGTATTTTAATTAAAATCGACTTCGGGTTTTCTACAACCGGACATTAACAAAATTCCCATCTGCCACATAACCGCGGGCACGGCTTTCGAAAGTTCAAAACCCTGCAGGGGGTGTCCCAAGTTAGCCCATGATAAGCTCTCGCGATCAACGAAGGATATTCCTTCTCCCCGGGAAGACCCGATCAGTCTCGGAATCCCGGCTACAAGAAATTTCGACAGCAATAAAGCAAGTCCAGCAAAACCGCCCGATGCAGCGACATCCTGATAGGAGCTGCACATATCTCGTTCTCAGGGCAACACCGGATGAACTGTCCGTACAGCTAAAACCAAGCCTCAAGTTTCCTTGAGGGGGCGCTGCAAAGCGCTCTAGTTCGGACCAACACTTAGACAAGCATTGGCCCGGGGGGCTAAAAAAAAGATGACCCTCGGGCTGGCCGACCCAAGGGAAAAAGGATAGGTGGTAGGCAAATGGTAAAACCAATGTTGGGCCTTGCTGGAAAAGTCTTATTCAAAGCGAACTGTCAAGGGGGTCCCATAAATCACCCGACCGCGTTAGGGACGCAAAAATCCGGGAACATAACACCGATATGACGGAAACTAGGGCGGCAAGAGTGGAACAAAACACCAGGCATAAGGCCGATCCTTCCACCCTTTACCAAGTATATAGATGCATTAATTAAATAAGATATATTGTGATAACCCAACAAGTAAACATGTTCCAATCAAGGAACAACATCTCCATGTTCCAACAAGGAACAAACTTCATCTTCACCTGCAACTAACAACGCTATAAGAAGGGCTGAGCGAAGCGATAACATAGCCAAACAACGGTTTGCTAGGACAAGGTGGGTTAGAGGCTTGGTTTAACAATATGGGAGGCATGATAAGCAAGTGGTAGGTATCGCAGCATTGGCATAGCAAAAGAGCGAGCATCTAGCAAGCAAAGATAGAAGTGATTTCGAGGGTATGGTCATCTTGCCTGAAATTCCGCAAGGAAGAAGAACGAATCCATGAAGAAGACAAATGGACGAAGACGAACGAATCCTCACAGCTCCGGAACGAAACCGAAGCTAACGAGAGAAGCAACCCGAAAAGAAACAAGCAACATAGTAAACAACCAACACATGAACATGGCATGATGCACAAACAAGTATGATGCATGTCCGGTTTAATGAAGCATGGCATGGCAAAGTGCAACAAACAACACTACAAATTAAGTGGAGCTCAATATGCAACGAGTTGCATATTGACAAAACACCACAACACGATATTTATTTCGATCTCGTTTATGTACCCAACAAGATTAAATGTTATTAAACATGGCAATGGGTGAAGCATATGAAAACTACCTATCTAGTCAATTTTAAATGAGGCCGGAACAACAAACAATAATTCCGGAAACTCCTCATATGCATATTTTGAATTTGGTACTGTTCTGCCTAAAACCATATTTTATTGTTGTTAAACATGCCACCATGTGAAACTAGGCAAAATTCTACCCCATTTACATATAAAGTTTAATAGAAACCGAGCTACGGTTATTTAGTTATGAATTAAAGCATTTTAGCATGGCAATTGAGCAAATTTAATCAAACAGCATTTTGAACATTTTTAACATGGGTGAAAGTGGCATATTATGAAACTAGATGAAGAACTAAGCATTTTACATATATAAATTATTTTAATATGATGCACGGTTCATGAGTTATTATATGCATGAAGATGAAGGATTATTCTGTAAAACTGCCAGTCTCAGGAAAAATGACTAAAACGCAGATCTGAAAAAAAAGGAACTGGGCCGAATCTGAAGGCTGGCCCAACGAACAGAGGGGCTAGAGGGACTTCTCACCCAGTGGGCCTGGCCCAGATCGGGAGGGAGGCTGCAGGAGGGGCGCTGGGCCCTGGCGACTCGAGAAAGAGGGCGCGGTCAACGCGCTAGCGAAGCAGGGGGTCGAGACGCTCGTCCTCCTCTGTATCTGCTTCGATACAGAGGACACCGGCGATGCAGGAGGCCGCAGCAGCGGGACTGGCGGCAGCTTGAGGGACTCCGGTGAGGAGGGCGACGACCTGGAGGCGCGTTCAACGCGAGGCGAGGCGCTCGACCTGGAGATCAACGAAGGCTCGGCGCGTCCTAGAGAAGAAGCACGGGCGGCACAGGAGGAGTTCGGGCGCGACGCAAAGAACCAAGGGGAAGCCATGGCGGTGGAGCCTGGACGCGGCGGCGCTGCTGGTCTGGCGATGCTCTGACGAAGATGGAGGCGACGGGGTCGCGGACTTGACGAAGGGCGGCGGATTCGAGCGATGGCGTGGCGGAGCTCGGGCCCTGGGATGCTGTTGAGGCGGCCGTCCAAGCGGGAAGACGAGCGCGGGGTCGAGCGCTGCAGCGGGGCGCTTGTCTACTGTGCGGCTCGGGCATGAGGAGGGATCAAGCGATCGAGGGCGCAGGGGCCCGACCGGGTGGCCTGAAGGTCGAGGTCGCCGTCTCGGGCGTCCATGGCGGTTTCCTTTTACAGAGAGAAACAAGAGGGAGTTGAGCAGGGGCGCAGAGAAGAAAAGAAGGAGATTAAGGGCAGCGTGCGAGGTACTGGCCTGGGGGTTTCCAGCGGCGGCGTTGGTCGTCGGACGACGAGACGAGGAGGGGCCAGGGACGAGGCATGTCTCGGGTAGGAGAAGGAGGGGCGCTGCGGGATTTGAGCGGCTGTGGTGTGGTGGTTGGCTCGCTGGGGAAAACAAGGGGGAGTGGATGGGTCTGGATCCCGAGGAAGATACGGTAGGTGGCCGCGGCTGGGAGGGATCGATGGGACATGTCCCTAGATTTTAGGGTTTGTCCAAAATGACTAAGGGTGGACTATATATACCTCACAGATTAGGTTAGGGCTACCTCGGTCCCTCTGATCGGAAACGGACGGTCGCGAATAAATAGCTACTAGGGAGTCCAATTAACAAAACGGAGATATTTTGCAGACGTTATGGGATGATCCAGACCCAACGGTAACGACAAAGCGGGTCGGGTTCGAAGCAGATTCGGACACGCACACGAGCGGTCAAGAGAGGTCAACGAGGACAAGGGTCTGACAAAATGACAACGGAGGCAAAGAGAGAAAGGGCAACTGCGAACGGCTACGAGTTTTATGAAAATGTGCAAATGCAATGCGCATGATGCTATGAGATGAGATGCATGACATGAACAAAATGCAAAACAAAATACAAAAAACCAACCACGAAGGAAAATAACATATCGCATCTCCGGAAAAGGCAAGAGTTGGAGTTACGAATAAGAAAAGTTACATCCGGGGCGTTACACCCACTCTCTCGCTTCTGCTCTCTTTTACTGCATTAGGACAACAACAATTCAACTGTTACATGCTGCGGTAGTTGAAGTCCTTTCCTCTGCATGACCTGTCATTGCCACGGTAAATAGATGAAACCCACTAGCATGAGTAGGAGTTGTTTGAGCCCTGACGTGCCTACTCATTCATGCTTGTTGTCATGCCTGCTACTGCTTAGAGTTGAGTCAGGTCTGATTCATCGGGGATGAATTGGAATGTGGTGAACATGTCCTACTGTTGAGAGCTAAGTGTGTGAACACGATTTGGTTAAGGTAGCGGTGAGAGGCCATGTAGGAGTACATGGTGGGTTGTCTCATTGAAACCGTCCTCAGGAACTGAGTTCTGTGTTTGTGATTCATGAACAGCTACTACCACACATTGGGCCCTGAAATATGACCCCGCTCGACTTATTAACCTCCCATGTACTCTGTCCAGGAGTTGCAAGTAGTTTCTGGTGTTTGTAGTATGCAGGAGGCCGTGCACAGCGCTGACCCTAGGGGTGGGCTGTGATGCGGTAGGCACGTGGCACGGTGTACCGGGACGCACGTTTGGTGCCCCGGGAACCCTGCACACATCGTTCGGGGCTGTAGTGGAAACCTCGGCCGGACTCCCTACGGATGGAACATGAATAGGCGATAAACCTAGACTAGGGACTTGTGTGGTTAGTCAGGTCGTGGTCTACACCCACGTCGGCTTTCGCTTGAAGTCTACCGAGCACATGTCGCGTGCAGAAGCTAAGTGGTTGAAACATGTGTGAAGAAGTACACCCCTGCAGGGTTATAAATGATCTATTCAAATAGCCGCGTCCACGGTAAAGGACCTCTGGGCTGCCTATACAGTTCATAGACAAGTGGAAGTGGATACTCTAAAATGCGCAAGATAAGCGTGAGTGCTATGGAGGGCGTTCTCGTAGGGACATGGGAGCGGATCCATAGTGGTGTATTGATATGGTGAATATGTGGGCTCGTGTGCGCCACCTCAAAAGAGTTACTTGCAGTCGTAGTTCAGGATAGCCACCGAGTCAAAGCTGGCTTGCTACAGTTAAACCCCACCATACCTTTGTTGATAATGATGCATATGTAGCTAGTTCTGATGTAAGTCTTGCTGGGTACATTTGTACTCACATTTGCTTAAATTATGTTTTTGCAGAGACTTCAGTCTCGCTAGTAGTTCTGCATGGACTTCGATGTTTAGCTTGTTACCTTAGCTACGATCTTGTGCCATCTCGAGGGTCTTGTAGATAGTCAGGCTTCTCAGCCCTTTTCATTTGTAGTTGTCTGTACTCAAACAAGTTAAGCTTCCGCATGTGCTTATTTCTTGTATGACTTGAATGATGGGTCATCAGACCCATGTTTGTAATATCTGGTTCCTCAGAGCCTGATGAATAAATACTTTCAGTCATAGAGTCTTGTTGTGATGCCATGTTGTATTTGCACATATCGGGCATATTGTGTGTATGTTATTGAAATGCTTGGTATGTGTGGGATCCGACAACCTAGTTTTTTATTCTTGGTAGCCTCTCTTACCGGGAAATGTCTCCTAGTGCTTCCACTGAGCCATGGTAGCCTGCTACTGCTCCGGAACTCTTAGGCTGGCCGGCATGTGTCCTTCTTCGTTCCTGTGTCTGTCCCTTCAGGGAAATGTCAGGCGTTGTTCCTTTAAGTCCTTTTAGCTTGCTATGACTTGGGTTCATACGTTCATGATCGACACGTTCGTTGTTGGGTCATGTATGCATGTCCCTGTAAGTTAGCGCCACCTTAGGTTTACGACTAGTCATGTCGGCCCGGGTTCTTTGTCATATGGATGCTAGCGACACTATCATATACGTGAGCCAAAAGGCGCAAACGGTCCCAGGCCAGGTAAGGTGGCACCCGTGGGAATACCGTGCATGAGGCCGCACAGTGATATGATGTGTTACATGCTAGATACGTGTGACTTAGGATCAGGGTCCTGACAGTTTTGGTATCAGAGCATGACTGCCTGTAGAATTATCAAGCCAAATTGGTCGAAGTTGAGTATAGAAATTCTTTAGTTATATAAGGAAATTGATTGTGGATGGGAACGTAAGGCTATTTTTACTCCTTTACCTCATGCCCTTATGATCCGAGTCATCCTATCTTCCTATGGGGTTAAGGAACTAGGCTTTCTCTTCTTCCTATCAGGATCATGTGTTACTAATCCGTAGACTTACAAGATTGATGGATTCAAGCCTCAGTTCAGTTCCTACTACTTTTGTATGTTGGTCGTTGATCTCGGAACCTTCATATTGTGATGTTGAGTGGCTATGCCACCATTTTGCAGGGTGTCTGACATATTTTTGAGCATTTACAACTGTTATGTTGTCTGAGTCATCCCAGGTTTCTAAATAGTCTGATGCATTTGCAAATCCCTTCTTTCCGTTTCTGACGTTCCTTTGGGCCAGATTAACCACACTAACTAGTGTGTTGAGGTACTTCATTGCCTCGGTATATAGGTTGGAGTTATTATTTTACCCTAGGTGTCTTAGAGAATCACCTAGTAATCTAGCCATGTTTTGTGTTCCCAGTATGAAAATAATGGCCGTCATTCTCGAAAGCATCCCGTGATATTATTAGTTAGTAGGTATTCCATTCCAGGGTCCTTGAATCCAAGATTCACTCCACCCACCTCCTATTGATAGTGTTTGCTAGTTCCTTTAGGATATTAGTAACCTTTGTGATAGACCTCGATGTTCGTGGTATTTCTTTATTCCAAATACTAGGAACTACTTATGGCAGAGGTTCCTCGTTGAACCGAAAGATCACAACAAGAGTGCTCTCGACGAGTTCCACATTCTATATTGTGACTCTACCAATCCATACTTTCTGCATGGGTTATCCGAAACAAACATGTTGAACTTGTTCGACATATTAATCTATGCATCTACAACTCGTTAAATCATATGTTCCTTTGCGTTGTCCCCCTTTAGTTGTTTCTGACCTTCATCTACCAACCGATAGACATGAATAGTCATGCATTGTGCTCATCGATGCCCTCTATTCCTGTGGTTTGATAAGTCGTTCTATCTCGGAATGACTAGGAGAAACAAACTCTAGTACCTTATCCATTTCTAGGATTGGGTCACAGTAGTTGTAACCCGCAAATCAAAATGCCAATCCAGCTTTTGAGTATGTTCTACCCTGGAGTATTACCCCTTTATGTCAGGATTTTCATGAGAATTGTACCAGCTCTTATGAATTCTTGACATAGTGATACTTCTCGCCATCATTATTCATTCCTTGGCTTTCGTGTTATTGTAACTGGAATGCTGATAAGTGAACTATGATGTGTGAAATCAATACTCCTAGCAACTCTGTTGCTTGATAGTTAATGGACAATACTCTGATTCTTAGCGTGCTGGTTATTGAGTCATCATCCTAAGAATGATCGTGCTACCTAGTCCATATTTCCTGGTGCACTCTTTGATCAATGAGTTAGGATTGTGTTAATCCCTCGCTCTTTTGATCATATCGTCCTGCCCTGAAAAGCAAGATTGTTCTCGAGTTTAATAACATATCGGCGGTTTGTGATTTTCCGAATATCTTCTCGGAAGTATCACCAAGTTGGCCCTGACTGTTATGTTGAGCTCGTGATCAAGTTGGTTCCTTGTAAACCACCCATTCTCCAAGATTTTGTGTTGGATATACCCTGAACTAGTTGGTTGAGCTAAACAACAACTTGGAGAGTGGGAAGATAAAAGCTTTTCCTAACTTAGTTCATTCCAAAGGGATATCTCTTTGTATATGTGTGTTGAAGAAAGATGATATCTTCCTCGATTGATATCCATGACCAATTGATGGATCTATTGTCTTGTCCAAACATTGATTTGAGTATGGGCTATTGTCAAATCAACTCAGAACCAACGATATCCATAATGTTGTCTTACTCGTGGTTGACCCCTCGAGCATGCACCATTATATCTTTGGGTCTGACTAGTGCTATCACCCTGTTCACATGATGGTGGAATTCCAGTGATATGGAAATCCCGATGAGTTGTTGTTGAGCCCATCAGCAGCATTTTATCTCCTCCGTGATTCATGTTGAACATTAAGCTAGTGTTGGAAACTTTGTAAGCATTGCCTTCGTGTCCCATTCATGAGGTATATGTTTGGACGAAGAAGAGACTTCCTCTAATTCATGTGCATCTGATGCAAGTTGCCGCCGTGGATTTGAGAAAGTCAATGTTGCTTCCTCTGGAGTCATTCCAAGTAAGTCATGCATATGTGCGAAGCATTCTGTGGTTTGGAGACTTGCAACATTCATTCTATATGTATCCCTAGCACACCAAGCCACTGACTGATTTGTTCAAGGAAAAGGAGTTCCTTCATAAGAGCTAATCCGGACTTATGAAAGGACTTCGGTATCCTCAATGATGGTTCCCAAACAGAACTCGCTAGTGTTTCGTGGTAAGACTACTCGGTGGTCATGCTTGTCTAGGACGGGGTGTTCACATGTGTGTACCAGACTAGCTCATGTTTTGCAGCTTGCTATCATAGTTCATTTCCCGAGAATATCGCAACGTTATCTCGTCGATTTGTGTTGCAAACTTTCATTCTTCTCTCTAGACTGGATGAGTCTGGACACTACCAAAAAAATACACTTCCGTGATGATACGTGTTTGTCACAGTAGGTCATGTTTTCTGTCATGCATGTACATCCATGACAATTTTATGACAGAATTAAGATAGTCATCCCTGTGCTATCATAGAAGTGTTCCATGACATTACAAAAATTATCATCACGGAAGTGTCCACTTCCATGACGATAAATCGCGCGTCACAGAAGTGCTTTTGTCAAGGGTGACCGACACGTGGCATCCACCGTAATGGAACGCCGTTAAGCTATCGGGTCCGGTTTTGGATACGATAACCCGTTAACAGCCCGGGCAAATGGGAAATTTCCACGTGTAAAATTCTGATTGGCCGGAGGTAACACGTGTCAGCTCGTCAGTGGGTCAGATAGGCGCCTATGATATGTCGACACGTGCGACGACCCACCACCAGCCCATTTACTTTACAAAGGCCGGCCCGTTTGACTTGGTCAAAAGTTAGTGGGCTGGCCCATGAAAATCCTATTAACGGTCTCTTCGCAAATAGCCCATTTCACATCCCGGTAACTCACAGCCCGTTTGGGCCTACCCAAAATCGGCCCATCAACGTCATGTGGGCCGTCGAATATAATACCAGCCCGTTTCACTTTCAGCCCATGTATGGCTGTCGGTGTCAAAATCGGCGGATCTCGGGTAGGGGGTCCCGAACTGTGCGTCAAGGCCGGATGGTAACAGGAGACAAGGGACACGATGTTTTTACCCAGGTTCGGGCCCTCTCGATGGAGGTAAAACACTACTCCTACTTGGTTAATATTGATGATATGGGTAGTACAAGAGTAGATCTACCACGAGATCAAGGAGGCTAAACCCTATAAGCTAGCCTATGGTATGAATGTTGTATATGGAGTTGTCCTACGGACTAGAACCCTCCGGTTTATATAGACACCGAATAGGGTTAGGGTTACACAGAGTCGGTTACAATGGTAGGAGATCTTGAATATCCGCATCACCAAGCTTGCCTGCCACGCCAAGGACAGTCCCATCCGGACACGGGACGAAGTCTTCAATCTTGTATCTTCATAGTCCTGGAGTCCGGCTGAAGGTATAGTCCGGCTATCCGAACACCCCCTAATCTAGGACTCCCTCAGTAGCCCCTGAACCAGGCTTCAATGACGACGAGTCCGGCACGCAGATTGTCTTCGGCATTGCAAGGCGGGTTCCTCCTCCAAGTCCTTCATAGAAGATTGTAAACACCAAGAGTAGTGTCCGGCTCTGCAAAATAAGCTTCCATGTATTGCCATAGAGAGAACATTATTAACACAAATCAAATCTGCTGACGTATTCCGCAGTGTGTCATCACACTACGCCCAAGTCCTTTACTAGAATCATTTTTACTTTTCCACCTCAGCACGTTTTGCGAGGCGGTTTCCTTGGCACATCTTGTCGAAGCAGAGATCGTGTGCCCTTTTTACGGGATTCTCATCAATACGGACATGGGTAACCCAACCGCGCCATTTATCACGGCGCTTGGGAGGCAAGCGAGTTTTATTAGGCAGGTGGGGACGCACAACCGCATTCGGCCATATAAGGGGATAAGGATCCACCTTTTTACCTACGCCTTCTTCCTCCTTTGCCTATCCATCTCCTGCGCACTTGAGCTCCAGCGCCCAAGCCTGCACTTCCCACCTCAACCTTCTCCAGCAATGTCCGGAGCGGGAGGCAAGTGGATGGTCTCCTCCGTCACGGAGGGCCAAGTCAAAAAGCTAAGGAAGGCCGGATACTTGTCCAAGGACATTGCACACCGGCTTCCTAAGAAGGGGCAGCTTCTCCCCACCCCAAGGCCCCATGAGAGGGTAGTGTTCCTTCCCCACTTCCTCCGCGGACTGGGTTTTCCACTCCACCCATTTGTTTGGGGGCTCATGTTCTACTACAGCCTAGATTTCCACGATCTGGCCCCGAACTTCATCCTCAACATCTCGACGTTTATCGTCGTGTGCGAGACTTTCCTCTGTGTCCGCCCCCATTTCGGCCTCTGGCTCAAGACCTTCAACGTCAAGCCCAAGGTGGTGCGCGGCAGCCAAGCGGAGTGCGGAGGCGCCATGGCGGGCAAGATGGCCAACGTCCTATGGCTCGAGGGCTCCTTTGTGGAGACCCTGAAGGGGTGGCAATCCGGGTGGTTTTACATCACCGAGCCACGCGATCCGAAATGGATCGCAGACCCCGAGTTCCGATCCGGATCCCCCACGTGGCTCATGTCCTGGAAAGAGACGAGCCTGTCGTGGGGTGAGGAAAAAGAGGTGACCGGACTGCAGTCATGCGTCCAGTCCCTGGTGAACAAGCCAATCAGGCTTGTTAATGTAGTCCAGGTTTTGCTCGTCCGCCGGATCCTCTCGTGCCAACAACGGGATTTTAATCTATGGGAGTTTGATCCGGCGCAGCACCAAACTCTCAACAGGCTCTTCGACACGACGTACGAAGATGCCTGGAAGGTGCTATTCAAGGGTGCCGAGGCTCCCGCATCCGCTTCTGAGGACCGCGGATACAGCTCGCAGCGTCACGCTAGCGAGGTAAACTACTTTCACCTTTTACAGGATGTTGAGTTTGTTCATAGTTTGACTCTATGCGGGATCTAAACTCCCTTACCTTTGAGAGGCTTGGCAGGCGACGTCCGGACCGATCAACTGTCCGGCTCCCTTGCCCAAAGACCCAGCCCCTGCTCTCCTAGTGAAGCTGCTGGTTCCGGCGCCTTATGTGGTGCCGGAGAAGAAGGCCAAGAAGAACAAGGCCACGGGGACTCGAAAGAGTGCCCGTAATGTGGTGGTGTCGGACTCGTCGTCCTACGAGTCCGAGACGCCCTCCTCCCGTGAAAACGAGGAGGAGGAAGAAGAAACCTCTCCCCCTCCAACGGGGGAAGGAAAGAAAAGGAAGGCCGCCCAACGGGGAAGGCCGAAGGGTCCAGGAAGAGGAAGACCCCTCCGCCGGACTACTCCCCCGAAGCCGAAGAGGGCAAAGAGGAGTGGCCAGACAGGGCCAAGTGTCCGGCGAAATCGTAAGCATTTGGATATCAGAGTAACTCATGACGTTCCTTTGCTGCACAGCTTTCCCTAATGTCGATCATAATTATGCAGCCCGCCCTGGACCGGACTCGACGACTCGTCGAGCGTCTCCCTGGATTCATCGGACGTGAACTCAGTTCCGCCCGCGGTCTCCCCCTGCACTGCGGACGACACCGAAGTGGCGTCGCAACGAGCTCCGGGGCTGGAGGAGGTGGTCCTGGAGGATCCGCAAGGCGACCTCCCGGACTCCAGGAGTAAAGGGGACAAGACCCCCCAGGGCTCCCAGTTCGGCTTTGAGCCGGACACCGCGCCAGAATCTTCAGCAGTTCCGGACCGCGGTAGGCGAACTCGTTCCAAGAGGAGCAAGCCTTCTGAGCCAGCGGCCTCCGTCTAACCAGAGGTGCCGGACAATCTGCTAGAGGTGATTGACAGCGCCTCCATCGACGAGGAGCACCGTACTATTATGAGTACGGTGATCCAGAAGGTTCGGTCCGCCAAGAGCGGACTCAGTGAAGCTTGCGCTAGCCTTCTAACAGGTTTCCAGGTAAGTAAAAAATATGTTAAAATATTACTGCATAGACAGTAGCCCCTGATGCTCTGTTTGGCGTTCGGAAAGAAAAGCCGAATAGAGGATCTATTAAATTCCGCAGGAGTCTAACAACAAAGAGTCAATATGCGTATGCAGGCTTCGCTGCTGGCCACCGCCGCACTGACTGCGGAGGTGGGTGCCCTGAAACAAGGACTCGAGCGGACCGAGCAAGAGCTCGGCCTTGCCAAGCGGCAGCTCGAGGAAAAATAAGGTAAGAAATACCTTACAGAAAAAATGCCTATAGAAAGACGTGATTGCAAAAAATAACAGGATTGTACTGCTTATTGTAGGGGCCACGACTGAGGTGGCGACCCTCAAGCAGGCGCTGTCCAAGGCCGAAAAGAAAGCGGCCGCAGAGCGCACCGAGCGAGAGACACTTGAGGCCCAGGTCGGCGAGGTGCAGCAAGAGCTTCAGGCTCTCATGAAAAAGCATGAGAGTTTGGAGCTTGAGTCAAAGACGCAAGCGTCCGAGCTTGCGGCGGCCCTTGAGACTGCCAAGTCTGCCAAGGCCGAAGCCCAAAAGGCCCTCCAAGAATTGGAGGAGATGAAAAAGATAGCAGCGGGTAAGGCATTCTTTATGCAAAACAGAAATATAAAAGTAAACTACTTGTTACTTACCCGAAACCGGAGCTCTCCAGGGGCATTCGTAGATCTTCCCCGCAGCGTATCCGCCGCCGCCGCATTCTACCGAGCTAAAGAGGGCAGCTCGACGGAGAAGGTGTTCTGGTCTCAGTATTCTGAGGCCGGACACCCTGTGCCCTTGAGCGACCAGCTGAAACAGCTGGTCGAGCTCCACAAGGCGGCCGAACAGGCCATGAAGGGCTTCATAGTTCGGCTGTGGCCTGGAGAGGCCCTGCCTGGGAGCTACTTCGGGCTGGTGCGGCGGCTGGTGGAGGCCTGTCCAAGGCTCGAGGTCATCAAGCGCTCCGTCTGCATCGAAGGTGCCCGTCGGGCCCTTGCCCGTGCAAAGGTGGATTGGGGTAAGCTGGACGGTGAGAAGCTTGTGAGGGACGGGCCGCCGCCGGGGAAGGAGCATCGCAAGCCCGGGAACTACTACAAGGATGTTCTTGCGGGTGCCCTCCTTGTGGCGGATGAGTGTACCAAGGATGTAATTTTTGAATGAACTCGCTCGTGTTTATCCTGTGCGCTGAAAACTTGTTCATATGCGCTAAGCAATGCTTGTTGAATTTAAAATATTATTTTCTATGCGGCCGTTTATCAAAAAATTGAGAGATGGCGAGTCGTCGGCTTCCGCCCCCACGCCACTAGTGCTGGGGTGTTCGGGATAAACATGAGCGCTCTTTTTCCCATGTTTGGGTCCTTCGAGGGAGGCGCTCAGCACAACGAACCAGGCAATCGGACTATAATGCTTGAACACTCTCACTTAGCCATAGAACTTTATAATTTTAAATTTCGGCGAAGCCCCTAGTTCGGAAGACCGAGTTCGGGGCGCTATCCACGCCTTGGCCGGACAAAGCCGGATCCTCGCTCGAAGCGGCATAAGTCTTTAGGGACTCGAAAAACCTCTCGAACAGCGACCGGTCTCTCGCCTCATCATGAGAGTCAGTTTTAGCTTTCTCCACTGAGGTGCTTAACCCAGCTCAACTGGGGCACAATCGCAGTGGTTCTCCTAGTGCTACCTTAGCCGATATAGCGGAACGTAAGACACCAAAACATAGGAGCCGGGAAAACCCAACTATTGACCCAAATCATGATTCGGAGCCGATGCATATAGTGCTATAAGTTCGGGGTGCCGCACTTGTGAAAGTGTACGGACTTCTCACACCATACTGAGGGGTACTGAGGCCCCTGGTGTGTTTGCCATACCATGGTGTACGGGTGCAACATGTAATTTAATAAACATATATATATGAAAACATTATAATGCGAAAAATAGACAAAAAGCTATGCATTGTTTATAAAGAGGCTGCTATCAAAGCAGAACGATACAGATAGTGCGATAAGCAAAAGATACTGGACTATTTAACGTGTCCTGGGCAGGGGCAGGCCGCGTAATTGTATTCAAAACAGGTATGTTGCTCGTAACAGAGACCACCTGGGGGTTCCATAGTGCGGCGTGGCTTGTCTGCTTCCCCGGATCTTGCATCGTTCATGCGGCAATTGCATTGCCGAACAGGTCGTCCAAAGTATGGAGTCCTGAAATTAAGAAGAAGGAAAAAGAATTCGGCAGCCCCTAGTACGTTTTAGGCCGTATTTTGGGCTTGCCATTATTGTGCCCCTTCCCTGCGCCCATGGTATTTCGAGAGCGTAGTTATGTACGCGAAGCACTGGTTTCGCTATGTCGCGAGGGCTGGGGTTGGGGTCGCATTGCTACGCCTGCTCAGAACGTGCCAGGCGGTCTTGTTGTAGGTTACTCCGGGCGCGCTTAGCGGTGTCTGGCTTTTTAACGGCCGGACTGGAGAATTGCCTAAGAAGGCTGCTTTGTACTTCCGCTGCGAGAGCCGCCGTGTGCTCCTCCGTACGGAGGGAGCGTTCGGTGTTTCCGTTGACCGTAATGACTCCTCGATGGCCTGGCATCTTGAGCTTGAGATACGCGTAGTGCGGCACCGCATTGAATTTTGCAAATGCGGTTCGGCCGAGCAGGGCGTGATAGCCACTGCGAAACGAGACTATATCGAAGATTAACTCTTCGCTTCGGAAATTATCCGGAGATCCGAAGACCACTTCAAGTGTTACTGAGCCTGTACAGTTGGCCTCTACACCTGGTATAACGCCTTTAAAGGTCGTTTTTGTGGGCTTAATCCTTGAGGGATCTATGCCCATTTTCCGCACTGTATCCTGATAAAGCAGGTTCAGGTTACTTCCACCGTCCATGAGGACTCTTGTGAGATGAAATCCGTCGATAATTGGGTCGAGAACCAATGCGGCGAAGCCGCCGTGACGGATGCTAGTGGGGTGGTCCCTTCGATTAAAAGTGATCGGGCAGGAGGACCATGGGTTGAAGTTTGGGGCGACTGGCTCCATCGCATATACGTCCCGTAGCGCACGCTTCCGTTCCTTCTTGGGAATGTGGGTTGCGTATATCATGTTCACCGTCCGCACTTGTGGGGGAAACCCTTTTTTCCACTGTTGTTTGGCCGCCTGGGCTCCTCCTCGTCATCGCTATGCAGCCCCTTGTCTTTGTTTTCTGCTCTTAGCTTGCCTGCCTACTTGAACACCCAACAATCCCTGTTGGTGTGATTGGCTGGCCTTTCGGGGGTGCCATGTATTTGGCACAAGCGGTCGAGTATTCGGTCCAAACTGGACGGGCCCTGAGTATTCTTTTTGAATGGCTTTTTCCGCTGACCGGATTTATAGCCTCTGAATCCGGCGTTAACTATCGTGTCTTCGTTGGTGTCGCTGCTAACGCGACGCTTTTGCTTATTCCGATGTGTCCTGCCACTCTTGTCCTTGGTATCCGAATTACCTGGGTTCTTTGCTAAGTTGTTACTGCGAGCTAGCCAGCTGTCTTCTCCCGCGCAAAAGCGGGTCATGAGTGTCGTGAGGGCTGCCATGGACTTTGGCTTTTCCTGTCCCAGGTGCCGGGCAAGCCACTCGTCGTGGATATTATGTTTGAAGGCTGCTAGGGCCTCTGCGTCTGGACAGTCGACTATCTGGTTTTTCTTTGTTAGGAACCATGTCCAGAATTGCCTGGCTGATTCCTTTGGCTGCTGGATAGTCGACTATGTGGCTTCGGTCATCGGCATCCGGTGGTCGCACATAAGTGCCCTGGAAGTTGTCGAGGAATGCGGCTTCCAGGTCCTCCCAAGAACCGATTGAGTCTGCTGGCAAGCTGTTGAGCCAATGCCAGGCCGGTCCCTTGAGTTTGAGCAGGAGGTATTTGATGGCGTGTAGATCATCGCCCCGGGCCATGTGGATATGAAGGAGATAATCCTCGATCCATACCGCCGGATCTGTTGTGCCATCGTATGATTCGATGTTTACGGGTTTGAAACCCTCTGGGATTTTATGATCCATTACTTCATCTGTGAAGCATAGTGGGTGTGCGGCGCCTCTATATTGGGCTATATCACGACGCAACTCGGAAGAGCTATGTCTGTTGTGTTCGGCCCGGTCGGATTTGCTGTATCCGGAATGATGGTTGCCGTCACGCGCCGTGGGGCGCCTGCGCGATCCGTAGATCGATCTTGTTTGTCTTGCCTTATCCTCCAGTATGTCTCGCAGGTCTGGCGCGTTTTCCCGTGCCTTAGTTGAACGGCGTCGGGGCATGGCTTGGGTGGAGGGCCGGGAGGCCTCTCTGTCACGGCCGTGAGGTGGCCGGTCGGCCATGTCGTGCGCTGCTGATGTAGGTGCTTCCTCCTCTGATCGGGGTAGCTGCCTGCGCTTTGGGTAACTCTTGGAGGGGCGTTCGAGTTCATACTCTTCGGCCGCAAGGACTTCAGTCCATCTGTCGGCTAGCAAGTCTTGATCAGCTCTAAGCTGTTGCTGCTTTTTCTTGAGGCTGCTTGCCGTGGCTAAAAGCCTCCGTTTGAAACGCTCTTGTTCGGCGGGGTCTGATGGCACGACGAATTCATCGTCGTCGAGGCTTGCCTCGTCTTCGGAGGGAGGCATGTAGTTATCATCCTCAACCTCTCGGTCTACCGCTCTCTCATGAGGGCTGGCTTCTCCATCTTCCTGTGCCAAATCTTTCTGGATGGGGTGTTCTTCGGCGCTATCCGGGGTAGTATTATCTCCCGTGCCGGAATCACCGTTTTTGCTTTGGCAGGATTTAGAGCGGCGCCACTGACGCCGGCGCTTCGGCTGTTTCTTGGAGGTGTCATCCTCCGTTGTTCCGTCGTCATCCGTCTTTTGGAGTATCCACCATGTATATATCATATGACGAGGTGGCCTTCCAGCGCCCTACGGGTGCTGGTTCCTGTTCGTCTCCTGCATCGTCGTCCATACCGTCGATGTCTTCGGAGTCGAAGTCAAGCATGTCGGTTAAATCGTCGACAGCGGCTACAAAGTGGGTGGTGGGTGGGCTCTGAATTTCTTCATCGTCCGTATCCCATCCTCGCTGACCGTAGTCCGGCCAGGGCTCTCCTGATAAAGAGAGAGACTTGAGGGAATTCAGGATGTCGCCAATAGGCGAGTGCTGAAAGATGGCCGCGGCGGTGAACTCCATTATCGGCGCCCAATCGGATTCGATCGGCAGGGGCGCGGGGGGTTCGGAGTCTGGAAAGGAGTCCGGATCCTCGGAGTCACGGGTCCTGCAGAGTGCGGGGCTGGCGTTCGGCTCGATCGCCTTTGAGATCGCAGACCCCGAGGTGACGTACAACCGATCATCCTCGATCGGCGTAACTGGTTCCGAATTGAGGGTCAGAGCCGGTGCGTTTGCGGCCTTCAGGGCACCGTTCGGCGGCAGAGCTAGATCATGCCCCGCGAGACAGTGCGGCGTGCTTGGCTGTGGCTCGAATCCATCGAAGATCAAATCTCCGCGGATGTCTGCCGTGTAGTTTAGGCTTCCAAACCTGACCTGATGGCCAGGGGCGTAGCTTTCGATCTACTCCAGGTGGCCAAGTGAATTGGCCCGCAGTGCGAAGCCGCTGAAGACGAAGATCTGTCCTGGGAGAAAAGTCTCACCCTGGACCGCATCCTTGTTGATGATCGAAGGAGCCATCGATCCCAAAAGTGACGACACAGAGGAACTCTCAGTGAAAGCACCAATGTCGGTGCCAAAACCGGCGGATCTCGGGTAGGGGGTCCCGAACTGTGCGTCAAGGCCGGATGGTAACAGGAGACAAGGACACGATGTTTTTACCCAGGTTCGGGCCCTCTCGATGGAGGTAAAACCCTACTCCTGCTTGATTAATACTGATGATATGGGTAGTACAAGAGTAGATCTACCACGAGATCAAGGAGGCTAAACCCTAGAAGCTAGCCTATGGTATGAATGTTGTATATGGAGTTGTCCTACGGACTAGAACCCTCCGGTTTATATAGACACCAGATAGGGTTAGGGTTACACAGAGTCGGTTACAATGGTAGGAGATCTTGAATATCCGCGTCGCCAAGCTTGCCTTCCGCACCAAGGAAAGTCCCATCCGGACACGGGACGAAGTCTTCAATCTTGTATCTTCATAGTCCTGGAGTCAGGCTGAAGGTATAGTCTGGCTATCCGAACACCCCCTAATCCAGGACTCCCTCAATGGCCCACGACGTCTTTCGGCCCATATGAGGCCATCGTATCTTTAGGCCCTTTAAAGGCCCATGGTGACTCTAGTCCAGAATGAACAGTAAATTTCTTTGTACCCGTTAACGGCCCATGATTCACTTGGGCCGTTTCTAGCCTGTGTTAGCTTTCGGCCTACTAACGGCCCATATGTTCTTGGGCTCCTTTCCGGCCCTCGATTACTTCTGGCCCGTTACTGGCCTGTTCCCCTAATGGGCCAAATTCGGCCCGTGTCAAGAGTCGGCCCGTTCCTGGCTTGTTAACCCATTGCGCCATTTCCAGCCCGTCCTATATTCTGGCCCATTAACGACCCATTATGCCTGTATCAGAATTAAGACTTTGCTGTCCTCTGGCCTGTTAACAGCCCATTACCGTGCTGGGCCGATACCAATTACGCCCGTTTACGGCCCATGTAGACCCGTTTATCCGATGGCCCGAGGCCCACCGATTCTACGGCCGTGTGGGAGGCCCATTTAAAGACGGCCCATAGGAGGCCCATGGATCCTACGACCCATAGTAGGGTCATGGTTACCACGGTCCGTATATGGCCCATGGTTGTTGCGGCCACTAGCAAACCAGGGAAAAAGAAGACTAGGAAATAAATAAGCCCGAAACTAACTCTAGGCTATTAAGGCGATTGCACAGATTACATCCACTTTTCATCAAAGATCGCCACCAGTGCAAATGTAGGGAACAACCTACACTATACAAAAATGGCTTGCTATTTTCTTCAGCCGGTGGCTGCACGTTAAGAAAAAAAATTGTATCGCAACAGAAAAATTACAACTATAAAACAAAAGGAAGGTTGGCATAAAAGTTAACAGTCTAGCAGATAAATGCACCACCAGAAGTTCAGAAGCTCAGTTCATTTGACCTGACTGTTATGTTTTCCTGCTGTATTGTCCGATGGAGCACCATAATCTTCGCCTTCATTTCTCCTAGGCTCCTGAACAACATAGAAAATGTCTGATAGTCTGGTTTCAAAACCATGCATATCTTGACGACATCGAACAATGTCTATCCTTGTTTCACAAAGGGTCTCTGTTAGGGAACGGACTTGTGTCTGGAGCGCAGATATAACATTGTTTTGAGCTTGCATATCTTGATCATGAGGCAGTTTGGACGAGATTGCCTTAACAACCAACCCAGTATTATGCAGGAACGTGCTTTTGGCACTATTAGTGGACAGGTACTGACCCACTGCAGCAAGAGCTCACATTGCGGTTATAGTTGCCTCGCCACCTTCAGAAGGTGGCGGTTCCACCATTTTTTCCATAGCTTACTGAAAAGTTGAGTTTTTACATTAGTAGTACCACAACAGAAGATATTAAGGAGGCAGCAAAACCAAACAAAATAGCTTTGGTCTATACACAGAACTTATTCTGGTGAACCCATGTAAAATATTAGTTGTATTTTACTGCAAAGTACATAATAAAACCAGGTTCCAAACATATGACCATGTACCATGGCTAATGTATTGTCTATTTCTTCACATTGTATTGACAGCTAAGGATAAAGAGACAAAGTTTATAATACGGTAAGCATAATATGACATCATTCATATCACAAAACAAATGAGAACAGACAAACAGGCAATTGTAACGTTGTGTGGGCAAGTCCAGCACGGAACTAGATTATAGGTCAATATCAAAGGAACATCACTCCTCTCTTTTAAACATTGTAAGGTGCAATGATACGCTAAGACAATTGTGTATAAAATTGAAAAGAGTAATAGACATTGGCTGCAAACCATGCAGTTCAAGGCACGAGTCAGAGTAAGTAGTAGTTAAAAGGCATGAGGATTAAGGACTTATAACAGCGGCTTTGACTGGTGTAGTCATGCCCTTCATCTTGCTGGTGTGACAGTCCTTGAAGATTTCCACAGCATTTGGTTCAGGTACTTTTTGGTCCTTGCGGGCTTTCCTCTGCATTTGGAACAAGTCAATATAGATCTCATAATATGGTACAGAGAAAAGCATGAAACAACAGCTAATTACAAGAGCCTCGCAGTGTGCAATATAGCTATGAGATCCTGTTGTCTGTTGGAATTTCACATTCGTATGGTTGGCCTTGTTCTTTGAAAAGTTGACCTATAAGAAGATAGATTTGTGTGTCACATGCGTAAATAGGACTTCAACATGTGATATGATCACATATATATATAATGTACTTGATACTTCGGATCGGCCCAGTGTTTAACGAGGCCTCTCCAGTCTTCATCCGATATATTTTCCACTGGAGATGTTTGGGCAAGTTCACTGTTAGCCTTGCCTTCAAAGTGAGTTTTCCTCAAGTTATACCGATACTGTCGCAAAGCAGACTTGAAAACATGGGTGCAAGCTTGTCTGGTTGCATCATCTTGGTAATCCAACTTGAACCTCATCTGTTGAAAATTATGGGAGTCTCATTTTCAGCAACCTAGAAAGTATTGGATAGAGCAAGACGATATTACTAGTTTCCATACATAATCATACTTATAGATAAATGGTCGAGGAAGGTGTTGAACTGGGTTTCGTCTTTGTCATTCCTGTACTGAATCCATGTTGGGAGGATACGTACATGACACCTAACAGCAACCGCTGCCTCTGATACTAACTTGGTTGACTCTGTAGCATCACGTGGCCTTTTTAAACCTGCCTCAAAATGGATCTCCATTCTTCCTACTCTAGATTTAGTTAACCTATCAAGCATTACCCTGCTGTTTGTTTCCTCTTGCGCCTAGGTGCTAGTCCAACAACAAACATAGGAAGTGTTAGTGTACATCAAACTGTGAGACTACATATAAAGAAGTATGCAACTGTAACTTGACTCCAGCAACTACCTTCTTGCCGTTGAAGCTCACAAAGTTCATCTGATCTTGCCAACTTATCTTGTGTCAAGAGTGCTTCGAAAGTAGTGTGAGGTGGCAAGGGAACTTGGGAACGTGCTGCTAGCTGAGTTGACCAATGAGTAAATCGTGCAGCTGGTGGTACTGTGGAAGGTGTTGCAACAACTAGGGATGTCTCTATTTGTTTGGTGGGAGCTATTTGTTTCTGTTTGGCTTGTTCTGCAGCTCGTGTAGCACGGGATACCCTGTTGGTATAATTTTCCGCTAGACTTTGACCTTCTATTGCACCATCAGTACCAGCCGAATCTGCAGGATTCTTCCGCTTCCCTTTCCTTGTCGTTGCTTCCTCTTTCTCTATGCCATGTTAAGTCAAGCCAAAAAGAAAAACGAATAACAATTTAGTTCTTTAGAACAAATTGATGCGTGATACAGATGAACTGAACTTTGTTGTTAGACAACCACATGATAGGAGGATGTAATATGTACGAAAAACAGGACGACATGAGATAACCAGAACTATGATGTGTAAACTACGTAGAAGACATTTCACTAAATTAGAAGCAATGCAATGGAAGGTAGACACCATATGAAAGATGCTACAAATATCGATCTGCCAAGTTAACAGTGTCTCATCATAAATGCCGTTTAAAAAAATGTGAAGCAGTACAGGAAATAAATCATATGCAAGATGCAAATAACATCACACTACCAAGTTAAAGGTCTTTCGTCATTAGTGCCATTGCATATTCACAGCTTATGATGTGTAAACTAAGGAGAAGGAATTTCAACAAATTAGAAGCAATGAAAGCTATACACCATATGGAAGATGCAACGAATATCACTCTACCAAGTTAAAACTGTCTCGTCATAAGTGCCATTTCAACAAATTAGAAGTAGTACACGCTAGCAAAGAATGCGAGATGTAACCTATATCACACTCCCAAGTCAAACGTGTCTTATGATAGGTGATTGTTGCAGGTTACACAACAGTAGTACTTTTATGTAAGAACATGGTGCGATAGAAAAATATTGTATGTTCTAGAAAGAGGAACACGTGTCTTATTCACAAGTATAATGTGTAAAGTAAGCAGATGAAATTCAACAAAATTATAAGCAATACAATAGACATCATACATAACATGCAACCACATATAATAGTGCCAAGTTAGTGGGAGCACCTGTGATGGTGCACTAGGGGAGACGTGCTCATCATCAACACAACTACGTTGAGTGTTTATGCATGTGTTATCTTGGAAATCATCTTGGGGGGATGGAGGAGTAGAATCTATAGAGGCCCTCGGTTTGGCAGGAGCACCATCATCCGCTACCTTGCTAACTTCCTTCCGCTTTATTGATTTTGAATTGTCAAGTAAAACCGACAAGAAAAAGCAATAAAATTCACTCTTCAGAACTCATTCGTGCATGATACTGACAATCACTACTTTGATGTAAGGCAAACACATGATTCCAGCATGAAATAATACGAAAAACAGGACGGCATGGCATATTCACAACTGTTTGTGTAAACTAAGCAGAAACCATTTCAACAAATAAGAAACAATGCAATCTAGACACCACATGAAAGATGTAACCAATATGACTCTGCCAAGTTAAAAGCGTCCCATCATAAATGGCATTTCAACAAATTAGAAGCAACGCATGCTATAAATCATATGAAAGATGCAACTATTATCACACTGCATATATTAAAGGTGTCTCGTCATATTGATTTATGCGGGATACAAAAAAATAGTTTTTTGTGGACATGCTTAACAGACAGATGTACTATGTACTAAAAACAGGAAGACATGTCACATTAACAGGTATAATGTATAAACTAAGCAGAATAGCACATGCAATTTAACCAGATAGGAAGAATTACAATCTAGACACCATATGCAACATGCAACCACATATCACGCTGTCAAGTTAGAGCAAGCACATGCGATGCTAGTGTAGGGGAAATGCGGTAATCAACTATAGAGCTACGTTCACTATCTTCATCTAGCCTTGCTGTTTCTTGAGAATCATGTGGGGAGGCTGACGCTGCAATCTTTAAATGAGGATCTTTTCTCACAGTAGTCCACTTGCCTGACTGCCTCATCATAAGTGATTGATGAGGGATACACAAGAACATTAGTTTGATGTAAGAACATGGTTAATAGACAGATGTACTAGTATGTACCAAAAACAAGAAGGCATGTCATATTGAAAGGTATAGTGTGTAAGCTAAGCATATGCAATTTAACCAAATTGGAAGCAATACAAGCTAGACATCCGGCTGGAGTGGTGAGCATGATCATCTAGGACCTGAGAGCTTGGTGGGAGGCGGGCTGCTTCGCCACCATCGTGGCTTTTTAGTTGGCTTCCAGGTGATGCATGTCTGTGATGGGCTTGTCACTGGCTCAACCAGTGCCCTGACTAGCTATTTGTCTTCTGGTGCTCCCGGGATGGTGGTTCATGTAAAAAAAATATTTCCTTATCTTGATAAAGACCAACTTCGGCCTTTCGAATACAAGCTAGACACCATATACAACATGCAACAACATATGACACCGTGAAGTTAAAGCAAGCACCTGGGATGGTGGTTCACGGCGAGCGAGGTCATCAACTCCAGAACTGTGTTGCTCGTCTCCATCTGCCGACATACACCCTTTAAAGTCTTGAAATGTGTCTGGCCTAGCCGAGTACCACGCTGGAGATACTTCTCTCTAGTCTTTTCTGCTTCTGTCAAGGCAGGGTCTGAAATACCCTTGCATAAAAACACAATAGTGAGAGTATGGGTGAAGTGTGCGCAAAACTAGTGCACTGTAAAAGTAGCAGATAGTAGGTGGTTGAAAAATAAATGACAGGAGACATATGGTAGCTCTACAACATTGCATGGCAAACAAAATTAGATTCTACTCCTTATGGTTTTGTAATATATGAGCACAGGAAATGCAAGTACTCCTCCAGGACACCACCACATGTGGTCCTATCAAGATAACAGTCGACTAAAAATAAATAGGTCAGTACTACCTCTTGAGCTTGCATTGGATTTCCCCGAAGAGGAAAGGATGATGCAGTAGAGTAGCGTAAGTATTTCCCTCAGTTTTTGAGAACCAAGGTATCAATCCAGTAGGAGGCTATGCGCGACTCCCTCGTACCTACACAAAACAAATAGCTCAACACAACCAACGCGATTAGGGGTTGTCAATCCCTTCACTGTCACTTACAAAAGTGAGATCTGATAGAGATGATAGATAATATTTTTGGTATTTTTGATATAAATATGCAAAGTAAAATAAAAAGAAATGTAAAAAGCAAAGCAATAATAAAGTGATAGAAGTTTAATATGATAGAGAATAGACCCGGGGGCCATAGATTTCACTAGTGGCTTCTCTCAAGAGCATAAGTATTTTACGGTGGGTGAACGAATTACTGTTGAGCAATTGACAGAACTGAGCATAGTTATGAGAGTATCTAGGTATGATAATGTATATAGGCATCACGTCCGAGACAAGTAGACCGACTCCTGCCTGCATCTACTACTATTACTCCACTCATCGACCGCTATCCAGCATGCATCTAGAGTATTAAGTTAATGAAAACAGAGTAACGCCTTAAGCAAGATGACATGATGTAGAGGGATAAATTCATGCCAGATGATAAAAACTCCATCTTGTTATCCTCGATGGCAACAATACAATACGTGCCTTGCTGCCCCTTCTGTCACTGGGAAAGGACACCGCAAGATTGAATCCAAAGCTAAGCACTTCTCCCATTGCAAGAACTACCAATCTAATTGGCCAAACCAAACGGATATTTCGAAGAGACTTGCAAAGATAACCAATCATACATAAAAGAATTCAGAGAAGATTCAAATATTGTTCATAGATAATCTTGATCATAAACCCACAATTCATCGTTCTCAACAAACACACCGCAAAAAGAAGATTACATCAAATAGATCTCCAAGCATACTAACTAAGCAATTATGTCTTCTCAAAATAACATGGCCAAAGAAAGTTCATCCCTACAAAATCATATGGTTTAGTCATGCTCCATCTTTGTCACACAAAATACTCAAATCATGCACAACCCCGGTTTTAGTCAAGCAGTTGTTTCATACTTTAGAATTTTCAAACTCTTTCAACTTTCACGCAATATATGAGCACGAGCCATGGACATAGCACTATGGGTGGAATAGAATATAATGATGGGGGTTGTGTGGTGAAGACAAAAAAGGAAAGTCTCACATCAACGAGGCTAATCAATGGGCTATGGAGATGCCCATCGATTGATGTTAATGCAAGGAGTAGGGATTGCCATGCAACGGATGCACTAGAGCTATAAATGAATGAAAGCTCAACAAAAGAAACTAAGTAGGTTTGCATCCAACTTGCTTGCTCACGAAGACCTAGGGCACTTGAGAAGGCCCATTGTTGGAATATACAAGCCAAGTTCTATAATGAAAAATTCCCACTAGCATATGAAAGTGACAAAACAAGAGACTCTCTATCATTAAGAACATGGTGCTACTTTGAAGCACAAGTGTGGAAAAAAGGATAGTAACATTGTCCCTTCTCTCTTTTTCTCTCATTTTTTTCTTTTTTTATTCCTCACTTGGGACAATGCTCTAGAATGATGATCATCACACTTCTATTTATTTACAACTCAATTATTACAACTCGATACTAGAACAAAGTATGACTCTATATGAATGCCTCCAGCGGTGTACGGGGATATGCAATGAATCAAGAGTGACATGTATGAAAGAATTATGAATGGTGGCTTTGCCAGAAATACTATGTCAACTACATGATCATGCTAAGCAATATGACAATGATGAATGTGTCATGATGATCAGGATGGTGGAAAGTTGCATGGCAATATATCTCAGAATGGCTATGGAAATGCCATAATAGGTAGGTAAGGTGGCTGTTTTGAGGAAGATATAAGGAGGTTTATGTGTGAAAGAGCGAATCATATCACGGGGTTTGGATGCACCGACGAAGTTTGCACCAACTCTCAATGTGAGAAAAGGCAATGCACGGTACCGAAGAGGCTAGCAATAATGGAAGGGTGAGAGTGCGTATAATCCTTGGACTCAACATTAGTCATAAAGAACTCACATACTTATTGCAAAAATCTACAAGTCATCAAAACCAAGCATTACGCGCATGCTCCTAGGGGGAGGTTGGTAGGAGTTAACCATCGCGCGCCCCCGACCTCCACACAAGGGAAGACACTCAAAGAATATCTCATGTTTCAAATTTGTTACACAACGTGTACCATACGTGCATGCTAGGGGATTTGCAGCCTTCAACACAAGTATTTCTCAATTTCACAACTACTAAACTAGCACGACTTTGATATTATCACCTCCAGATCTCAAAACAATTATCGAGCATCAAACTTTTCTTAGTATCCAACGCACTCAAAAGAAAGTTTTACAAATCTTGAATACCAAGCATATTCAGGCTTTTAAGTAAATTACCATGCTATTTAAGACTCTCAAAATAATCTAAGTGAAGCATGATAGATCAATAGTTTCTATAAAACAAATCCACCACCGTGCTCTAAAAGATATAAGTGAAGCACTAGAGCAAAAATATATAGCTCAAAAGATATAAGTGAAGCACATAGAGTATTCTAACAAATTCCAAATTATGTATGGCTCTCTCAAAAGTTGTGTACAGCAAGGATGATTGTGGAAAACTAACAAGCAAAGACGCAAATAATACAAGACGCTCCAAGCAAAACACATATCATGTGATGAATAAAAATATAGCTCCAAGTAAAGTTACCGATGGAAGTAGACGAAAGAGCGGATGCCTTCCGGGGCATCCCCAAGCTTTGACTTTTTGGTGTCCTTAGATTATCTTGGGGTTGCCATGGTCATCCCAAAGCTTAGGCTCTTGCCACTCCTTGTTCCATAGTCCATTAAAAGATTTCACCCAAAACTTGAAAACTTCACAACACAAAACTCAATAGAAATCTCATGAGCTCCGTTAGCGAAAGAAAACAAAACACCACTTCAAGGTAATGTAATGAACTCATTCTTTATTTATATTGTTGTTAAACCTACTGTATTCCAACTTCTATATGGATTATAAAATATTTTACTAGCCATAGATTCATCAAAATAAGCAAACAACACACGAAAAACAGAATCTGTCAAAAACAGAACAGTCTGTAGTAATCTGTAACTAACGCAAACTTCTGGAACGTGAAAAATTCAGCCAAAATAGGAAGTTCTAGATAATTTGTTTATTGATCTACAGAAAAAAGAATCAACTAAAAATCACGTTCCTTTGATTTATGAAAATTATTCTCGTGCGTGCAAAGTTTCTGTTTTCTGCAGTAGAATCAAATTACTATTACCGTAGGTTATCCTAGCGGTTTTACTTGGCACAAACACTAACTAAAATACAAAAACAAATCTAACCAGAGGATAGACAAATTATTTATTGAATAAGAGAAAGGAAAAATATTGGGTTGTCTCCCAACAAGCGCTTTTCTTTAAAGCCTTTTAGCTAGGCATTGATATTTTTAATGATGCTCGCATGAAAGACAAGAATTGAAGCACAAAGAGAGCATCATAAAACATGTGAAAAACACATCTAATTCTAACATACTTCCTATGCATAGGCATCTTATAGAAAAACAAATTATCATAGCAAGCAAAAACTAGCATATCCAAGGAAGCGGAAAGGAACAATAGCAATCTCAACATAACGAGAGGTAATTTAGTAACATGAAAATTTCTATAACTGTATTTTCATCTCTCATAATAATTACATGTAGGATCATAAGAAAATTCAACAATATAGCTATCACATAACATATTCTTAACACGATCCACATGCATGCGAAGTTGACACTCTTCCAAAATAGTGGGATTATCATTAACTAAAGTCATGATTTCTCCAAGCCCACTTTTATCAAAAATTGCATAAGATTGAATGTTATCCAAATATGTGGGATCTAAAGTTGAAACTCTTCCGAACCCACTTTCAATATTATTTCAAACACTATTGTCAATCTTATATTCATGATGGGGCTTAAATAAATTTTCAAGATCATAAGAAGAATCTCCCCAATCATGACTATTGGACAAAGCAAAACTAGCATCCCCAAGCTTAGGGTTTTGCATATTATCAGCATAATTTACATCAATAGAATTTATAATGAAATCATTGCAATCGTGAAGCACTTCATCACAATTTTCAGATTTACGGATTTCAGGCAAAAGCTTATAAAGATAATCTAGTGCATCCAAATCACTAGGAATTGGTTCATCATAATTGGATCTCTCAAAAAGATTGGCAAGTGGATGAGGATCCATAGATAGTAGCTTCTCTGTTTAGGAATAAATACTCAACTATTTCAACCAAACGAGCAAACGAGCCAAGTAAGACATCAAGGCAAACGAAAAGACGAACGGAAGAAGGGCGAATAAAACGGCAAGGGTGAAGTGGGGGAGAGGAAAACGAGAGGCAAATGGCAAATAATGTAATGCGAGAGATAAGGGATTTTGATGGGTACTTGGTATGTTGACTTTTGCGAAGACTTCCCCGGCAATGGCGCCAGAAATTCTTCTTGCTACCTCTTGAGCTTGCGTTGGATTTCCACGAAGGGGAAAGGATGATGTAACAGAGTAGCGTAAGTATTTCCCTCAGTTTTTGAGAACCAAGGTATCAATCCAGTAGGAGGCTATGCGCGAGTCCCTCGTACCTACACAAAGAAATATCTCAACGCAACCATCGTGATTAGGGGTTGTCAATCCCTTCATGGTCACTTACGAAAGTGAGATCTGATAGAGATGATAGATAATATTTTTGGTATTTTTGATATAAATATGCAAAGTAAAATAAAAAGCGAAGTAAAAAGCAAAGCAATAATAAAGTGATAGAAGATTAATATGATAGAGAATAGACCCGGGGGCCATAGATTTCACTAGTGGCTTCTCTCAAGAGCATAAGTATTTTACTGTGGGTGAACGAATTACTGTTGAGCAATTGACATAATTGAGCATAGTTATGAGAGTATCTAGGTATGATCATGTATATAGGCATCACGTCCGAGACAAGTAGACCGACTCCTGCCTGCATCTAGTACTATTACTCCACTCATCGACCGCTATCCAGCATGCATCTAGATTATTAAGTTAATGAAAACAGAGTAACGCCTTAAGCAAGATGACATGATGTAGAGGGATAAATTCATGAAATATGATAAAAACCCCATCTTGTTATCCTCGATGGCAACAATACAATACGTGCCTGGCGCCACTTCTGTCACTGGGAAAGGAAACCGCAAGATTGAACCCAAAGCTAAGCACTTCTCCCATTGCAAGAGCTACCAATCTAGTAGGCCAAACCAAACGGATAATTCGAAGAGACTTGCAAAGATAACCAATCATACATAAAAGAATTCAGAGAATATTCAAATATTGTTCATAGATAATCTTGATCATAAACCCACAATTCCTCGGTCTCAACAAACACAAGGCAAAAAGAAGATTACATGAAATAGATCTCCACGAGAGAGGGGAAGAACATTGTATTGAGATCAAGAAGAGAGAAGAAGCCATCTAGCTAATAACTATGGACCCGAAGGTCTGAGGTAAACTACTCACACTTCATCGGAGGGGCTATGATGATGTAGAAGCCCTCCGTGGTGGATTCCCCTTCCGGCGGAGCTTCGAAACAGGCCCCAAGATGGGATCTTGTGGATACAGAAAGTTGCGGCGGTGGAATTAGGTTTTGGGCTCCGTATCTGATCATTCAGGGAGCAACAGGGGGGCCACGAGGCAGGGGGCGCCCTAGGGGGGAGGGCGCGCCCCCACCCTCGTGGCCACCTTCTGGCTTTCTTGACAGGGGGTCCAAGTCTCCTGGATCATGTTCGGTGAGAAAATCGTGTTCCCGAAGATTTCATTCCGTTTGGACTCCGTTTGATATTCTGTTTCTTCGAAACACTGAAATAGGCAAAAAAACAACAATTCTGGGCTGGGCCTCCGGTTAATAGGTTAGTCCCAAAAGTAATATAAAAGTGGAAAATAAAGCCCAATATAGTCCAAAACAGTAGATAATATAGCATGGAGAAATCAGAAATTATAGATACGTTGGAGACGTATCAGTCAGTCGATTTTTTTATGAACCGTCCGATCTATAAGGAAAGGGCAGATGGCTTTCATCTACCTCCCGCCAGTCACTGTTGATGATCTTTCTTGAACCGCCAGCGACCACTGGCCCATACCCCTGCCTCCGCCGCCCCGCCCTCCCCTTGACCTCACACCACCGCCGTGCTTGGCTGTGCCCCCAGGCCATCCGTTTAATCCCGGCCGACCTCCAGATCGGGCGCCAGTAGCTCTAGGCCCCACACGCCCCTAAGATAAACACAGAGGCGCTGCTTCCCCGGCGTAATAGGCGGACTAGCGCCTGTTACGCCGGGGAATGCTTCCGTTAATTGGGAATCAACTGACCAGGAATTGGAATCCAGTGGGGCGATGGACCTCTAGCTAAGGTGAAATAGTATATGAGGAGAAACCTTGTGCATCGCGAGTAACTAGGAACATTTAGTATCAATAAGAAGTGGTCAAGTAGTGTCTTCTATGGGATGAATACCGTGAAAGCAGACACGTAAGATTTGCACAAATGAGGGAAGAGGAGTACCATTTTCGGTTGCCGGTGTGTTCGCCTCCACATGTCGCACCGATCTTCTTCTTTTTGCCAGGGAAACCGATGTTTTGGAGGAGGGTGCAGGCTCGGACGAACCCATGGCCAAATTGCTGACTGTGTTGCCGTGGTCGTATGTCGGCGGAGGGGAAGTAGATCTGAGGTGGCAAAGGACGGTGTAGCAGGAACAGCTCTGGTGCAATGGACGGTGGCGAAGTTGGAGCGGCAACGGTGAGGCGCAGGACGGCGTGGTTGAACTAGCTCCGGTACGGACGGCTTGGCCTTGGCTTCAACTACTAGCCATGGAGGGTGTTGCGGTTGAGTTTGCGGTGGACGATGATGTCAGGGTATCGGCTCCGGCGTGATGGAGGAGGGCAGCGGTTGATGGGTGGGATTGGGTGGCGGACGGAGGACGCTGGAGTTTCACGGCTGGTGGAGAGGTAGTTTTGGTGCCCACTGATACTTGTCCAACGTATCTATAATTTTTTGTTGTTCCATGCTATTGTATTATCTGTTTTGGATGTTTAATGGGCTTTAATATACTCTTTTATATGATTTTTTGGGACTAGCCTATTAACCTAGAGCCCAGTGCCAGTTTCTGTTTTTTCCTTGTTTTTGAGTATCGCAGAAAAGGAAAATCAAACGGAGTCCAATTGACCTAAAATTTCACGGAGCTTATTTTTGGACCAGAAGAAGGCCATGGAGTAAAAGTGTTGGGCCAAAAGAGTCCCGGGCTGCCCAAGAGGGTGGGGGGCACACCCACCCCCTGGGCGCGCCTCCCTACCTCGTGGACAGCCCAGAGACCCCCCCTGACTTGTTCCCGACGCCAATACCTCTCATATATACCCAAACTTCCAGAAAGAAACCTAGATCGGGAGTTCGGCTGCCGTAAGCCTCTGTAACCACCGAAAACCAATCTAGACCCGTTCCGGCACCCTACCGGAGGGGGGATACCTATCCGGTGGCCATCTTCATCATCATGGTGCTCTCCATGACGAGGAGGGAGTAGTTCACCCTCGGGGCCGAGGGTATGTACCAGTAACTATGTGTTTGATATCTCTTTCTCTCTCGTGTTCTTGATTTGGCACGATCTTGATGTATCACGAGCTTTGCTATTATAGTTGGATCTTATGATGTTTCTCCCCCTCTACTCTCTTATAATGGATTGAGTTTTCCCTTTGAAGTTATCTTATCGGATTGAGTCTTTAAGGATTTGAGAACACTTGATGTATGTCTTGCGTGGGATGCCCGTGGTGACAATGGGGTATTGTATTGATTCACTTGATGTATGTTTTGGTGATCAACTTGTGGGTTCAGTGACCTTGTGAACTTATGCATAGGGGTTGGCACAAGTTTTCATCTTGACTCTCCGTAGAAACTTTGGGGCACTCTTTGAAGTTCTTTGTGTTGGTTGAATAGATGAATCTGAGATTGTGTGATGCATATCGTATAATAATACCCACGGACACTTGAGGTGACATTGGAGTACCTAGGTGACATTAGGGTTTTGGTTGATTTGTGTCTTAAGGTGTTATTCTAGTACAAACTCTACGATAGATCGAACGGAAAGAATAGCTTCATTTTATTTTACTACGGACTCTTGAATAGATCGATCAGAAAGAATAACTTTGAGGTGGTTTCGTACCCTACAATAATCTCTTCGTTTGTTCTCCGCTATTAGTGACTTTGGAGTGACTCTTTGTTGCATGTTGAGGGGTAGTTATATGATCCAATTATGTTATTATTGTTGGGAGAACTTTCACTAGTGAAAGTATGAACCTTAGGCCTTGTTTCGAAGCATTGCAATACCGTTTACGCTCACTTTTACACCTTGTTACCTTGCTGTTTTTATATTTTCAGATTACAAAAACCTATATCTACCATCCATATTGCACTTGTATCACCATCTCTTCGCCGAACTAGTGCACCTATACAATTCACCATTGTATTGGGTGTGTTGCGGACACAAGAGACTCTTTGTTATTTGGTTGCAGGGTTGTTTGAGAGAGACCATCTTCATCCTACATCTCCCACGGATTTATAAACCTTAGGTCATCCACTTGAGGGAAATTTGCTACTGTCCTACAAACCTCTGCACTTGGAGGCCCAACAATGTCTACAAGGAGAAGGTTGCATAGTAGACATCAAGCTCTTTTCTGGGGCCGTTGCCGGGGAGGTTAGTGCTTGAAGGTATATCTTTAGATCTTGCAATCGAATCTTTTTGTTTCTTGTTTTATCACTAGTTTAGTTTATAAAAGAAAACTACAAAAAATGGAATTGAGGGTGCCTCATATGCTTCATCTTTTTAATATCTTTCATGAGAATAAGGATTCCGATAATTGTGCTCAATTGCGAGAGGAAGAATGCATTAGAATGTTTGGCACTAAATCTTTGAATGATGAGCATGATTGCAATGTTGTTAGTATGAACTCTTTGAATATCCATAGTACTAATGATGATTGCACTAGTCATGATGAAAATGTCTCTTATAAGCATGTCAACCTTTGTGGAGTACATAGAGTTTGCAAGTACACACCAAATAGGGAAGATAGATTTTGCAAGAGGCATAAGTATTTAGAAACTAAATGGTTGCAATAAAGGCTAGATGTTTGTGCTGAAAATTTAAATTTTCTTAGCCATCCTTGTGAACTTTGCAATGAACGTGGTCATTTAAATATCCAATGCAAATTCTTTCATGATCGTATCGTGTCCAAAAATTGTGATGACTTGATTTCCCTTGCACATCATAATGAACTTAGTTTTCTTGTGGGTTATGAAGAAATGAAACATATAACTAAGGATATGCCAGAATTTGTCCTTGATAAAGTTCTTGATTTTGATCTAGAGGAAATTTATATGTATTGTGCGGTGAATTGCATTGAAAATCCTTATATTTCCAATTACATAAAGATAAGAAAACAAATAGAAGATGAATATAATACTAATGAAAGGGAAGAGATTCCCCAATATTCTCCTATTCGTTCTTATGATGAATCAGGTAACGAGGAGGAGCCTTCTATTCAACGAATCTCATTAATAAGGAGCTCCAAAAAGAGGACTAAACCCACACATGATGTGAACAAGAGAAAGAAAAGACGGAGAAGCAAAGTTAAAAAGGTATCCCTCCCAAATGATGTTGCTCCTATTACTCATTGTGATGATGATAATTGCTATACTATTGGTGCTATCCACACTATTAATGATGAGAGTGATTATGCTTATGATATGAAAAGGCCCAAGCTTGGGGATGCTATGTTTGATGAGAATGATATGTTTGAGAATTTATTTGCTGCAATTAATGTTTGTACCAAGCTTGGGGATGCTATGTTTAATGAATATGATATTTTTAGCCTCCCAAATTTTGACGAGCAAAGTTATTATGATGATAGCATGCCTCCCATTTATGATGATTATTGTGATGACACTTATGCTATAAAAAGTAGTGATGATCATATTTATAAAACTTGCCATGATTATGATTACCCTTTTCCTGAACTTTATTCTTTCAACGTGGAAACAATTTATAGTATTCGAGTCTCTTATGATATGATACTCCCACTATTCCGATTGAGAAGATTTTCTTATGTAGAGAGTAGTAAATTTTCTATGCTTGTAGATCATGAAAAGAATACTTTAGGTGCTCTTTATATTGTTGAATTCATTCATGATGCTACTGAAAACTATTATAAGGGAGGAATATATGCTTGTAGGAATTGCAATAATATCAAGTTTCCTCTCTATGTGTTGAAAATCTTGAAGCTATGCTTGTTTTACCTTCCTATGCTAGTTGATTCTTGTTCCCATAAGTTGTTTGCTCACAAAATCTCTATGCATAGGAAGTGGGTTAGGCTTAAATGTGCTAGTCATATGCTTCATGATGCTCCCGTTATGTTTCAATTCTTATCTTTTATGCGAGCATCATTGTCATCATCATGCCTGGCTAAAAAGGCATTAAAGAAAAAGCGCTTGTTGGGAGACAACCCAATATTTACCCTTACTGTTTTCGTGTGTTCACATGATTATGCTACTGTAGTAATCATGTTTTATAACTTTTGTATCAATAAAGTGCCAAGTAAGACCTTTAGGATAGCTTACGGTGATAGTTGTGTTGATCCTGCTGAAAATCGGAAACTTTTGCGCCTAGTAAATTAGTTTTAATAATTCAAAGAAGTGTGATGTTGATCTGATTCGTTTTTCTCTGGATTGGTACAAAAATTTCTTAGGACTTCCTAATTTGGTAGAATTTTTGGAGTTCCATAATTATATGTTTGATACAGATTACTACAGATTGTTCTGTTTTTGACAGATTCTGTTTTCTATGTGTTGTTTGCTTATTTTGATGAATCTATGAGTTGTATCGGAGGGTATGAACCATATAGAAGTTGGAATACAGTAGATATAACACCAATATGAATTTAGAATGAGTTCACAACAGTACCTAAGTGGTGACTTATTTTCTTATACTAACGGAGCTTACGAGTTTTCTGTTGAGTTTTGTGTTGTGAAGTTTTCAAGTTTCGGGTAAAGGTTTGATGGACTATGGAATAAGGAGTGGCAAGAGCCTAATCTTGGGGATGGCCAAGGCACCCCAATGTAATATTCAAGGACAACCAAAAGCCTAAGCTTGGGGATGCCCCTGAAGGCATCCCCTCTTTTGTCTTCGTTCATCGGTAACTTTACTTAGAGCTATATTTTTATTCACCACATGATATGTGTTTTGCTTGGATCATCGTTTTATTTTCTTTTGTTTTTCTTGCTGTTTGAATAAAATACCAAGATCTGACATTCTTAAATGTTAGAGAGTCTTCACATAGCTGCACAATTATTCGACTACTCATTGATCTTCACTTATATCTTTCAGAGTAGTTTGTCGTTTGCTCTAGTGCTTCACTTATATCTTTTTAGAGAACGATGGTGGTTTTATTTTGAAGAAATAGATGAACTCTCATGCTTCACTTATATTATTTTGAGAGTCTTTTAGAACAGCATGGTAATTTGCTTTGGTTATGAATTTAGTCCTAATATGATAGGCATCCAAGATGGGTATAATAAAAACTTTCATATAAAGTGCATTGAATACTATGAGAAGTTTGATACTTGATAATTGTTTTGAGATATGAGGATGGTGATATTAGATTCATGCTAGTTGAGTAATTGTGAATTCAAGAAATACTTGTGTTGAGGTTTGGAAGTCCCGTAGCATGCACGTATGGTAACCGTTGTGTGACAAATTTGAAGCATGAGGTATTTCTTTGATTGTCATCCTTTGTGCGGAGGTCGGGATCACGCGATGGTTAACTCCTACCAACCCTTCCCCTAGGAGCATGCGTGTAGTGCTTGGTTTTGATGAATTGTAGATTTTTGCAATAAGTATTTGAGTTCTTTATGACTAATGTTGAGTCCATGGATTATACGCACTCTCACCCTTCCATCATTTCTAGCCTCTTCGGTACCGTGCATTGCCCTTTCTCACCTCGAGAGTTGGTGCAAACTTCGCCGGTGCATCCAAACCCCGTGATATGATACGCTCTGTCACACATAAACCTCCTTATATCTTCCTCAAAACAGCCACCATACCTACCAATTATGGCATTTCCATAGCCATTCCGAGATATATTGCCATGCAACTTTCCACCGTTCCGTTTATTATGACACGTTCTATCATTGTCATATTGCCTTGCATGATCATGTAGTTGACATCGTATTTGTGGCAAAGCCACCATGCATAATAATCATACATGTCACTCTTGATTCATTGCCTATATCGGTACACCGCCGGAGGCATCCATATAGAGTCATATTTTGTTCTAGTATCGAGTTGTAAATAAATAGAAGTGTGATGATCATCATTATTAGAGCATTGTCCCAAAAAAAGAGAAAGGCCAAATAAAAAAGGTCCCAAAAAAGAAAAAAAGAAAAAAAAAGAAAAAAAAGAGTAAAAAAGAGGGACAATGTTACTATCCTTTTCCACACTTGTGCTTCAAAGTAGCACCATGATCTTCATGATAGAGAGTCTCTTATATTGTCACTTTCATATACTAGTGGGAATTTTTCATTATAGAACTTGGCTTGTATATTCCAACGATGGGCTTCCTCAAATGCCCTAGGTCTTCATGAGCAAGCAAGTTGGATGCACACCCACTTAGTTTGTTTTGTTGAGCTTTAATACATTTATAGCTCTAGTGCATCTGTTGCATGTCAATCCCTACTCACTCAAATTGATATCTATTGATGGGCATCTCCATAGCCCATTAATATGCCTAGTCAATGTGAGACTTTCTCCTTTTTTGTCTTCTCCACACAACCCCCATTATCATATTATATTCCACCCATAGTGCTATGTCCATGGCTCACGCTCATGTATTGCGTGAAAGTTGAAAAAGTTTGAGAATACTAAAGTATGAAACAATTGCTTGGATGAAACCAGGGTTGTGCATGATTTGGATATTTTGTGTGACGGAGATGGAGGCATAGCCAAACTATATGATTTTGTAGGGATGAGCTTTCTTTGGCTATGTTATTTTGATAAGACATAATTGCTTTGTTAGTATGCTTGAAGTATTATTATTCTTATATCAATATTAGAATTTTTTCTTGAATCTTTGGGATCTGAATATTCATGCCACAATAAATAATATTACATTGATAATTATGTTAGGTAGCATTCCACATCAAAAAATCTGTTTTTATCATTTACCTACTCGAGGACGAGCAAGAATTAAGCTTGGGGATGCTTGATACGTATCCAACGTATCTATAATTTTTGATTGTTCCATGCTATTATATTATCTGTTTTGGATGTTTAATGGGCTTTAATATACTCTTATATATGATTTTTGGGACTAACCTATTAACCTAGAGCCTAGTGCCAGTTTCAGTTTTTTCCTTGTTCTTGAGTATCGCAGAAAAGGAAAATCAAACGGAGTCCAATTGACCTGAAATTTCGCGGAGCTTATTTTTGGACCAGAAGAAGGCCATGGAGTAAAAGTGTTGGGCCAGAAGAGTCCCGGGCTGCCTACGAGGGTGGGGGGCGCGCCCACCCCCTGGGCATGCCTCCCTACCTCGTGGACAGCCCGGAGACCCCCCTCACTTGTTCCTGACGCCAATACCTCTCATATATGCCCAAACATCCAGTAAGAAACCTAGATCGGGAGTTTCGCCGCCGCAAGCCTTTGTAGCCACCGAAAACCAATCTAGACCCGTTCCGGCACCCTGCTGGAGGGGGGATCCCTCTCCGGTGGCCATCTTCATTATCCCGGCGCTCTCCATGACGAGGGGGGAGTAGTTCACCCTCGGGGGTGAGGATATGTACCAGTAGCTATGTGTTTGATATCTCTCTCTCTCTCTCTCTCTCTCTCTCTCTCTCTCTCGTGTTCTTGATTTGGCACGATCTTGATGTATCACGAGCTTTGCTATTATAGTTGGATCTTATGATGTTTCTCCCCCTCTACACTCTTGTAATGGATTGAGATTTCTCTTTGAAGTTATCTTATCGGATTGAGTCTTTAAGGATTTGAGAACACTTGGTGTATGTCTTGCGTGGGATGCCCATGGTGACAATGGGGTATTCTATAGATTCACTTGATGTATGTTTCGGTGATCAACTTGCGGGTTCAGTGACCTTGTGAACTTATGCATAGGGGTTGGCACACGTTTTCCTCTTGACTCTCCGGTAGAAACTTTGGGGCACTCTTTGAAGTTCTTTTTGTTGGTTGAATAGATGAATCTGAGATTGTGTGATGCATATCGTATAATCATACCCACAAATACTTGAGGTGACATTGGAGTATCTAGGTGACATTAGGGTTTTGGTTGATTTCTTTCTTAAGATGTTATTCTGGTACGAACTCTATGATAGATCGAACGGAAAGAATAGCTTCGTGTTATTTTACTATGGACTCTTGAATAGATCGATCAGAAAGAATAACTTTGAGGTGGTTTCGTACCCTACAATAATCTCTTCGTTTGTTTTCCACTATTAGTGACTTTGGAGTGACTCCTTGTTGCATGTTGAGGGATAGTTATATGATCCAATTATGTTATTATTGTTGAAAGAACTTGCACTAGTGAAAGTATGAACCCTAGAAGCTAGCCTATGATATGATTGTTGTTGTTTCTACGGACTAAAACCCTCCGGTTTATATAGACACAGGAGAGGGTTAGGGTTACACAGAGTCGGTTACAATGGTAGGAGATCTACATATCCGTATCGCCAAGGAAAGTCCCTTCCGGACACGGGACGAAGTCTTCAATCTTGTATCTTCATAGTCAAGGAGTCCGGCGGAAGGTATAGTCCGGCTATCCGGACACCCCCTTGTCGGGGGAAATCTGCCTCCCCGAGCACCTATGGGGACCGAGCCCCTTTCTGGTTCGGCGGGGGGCGGAGGTCGCACGAAGAGCGGATCGAGACGATTCACACGAGGGGTTTACCCAGCTTCGGGCCGCACGGATGCGTAAAACCCTACTGCTGCTTTGTGGTTTGTATTGCGTTCTTTCTCGGGGGCGCTGAGTGCTACAGTACACTCTAGAAGCTAACGAGACCGAGCGTGAGTGGCTTCCTCTCCTCTCTACGTTGCGCATGGGCCTCCTTTTATATGCTCAAGGGGTCACCGACGGGTGGCAACGTAGGCAAGGGTAAAACTGGAAAAGCGTTGTGTTGGGTACAGCTGCTTGTAAAGTGCTATCATACCTAACTTTGACGGCAGGGGACAAGGGCATTAAATGCCCGTCTGCGTCGCCCCAAACAGTGCAAAAAGTGGCCGTCAGAGGCGCCACCGTTTGCCACGATGGCTATCTTGTCAGCGTCGCTTCGCCACCGCATGCCCTTGGCTGCACAGCCTCTCGCCACGTACGCCTGGAACGGTCCCAGAGCGACACGTTGGTGGATGAGCTAGAGCGCGGGCCGCGGAGTAGTAGCTTGTCGCGGCAAGCGCCTTGCCGCGGTCGATGTCTTGTCTCGTCCGGGAGCTTGTCGCTCACCGGGCCTTGCCGGGACGCGTGGCGCGTCGCGGCAAGTCTCTTGTCATGCCTTGGTTGGCCTTCCCGGCAAGCTCCTCTTGTCGGGGTCTTGTGCTTCGAGTGGCCTTCCCGGCAAGCTCCTCTTGCTGGGGCCTTGCTTCCTTCGGGTGGCCTTCCTGGCAAGCTCCTCTTGCCGGGGCCTTGTGTCTTGGCTTAAATACTTTGTTCTTGAATGGCTCAAAGGAACCACGGAGGATCTTGGCGGTCCCCTGGCAAGCCTTGCCGCAGGGTGCTACGACTGCCCGTGCACAAGTTCGGGGTACTAAGGTACCCCTACTTTAGTACACCGACACCCCTAATCCAGGACTCCCTCAGGAATGCTTGACTGCACTCCTGCCCACCAGCACGCCACCGGAGCCGGAGCAGGTGGATCCCCTACCTTACCTCTCCCCCAAACCTGCAGAAGATTGAAATTAGGCTTGCAATCTCCTTCAATTGAGCTGTCTGGTGGTTATTTATGCTTCCTGAGTGACAACATCTGGCTGGAGGATGAGAAGGAACGAGGAACTCCGATGAATTTCCCCTATCATAATGGGGGGGAGCGTCAGTTGGGCAGTGGTACGGCCCACCTCCGCCCCAAATGGGGGCACAATCTGGGCAGGCTCCTGTAATTGCCCAAGATCAATCTGCTGGTGGTTCTGACTCTCAGATCAGTGGGAAATCTCAAGGCAAGAATCAGCAAAAGAAGAGATAGGACATCTAGAAAACTGCTCCTGCCCCTGCTTCGGGCCTTATGGCATACTCTAAGGTGATCTGCTACCACTGTGGGGAACCAGGGCATCATTTGGATAAATGTGTCAAGCCCAAGAGTTGTTTTATCTGCAAAATGGTTACCCATAAAGTTGAGGATTGCCCTGTCAGAAGGAAAACCCACAGTTCGGCTAGATATGTTGGAAGTGCTGCTCCAGGATTATGTCCACCGTTGACAGAATTTTGTAGAGCTCTGCCCAGATGTGGTAGTGACCACACTCCTTTGCCCTGGGACTTTGGTCTTAACCAAACTCGAAAGAGCAATAGTTTTAAATTTGAATAGTGGTGGTTGCTTAGAGAAGATTTTACTGAGCCAGTCAAGAAAATCTGGAATGAGCCTACTGGGAGCAGCTGCCCCCTAGAAAATTGGCAGATCAAAATCAGGAGATTTAGAAGAACTACCAAAGGGTGGAACTCCAATGAGGAAGCTAATCTTAGAAGATACAAAAGGCTTCTCCTCCTTGAGTTTGATTCTCTAGATAGTAAGGTAAAAACCACTGACCTCTCTGAGGCTGAGACTAATAGATTAAACTTTGTCCATGGAGAGCTCAAGAAAATTTGGCTTCAAGAAGAAATCAAAGCCAAACAAAGGTCTAGAGATAGGAACATTAAGGAGGGTGATAGAAATACTGCTTACTTCCATGCAGTAGCTAACCAGAGGAGGAGGAAAACCCTCATTCACTCCCTTGATGGCCCTAATGCCCCTGTTACTGAGGTAGATGAGATGCTGAAAGTGGCTAGTGACTTCTACAAAGACCTGTTTAAGAAATAAAACCCTTCTGGGTACTCTCTAAAAAAAAATTCTCTGCTTCTGAAAAAGTCTCTCCTGCTGAAAATGAGCTGCTAGAAGCCCCTTTTTCAGAGACGGAGGTGAAGGAAGCCATTTTTAGCTCTTATCCTGATGGGGCTCCTGGTCCTGATGTGATTCCCTTCTTGTTTTACCAGCATTTTTGGGACTTGGTGAAAAATGATCTCTTAGATCTTTTCCAAGCCTTTCATAGAGGAGAGTTGGATCCAGCAACTTACTCATGGGGGGTTTGTTGGGGTCAAGTTAAATAACTGTGAAAGTGATTTTTTTCCTTGCTGGTAAAGGCCTTAGGCAAGGTGACCCCATCTTCCCGCTTTTGTTTAATTTAGTAGTGGACGTTCTTACTAAAATGCTGAGCAAAGCTGCTGATCATAGTCTGATTGCAGGGCTCTGTCCTGAGGTCTGCCCTGGTGGCATCATCTGCCTTCAATATGCAGATGATACCATCCTTTTCTTAGACAATGACTCCACACATGCTAGCAATTTGAAAACTGTTCTAACCTGGTTTGAACAAGTCTCAGGCATGAGAATCAACTACTCTAAAAGTGAACTCATCCCTATCAACATGGATGATCAGGAGTTAGCTGACTTCCTCTCTATTCTAGTCTATAATAAAGGTAACTTCCCCATTAAGTACCTAGGTATCCCTCTCCACTATGATAAACTGAGGAGAGAGGATATTCAACCCCTTCTGGATAAAATCATTAAAAGGATTGCTGGGTGGAGGGGCAAACTTCTCTCTTACAGAGGTAGATTGATCCTCATACAAGCTTGTTTGGCTAGCATTCCAGTGTATCTCCTCTCCTTCTTCAAGTTCCCTAAATGGGCAGTGAACCTCATCAATTCTCAGATGTCTCATGGCTTGTGGAATGATTTTGAGGGAAATAGGAAGCTACACCTTGCTAATTGGGCCCTAGTCTCTATGAAAAAAGATTTTGGAGGCCTAGGCATACCTAACCTCCAAGAAATTAACATCTGTCTTCTAGGGTCTTGGATTAAAAGATCCTATGAGGAAGACCTGAAACCCTAGAAGCTTCTTATTGCCCATAAATACCTAGGAAATAAACCTAATATTTTTGTCCCTTCCTCCAACCCTAAGACCTCTAGATTCTGGAAAGGATTAAAATCTATTATGCATGCTGTGAAATTTGGCTACAGATGGAACATAGGGGATGGGAGCAGAACCAGGTTTTGGGAAAATAGTTGGTTTAGCACATCCCCCCTGGCAGTCCAATTTTGGCCTATTTACTCTGTCCGCAATGAGCTTAACTAAAGTGTCAATGAAGTTTGGGACGGTCAATGCCTAAAACTCTCTTTAACAAAAGCATTACCTTTACTGCCAAGCCGGATGCCCTGATTTGTCAACTGGACAATAAGGGGAAGTATTACTCTAGCTCCCTCTATCATGTTATCAACTTTAGAGGGGTTCAACCCGTGTTTATCCCTGCTGTCTAGAAATTGAGAGTTCCCCCTAAAATTCATGTATTTCTCTGGCTTCTCTCCAAAACCAAATTGATGACTAGGGATAACCTTAGGAAGAGACACATCATCAAACCCCTTGATTGTGTTTACTGCTTGGAACAAGAGTCTTGTTCTCACCTATTTTTTGAATGTATAGTTGCTAAACATCTCTGGGCCCACATTGAGGAATATTTCTCTAGTCAGATTGGCTCATCCTTCGAATCTGTCGCCAGATTCTGGATTGCTACCAAAAAGTGCTCAGTTTTAAACATTGTTAGCTCAGCTGTCCTTTGGTGCCTTTGGAAATATAGAAATGCTATGATTTTCAGTAACACCTCCTAGATTTCCATTCCACGGGTCTTGAGGTTGATCAGGAACATGGTGAGGAACTGGGCGATTCTCTCCTCCTTATCGGACAAGGACAAGTTGATGAGCTTCATGGAAACCCTAACAAGATCCCTCCAGAAACAGTTGGCGATCACTTGTGGCTGAACAAGGCTCGACCTGCTCTCGGGCTGGACTCGTGGGCTCGTCTCAAGATCTCTGATGAAGATGATGGGCACCTGGCGCCGAAAAAGAGGGACATCCACCATGCTACGCCTTGCAGCCCGGTGTCTCTGCTTGCTTACTGGTCGCCGCAGGCTGACACGGCCCCTCGGCTGAAGACCATGAAGGCTTCGCTGGACCCTCCTTGTGTCATTTGAGTGCTCTATCCGCTCTGCCTTTGGCACCACTTGGGTGATTTGTGTTATTCAGAGAACTTGTTCATCCACCCCCCCTAGTTTGTAGCTTTTCTACCTTTGCTTTCGAACTGATCTTTGAGCTGCTGTATCAGAATATGTTGTGGTTTCGTTCTCAGCAATGGAACCGGGGAGATGCTCCCTGTTTTTCTAAAAAAAATATTTCATATGTTATTATATATTGTTTTTATTGTCATCATATATTTAACAGATACTTACATATGTAAGAAAACAATATCCCACATCTTATCCACCGTTGGCCAGGCCATCCCTCCACCCCTCCACACCTCCTGTTCTTCTCCACCGACTGCCAAACCACACCGCACTAGAACCAGTTAACCCTCGTACACCTCTCCGTCTGCGACAATACTCCCGCGTCTTCCCATCACCGACTCGTTGCTGTCCGGGGCCTCGCCGTTGTCCACCACCTTGGATACGCTCGGCGCGGCGTGGTCAACGTGGTCAAGGAACGACACCATCGGAAGTAGATTGTGCGTGGAGAGGCTGACAGCTGGGTCCACGACCACACACAAGGAAATGCCTCCTTATTATGCGCAAAATAATGATTCCTCCACCTGACATCTGGGACCCACCGGAAGGGCCTCTGTATTTTGCGAAATAAAGTGCCCCCCGCTGACATGTCGGACCCACCAGCTATCTTCACACGCAAGGAAGTGCCTCCTTATTACGCACAAAAAAAATGAATATTCCCCCTGCCAGCTGGAACCCAACATAGTGGGAGGCTGACTTGTGGGCCTACCAAGTTGACGGGGACGGAGGGCTTTGTCAACTTAGTCAATATGAACGATTCTAGCTCCTGTTATCGTACGATGTTCATCCAACGGCCATAGTGCTTCTTCAACCTCTGGTCTTCTTGCTCCAGCCGCCCAAACCAGCGCCGGTCGTGCCGAGTGCTCCTGCCTCCCGTGGCCGGCTGTGATGCCGCGGAGGCCTCACCACCCCCTACTACTCCCACCGCTGGCTAGGCCATCCCTCTACTCACCCACACCCCCCGTTATTCTGCGGCGACATCAGCCTCACACCGCAGCCGAACCAGTGAACCCTCGTACTCCTCTTCGCGTGGGCATCCACTGCTGCGTCTTCCCCGGCTCCGAGTCGTCCCCTTCCTAGTCCTCGCCGTCATCCACCGCCCTGGTGCTCTCGGCGCGGCGTGTCAACGACCGACTTCCATCGGAAGAGTACTGTGCGTGGAGAGGCTGACAGCTGGGTCCACGGCAGCCGCAAGGAAGTGCCTCCTAATTACGTGGAAAATAATTATTCCTCCACCTGACATCAGGGACCCACCAGACGGGCCACCAGTATTTTGCGAGAAAAATCGTTTCCCCCTGACTGGTGGGACCCACCGGACGGGCCATCGTATTTGGTGAAAAAAATGTTCCCCCCGCTGTCAGCTCGGACCCACCGGAAGTGCCTCCTTATTACGCACAAAAAAATGAATACTCACCCGGCTAGCTGGGACCCACCTTGCTGGGAGGCTGACCTGTGGGCCTACTAAGTTGACGGGGACGAACGGCTTTGTCAACTTAGTCAATATGAATGATTCTAGCTCCAGTGACTGTACGATGTCCATCCAACGGCCGTAGTGCTTCTTCAACCTCTGGTCTTCTTGCTCCAGCCGCCCAAAGCAGCGCTGGTCGTGCCGCATGCTCCTGCCTCCCGTGGCCTGCTGTGCTGCCGCAGAGGCCTCACCGCCCCCTACTATTCCCACCGCTGGTCAGGTCCTGCGGCGACGGCAGCCTCACACCGCAGCCGAACCAGTGAACCCTCGTAGTCCTCTCCGCGCGGGCTTCCACTGCCGCGTCGTCCCTTTCCTAGGCCTCGCCGTCGTCCACCGCCGTGGTGCTCTCCGTGCAGCATGGTCAACGTGGTCAAGGAACGACTTCCATCGGAAGAGTACTGTACATGGAGAGGCTGACAGCTGGGTCCATGGCCACAGCTCGGTTTTTTTGTGATTTGACAAGTAAGTCGCTTTGCCAGGCCTGTTGGGATACAAATCTTTCAAGACGAGGAGAGCTTTCATTCGGCTGGCTGAGAAAATGGCCCATCAGTAATGATAAATGGGTAGTACATTTTTAAAACACATCAAACCGGCAATTAGTTTGAAATATCTTTTTTTCATTTCAAGATTTTAAATTACATTAATTTTTATGCGTGGAGAATTTGTTGGATTTTATATTGATATACATTTATTTTTAAAATCAGTTTGAATGTGATTCGAAATTTCGGGATTAAAAACAGTTCGGACCGCACAAAAATATGCAAAATTTCGTATAATTTTTTAACGTTGCCACAATATGGGCTGCAATGCTAACAAAAAGAATATGGGCTCCAAAAAAACCTTAAGAATTAGCAAATGGGCTGTAAATTATTAGAAATAATGGCAGATGGGTTGTATGTTGTTTTCCACAGATTTGAGGCTTTCCTAAAAAAAAGGTTGACGCACAAGCACTGATTGTTGGATGTCCATCCAACGGCCGTCGTGCTTCTTCAATCTCTGCTCTTCCTGCTCCAGCCGCTCAAACAAGCGCCGGCGGGACTGCCTGCTCCCTCCTCCTCGTGGTCGGTTGTACTGCCGCGCAGGCCTCACCACCTGACCGTACTACCATCGCTGGCCTAGCCATCGCTTTACTCACCCACACCTGCTGTTATTCTCCGATGACAGCAGACGAACCAGTAAACCCTCGTACAGTGGTACTCCCCTCCGCGTGGGAAACAACTGCCGAGTCTTCCCTGCCTCCGTTTCGTCCCCTTCCTAGGCCTCGCTGTCGTCCACCGCCCTGGTGCTCTCGGCGTGGCGTGGTCAACATGGTCAAGGAACGACTTCCATCGGACGTGGACTGCACGTGGAGAGGCTGACAGCTGGGTCCATGGCCGCAGCAAGGAAGTGCCTCCTTATTACGCGGAAAATAATGTTTCCTCCACCTGACACCTGGGACCCATCGGACGGGCCACTGTATTTCGCGAAAAAAACGTTTCCCCCTGACTGCTGGGACCCACGAGCTACATCTTCGCACGCAAGGAAGTGCATCCGGGCAAAGAAAACCAAAACGATTCGCCCCCCTGACTGCTAGGACCCACCAGCCCCCCGACTGCTGGGACCCACCAGCTACATCTTCGCACGCAAGGAAGTGCGTCCGGGCAAAAAAAGTGATTCGCCCACTGACTGTTGGGACCCACCAGCTACACTTCGCAGGCAAGGAAGTGCCTGACAGTCGGGACCCACCTGGTCGAAGCATACGTAGCGTTGTCATTCTGGTCGCGAACGTGTACGTCCATACAGGTCGATGTAGAGGCGTGCACGTGTCGTAGTAGAGGCGCGCACGTGTCATAGTAGAAGCGCGCACATAGCATGTACGCGTACGTACAGCGGCCAGGGTGCAAGAAAGATAATACGGCCACGTATGTGTGCATACGGGCGGGGTCTCGACCGCCTACTCGCGCATACGTACGGCGAGGGCTCATTGACATGGCTGGGTCGGAACGGAGAAACAGCGTCGTCGTCGTGTTCATGGGGAGGCAACGGAATGCGTCGTGTTCATCGGGAGGCAACGCGGCTGGGTCGGAACGGACTGCGTGGTCGTGTTCATCGGGAGGGCTTGGACAGAAGAGGCGATGGAAACGAGGCTTGGCGTACCGCAGAATGGAGGAAACGGACCTCCTACGGTCGAAATGGGGGTCCTGTTGATCGGGAGGGGTGTGGCGTATTGCAGAACGGAGGAAACGGACCTCCAACGGTCGAAACGGGGGTCCTGTTGATTAGGAGGGGTGTGGCGTATCGCAAAACGGAGGAAACGGACCTCCTACGGTCGAAACGGGGGTCCTGTTGATCAGGAGGGGTGTGGCGTACCGCAAAACAGAGGAAACGGACTTGTGTTGGAGCGCTATGGTCGAAACGGGGGTCCTGTTCATCGGGAGGGGTGTGGCGTACCGCAAAACGGGACTCCACGGGATACTGTTCATCTCCACCGTTGTTGGGGATATTACTACTGGGCATAAACCGGCCTACCTGGGCCGGGTTAACTTCATCTGTAGTCCAAGAGTGTTAAAGCCCAAGAAGATAGATGAGGGCCCAAGGCCGTAGTCGGTTCAACACTTCTAGCCGTAAACCGGCTTTGTATGTAAACTTGTATTGTAAGTTAGGAATAAGAAGAGACCAACCCGGGTACGAGTATGAACCGGTGATTGGGACTCTGTGAACCGACGGGCGTCACCCGTGTATATAAGGGGACGACCCGACAGCGGTTCAGGGACAGACAACCACAACTCGAGACTTAGGCGAAGCTTGTTTGCTCCCTAGTCATCGAAACCCCATCAATTCCATCACAACTAGACGTAGGCTTTTACCTTCATCGAAGGGGCCGAACTAGTATAAACTCTCTGTGTCCATGTGTCCGCTTTAACCCCTTCGAGTTAACCCGTTGCGATGGCTCCACGACTAAGTCCTTTTTCTAGGACATCTGCCGTGACAAAACCACGACAGTTGGCGCCCACCGTGGGGCTATCGCACGATGGTTTCAAGTTCTTGGAGGGCCGCTTCGAAGGACTCGAGGGATACGCTGTGGGCTGGATGACCAAGAGTCGTCGCGGCAAGATCTACATCGACGACGCAGGCTGGGGCCCCGAGGCCGGCTCGATTGAGTACGGGTACCGGGTCCCCTTTGGTGGCATACACGTTTTCATCAGCAAGATCGGTGAACCGGGCCCTGAGCAATACACCTGCACCGACCTCGTCGAGACAGCTCAGCGTGCGCGACCTGCCCGGGTTAGGCCGGCCGTGAAACGTGCCTTCGTGGGAGTCATCCATGGACGAAGTTATGAGGATGGATCGGGCTTCGGCGTCGAAACCGTCATTTACTGTGGCAACGAGTCGTCAACCGGAGAAACTGAGTCTTTGTATCAGCTACAAGATGGCCGGATTGGGGGTTGTTCCGATGGCGACAGTATTCCGGACCCCTCTGATCTGCCCAACCGGGTTGGAATATTCATCGCTGGTACACAAGCAGCGCTTCATTCATCGACTGTCGCGGCGATGGTTTCCGGTTCAGCAGCGGCAACGGCTGCCGGGGCAGGAGGCTCTGTGCGCCCGCCGGCTCAAGTTTTATCAGATCTGTTCGATGCGTTGGTTGCGCTCATGGCAGAGGCTAACCCGGCGGATCAGGACGCTCACAACACAGAGATTGCAAAGGTGAGGGAGCAGATCACTCAGACCAAAGCGGATTTAGCAGCCGAAGAGGTCAGGATGACTGCAGAACGGGCCGCTTTGGACGCGCAAGCTTACAGGCTCATGCTTGACCAGAACGCATCACAGGAAGTCATGAGGAGGAAGTACCGATCTCGGTTGCCTTCAGTTTTCGAAGCAAGAGACCTCTTCAACACCCCTGGAGCGGGAACCAGTAATCCGCCGGTGGTAAACCGGGCGGAGGCACCTGGGACGGGCGCGCCGGTCCAGCCCCGCTTAATAGATCTGCCCCGTCATAATACTGGTGTACCGCAGGCTGTACCCACACCTCCGGGTCATTACTCCAATCCGCTGGATAACCTTGTTGCAGCTGCGGCACGGTTGGAGGCCATTCCAGCTGAAGGTGATTCATTGCAGGTGATAGAGACGCGCCGGGTCAAGGAGCTCCTTAGGACGGCTTTGGTCCAACAGGAAGCGTATTCATACAGCCGCGACCGGATTCATTCTACCCCACGTCCAAGTCGGAGTTATAGCAGGCATATGGAAGAACCAGCTGTGTCAAGTAATGCACGGCGTGGAGCGCCCCGTGGGAACAATCCGGCCGGTGGTGTCGATAATGCTCAGGAGGTGGTGGACCGGGCCCAAGCGTGCAGGGAGGCTGAGTTAGCGGCACAGCATCAAGCTCGTCAGCTTACGCCGGTTCGTCCGACCACCTTGGTTGAGCCTGGGCTTACTTCTAGCGCATTGGGGGTGCCTTGCCTTGTCCCCGCTTTACGCAATGTGCGCCTGCCTAAGGATTTCAAGGGCCCGCGCAAGGTACTGAACTACACGGCGGATCAACCTCCAGAGACATGGGTGGAGAGCTATGAGATGGACATGGAGATGCTTGATGTGGATGATGCGACGTGTGCAAAGTATTTCACCGTGATGCTTGAAGGGACAGCCCGTACCTGGTTAAAGAGCTTACCGGCCAATTCTATCAGTTCATGGGCCCAGTTACGAGCCCGGTTCATCAATAATTTCAAAGACACGTGTAAGCAGCCTATGTCGATAGTGGATTTAGCTGCCTGTGTCCACGAGGAAGGAGAATCACTCATTGGGTGCGCCGGGTCTCACAAGTTTTGCATTCATCAGACCGCATCAACGCTGACACCGTAGTTATAACCTTGGAAGGCAATTGCCGGTTTGGACCCCTAAAGTTGAAGTTAGGGCGGATGAAGCGCCACTGCACTGACATGGGGACTCTCATGGCCGCTTTGGTAAAGTATGCTGATTCTGATAGTACCAAGGATCCCGAGTCTGATGATGAAAAGACAGGGAAGGGAAAGAAGAACGGCAACTCCAAAGGTCAGCAACATCACTCAGCAGGTAATGGTGGCGGAGGCAAGCGTAAAGCGGATGGCAACATGGACTTTGTGGCTAATACTAACGCGCAGGACAAGGGCCAGCGACGTAAGGGTAAATCGCAGAATCGCAGTGGAGCGCCCAGTCCTAATCCAGACCGCCTGAATTATCTATTGAACCAGCCCTGTCCGAAGCATGGGACGAAGGAGGTGCCAGCAAACCACCTTTGGAAGGATTGCTACATTATGCAGGAGTTCAAGAGCTCTAATGCTTTCCGGTATGATCCCAGCTCCGTCGGTGGCTCTGGATCCGGGCCGGGTTACGGTGGAGGAAATTCCGGTTCAGGATTTAATGGTAATCCGGGCGGACATAACGATCAGAATAATCAGAATAACCAGGGTGGTTACAGTCAGCAATAGCAGCAGTCGGGTTACCAGAGCAACCCAAAGCAATTGAATAGTGGGCAATATCACGTATTCACCACTAGCTTGTACAAGCGAGACCGGAAGGTCCAGAAGCGGGCAGTTAATTCTGTTGAACCGGCCGTGCCCCGGTATCTACGCTGGTCAGAACAGCCAATCCTATGGAGTAAAGAGGATCACCCTCCCCAGGTTGACAATCCGGGCCAACTAGCTTTGGTGGTGGCGCCTCAGGTGGGAGGTTATAAGTTCACCAAGGTACTCATGGATGGGGGTAGCAGTATCAATATCCTATACTATGAGACCTTCCGTCGTATGGGGCTAATGGATAAAGATCTCAGACCGTCGAATACGGTTTTCCATTGTCTGGTACCTGGCAAGTCAGCATACCCCATTGGTAAGATAGCGCTGGAAGTGGCCTTTGGAGATGATCATGATTCTAGATCAGAGACGCTGACGTTTGAGGTGGTAAAAATCCAAAGCCCGTATCACGCCCTGTTTGGGCGACCGGCCTATGCCAAGTTCATGGCACGGCCCTGTTATGTGTACTTGCAGCTCAAGATGCTGGGTCATAAGGGGACTATAACGGTTCACGGAAGCCGTAAGGTCGCTTTGGAATGCGAAGAAGGAGATGCGGCTTACGCAGAGTCGGTTTGTGCCACTGAGGAGCTGAAGTATTACAAGGACAATGTTGATCCGGCAGATATGACTCCTTTGAAGAAGCCTACCACGGAGCATGATCCGGCCCTGAAGTTCACATCGGCAGCTGAGACTAAGCTTGTTGACTTCGTACCTGGCGATTCGTCCAAGCAGTTCAGCATCAGTGCCAATTTGGATCCGAAATAGGAAAGCGCGCTCATCGAGTTCATCCGTGAGAATCGGGACATCTTTGCATGGAAGCCTTCTGACATGCCAGGTGTACCGAGGCGACTCGCTAAGCACACTCTTAATGTGGAGATCCACGTCGTTGCCCCGCTCCACCCCGCCACTCCCGACCGACGCCGCCCACTCTATCCTCACCGCCGCGCCGCGCCGAGCGCCTTGACGCCCTCGCCGCTGCCGGAGACCCACCGGAGCCGCCGCCCCGTCGATGACCGAGACGCCGCCGCCGTCTTCCGCGTCACCGGCGACCTCCACGCCGCGGTAACTGCCGCCTCTCCCTCTCGTCCGTCCGATCCGAGATCTACGGTTACGATTAGATCTATAGTTTTTTATTTCAACCGTTCTTCTTAAGTAGTGAACGTTCGTTGTTTTAGTCCTTCCTGCGAACGGTTTTCATCTTGTAAGCCTCTGCAGCGAACGTTCGCTGGATAAGATTTGTTTTTTTCTTTTTCTGTTTAAAATTCCGGCCAGGGGCCTATCTGTGATGATTTTCTTTACAGATTAGTCCCTGTACTTCAAACGACCACATCTTTTTACTTGTTAGTCCAAATTCAACGAAACCAACGCCCACTTCTTCGTTATGATCTCCTCTATCCAGTAAAACAACTTGAACATGTTTTTGAAAGTTTTAAAATTTGAATTTGACTAGATTTGAATTCAAACTTCGTTTGATCATAACTTGAGTTTCGTAACTCTGTTTTAGTCGATTCTTTTTGCTATTCAAAGCTCTTGACCTAAATTTTCTGATAAGGCCAAATTCATATAATTTTGGTACTGTTAGAAATTGTTTTATGTTGCAAGAGTTATTTTCTTGGTTTTGATGTTCTCCGAATCGTCTTCTTCGTTCTCTCTGATCCTTTGAGTGATTGCTTGTGTGTGGTTACTATTGCTTGCTTACGATAGATTGACCGGAGTGTGACGAGTAGAACTACCAAGAGTTTTGAGTGTGAATCATCTTCATCAACATTGCAGGCAAGTTCACACTTTGATCATATCCATTTCATACCCAGTTTTATTGCATTAGATCAATCCTCAAACATTGCATGATTAGGATGTAATTAAATTGTGGGATGGGAAGTAGTTGAGGTAGTACCTATTACCTGTTCATTATCAAACCTTTGGGAGTTACTATTACGCTATGCTTATGTTGCCATGCTATGCTAGTAGACGTGGATTGGGTGAGTGATATCCATGACAGATGTGAGTTTGTTAATTTTAATGGTTTACTTAAGGTGGCAACTTAAACACACATCTGGGTGGATTGAGGCACCTGGGGTTTCCAGGACTTGCCTGTTTTTCTTTTGGACCGCCACCCAGGCTCAAAGGGATCATAAGATTATTCGTGCTAGAAACTTCCGTGTGCAGCCACAAGCCATTATGGGCTCTGGCATAGTTGATTAAGTAGTGCGAACTCTTATAGTGGTAGACTAGCAGATGTAGGGGATGTAGGTGTATTAGTCTACCCATCGTAAGGTGCTAGCGCTTCTGAAAGACTATGTCTCGGTCATGCGTTTCTCAAACACCATGTAGTGCGAGAAACCAAACGGAGGCGATCGAGTCTTGTGGGGAAAAGTGCGCAAACCTCTGCAGAGTGTACAAACTAATCATGATTAGCCGTGTCCCCAGTTATGGACAACTTGAGTATCTAGTTCTTGGATTATCCTGTTGATCTCATCATGTTACTTCTAAATTAATATTCTTGGGTTATTGATGATTACTTTTAATTGGGATTGAGAATGCTGTCAACCATTCTCAATGTTTAACAACCACCATGATAGTTAAATAAATTTATTCCTTTGCAGTAGGGAAAAAATGGCTTTTCGCAAAAACATTATAACCATAGAGCTTTTCCACCAGCCATATATGCATGTAGTGATAGCCATTGTTTATCATTTTCTCTATGGTGTGAATTTGCCAGTACATTCAATGTATTGACCTGTTTCGGGCTGCAACGTCTCATGTTGCAGGTTTCTTACGACGAGTAAGTGATACGTTAGGGTTATGATTTCCTATACTCAACTTTGCCGTTGGTGTTGATGGGAATCCACAACCTTGTTGCTTCCGCTATATGGATTGAGGTTATAGTATTTACGTTACTTTATACATGTGATTTACCTCTGTTATAAATCCTCGAGTACTGTGTGTGTCAGCATACCGATCCAGGGATGACACGAAAGCACAGAGACTTGATCCATTCGGGTCGGGTCGCTACACTTCAGCAGTTTCAATCTTCTTGGTCAAAGCGGTTTTCTCAGTGGCCCAATCCGCCTGCTCTTCTTGAAGCCCTCCTTCAGCTGTTCCATGACGCTTAAAGCGCTGGTCAACTCCTCTTTCGCTTTGGAGGTTTCAGCTTGTTGGGATTTTAAGTTTTCTTGAAGATCGGCGAGTTGATTTTCTTTGGTCTTCAGCTCAGCCTGCATTCAGACAGTTATATGGTTTAACAAACGATATAGGAATTGAAGTACCAACCACATAACGAGTTATGCACTTGGTACTTGGGGGCTAATGCCTATTTGATCTACAACTGTCAACTGATTGCAAAGTCCCAAGCTCAATACAAGTATTCAACTTGGCACTTGGGGGCTAATGGCTATTTGCTCAAATAAGTTCTGATGCTGCTATATTCAATTACTTAAAGTCCCGGTTTAACTACATTAAGTTGAACCGGCCCTTGGGGGCTACATCAGTGAAATTCGAAGCATTCAGGTTTATATTAATAAGTCCCGGTTTAACTACATTAAGTTGAACCGGTCCTTGGGGGCTACATTAGCACATTCTGAAGTATGCAGCTTTATATTTCATAAGTCCTGGTTTGAAAGAATATTACAAACCAGCCCTTGGGGGCTAGGAGAATCAGCAAGATTAAAAAAATATACAAGCAGGAAGAGGCATATGGAAGTTACCTCAAATTTCTCCATCATGTTCACTAGGCCAGCTTCATAATCGCGACTGGTATACAGCTGGTTCAGATAACCAGAATGAAGACCTTGAGTATTCAGAATAGCATAAGTCGCCAAATCGACATTCCACTTGCCCTTGCCCATTGCGGCAAATTCGTCCTTGGCAGTATGTTTGGACAAAGCGACATGATTGCTTGGTTCGGTATGACCAACACCAGTGATAACAACTTCATCGTCCTGGGCGTCACCGGTTTGCACTGTGGCTGTCGGTTTACCAGTAGCCTTGGATGGACTTGTGGATTTTTCAATCCGAATGGGACTTCTAAGCTGGTCAGCAGGACCGGAGGCATTAACAGGCCTTTCTTCAGCAATAAAAACTTCATCCTGCACTAGTGGGTCATTGGGCACGTCTTCACGGATGGCCGCTTCAACATCTGGGGTGTTGCCCGGTTCAGGGGCAGTTTCTTCTTCGGCCGCTTTATCCAGGCGAGCCTTCTTGCTCGACCTAGGTTTGGCCCTGAAAGGAGTAGCAAAATAAAAAACAGTATAGGTTGCAAGATACCATACCAGGAATATTATGATAACTGCAAGCTTACCCAAGCATGGTTTTAAGAGGTGGCAGCTGAGTACTGGTTGACTCTCTAGAGGATGAGTGGGAGGTAACCTGATAATCGGAGTCAGATGGGTTAAGCGGTTGACGAAAACAGCCTGCTTTAGGACAAGTACTAACAAGCAAATTAGAGACCTCTGAACGGCGTCTCCGAACTGGATTGTTCGGTAAACCGGCGGAGATAACTACCTGGCCGCTGTGCCGAGTTGTGCGGCGTGCTTCGTGCTGTTGGGTCTTCATAAGAAATTTGGGATCCAAGTAAGCAAGAGGATGAGAAAATTTAACTTTCCGGTTTGCCTGACGGATTTTTAGTGAAGGCAGAAGGTTCGAATCAAAAGAGAGAGTAATTACCTCTGCATCATCAGCATGGCTAGCTTCAGCATCATCCTGACAAATATTATCATCAATAAGGTGTGTAAAAAGCAAGCCAAGTGAATCAAGTTCTACCTCAAGGTCCGGATTACCCACATCGTCATCAGCGGGCGGATCAGAGGATGCAGTGGTTTTCCTCTTATGAGCAGGTTTCTTAAGGACTTTTGTCTTGGGCCGGGTCGGTCTTTCCGGTTTGTCTGCTTTCTCCTGCGGGAGCTTCTTGCGCCAAAACGGATCATCGCCCTGCTTCAACAGATATTGGTGTCAAATAATAAGCAGATGTAATAATATCAGAGTTAATGAAAGGGGAATTTCAGACTTACAGCTGGCGGTTTGTTGGTGGCGCAGAAAGGAAGCAGGCCGGTTCGGGCGCAGACGTATTCCGGTTCGTTCAAAATTTTCTTCACAGCTTCTGTGACTTCTTCGTCAGTAAGCTGGATGTTCACGTGTCGCAGTGGGTGGTTAACACTGCCCGTATATTCACACATCAAACCGGAGCGTTGACTGAGGGGCAGTACGCTCTAGGATATCCAGCAACGAGCGAGATCAAATCATGTTAAACCGTTGGCCATAAAGGCTCTGAGCTTGGACAGTTGGGGAGCATATTTACTCCTCTCTTTGGCAGTCAACCTCTGTGGAAAGGGGTGCGTGTTGCTAAGCCGTTCCGGACGAAAACCAGGCAAGGGATTTTCATTAGCAGGGGAGGTGTCTTTGCAGTAGAACCATGTTTGATTCCATTCTTGGGGATGGTTGTGCAGTTTTGCGTGAGGATAAGTAACCTCTTTCCACTTCTGAATCGCCATACCACCCAATTCCATATTGGAACCATCAGTAAATTCTGTGCGGCGGTTTAGTTGGAAACAATCTCGGAATAACTCGACTGTGGGTTCCTCTTGAAAGAACACCTCACAGAGCACATGGAAATGGCATATGTTGGTGACAGATTTGGGGCTAGTATCTTGCGGACGAAGTTGGAAGTTGGCCAAGACATCCCGGTAGAATTTTGAACCGGGCGGATTAAAACCTCGGGCTAAGTGATCCGCAAAAACTACAACCTCTCCTTCTTGAGGTGTGGGAGGACATTCTTTGCCTGGGATCCTTTTGCTAGGACATCTGCCGTGACAAAACCACGACAACCGTCCACCCCCTCCAGCCTCCACGAGCTACTGTTCATCCACCGTCGACCTCCTCCAGCCTCCACGGGCTCCTGTTCATCCAGCCTCCACCGCGCGCTACTCCACCGGCTACTGTTCAACCACCCCTCCACCATCTACTGTTCATCCAGCCCTCCACACCACAGGGTCCTATTCAACCACCCCTCCACGGGCACCCCTCCACCGTCTACTGTTCATCCTGCCCTCCACAGGGTGGTCCTATTCATCCAGCCCTCCACGAGGTCCTGTTCATCCAGCCCCAACCGGCTCGATCGATCGGGGTCTTGTTCATCCAGAGGCAACACCACGGGGTCCTGTTCATCCACCCCCACCGGGAACTGTTCATCCAACCCCCCCCCCCCCCCGCAACGCTCACTGTTCATCTAGAGGCAGCATCGATCGGCTCCAGTTAGCAGCAGTAGCGAAGGAATCACTCGATCGAGTTCACTTAACAACCATCAATCGATCGCTCGGGTTCAGTAATGTGTAGCTTGCAGTGCAATCGCTCGGGTTCAGTTAGAGCCCAACGCCTCGCTCGGGTTCAGTTAGAGCCAACGCCTCGCACACACGCGCGTACGTGTACGAGAGAAACGCGCATTGCTCGGCCCCCGACCTCCCACCGTAACCGGGAACTCCCCAAAATTTTCCTCCCCCTCGCTTCTACCACAGTTTTTTCTGTCATGGACGGCCCAAAGAATGTCATGCAGCTGCGTCTCCGGCCCTCCAAGGACGAAAAGCCCATTTTCTGTCATGATTTTTTGTCATAGAAGTAGGAGCCCACCACATCTATGATGATACCGGGTTTTGTCACATTTGTCATCATAGAAGTGTCATATGTATGACAGAAAAAAAAAATTGTTTGGCCCAAAATGTCATGGATGTGTCTTTTTTTTGTAGTGCATGCTGTGATGTGATATGGTCAAGACATGATGCTATATTTTATTGTATGAGATGATCATGTTTTTGAACGGAGTTATCGGCAACTGGCAGGAGCCATATGGTTGTCGCTTTATTGTATGCAACGCAATCCCCCTGTAATTGCTTTACTTTATCACTAAGCGGTAGCGATAGTCGTAGAAGCAATAGCTGGAGGGATGACAATGATGCTACGATGGATATCAAGGTGTCGCGCCGGTGACGATGGTGATCATGACGGTTCTTCGGAGATGGAGATCACAAGCACAAGATGATGATGGCCATATCATATCACTTATAATGATTGCATGTGATGTTTATCCTTTATGCATCTTATTTTGCTTTGATTGACGGTAGCATTATAAGATGATCTCTCACTAAATTTCAAGGTAAAAGTGTTCTCCCTGAGTATGCACCGTTGCCAAAGTTCGTCGTGCCGAGACACCACGTGATGATCGGGTGTGATAAGCTCAACGTTCATCTACAACGGGTGCAAGCCAGTTTTGCACACGCAGAATACTCAGGTTAAACTTGACGAGCCTAGCATATGTAGATATGGCCTCGGAACACTAAGACCGAAAGGTCGAGCGTGAATCATATAGTAGATATGATCAATATAGTGATGTTCACCATTGAAAACTACTCCATTTCACGTGATGATCGGTTATGGTTTAGTTGATTTTGATCACGTGATCACTTAGATGATTAGAGAGATGTCTATCTAAGTGGGAGTTCTTAAGTAATATGATTAATTGAACTTAAATTTATCATAAACTTAGTACCTGATAGTATTTTGCTTGACTATGTTGTTGTAGATAGATATCCCGTGCTGTTGTTCCATTGAATTTTAATGCGTTCCTTGAGAAAGCAAAGTTGAAAGATGATGGTAGAAATTACACGGACTGGGTCCGTAACTTGAGGATTATCCTCATTGTTGCACAGAAGAATTACGTCCTGCAAGCACCGCTGGGTGCCAGGCCTGCTGCAGATGCAACTGCGACGTTAAGAACGTCTGGCAGAGCAAAGCTAATGACTACTCGATAGTTTAGTGTGCCATGCTTTGCGGCGTAGAACCGGGACTTCAACGACGTTTTGAACGTCATGGGGCATATGAGATGTTCCAGGAGTTGAAGTTAATATTTCAAGCAAATGCCCGGATTGAGAGATATGAAGTCTCCAATGAGTTCTATAGCTGCAAGATGGAGGAGAATAGTTCTGTCAGTGAACATATGCTCAAAATTTCTGGGTATAACAATCACATGATTCAACTGGGAGTTAATCTTCCGGATGATAGTGTTATTGACAGAATTCTTCAATCACTGCCACCAAGCTACAAGAGCTTCGTGATGAACTATAATATGCAAGGGATGGATAAGACAATTCCCGAGCTCTTCGCAATGCTAAAGGCTGCGGAGGTAGAAATCAAGAAGGAGCATCAAGTGTTGATGGTCAACAAGACCACTAGTTTCAAGAAAAAGGGTAAAGGGAAGAAGAAGGGGAACTTCAAGAAGAACGGCAAACAAGTTGCTGCTCAGGAGAAGAAACCCAAGTCTGGACCAAAGCCTGAGACTGAGTGCTTCTACTGCAAACAGAGTGGTCACTGGAAGCGGAACTGCCCCAAGTATTTGGCGGATAAGAAGGATGGCAAGGTGAACAAAGGTATATGTTATTGATGTGTACCTTACTAGAGCTCACAGTAGCACCTGGGTATTTGATACTGGTTCTGTTGCTAATATTTGCAACTCGAAACAGGGACTATGGATTGAGCGAAGATTGGCTAAGGATGAGGTGACGATGCGCGTGGGAAATGGTTCCAAAGACGATGTGATCGCCTTCGGCACGCTACCTCTACATCTACCTTCGGGGTTAGTTTTAGACCTAAATAATTGTTATTTGGTGCCAGCGTTAAGCATGAACATTATATCTGGATCTTGTTTGATGTGACACGGTTATTCATTTAAATCTGAGAATAATGGTTGTTCTATTTATATGAGTAATATCTTTTATGGTCATGCACCCTTGAAGAGTGGTCTATTTGTATTAAATCTTGATGGTAGTGATACACATATTCATAATGTTATGGCCAAAAGATGCAGAGTTGATAATGATAGTGCAACTTATTTGTGGCACTGCCGTTTAGGTCATATTGGTGTAAAGCGCATGAAGAAACTCCATATTGATGGACTTCTAGAATCACTTGATTATGAATCACTTGGTACTTGCGAACCATGCCTCATGGGCAAGATGACTAAAACGCTGTTCTCCGGAACAATGGAGCGAGCAACAGATTTATTGGAAATCATACATACTGATGTATGTGGTCCGATGAATATTGAGGCTCGCAACGGGTATCTTTATTTTCTCATCTTCACAGATGATTTGAGCAGATATGGGTATATCTACTTAATGAAACCTAAGTCTGAAACATTTGAAAAGTTTAAAGAATTTCAGAGTGAAGTGGAAAATCATCGAACAAGAAAATAAAGTTTCTACGATCTGATCATGGAGGAGAATATTTGAGTTACGAGTTTGGTCTACATTTGAAACAATGCGGAATAGTTTCGCAACTCACGCCACCCGGAACACCACAGCGTAATGGTGTGTCCGAACATCGTAATCGTACTTTACTAGATATGGTGCGATCTATGAGCTCCGATGAAGCGAGAGGACGTGATGCAAGGCTCCTGGTCCATTTTCGTGGATGGGAAACATCCATCTCTAGCAGTGGACGACGCGGTCTTGGTAGGCGCTCCGGCATGGTGGAGGATGGTGGCAATGGATGGGGTGGAGGACGGCGGCGATGGATGGGGTGGCGTATGTAGGAGGCTGGTGTGGGGATGGTGTTCTAGTGCGGATGGTGTATGAATGAGAAAATGGAGGGAGAGGTATGGGGAACCATGTTTTTGGGAAACGCATGTCTGAAATATGGGACAGTTACGAACTTAGCCCCCGTTTAAAATTTGGATGTCTCGTCGGTTGGGGATAGGACGGTAATCTCGCATCTCCCCAATATTTTCCTAGAGCGATTTCGGGCGAGGAGAGGGTGTTTTGACACCCACGGTTGGCGCCCATAGTGTATGAACGGGGCTAACGGGTAGGGCGGTTGTATCACGTATGAGTGAAGTTACAAACCTGCCCCTATTGAAAATATTTGCCAACATCGATTTCGGCCGAGTCGAGTTTGTTTTTCCGCCCACCGTGTATGAATGGGGAAATGGAGGGAGAGACAGAGGTCTTTCGAACGAGCCTGAATCAAATGTGTTTTTTCGCCCATGTTTGGCACCCACCATGTCGTAATGGGCTCAGAGGCGGTCGTGTCACGTCTAATTGAAGTTAGTAACCTACCCCTATTGAGAGCAGTGGAAATCAGGCCGATGGATTGTCCGTGTAAGGGGTAGATAGTAATTTCCATCTCCCAAACACTAGCTTCGGGCAGCCGACGTGGGGGTGGACATTTTGCCGCTTCTTTTGAATTTTGGGACAATAAGCATCCATGTTTACCCTGGCAACTAAATTCGAATCCATTTTGTATTCCTATACGAATCTTTATAAATCATTCTATGTGTTTTTATATATCTTCAAAAGCACGACAAAGATGTATTCCACTGTCATATATGAATATGATTCACAAATGCCGGTACTCGAATTCAGAAGCTAGAATCCAGTTTAAGGTGAATTCGAATATTTGAAACCACTTTATGTCCAACTCAAGTGTCACACGCAGCATAATGTGTACTCCTATTTAGATATGTACACAAGCGATGTCTCAAGATTCAAAATACCGAGTAAATCAACCAATAATGTACAAAACTAACACACATATAAACACTTATAGACTATATGGATCAATAATATCAACTAACATACACAAGCCAGGCTGCTGTACTTTTTTTTGCTAGAAGAGCATCCTTTGTTTAGCAAACCTAGTACAGAATCTTGGCCCTTTCAAATGCATGCCACTTAAGGACCATCCATACTACTATTATTGTTGAATGCACATTCAGCCCGATTGGCATATTTGTAGGTCTGGCACAGCAATCAAAATGAAATGTCTCAGAGTCTTACCAATTAATAAAGACTTGTGCTCAAAATAAATTACAAACCAAAAAACAAAAAACAATTATTACATGATCTCTAAAACAAATGGTTTGATCAATTACATGAACAAACAACACAAAGGTTATTAAATGATGGAGAGAACACTTCACCTCTGATTTACGAAGTGGGAATTTAATTTCCTTTTTTCCTTCAGGACCTTAACAATGCGGTCAGTCTTAGCTTGCTTCGTTTTGAAATCCACAAAATATTTAATGGTTATCTTGAGTACTGCTTGTGATTGTGTTGTATGCTTCCTCAACATGGCAACTTCATCTCTAATTGCAGAAGCAGAATCTCTTTCTACCAATAGTCTAGCCTCTAGAGCATCAGCACTTGGCAATTCATGCTGCACGATTGGGCCGGTGCCACTGTTGTGGCATGATACAACGTCCATGGGGACCTCGCTCTTTGATCTTGGGCTAACCTATTTTGCCATTAAAGTTCCGATTCGATTCCAAAAAGTTGAAGTTAGCAAAACATCTCAACTAGGAGTTATAACAGCAAACCAGTTAAACAAACAAGGAATTAAAGAGTTTCAATTGGATGCTGAAAAGTAGTTATTAACATCATTGTAACCAGTTGCAGCAGCAAAGCAGTTAAACAAACAAGTTTTGCAGAAGGTACCTGTTTTGGCATTGGAGTTTCTCTTGGATCCTGAAAAGTTGAGTAGCCACTAACGTGATTAGAGCAACCGGTTGCAGCAGCAAAGCAGTTAAACAAACAAGTTTTGCAAAAGGAACCTGTTGTGGCATTAGAGCTTCTCTTGGATCCTGAAAAGTTGAGTAGTCAGTAACTTGATTAGAGCAACAAGTTACAGCAACAAACCTGTTACACAAATATATTTTTGAAAATGTACGTTTTGTGCAATTGGACTTCCAATTGGATCCTGAAAACTTGAAGTTGGTAAGATGATTACAGCAACAACTTACAACAGCAAACAAGGTAAACAAGGAAGTTTCTGAAAACATACCTGTTGTGCCAATGGAGTTTCAGTTGGATCCTGCAAACTTGAATGTTAGCAATCATAAATAAACTGTTGCAAGATGCATAAGAAACTAACATCAAACTAGTAAAACTAACTAGTTTTGACAACATATTTAATTACACATGAACTAGTAAAACTAACAAGTTCTTGGCAACATATTAAAGTAACAAGTCGGTACCGTTTACCAGCAACACAGATATCTGTAAATTTCTTTAATGTAAGCAAAATGATTCCAAAACACACACACACACACACACACACACACACACACACACACACACACACATATATATATATATATATAAGTTAAATAGAAGGTGTCCCTCATATAAACCTGACAGTTGTCTATCTATGAACATGCAAACATTACTAGTGCTACAAGTAATAACAGCAAACCATTTAAACAAACAGGGATCAGAACGTAAATTACACGGGAATTCTGTTGCACCCTAGAAGTACATATGACCAGCTATCTACGTGCTTAAGTAGCTATTTGAGTTCAGGCAAACAGGTAATTCTTAACGGCAAGTATCAAACACATAGATAGGCACAGTCTATAATAGGATTAACAGGCTATGGCATTATGTAATCAATAGCAAACTAAATTAAGCCAAGCAACGTAATTGAACAATTTTTCAATAAGTGGCTAACTAAAATTCTGAGAAGCGGGTAACTGAACTTACGCTATCTCTTTGTACAGGCACACTGCAACTTCTTTTTCGCTTAGAAGGTTCAATGAAGCAGTCCATGGCATCAGTTGCTTGGATACGTAGTCCCAATACTACTTTCATCCCACACTGCATTGGTAAGTCGAATGGTTAGTCTGATAAGATAGTGCGTCCTTGATAGTATGTTATATGAGGATGAGTTGTCAGACTAGTTGGAGCCACACACATCACACTGGCTTTTACTGTATATTTAATACGATTACGTTCGGCATATCGAGATCTAAGCAATCTACAATAGGATGAAAAGACCGGCATCCTTCACATTATTGGCGAACTCAGTTCATAGAAATAAGCAACTCAACCATTCTGTGGGTAAATCAAAAGCGCCACTGGAATATTTTTCACTACCCCAATCATACATGCAAAAAGGGGCGACGCCACCGTAGGGGCTGGTATGGGCGGCGGCCGTCTCGGGTGGCTGGGAAGTGTGAACCTAGTTTGAGTCATCCAAGTTGGCCCAGGCTAGTTTTGTTTGTCCCAACGCACGAGCAGGCAATGTAAAAAATGAAGAAAAACGTTTCAATTTGGTGTTGGAAATATGCCCTAGAGGCAATAATAAAAGCATTATTATTATATTTCCTTGTTCATGATAATAGTCTTTATTCGTGCTATAATTGTGTTATCCGGAAATCGTAATACATGTGTGAATGACAGACAACAACGTGTCCCTAGTAAGCCTCTAGTTGACTAGCTCGTTGATCAATAGATAGTCATGATTTCCTGACTATGGGCATTGGATGTCAATGATAACGAGATCACATCATTGGGAGAATGATGTGATGGACGAGACCCAATCCTAAACATAGCATAAGATCGCATAGTTCGTTTGCTAGAGTTTCCCAATGTCAAGTATCCTTTCCTTAGACCATGAGATCGTGTAACTCCCGGACACCGTAGGAGTACTTTGGGTGTGCCAAACATCACAACGTAACTGGGTGACTATAAAGGCATTCTACGGGTATCTCCGAAAGTGTCTGTTGGGTTGACACGGATCGAGACTGGGATTTGTCACTCCGCTTGACGGAGAGGTATAAACGGGCCCACTCGGTAATGCATCATCATAATGAGCTCAATGTGATCAAAGTGTTTGATCACGGGATCATGCATTACGGTACGAGTAAAGTGACTTGCCGGTAACGAGATTGAACGAGGTATTGGTATACCGACGATCGAATCTCGGGCAAGTAAAATACCAATTGACAAAGGGAATCGTATACGGGATTAATTGAATCCTCGACATCGTGGTTCATCCGATGAGATCATCGTGGAGCATGTGGGAGCCAACATGGGTATCCAGATCCCGCTGTCGGTTATTGACCGAGAGCCGTCTCGGTCATGTCTGCATGTCTCCCGAACCCGTAGGGTCTACACACTTAAGGTTCGGTGACGCTAGGGTTGTGAAGATATGTATATGCAGTAACCCGAATGTTGTTCAGAGTCCCGGATGAGATCCCGGACGTCACGAGGAGTTTCGGAATGGTCCGGAGGTAAAGAATTATATATAGGAAGTGCTATTTTGGCCATCGGGACAAGTTTCGGGGTTATCGGTATTGTACCGGGACCACCGGAGGGTCCCGGGGGGTCCACCGGGTGGGGCCACCTGCCCCGGAGGGCCCCATGGGCTGAAGTAGGAAAGGATCCAGCCCAAAGTGGGCTGGGGCGCCACTTCCCCAGGGCCCATGCGCGCCTAGGGGGGGAACCCTAAAGGGGGGCGCCCCCTTGCTTGGGGGGCAAGCCCCCCACCCCTTGGCCGCCGCCCCCCCTAGGAGATTGCATCTCCTAGGGCCGGCGCCCCCTAGGGGGCTATATATATGAGGGGAGGGGAGGGGGCAGCCGCACCCTTGCCCTGGCGCCTCCCTCTCTCTCTCCAACATCTCCTCCTCCTCCGTAGAGCTCGGCGAAGCCCTGCCGGAGTACTGTAGCTCCACCCTCACCACGCCGTCGTGCTGCTGCTGGAGCCATCTTCCTCAACCTCTCCTTTGCCTTGCTGGATCAAGAAGAAGGAGACGTTACGCTGACCGTACGTGTGTTGAACGCGGAGGTGCCGTCCGTTCGGTGTTAGGATCTCCGGTGATTCGGATCACGTCGTGTACGACTACCTCATCCCCGTTCGTTGAACGCTTCCGCTCGCGATCTACAAAGTGGTATGTAGATGCAATCTCTCTCCCATGACTCGTTGCATAGATGAACTCATAGATGGATCTTGGTGAAACCGTAGAAAAATTTTAATTTTCTGCAACGTTCCCCAACAGTGGCATCATGAGCTAGGTCTATGCGTAGTTCTCTATTGCACGAGTAGAACACAATTTGTTGTGGGCGTAGATGTTGTCAACTTTCTTGCCGCTACTAGTCTTATCTTGCTTCAGCGGTATTGTGGGATGAAGCGGCCCAGACCAACCTTACACGTACGCTTACGTGAGACCGGTTCCACCGACTAACATGCACTAGTTGCATAAGGTGGCTGGCGGGTGTCTGTCTCTCCCACTTTAGTTGGAGCGGATTCGATGAAAAGGGTCCTTATGAAGGGTAAATAGAAGTTGACAAATCACGTTGTGGCTTTCACGTAGGTAATAAAACGTTCTTGCTAGAACCCTAATTCAGCCACGTAAAAACTTGCAACAACAATTAGAGGACGTCTAACTTGTTTTTGCAGCAAGTGCTTAGTGATATGATATGGCCAAAGTTATGATGAATGATGAATGATCTATATGTGATGTATGAGATGTTCATGCTATTGTAATAGGAATCACGACTTGCATGTCGATGAGTATGACAACCGGCAGGAGCCATAGGAGTTGTCTTTGTTTTTTTATGACCTGCGTGTCATTGAGAAACGCCATGTAAATTACTTTACTTTATTGCTAAACGTGTTAGCCATAGTAGTAGAAGTAATAGTTGGCGAGCAACTTCATGGAGACACGATGATGGAGATCATGATGATGGAGATCATGGTGTCAAGCTGGTGACAAGATGATCATGGAGCCCCAAGATGGAGATCAAAGGAACTATGTGATATTGGCCATATCATGTCACGTTTATTATTTGATTGCATGTGATGTTTATCATGTTTTGCATCTTGTTTACTTAGAACGACGGTAGTAAATAAGATGATCCCTCATAATAATTTCAAGAAGTGTTCCCCCTAACTGTGCACCGTTGTGACAGTTCGTTGTTTCGAAGCACCACGTGATGATCGGGTGTGATAGATTCTAACGTTCACATACAACGGGTGTAAGACAGATTTACACATGCAAACACTTAGGTTGACTTGACGAGCCTAGCATGTACAGACATGGCCTCGGAACACAGAAGATCGAAAGGTCGAGCATGAGTCGTATAGAAGATACGATTAACATGAAGATGTTCACCGATGTTGACTAGTCCGTCTCACGTGATGATCGGACACGGCCTAGTTGACTCGGATCATGTTATACTTAGATGACTAGAAGAGGGATGTCCATCTAAGTGGGAGTTCATTAAATAATTTTATTAAATGAACTTTATTATCATGAACTTAGTCTAAAATATTTACAATATGACTTGTAGATCAAATGGCCAACATAGTCCTCAACTTCAACGCGTTCCTAGAGAAAACCAAGCTGAAAGACAATGGCAGCAACTATACGGACTTCGTCTGGAACCTGAGGATCATCCTCATAGCTGCCAAGAAAGATTATGTCCTACGAGCACCGCTGGGTGACGCACCTGTTCTCCCTGCAGAACAAGACGTTATGAACGCTTGGCAGTCACGCTCCGATGATTACTCCCTCGTTCAGTGCGGCATGCTTAGAGCCGGGGCTCCAAAAGCGTTTTGAGAGACATGGAGCATATGAGATGTTCGAAGAGCTGAAAATGGTTTTCCAAGCTCATGCCCGGGTCGAGAGATATGAAGTCTCCGACAAATTCTTTAGCTGTAAGATGGAGGAAAATGGCTCTGTCAGTGAGCACATACTCAAAATGTCTGGGTTGCACAACCGCTTGACTCAACTGGAAGTTAATCTCCCGGATGAAGCGGTCATTGACAGAATCCTCCAGTCGCTTCCACCTAGCTACAAGAGCTTTGTGATGAACTACAATATGCAGGGGATGGTAAAGACCATTCCTGAGGTATATGCTATGCTGAAATCAGCAGAGGTAGAAATCAAGAAGGAGCATCAAGTGTTGATGGTGAATAAAACCACTAAGTTCAAGAAGGGCAAGGGTAAAAAGAACTTCAAGAAGGACGGCAAGGAAGTTGCCGCGCCCGGTGAGCAAGCTGCCGGGAAGAAGCCAAAGAATGGACCCAAGCCCGAGACTGAGTGTTTTTATTGCAAGGGAAGTGGTCACTGGAAGCGGAACTGCCCCAAATACTTGGTGGACAAGAAGGCCGGCAAAACCAAAGGTATATGTGATATACATGTAATTGATGTGTACCTTACCAGTACTCGTAGTAGCTCTTGGGTATTTGATACCGGTGCAGTTGCTCACATTTGTAACTCAAAGCAGGAGCTGCGGAATAAACGGAGACTGGCAAAGGACGAGGTGACGATGCGCGTCGGGAATGGTTCCAAGGTCGATGTGATCGCCGTCGGCACGCTGCCTCTACATTTACCTACGGGATTAGTTTTAAACCTCAATAATTGTTATTTAGTGCCAAGTTTGAGCATGAACATTGTGTCTGAATCTCGTTTAATTCGAGATGGCTACTCATTTAAATCCGAGAATAATGGTTGTTCTATTTATATGAGAGATATGTTTTATGGTCATGCTCCGATGGTTAATGGTTTATTCTTAATTAATCTCGTACGTGATGATACACATATTCATAGTGTGAATACCAAAAGAGTTAAAGTTGATAACAATAGTCCCACATATTTGTGGCACTGCCGCCTTGGTCACATAGGTGTCAAACGCATGAAGAAGCTCCATGCAGATGGACTTTTAGAGTCTCTTAATTATGAATCATTTGACACGTGCGAACCATGCCTCATGGGTAAAATGACCAAGACTCCGTTCTCAGGAACAATGGAGCGAGCAACCAACTTATTGGAAATCATACATATCGATGTGTGCAGTCCAATGAGTGTTGAGGCTCGCGGTGGCTATCGTTATGTTCTCACCCTCACTGATGACTTGAGTAGATATGGGTATATCTACTTAATGAAACACAAGTCTGAGACTTTTGAAAAGTTCAAGGAATTTCAGAGTGAGGTTGAAAATCAACGTGATAGAAAGATCAAGTTTCTACGATCAGATCGTGGAGGAGAATACTTGAGTCACGAATTTGGCACACACTTAAGAAAATGTGGAATAGTTTCACAACTCACGCCGCCTGGAACACCTCAGCGTAATGGTGTGTCCGAACGTCGTAATCGCACTCTATTAGATATGGTACGATCTATGATGTCTCTTACCGATTTACCGCTATCTTTTTGGGGCTATGCTTTAGAGACTGCCGCATTCACTTTAAATAGGGCACCGTCGAAATCCGGTGAGACGACACCGTATGAATTATGGTTTGGGAAGAAACCTAAGTTGTCGTTTCTAAAAGTTTGGGGATGCGATGCTTATGTCAAGAAACTTCAACCTGAAAAGCTCGAACCCAAGTCGGAAAAATGCGTCTTCACAGGATACCCTAAATAAACTATTGGGTATACCTTCTACCTCAGATCCGAAGGCAAGATCTTTGTTGCCAAGAATGGATCCTTTCTAGAGAAAGAGTTTCTCTCAAAAGAAGTAAGTGGGAGGAAAGTAGAACTTGATGAAGTGTTACCTCTTGAACCGGAAAATGGCGCAACTCAAGAAAACGTTTCTGAGGTGCCTGCACCGACTAGAGAGGAAGTTAATGATGATGATCAAGATGCTTCTAATCAAGCTCCTACTGAAATTCGAAGGTCCACAAGGACACGTTCCGCACCAGAGTGGTACGGAAACCCTGTCTTGGAAATCATGTTGTTAGACAACGGTGAACCTTTGAACTATGAGGAAGCAATGGCGGGCCCGGATTCCAACAAATGGCTAGAAGCCATGAAATCCGAGATAGGATCCATGTATGAAAACGAAGTATGGACTTTAACTGACTTGCCTGTTGAACGGCGAGCCATAGAAAATAAATCGATCTTTAAGAAGAAGACAGACGCGGATGGTAATGTGACCGTCTATAAAGCTCGGCTTGTCGCTAAGGGTTATCAACAAGTTCAAGGAATTGACTACGATGAGACTTTCTCACCGGTAGCGAAGCTGAAGTCGGTCCGAATCATGTTAGCAATTGCCGCATTCTACGATTATGAAATATGGCAAATGGACGTCAAAACGGCATTCCTTAATGGTTTCCTTAAGGAAGAATTGTATATGATGCAGCCGGAAGGTTTTGTCGATCCTAAGAATGCTGACAATGTGTGCAAGCTCCAACGCTCGATTTATGGGCTGGTGCAAGCATCTCGGAGTTGGAACATTCGCTTTGATGAGATGATCAAAGCGTTTGGGTTTACGCAGACTTATGGAGAAGCCTGCGTTTACAAGAAAGTGAGTGGGAGCTCTGTAGCATTTCTCATACTATATGTAGATGACATACTTTTGATGGGAAATGATATATAACTCTTGGACAGCATTAAGGCCTACTTGAATAAAAGTTTGTCAATGAAGGACCTTGGAGAAGCTGCTTATATATTAGGCATCAAGATCTATAGAGATAGATCAAGACGCCTCATAGGTCTTTCACAAAGCACATACCTTGATAAGATATTGAAGAAGTTCAATATGGATCAATCTAAGAAGGGGTTCTTACCTGTGTTACAATGTGTGAAATTGAGCTCAGCTCAATGTCCGACCACGGCAGAAGATATAGAAGAGATGAGTGTCATCCCCTATGCCTCAGCCATAGGTTCTATTATGTATGCCATGCTGTGTACCAGACCTGATGTAAACCTTGCCGTAAGTTTGGTAGGAAGGTACCAAAGTAATCCCGGCAAGGAACACTGGACAGCGGTCAAGAATATCCTAAAGTACCTGAAAAGGACTAAGGAAATGTTTCTCGTTTATGGAGGTGACGAAGAGCTCGTCGTAAAGGGTTACGTCGACGCTAGCTTCGACACAGATCTGGATGACTCTAAGTCACAAACCAGATACGTGTATATTTTGAATGGTGGAGCAGTAAGCTGGTGCAGTTGCAAGCAAAGCGTCGTGGCGGGATCTACATGTGAAGCAGAGTACATGGCAGCCTCGGAGGCAGCACATGAAGCAATTTGGGTGAAGGAGTTCATCACCGACCTCGGAGTCATACCCAATGCGTCGGGGCCACTCAAACTCTTATGTGACAACACTGGAGCTATTGCACTTGCCAAGGAGCCCAGGTTTCACAAGAAGACTAGGCACATCAAGCGTCGCTTCAACTCCATTCGTGAAAATGTTCAAGATGGAGATATAGAAATTTGTAAAGTGCACACGGATCTGAATGTCGCAGATCTGTTGACTAAACCTCTCCCTAAGGCAAAACATGATCAGCACCAGAACTCTATGGGTGTTTGATTCATCACAATGTAACTAGATTATTGACTCTAGTGCAAGTGGGAGACTGTTGGAAATATGCCCTAGAGGCAATAATAAAAGTATTATTATTATATTTCCTTGTTCATGATAATTGTCTTTATTCGTGCTATAATTGTGTTATCTGAAAATCGTAATACATGCGTGAATGACAGACAACAACGTGTCCCTAGTAAGCCTCTAGTTGACTAGCTCGTTGATCAATAGATAGTCATGATTTCCTGACTATGGGCATTGGATGTCAATGTTAACGAGATCACATCATTGGGAGAATGATGTGATGGACGAGACCCAATCCTAAACATAGCATAAGATCGCATAGTTCGTTTGCTAGAGTTTTCCAATGTCAAGTATCCTTTCCTTAGACCATGAGATCGTGTAACTCCCGGACACCGTAGGAGTGCTTTGGGTGTGCCAAACGTCACAACGTAACTGGGTGACTATAAAGGCATACTACGGGTATCTCCGAAAGTGTATGTTGGGTTGACACGGATCGAGACTGGGATTTGTCACTCCGCTTGACGGAGAGGTATCACCGGGCCCACTCGATAATGCATCATCATAATGAGCTCAATGTGATCAAAGTGTTTGATCACGGGATCATGCATTACGGTACGAGTAAAGTGACTTGCCGGTAACGAGATTGAACGAGGTATTGGGATACCGACGATCGAATCTCGGGCAAGTAAAATACCGATTGACAAAGGGAATCGTATACGGGATTAATTGAATCCTCGACATCATGGTTCATCCGATGAGATCATCGTGGAGCATGTGGGAGCCAACATGGGTATCCAGATCCCGCTGTTGGTTATTGCCCGAGAGCCGTCTCGGTCATGTTTGCATGTCTCCCGAACCCGTAGGGTCTACACACTTAAGGTTCGGTGACGCTAGGGTTGTGAAGATATGTATATGCAGTAACCTGAATGTTGTTCAGAGTCCCGGATTAGATCCCGGACGTCACGAGGAGTTTCGGAAAGGTCCGGAGGTAAAGAATTATATATAGGAAGTGCTATTTTGGCCATCGGGACAAGTTTCGGGGTTATCGGTATTGTATCGGGACCACCGGAGGGTCCCGGGGGGTCCATCGGGTGGGGCCACCTGCCCCAGAGGGCCCCATGGGCTGAAGTAGGAAAGGATCCAGCCCAAAGTGGGCTGGGGCGCCACTTCCCCAGGGCCCATGCGCGCCTAGGGGGGAACCCTAAAGGGGGCGCCCCCTTGCTTGGGGGGCAAGCCCCCCACCCCTTGGCCGCCGCCCCCCTAGGAGATTGCATCTCCTAGGGCCGGTGCCCCCCCTAGGGGGCTATATATATGAGGGGAGGGGAGGGGGCAGCCGCACCCTTGCCCTGGCGCCTCCCTCTCTCTCTCTCCAACATCTCCTCCTCCTCCGTAGAGCTCGGCGAAGCCCTGCCGGAGTACTGTAGCTCCACCCTCACCACGCCGTCGTGCTGCTGCTGGAGCCATCTTCCTCAACCTCTCCTTTGCCTTGCTGGATCGAGAAGAAGGAGACGTTACGCTGACTGTACGTGTGTTGAACGCGGAGGTGCCGTCCGTTCGGTGCTAGGATCTCCGGTGATTCGGATCACGTCGTGTACGACTACCTCATCCCCGTTCGTTGAACGCTTCTACTCGCGATCTACAAAGTGGTATGTAGATGCAATCTCTCTCCCATGACTCGTTGCTTAGATGAACTCATAGATGGATCTTGGTGAAACCGTAGGAAAAATTTTAATTTTCTGCAACGTTCCCCAACATTTGGATGGGCCAATAACATAAGTGCAAGGCAGGCCCTATAGTCTGGTTCGCTCCTAACCTATCGACAGCAAGAAAAATCCCAATTCGTTTGCTCCAGCCTCTAGTCTAGTTCGCTCCTAACCTAGCCTCCGCTGGACAGACCGTGTAACAGCCCCAAAATTGGCTTATCAATTTTTGTGCTGTTATTCCTTCCTAGCTTTCATTTTCAAAATTTTTCTCCTGAGTTTGTTGGATGACTCTGCGAATTCTTGTCATTTCCAACCTTTCAAAACCTTGCCCATGTCTTTGTCAGTGGGCAAGACCTCATTTGCATCAGCTCAAACCCTCTGAAACCCTAATTCCAATTTTTTGGAATTTGAATATTGCCTTTGTGATTACAAAGGAGCTATCATTTTCCTTGATTTGTTGATCATCCCATCTGTTCCCAGAGACCCTCCTATCCTCCTAACCCTTGGAAATGCAAAAATATTGCCAAGTCATATGCAATATTTTTGAATTATGATTTATTCCTTTTCTTGCATTTCTTAGGAATGAAATCCAAAGGCATAGCTAGCCCTCTCCTAAATTCATGTGAATTGGTGGAGTTGATATTAATGCCTACTCCAAGCTCTGGCAAGGATATTGGCCATAATTAAATAAAGAAAATTGTCTTTTCTTATTTTATGCCAATATTGCATTTCTGCCACTTTCTAAAGGAACTACTACTTTTATAGCCGAGAAAATTCCCACATAAATTGTGGAGCTTGTCCTTGCTATATAATCACTAGTTCCATCCTTATCTCATGTTCCACAGATAAAAAATTTGGCACATGATCCAATGCAAGTTTCTGCCTTCTCTGAAATTTTGCAAAGGAGGTGCTTTATTCATAATTCCATCTGAGCTGCAATTTGGCAGGGTGATTAACATGGATAAATCACCCATGGATACCCAAAATGAGCTCAATCCTTTCATCCTAGCTCCTTGTGCATTTTTCAAAGTTTCTGACCAGATTTCAACTTTGTGAACGAAGTACCTTCATAGAGTTTCCAAATGGGATGAAACTTTGCCATCCTCTCAAGTATTCCAACTCATTAGCCTTCACCCAAAGTCAGCTCATTTCATTGATCTATGTGGGCACATGAGCAATTCTTGTTTTCTACCCAAATTTTCAGTTTGTGAAGTAAGTATATTTTATCTTGCTCCATTATGGCTGAAAATATTCCCAAGCCTTCTCCTATCAATATAACCCACCTACACAAGAGTTTGGCTCCTTTCATGTAGCCAATATTTTCCTAGATTTTTCCAAAGTTTCTGGTCAATTGTGATGCTTGTGAAACAAGTACCAATTTGGCAAGTCCATTTGGTATGATCTTATTGCAGCATCTAAATATGACCAAATCATCAAGATTTGCCAAGTGGTAGCCCTATCCAAGACTCCTAGTGAGTGTTCCTTCCTCATTTGTTTTCTAGACCAATTTTAGCAGTTGCAAAGCAACTATGCTAAATCCTTGCCCAAATCCCCTCCAATTTCCCAGGACCATAGTCCTTGCTAGCTAAAACCTCCCAGAGATCAAGTTTAGTCCTTAATCCCACTAGTTTGATCACCAAGATGTGGCCAAGTTTGCAACAGCAAACTTGTCGAGCTTGTTTCCCTCTGCTCACTACACTTCTGCTCGTGCCATCACCTCATTTTTAATGAGCCTTGGAAGGACTCCACTACTGACAAGGTTTGGCACAATGTAGGAGGCCAGAGCGTACAATGCCCGTGGTGATCACGAGTTAAGTCGGCCAAATCGGTGGTCTAGTTCCTGTGGACGCCGTCAGGCCTGGTCCGACCAGCCCTGGCTCGTCCCAGCTTGTCAAACAGCTCAGCATTGTTGTCGCCGCTCGTCTGGACCCCTCTCCCCCTCCGTTTGCTTCTCCAACGAGCCATGCCAACGACCGACACAGTGTGCGCCCGTGCGCGCCGTTGTCTTCCTCCTCTGTCTTCTTCTCCCTGAGCCCCATTAGCATTTCACAGCCCCGTGAGCTCGTTCGGATCCCCCTCGTCGCGTTGCCGCCCCTCCCCATGACCCTTGGTCCCACGTGCCCGTCGCCGAAGCGCGGACTCATAGCCCCGCGCATGCAACCTCGCCCCCTTCGTGAGCTCTCCTAGCTCGGCTATAACTAGCCCGTCCACGAGCCAACCGAGCTCACCAGCCACCTCCCCGCCCTCCTCTACGCCTCCCGAGCAGCTCATTCATCCTTGGAGCTCCTCTATGACCCCGCCATCGCCATGGCCGCCGCCTCGGTTCCCTTTGAGGTTGGAGCCACCGACGCTTCCCCCTCCTTGATTCCACCACCCGCGAACCCCCAGGAGTCCGGCGATCCTCCCGGACCCGCTACCCATCCATTTCCCCCACCGAAGCCAGCTAATCTCTCAACGTCGTCGCAGAGCTCTCTGTTCCCATGCCCGTCGCAGCTACGGATCTCCCCGATGCTTGTTTCTCCTCGGGGTGGATGAGGCATCCCTCCCTGAGCCCACCGCCGTCTTTGCTCTAGTCGGAGGTGGTCAGAGCTGGCCGGCCTGTCGCCGGCGACGCGCCTGGCCTCGCCTTCTCTATGCCGCGTCGGGAGAAAGGAAGGAGGAGGAGCGAAGGAGAGAGAAGAAGTACGCGGGCCCCACCTGGCAGCGACCCAGGTGTGTTAACCTGGTCCTGCCAGCATGGATAAGTGATGGGCTCCACCCCACGCGGGGCCCACGTGTCAGCAGCCCCACCAGTCATAGACCGAAGCCGCCACGTCAGCGTAAGTGGAAGCGCCCCCAGCTAGTTTATGTTTTCTGTTAAGTGAAAACGTATTGTGTGAAATACGTTTCCTTTGCTCTGGAAACGTATCCTGAAGTTTACACTTTCTCTTTTTCAGCCACCCACCGAAAAGGTTAAATTGTGAACATTCACTGTTTAAGCCACTTTTCTGCCTAAAAAGTGAACGACCACAACTTTGCAACCGTAACTCCGATTGAGATGATTCCAATGCTCACGTTCTCTGTTCGTCGAGCTCTTTCTGATTGGAATATTTTCTTGATGTTTGCACATTCTGCAAATGCCCATTTTTTCCTTGCCCTAATTCAGCCCCTATGAGAGAGAACCGTTCTCCGGCAAATTTTTCTGAGAGTTGACCTCACTCATTCCTGGAGTAATCCTCGACCCCAGGCAAGCCAACCTCTTGTCATGAGCCCCGAATTTGCATGTTGACTTTGCTGGTACCTTGTGTGTGTGCTTAGTTGCAGTAGCCCTCGTCTGTTTGGCCTGCCATGATTTTAGTTGTGCTTTATGTTAATACTGCTTGCCACGTCATGCTTGCATTTCATGATAGCACTTGCCATGCTAGTTATATTGTTGTTAATATCATACTTGTGTTCGGTTAGTTTCATGCTAGTAGTATTGATGCTATGTTGATTTTGGTTACACCGTCGATAAGCTAGTACCCGGTATTGTCATGTTTCATATGCTATACATGTTCACTCGAAAAGCCTGATATTTGTTAATGCATTTGTTTGTTGTGTGTTCATTGTTGCATCCTAGTTAAATATGCTCATAATGTTGATGATAACATGACTTAATAATAAACCTCCTCTGTCATTGATGGGATCGAGTCATAGTGCAACCAAATCAAAATTTCTCCAGTGCAACCACATTTACCTTTATGGGAGGTCCTAGCTGGGTCTATTGTCATGCCTCTCACCGGTGCCTCCAACTAGGGAAGGTTATGGGCGCGCGCTACCCTGATCAAGTAGGCGGACATAAGCCTTCTGAGCCCGAGTTTGGTTACGTGCATATGTCCCCGTTTAGGACCGTGTTTGTTTTGCCACGACGGTGACGGTTGGTGCCTTTGGTAGGCACGAGGCCACCCATGACTTAGCCCAAAGGGGGGTTGGTCGGAGTGGCCGAGAGAGTGTCAGGGCAGTAGATCGGTTTTGTCGGAACGCCGTTGGTCCACCCAAATGGGAGAGCGAGGCCCTGGGTTCTGTGGTGTGGGTATAGTGCGCTACCTCTATAGAGTGTGTGTGTTTAATCTATCGATAGCCACGTCTGTGGTCATGGGCATAGTTTCTAATAGGTCACACTATCGGGTCTTCATAGAAATGGGGATAAATCTGCTAATGACTAATGTGATAACTAAGATGTGATAAATAATGTGGTGACTTGGACTATGAGATAATCGCGAGAAGTCACGATGATGTGTTGATATGAGTCACGAGACGAGGTCTCGCTAAGTCATGGGTTTGCTCGGAGGAGCCGTGGCAAAGTAAGTGATTGTGGCATAAGGTTAATACAATATGTCTTCAAGGGAGGTAATTGGTAGTTTATTTTCAGCATAGTTTCATGATGCCATGCCACGTTTTGATAAGATATGTTTTGTTGTTGCTATGTTAGAATTAAGTTTGATATGTCCTGTTATTGCCATGCTAGTAGATGTTATGATGCTGTTCATGCTTAGTTTGATTTGTGATTCTAGTTAACATCATGCCATGCTTAGAAGTTTTGTTGAAGTAGACTGTTGCATATGCTTGGTTCTCGCTTTGTCATCTGTTCGTTTGGATGCTATGTATTTGGTTGTCTTGCAAGTACATTCAATGTACTGACCTGGCGTGTCATGCCAATTTTGTAGGTCGTGCCTAGGTTATTCGCTTGTTCCGTCGTGCTAGGCCGAAATCTTGCCACTCCTGTGAGTTATGGAGTCCAGCCAGAGTGAGACGCTGGCAAACCAAGACTTCTGCCGCCATTTAAATAGACTTCCGCTACCATCTGTATAGCCGTAGTGCCATGCCAGATAATTGTATTCATCAATGATGTAACCGTATACTCATGTATTTGATGAATATTCTTGTACCTGGAATGTTGTATCATGGACCTGTAGTGTGTCAGGTGTTTTCCTGGGATGACGTGCGAAGGCCCCCTGCTCCCAGCAGATCGGGGTGCCATAGGAGATGGTATCAGAGCAGCCAGGCTGGCATAGGTTATCCTAGCATTAGATCACCGCTACCATCAACCCGTAATGACCCTAAGGGGATTTGACCCATCCCTGGCATCTGGCATGGCCACTGCTAATCAACAGGTGGCGCGGTCGGGACCGACACGTCCTCACCTTGCTATCCCCGCCTAGTTATCCGTGGAACGAATAGCAACCCTATCCTTTCTGGTCGTCCGCACCGCTTACCCTTCACCATTAAGGGAAAGGGGCCACACCATGCGGGCATGTCCTGCGTAGCTGCATATAAATCCCTTTTCCACTAGCCCTATCGCTCACCCCTCAGTCAGCCATGTCCCTGCAGAGAAGCCTAGCTAGCAACACTCCAGCCATGGCGAGCGCCCTCAAAGCTCCCAAGTTTTACACCCACACCTTTGTCGTCAACCATACTGGCTTTCCATCCCTTCTTACCGAGATTCTCACCAAAGCCTTTGGATGTAATGCTAGCCCCGATTACCTGGTGTTCCAATCGACACCCGTCCCACACCTTCACCGCTATGATGCAAGAGTGCACATTGGCCAAGGTCCCGCAGTAGATGGCCAACCTTTGGTTTTTCAGGGTAGAGCCATGCCTACCACTGATTTAGTCATTCAGGCCGCTGTTGTGGAGGCTATCCTATACCTCCGAACCAAGTTTCTGCAGGTGGCACAAAGGCGGGAGTTCTGCTTTTTTTTTCATTGTGGCACAAGCAAGAATTCAGCCTTCTCCCACCATCCAAGGAGATGACCCCGCAATCGCTCGCCTGGTGCAATAGCCGTGGATAACCGTGTTTGCCCATATCTCTCCCTGGGTGTACCAATTATCGGTGCCCCAAACTCATTTGAATTTGACCAAACGGTTAAAATTAACCTAGAGGTTTTACCCCAGAGTGGTTATCTTTCCAATTGTGCTGTAACCCTAGGAATCTCGAGGACGAGATTCTTTTTAAGGAGGGAAGAGTTGTAACATGTTATTCCTTCCTGGCACTTATTTTCAAAATCTTTCTCCTGAGTTTGTTGGATGACTCTGAGAATTCTTGTCATTTCCAACCTTTCAAAACCTTGCTCATGTCTTTGTCAGTGGGCAAGACCTCATTTGCATCAGCTCAAACCCTAATTCCAAATTTTTGGAATTTGAATATGGCGTTTGTGGTTACAAAGGAGTTATCATTTTCCTTGATCTATTGATCATCCCATTTGTTCCCACAGACCCTCCTATCCTCCTAACCCTTGGAAATGCAAAAATATTGCCAAGTCCCATGCAATAATATTGAATTATGATTTATTCCTTTTCTTGCATTTCTGAGGAATAAAATACAAAGGCATAGCTATCCCTCTCCTAAGTTCATGTGACTTTGTGGAGTTGATATTTATGCCTACACCAAGCACTGGCAAGGATATTGGCCATAATTAAATAAGGAAAATTGCCTTTTCTTATTTTATGCCAATATTGAATTTCTGCAACTTTCTAAAGGAACTACTATTTTTATAGCCGGGAAAATTCCCGCATAAATGGTGGAGCTTGTCCTTGCTATATAATCACTAGTTCCATCCTTATCTCATGTTCCACAAATCAAAAATTGGGCACATGATCAATTACAAGTTTCTGCCTTCTCTGAAATTTTGCAAAGGAAGTGCTTTATTACTAGTTCCATTTGAGCTAGAATTTGGCAGGGTGATTAACATGGATAAATAACCCATGGATACCCAAAATTAGATCAATCCTTTCATCCTAGCTCCTTGTGCATTTTTTCAAAGTTTCTGACCCGATTTCAACTTTGTGAACGAAGTACCTTCATAGAGTTTTCAAATGGGATGAAACTTTGCCATCCTCGCAAGTATTCCAACTCATTAGCCTTCACCCAAATTCAGCTCATTTCATTGATCTATGTGGGCACAGGAGCAATTCTTGTTTTCATCCCAAATTTTCAATTTGTGAAGTAAGTATATTTTATCTTGCTCCATTATGGCTGAAAATATTCCCAAGCCTTCTCCTATCAATATAACCTACCTACACAAGAGTTTGGCTCCTTTCATGTAGCCAATATTTTCCTAGATTTTTCCCAAGTTTCTGGTCAGATGTGATGCTTGTGAAACAACTACCAATTTGGCAAGTCCATTTGGTATGATCTTATTGCAGCATCTACATATGACCAAATCATCAAGATTTGCCAAGTGGTATCCCTATCCAACACTCCTAGTGAGTTCTCCTTCCTCATTTGTTTTCTGGACCAATTTTAGTAGTTGCAAAGCTACTATGCTAAATCCTTGCCCAAATCCCCTCCAACTTCCCTGGACCGTAGTCCTTGCTAGCTAAAACCACCCAGACATCAAGTTTAGTCCTTAATCCCACTAGTTTGATTACCAAGATGTGGCCAAGTTTGCAACAGCAAACTTGTCGAGCTTGATTCCCTCTACTCACTACACTTCTGCTCGTGCCATCACCTCATTTTTAATGAGCCTTGGAAGGACTCCACTGCTGACAAGGTTTGGCACAATGTAGGAGGACAGAGCGTATAGTGCCCATGGTGATCACGAGTTAAGTCGGCCCTGTGCTCTGTGCTCTCCTGAGGGAAACGCGCCGTGAAGCGTGCCTCCAAGTGGTGCCCAAGTGCCTCCCTCGTGATGTGGGCGAGGTCCAAAGCCTTCAAGTAGAAAGCCCCCGAGCCCAGCCCGAGGAGGGCGCTGGGCGCGCCTTCCTATGCGATAGAGGGAGGCGCCCCTGGGACGGGCGCTGATCCTAACGAGGCTCCAGCTGCGTCATCGCCCTCCTGAGATCTCGCTCGGCGCAGCTCCTTCTTCTTGGGGATGGCCTCCAGAGGGCCTTCATTCCGGCTGTTTGGGTCATCGATTGCTGTAGCTTGAAAGGCGCGCTCAAGGGAGCACACCGCATCCCTCTCTTCACACGGGACCGTGATGATTCCTCCACTTCCTGGCATCTTGAGAACGTTGTAGCCATGGTGAGTGACTGCCATGAACTTGGCCAGGGCTAGATACCCGAGGATGGCATTGTACGGCAGGCGGATGTGCGCGACGTCGAAGTCAATGAGCTCGGTGCGGTAGTTCTTGCACTCGCCGAAGGTGACAGGCAGGCGGACCTGCCCTATCGGTGTGGTGGAGCCATCGGTCACTCCTAAGAAGGCATTGGTAGGCTGGAGCTGCTCGTATGGGACTTGGAGGTTGTCGAACGTGTCTACGGACTGCACATTGAGCCCTGCACCGCCGTCAATGAGAGTCTTGGTGACCTGCATATTGCTGATGACTGGGGAGCACAACATAGGGTGCGCGCCAGCGGTGGCTGCATACTTGAGCTGGTCTGCTGAGTTGAAAGTGATGGTGCATTGGGACCACTTGAGCGGGCGTATAGCTTCGAGCTTGGGGAGCACCGCGTTCACCTCGCGAGCGAACTGTTTGAAGATGCGCTGAGAGACTGGGGCCTAGGCGCTGCCCAAGATGCAGGCGATCGCGCGCGACTCCTGGAAGCCCCCAAACCCCTCGTCCTGGTGGTGGTCCTCGTTCCTTCTTGGTGGCGGCAGCGGGGGAAGACCGGCATTGCCCTGAGGGCGGTCCTCATGATGCGGGTCCCTCCAGGCGCCCTCGCGAGGTTGGTCCTGCCAGCGATCCTCACGAGGCCGGTTGCGCCACTCTTGGTGGGGGCCACGGTCATCCCAGCGTCCGCCGCCGCGTCCTCCTCCTCTACCGTAGCCCCGGTCGCTGCGCTCAGAGCGCCGACTGAAGCGTCCCTCGCGAATGGCTCTGAGCTCTTGGCAGTCGCTGGTGTTGTGGGTGTTCAGGTTGTGGAAGGCGCTGAACGGCTGATAGTTCCTGGATGGCTCGGGCTGATCTCTGCCCCGCTTGGTGTCGAGGTCTGCTGCAAGCGCCACCGCCTTCTTGCGCTTCACGTCCTTGGCCTTGGCCTTCTTCTCTTCTGCGCCTGCTGCTGGTTGCTCGAGGAGGGAGAGGCGCCCTTCCTCGGCTCTTGCGCACTTGGTCGTCAGGTTGAACAGCTCCTGAGATGTGCAGAGCTCCTCGTGGATGGCGAGCTCTTCTTTCATCTTGATGCCGCGGACGCCATCAGAGAACGCGGAGATGATAGCTTCGTCGGTGACATTGGGGATCTTGAGGCGAGTGTTGTTGAAGCGTTGGATATACTTCTGCAAAGTCTTTCCTGGCTGCTGCTTGATGTGGCGCAGGTCACCCGCGGCCGGCGGGCGGTCGCGCGTGCCTTGGAAGTTGGCGATGAAGCGGTCGAGCATCTCGTCCCAGGAAGAGATCGAACCCTGCGGTAGGTTCAGGAGCCACGAACGAGCATCGTCCTTGAGTGCCATGGGGAACCAATTCGCCATGACTTTCTCGTCGCCGCGGGCCGCCTCGATGCTTAGCTCATAGAGCTGCAGGAACTCTGCGGGGTCGTGTGGGGACCCCGACTCATAAGTCGTGATCACCGAATGCACGTGTACAGTGATCCCAGAGATCAATGCTCACTGAACACACAGAAGCTGAATAACAAGAGTCTTACATCCATACATATCGTCTTACACAAATTATGACCATTATGGTCAAGTCTTACATTGATAAAGCCTTAAGGGCTGAACATCAAAGGAAACACAAGCAGCGGAAATCTTCGTCGATAAATAGAACCCATGCCATCTGCCTTAACCCTACAGGCATTCTGACTGGGAAACGTCCTAGTTCGCATGTTCGTCCTCGAAGAACTCTTCTCCGAACTCTGGTTCTTCCATGCCTGGCCAATTAAATAACCAGTGGCAAGCCAATGAGTACTTTGAATGTACTCGCAAGCAACCCATGTTTTGGTTCAAGGAACAATAATGCATGATATAGGTAAATTTTTGCGGAAAGCTAATTTGAGTGCAATGACATGTTCAACAACTTGTAAGACATGCATCAGGAGAAATTTAAGTAACCATGAGGACAGGTTACAGATATCAACACAAGTAGAGTGGGCACCAACCCAACTCAATCATGTCAAGTCCTCGACTTGACCCAAATAGTTCTTCCCATTTATCCAACACACACACTGGTTTGTAAACAAGTGGACGTAGCCCAAGAGCGGTTACCCAACTATCCTTGACCGTGGACATGGCTATTCGAATAGTTTTACACTCTACAGAGGTTGCACACTTTACCCACTAGATCCGGGGAACTTCCGTGTCATCCACGACCCGCGGTACCTCAAGTACCCGGGGTAAGCACCCGATCACTACCTTTCCCTAGACGACACTAACATGGAGTCCACTCGATTGGTAGTAACCCCCGTGCCCAACATTTCAAAACTGACAATCGTGGAGCCTCGCTCCCATATTCATCACATACTACTGGCACGGGGTACCAACGGTGTGTCCGGTGCCCCATAAAAATGTTCTTGGTCGCCCTACCTGGCACAACCCCGTCCCGAGAGAGAGCACCAACTCTCCCCCATCACTAGTAATGCGGGCTCCAAGCTAGTATCGACCTAGGTAATCAATAATGCCCTTTCCCATATAAGGGTAAAGTGGTTGCGCATGTAAGGTTGGAATAACGGTCGCAACTTAAACCAATCCGTTTTCGAAAATAACACCCACACTTGCCTCGGTACACCACTTCGTCATCAAGTGGTTACCCATCTCATCATCTCCCTCGGGCATAAGTGGCACCCGATGGGGTTTTCGAAAAGTCCTTTGAAAGTACTTTGCCTCCATCACCATGCATATTCCCATCCCTTTGTGCGTAGCTCTACTTTGCATCCTATCTACTCCCACCGGCATAACCCTCATAAGAAGGTAGGGTCATGCATAATGCAGGTATCAACGAGTAAGTAACGAAGGCAACCCACCAGAGTGGTTTCCCTCACATCATGGTTCCAAAGCAATCACTAATAAAGTACTATATGACATGCATAAAAAGGTTTGATAGACATGGTCAAAGGGCTGCTTGCCTGGCTCAACAAAGTTCTCGGGGTCTTCAAAGTCTTCTGGTCCAACTCCTTCGTCCGCAACACAATCTATCGTCGCAAAATAATAACGAGGGAAATAAGGCAATAATAAAATAGCAAAATCAAAGTGCTCAGAAAAATGTCAACTCATTTTTTCTAAAATACTAGGTGGAAATCTAAGAAGGGGAAAATTGCTAGTTTTGGATTTGGAGTTGTGGAACAGGAGATATGGAATTTCAAAGTCATATTTGAATGCTAAAAATCACATTTAAATATTTACAGTGAAGAAAAGTTGGTTGGATTTGAATGGAAGTTGCACCATTAAATAGGTTCCAATATTCTAGGAATTTAGAAATTGGAATTAATCCATTTGGACAAATATTGTGTCCTGTGGAATTTTTGTAAGACAGGAAGAAAAAGAAAAGGGGAAAAGTGGCACTATGCCACTGGGCCAGAGAGGCCACAGTGCAACGGCCCAGCCAGCGGGCCGGCCCGGCCGAGCCAGCGCACGGCGCGCGCGCCCGCCCGCCCAATTCAAACCTGACGGGTGGATCCCACTCGTCAGGGCGTGAGGCTGACGGGCGGGGCCCGCGGTCGTCGTCGTCAACCTCTGAACAGAGGCGACGGCGAGCTCGCCGGCGGCGATACAGGGCACGGGAGGCGGCGTGGGCGGTACCGTTGTGCTCAGGGGGGAGTCGTCGTTCAGGTGGAGGTGGAGGCGGTGGCCGGAGCGCAGGGGTTCGCCGGCAACGAGGAAGCCGGCGGAGGGGCTTCGGGAGGTGGTGATTCCGGCCATTCCTGGATGCAAAAGAAGCGGGGAAGAGAGGGGAAAGGGTCAGTGTGGCCTTGCGGTTCCAGATCGGGAGAAAAGGGAGGCGGAGGAGGCCTGTACCCGCAGATCGACGGCGACCCGAGGCGGCGGAGATCGAGCTCGATCTCGAGCTCGGGAGCTCCTGGAGAGGGGTGAGTGGTGCAGGGGGGTGTTTAGGGCAGTGAGAGAGAGAGTGATGGGGGTGGAAGGATTCGGGGAGGCCTATTTATAGGAGAACGGCGAGGTCCCGTAGACCCGTGCGCCTGCGAGGCTGTTGCCGTCGCTGGAAGGCTCGGGGGGAGCTGGCGCCGTGTCTGGGGCGTTCCTGGACGTCGACCACGTCGGGGGAGAAAGAGAGAAGGAGTGGGGAGAGGTCAGGGGTGCGCGCGTGTGAGCAGCGCCATTGGCGCGCTCGGAGCGGCTCTGTTTGTTAGCGCGGAGGCGCGGGGGAGGAGGAGAGAGGAGGGGGACAGCGCCGTGGCGTGCCGTGGACGCCGAGGCGCATCGGCTGGCGCGCGGGGGAAGGCCCGAGGTGGCCGGAGCCGTTGGGCAGAGGGCGGCTACAGTGCGGGAGCGCACTGTAGCGCGCTCCAGAGCGCCCATATGGCCGGCATGCCATTTTTTTGGCAAAGTGGGCGCGGCCAAACATGTCCAGTAGCGCTAGGGAGTAGTAAAGAAGTGGGAGGAGGCTTTGGATGCTCTGGTGAGCCAGTGGAGTGAGGAGGGAGGAAGAAGAAGTGTGAAAAAGGGCTGACCAGAGAGAGAAAGAGGGACTTTACCCATTCAATAATTGAGCTATGGACTTGCCATTGTTACTGGAGGTGAAAGGGGACTAGAAAGAGTTGTGGTAAAAATTTGAGCTCTCCAAGAATAGTGAAAGGGGTCAAAACAGTGGCTTTTGCAAAATGTCAGAAGGTGTTTGATGGTGTTTTGGGCAAGCAAATGGACTCCAATTTCCATGACACTTAACATGATGGAAATAAACTTAGAAATAGGGTGTGCCACAGGATTTGAGCTCATTTGGGTAAAGTTGCCAATGCAACTTTGGCAAACCCTAGAAATGAGCAGAAATGGACTTGTGTAGATCTAGTTGAGCAAATCACTTCTCCATGATGCACCACTTGGTGTAGTGGCCTTATTTGGTCATGTGAACATGCTCACAAAAGTTGGGGTCAAGGAGAGAAAGTTGGTAGTACAAACTTGATCAAACATGGTTCTGGTCAGAGAGGGTTTTGGGGCATTTTGGTGGACCAAAATGACTTTAATTGACATGAGTCTTTGCCAGATCATCACAATATGCATTTGTGACTTGCTGGAATTTTCTTGGATTTTTATGAAAAAATTTCCTGTAGAAATATCTCAAATCCTTGAAATGGGCAGAAATGGTTTTGGGAGGTTTTCTCCAATATTTAATCAATCCATGTGTTGAAACTCATATATATGGAAACTATATGTCCATTGAGTCTCCCTAATTTTTCTCAAATATTTTTGAAACATTAAAATAATTTTAACCTATTAAAGACCATTTCTGGCCTTAAGAAAAAGCCTTTAAAAAAAATAGGAAAATAACTTTTAAAATTATATTTTTGTGGTTTTTGGGTATCCTATACCTAATAGGAGTCAAATATATCTTTGGAAAGATTTTTGCTGCCCTTAATTGAGCACTTGCAGTGCAAACCTCAATCCAGGGGTGTTTGGAAAACTAATTTTTGAAAATACTTTTTGGCCAAATTATTTTTGTAAGAAAATACTATATTGCTCTATACACATGGCATGATCATTGGGCAGAAGTTTGGGACAAGGAGATGAAGTATAGAAGGTGAAGTAGTTGACTATTAAGAGCACTTGAAAAACCACAGAGAGAAATCCAACTCCAAATAAAAGCCAAATAATGCAAAAGTTTTTGTTGGTCCAAATTTTCATGCTTTATTAATGCAAATAAACATGTTACAAAATGCAGGGTGTGACAGACCTACCCCCCTTACAAGAATCTCGTCCCCGAGATTCCTAAACTAGGCTTTAAAGAGATATGGAAACTCGGATCTGAGGTAGTCTTCACGTTCCCAAGTTGCTTCTACTACAGAGTGGTTGCTCCATTGGACTTTGAAGTACTTGATCGTGCGGCTTCGCGTGCGCCGTTCAGCTTCATCCAAAATACGGATAGGACTCTCACGGTAAGTCAAATCAGGCTGAAGGTCAATGGCTTGGTGATTGACGTCCTTGTAAAGATCAGGCTTGTTTGGAACTTGGAGACACTTCCGGAGTTGTGACACGTGGAATACGTTGTGCACATCCGATAGTTCAGGTGGCAGTTCCAACTGGTAAGCCACTTCTCCTCGTCGGCCAGTGATCTTGAAGGGGCCGATGTATCTTGGGGCGAGCTTTCCGTTGATATGGAAGCGCTGGGTTCCCTTGAGAGGGGTGACCCGTAGATAGACATGGTCTCCCACTCGGAAGTTCATGTCCCTCCGACGCGAGTCAGCATAGCTCTTCTGTCTTGACTTGGCGGTTTCCAAACGCTCTCTGACAAGCTGGACTTGCTCTTCTGCTTCACGGAGAATATCGGGCCCAAAGACTAGCCCTTCTCCGGTCTCCGACCAATTGAGGGGTGTGCGACACTTGCGTCCGTACAACACCTCAAATGGTGCCATCTGGAGGCTTGACTGATAACTGTTGTTGTAGGAGAACTCGGCAAAAGGTAGGCAATCTTCCCACCTAGCTCCATAAGCTAAGACACAGGCTCGGAGCATGTCTTCGAGTATCTGATTTACTCGTTCCGTCTGACCTCCGGTCTGTGGGTGGAAAGCAGTGCTGAAGGACAACTTGGTCCCCATGGCCTCTTGGAACTTCTTCCAGAACCTAGAGGTAAACTGGGTTCCTCGGTCCGACACAATCTCCTTGGGAACACCATGAAGGCTCACGATTCTGTTGATGTATAGAGTCGCTAGCTGGTTGCCCTTGTAAGTCGTTTTGACAGGAATGAAATGGGCTACTTTGGTCAAATGGTCGACTATGACCCAGATGGAGTCATGTCCCTTATTTGACCTAGGTAATCCAGTGATGAAGTCCATTCCGACTTTATCCCATTTCCACTCGGGCACCTTGAGGGGCTGTAACAATCCAGCGGGTCGCTGATGTTCAGCTTTGACCCTTTGGCATACATCACACTTTGCAACATAGGTGGCAATCTCCCTCTTCATGACGTGCCACCAGAATCTTTCCTTCAGGTCTTGATACATCTTGGTTCCTCCGGGGTGAATGGAATACGGGGTGTCATGAGCTTCTTGCAAGATCAAATTCTTGAGCTCAATCTTGTTGGGTACGCAAATGCGATTCCCAAACCACACAATTCCTTGCTCATCCTCTGAGAATCCTGGGGCCTTGCCTGCCTTGATCTTCCTCTTGATGCCTTCAATACTTTCGTGTCCCTTCTGAGCTTCCTTAATATCATTCATCAGGGTAGGCTTGACTTCAAGGTTGGTTAAGAATCCTGGTGCAACCAGTTCCATCTTGAAGCTTTCAAGTTCTTCACACAAGGCGGGTAGCCTTTCCTTAAGCATAGCATTCAAGGAACAAGCCTTCCTGCTTAATGCATCTGCTACCACATTAGCCTTTCCAGGGTGGTATTGAACACTGAGGTCATAATCCTTGATCATCTCTAGCCATCTTCTCTACCTCATGTTCAATTCCTTCTGAGTGAAAATATACTTCAGACTTTTGTGATCTGTGTATATTTCACACCGCTTCCCTAGGAGGTAATGTCGCCATGTCTTCAGGGCATGAACTACAGCTGCCAACTCGAGGTCATGAGTAGCATAGTTCTCTTCATGGGGCCGTAGTTGCCTTGAAAGGTAAGCTACGACTCTCCCCTCTTGCATCAGAACACCTCCCAGTCCGGTTTTTGACGCATCACAATATATCACAAACTCCTTGTGTATATCTGGTGTGGCCAAAACTGGGGCGGTGGTCAATCTCTTCTTCAGCTCCTGGAAGCTTTCTTCACACTTCGGCGTCCATTCAAACTTCTTGTCCTTCTTCAAGAGCTGAGTCATGGGTCGGGCAATGCTTGAGAATCCTTCAACGAACATGCGGTAATATCCCGCGAGTCCGAGGAAGCTTCTGACTTCCTTCACATTGCTTGGGGATTGCCATTCAGTCACGGCTTCAATCTTAGTGGGATCGACCGACAATCCTTCTGCAGTCAACACATGACCCAAGAATCCAACCTCATGTAGCCAAAATTCACACTTGCTGAACTTGGCATACAGTTGGTGCTCTCAAAGCTTGTCCAGGACCATCCTCAAGTGTTGCTCATGCTCTTCTTCCGACTTCGAGAAGACAAGAATGTCATCAATGAAGACAACAACAAACTTGTCCAAATATTCCATGAAGACCTTATTCATGAGATACATGAAGTAAGCTGGGGCATTGGTCAATCCAAAGGACATGACCGTGCACTCATACAGGCCATATCTGGTTACAAATGCCGTCTTCGGAATATCTTCAGGTCTGATCTTCAGTTGGTAGTACCCAGATCTGAGGTCAATCTTGGAGAACACCTTGGCTCCATTGAGTTGATCAAACAGATCTTCAATCTTGGGAAGTGGATACTTGTTCTTGATTGTAACTTCATTGAGGGAGCGGTAGTCAATGCATAAGCGGATGGTATCGTCCTTCTTTGCCACAAACAGAATAGGCGATCCCCAAGGGGAGGCACTAGGGCGGATAAATCCTTTCCTCAACTGCTCTTCCAGTTGCTTCTTCAACTCCGCCAACTCTTCTGATCCCATTCTATAAGGCTTCTTATAGATGGGTCCTGCTCCGGGCATGAGCTCGATGATGAACTCAATGTCTCGGTCAGGAGGCATCCCCGGTAACTCATCAGGAAAAACATCGGGGTACTCGCATACTACCGGCACTTGTTCCAATCCAACTTCTGACAGACAGTTGACTTGGGTGCCTTGAGCATAAGAGGAGTTGGGAGCAAACTTAACTTCGACTCCTTGGTCGTTGGTCACTGTGACGGTCCGGTTGGCACAATCTAACAAGCCTTGGTGCTTGATGAGCCAATTCATTCCTAAGATCACATCCAAGCCTTGTGATCTTAAGATGATATGGTCAGCTTGGAAGTCTACCCCATTAATTACATTCCCGACTCCTTTACATCCCAGCTTGGCCCTCATCTCTGCTCTGGGGGTTTGTACCACCATAGGGTTATTCAGGGGTGTAGGGGTCATGCCACTTTTTAATGCAAAGCTTTGAGTGACAAAAGAATGCGTGGCTCCAGAATCAAACAAAACAGTTGCGGGTGTTGAGTTGACAAGGAACGTACCCAGCACGACGTCCGGGTCTTCCTGGGCTTCCTCAGCAGTGACATGATTCACACGACCCCTGCCGTTGTTGGGCTGGTTGCGGGGAGCTTCGTTCCTTGGTGGCATTCCACGACCTTGTCCTGGGTTCTGTGCATTGGGGCGCGGGGCGTCGGGCTTCTTGTTGGGGCAATTCTTGGAGAAGTGTCCTGGCTGACCACAACCAAAGCAAGTGACTTGGTTGGGGTTGTTGCTCTTGCCGGCATTGTTATTGGGGTTGTTGTAAGCTGGCCTGGGGTTGGCATACTGCTGAGGTGGATAGTTGATGCGGGGTGGAGGAGCTCTTGGCTGCTGATAGGTTGGCTTGACCGGGTCTGGCTGCCACGGGCGAGGCTTCTGGTTGCTGGAGCTACCCTTGCTGACCATCTTGCGCTTGCGGGTGTCATCCAGGGCACGTCGCTTGTCTTCAAGCATGAGTGCCTTGTTTACCAGATCAGGAAAGGTCTGGCAGTCACACACAACAAGCGAGTACTGCAGTGTCTAGTTAAGGCCTTCCATGAAGCGCTCCCTTTTGGCAGCATCAGTGCTAACATCTTCAGGGGCATACCTTGAAAGAACACTGAACTTCTGCATGTACTCCTTGAGGGTGCTACTACCTTGCTTCAGGGCTCGGAACTCACGCTTCTTGATGGCCATGATTCCGGAAGGAATGTGGGCCTTGCGGAATTCTGCCTTGAAGTCATTCCAAGTGATGTTTTGCTCAGCACGCATAGCCTTGAACCCATCCCACCAAGCTCTAGCAGTTCCCCCGAGACAGTGAGCAGCATACGCCACCTTATCACGGTCCTCAGTGCATCCGACTAGTTCCAGCAGATCCTCAATGGTGCGGACCCAGTCGTCTGCATCCAGGGGTTCAACAGTCTCGATGAAGGTGTGTGATAGCCTGGCTTATTAGGGATGATAGACTACTCATATCAATAAGGAATTCCTTCTTTTCCGGGAGCCCATTCGGACAGAACTCCAAAGTTAAGCGTGCTCAGCTTGGAGTAGTGTCAGGATGGGTGACCGACCGGGAAGTTGCTCCCGGGTGCGCACGAGTGAGGACAAAGTGCATAGAAAAGACTAGTATTGATCTGTGGGGTCAGTCTAGATCCCGCCAGGAGTAACGACCACCGGCGGGTGTGTCCGGGGCGTTACAAGTTGGTATCAGAGCCGACCCTCGCGGTTACACGAATGGTTGCGGACAGGTGCGTGGTCATGTTGTTCATGACGTTTGTGACCCGTCGTGGCACCCGGCATGGCACATGTACCAGACTGGAAGCACAGACGTTTGTGCCAAGAGGGAACGTTCCTGTGGCCCGACGAGGACGTCGGTTCCTCTGAGTGGGGGTGTATGTGATAGCCTGGCTTATTAGGGATGATAGACTACTCATATCAATAAGGAATTCCTTCTTTTCCGGGAGCCCATTCGGACAGAACTCCAAAGTTAAGCGTGCTCAGCTTGGAGTAGTGTCAGGATGGGTGACCGACCGGGAAGTTGCTCCCGGGTGCGCACGAGTGAGGACAAAGTGCGCAGAAAAGACTAGTATTGATCTGTGGGGTCAGTCTAGATCCCGCCAGGAGTAACGACCACCGGCGGGTGTGTCCGGGGCGTTACAAGGTGGGTGGTGGATGCTTCTTGAATTCCACCAACGTGGAACGTGCATTGCCGTTTCCCGCCGGCTGGTGGTTGACAGCTTGAGCAATCATCTGGAGGGCTGCAGTGTTGGCTTGGCGTTCCTCTCGGAAGGCTTGGAGAAGTTGAGCCATGTCCATGCTTGGAGGTGGTGGCGGTGGCGGAACTTGTCCTTGGTTTTGGTCCTGACTGGCTCCTTCTCCGGCTTCTTGCTGCTGGGTAGAGGTACCAGTACGAGTTACAACATGCATCATGTTGGAGCGATCAAGGTCTCATGATTGGGAAAGATGGGGAAAGCAATGTAGATGGGATGCCTGGTAAGGGGGTTGGTATGACACTAATGGTTTTCATGCAAGGGTAAAACACATTCATTTAAAATCCAAATGGGTGATGTAGTCGCTTACAAGTTCCCGAAGGAAAGTACGACGTCCATCAAACACATCAAAAGCAAACACTACATGGTTTCATATGAACCATTACAAGGACTCGACTTCGCATAGGGGTACACGACCTATCCTACCGTAGGGATTGCTAACGGGAATATCCGGATTGCGAATGATGCCTAAGTGGTGGAATGCTCGGTTGCGTAGTCTGGCTCTTCTGGGTCTTCCTCCTCGTCATTGGTGGCCCGACTTTCTTCTTCACTTGAAGGAGTGGGGGAGTGGAGAACCTCAACACGGCGTTGCTTTGCCGGTGGTGCGAAGAGCTTGCGGTATTCCTTTGCGCTCATGCGGGGTTGCCGTGGTGGTTCTCCATCCTTTGGGGGTCTTCCGCCTCTGTATGCGATTGCGGGCTGTCCAAGGGGAGCACCTTCCTTCTTGATCCTATCCGTCTTCTCTTGTGCTTGGCGAAGAAGTGCCTTGGTCTCATGAATTTCCTTTCGGAGTTCCACTGATTCCGTGGCCAAATGTTGTGCCAAACTATCGGCACAAAGGCTGAAGTAGGTCTGGAATCAAAGTGGAAGTCCTTCTTCTAGTGGTGGAGCTGGTGCACTGCTCTCATCCTCGCCTTCCTTCCGATAAGGCAAGAAGCGGGTTGCCATCTCGTCCGCCATCTCTGGAAGTAGGTCTCGAAGGCGGGTGAGTGCCTTGAGGGTTGCCGTCTCGACGACAAGAACTAGTGTTGCCATCTGGGGTCCCTCGAAGAACCAGCTTGTTGGGGAGTCATTGGCCTTCACGATCACTTCCACATGATACTCCGTCTCGGTGTCGTTGATCCAATGCTCATGGTAGGTGAAGATGGGCGCTCGGTGGAACTGGCACTTCTTGAGGCTATCCTCGAGAAGCACGGGGAATCCGGTGGTCAGGAAGTCTTCGGGTACGGCAGCCATCTACAAAGGTTGAATGGCAGAGGTCAATAAGGGAAATATATCTTGGGTGGATAAGCTTAGAAAAGAAGAGAGGTTCAGATGGTCTCAAGCTAACTAACGTCCATGCTAACTAAGGCTTCCTACAGTCAGGATGGCTCTGATACCAGCTCTGTGGGGACCCCGACTCATAAGTCGTGATCACCGAATGCACGTGTACAGTGATCCCAGAGATCAATGCTCACTGAACACACAGAAGCTGAATAACAAGAGTCTTACATCCATACATATCGTCTTACACAAATTATGACCATTATGGTCAAGTCTTACATTGATAAAGCCTTAAGGGCTGAACATCAAAGGAAACACAAGCAGCGGAAATCTTCGTCGATAAATAGAACCCATGCCATCTGCCTTAACCCTACAGGCATTCTGACTGGGAAACGTCCTAGTTCGCATGTTCGTCCTCGAAGAACTCTTCTCCGAACTCCGGTTCTTCCATGCCTGGCCAATTAAATAACCAGTGGCAAGCCAATGAGTACTTTGAATGTACTCGCAAGCAACCCATGTTTTGGTTCAAGGAACAATAATGCATGATATAGGTAAATTTTTGCGGAAAGCTAATTTGAGTGCAATGACATGTTCAACAACTTGTAAGACATGCATCAGGAGAAATTTAAGTAACCATGAGGACAGGTTACAGATATCAACACAAGTAGAGTGGGCACCAACCCAACTCAATCATGTCAAGTCCTCGACTTGACCCAAATAGTTCTTCCCATTTATCCAACACACACACTGGTTTGTAAACAAGTGGACGTAGCCCAAGAGCGGTTACCAACTGTCCTTGACCGTGGACACGGCTATTCGAATAGTTTTACACTCTGCAGAGGTTGCACACTTACCCACTAGATCCAGGGAACTTCCGTGTCATCCACGACCCGCAGTACCTCAAGTACCCGGGGTAAGCACCCGATCACTACCTTTCCCTAGACGACACTAACATGGAGTCCACTCGATTGGTAGTAACCCCCGTGCCCAACATTTCAAAACTGACAATCGTGGAGCCTCGCTCCCATATTCATCACATACTACTGGCATGGGGTACCAACGGTGTTTCCGGTGCACCATAAAAATGTTCTTGGTCGCCCTACCTGGCACGACCCCGTCCCGAGAGAGAGCACCAACTCTCCCCCGTCACTAGTAATGCGGGCTTCAAGCTAGTATCGACCTAGGTAATCAATAATGCCCTTTCCCATATAAGGGTAAAGTGGTTGCGCATGTAAGGTTGGAATAACGGTCGCAACTTAAACCAATCCGTTTTCAAAAATAACACCCACACTTGCCTTGGTGCACCACTTCGTCATCAAGTGGTTACCCATCTCATCATCTCCCTCGGGCATAAGTGGCACCCGATGGGGTTTTCGAAAAGTCCTTTGAAAGTACTTTGCCTCCATCACCATGCATATTCCCATCCCTTTGTGCGTAGCTCTACTTTGCATCCTATCTACTCCCACCGGCATAACCCTCATAAGAATGTAGGGTCATGCATAATGCAGGTATCAACGAGTAAGTAACGAAGGCAACCCACCAGAGTGGTTTCCCTCACATCATGGTTCCAAAGCAATCACTAATAAAGTACTATATGACATGCATAAAAAGGTTTCATAGACATGGTCAAAGGGCTGCTTGCCTGGCTCAACATAGTCCTCGGGGTCTTCAAAGTCTTCTGGTCCAACTCCTTCGTCAGCAACGCAATCTATCGTCGCAAAATAATAACGAGGAAAATAAGGCAATAATAAAATAGCAAAATCAAAGTGCTCAGAAAAATGTCAACTCATTTTTCTAAAATACTAGGTGGAAATCTAAGAAGGGGAAAATTGCTAGTTTTGGATTTGGAGTTGTGGAACAGGAGATATGGAATTTCAAAGTCATAATTGAATGCTAAAAATCACATTTAAATATTTACAGTGCAGAAAAGTTGGTTGGATTTGAATGGAAGTTCCACCATTAAATAGGTTGCAATATTCTAGGAATTTAGAAATTGGAATTAATCCATTTGGACAAATATTGTGTCCTGTGGAATTTTTGTAAGACAGGAAGAAAATGAAAAGGGGAAAAGTGGCACTGTGCCACTAGGCCAGAGAGGCCACAGTGCAACGGCCCAGCCAGCGGGCCGGCCCGGCCGAGCTAGCGCACGGCGCGCGCGCCCGCCCGCCCAATTCAAACCCGACGGGTGGATCCCACTCGTCAGGGCGTGAGGCTGACGGGTGGGGCCCGCTGTCGTCGTCGTCAACCTCTGAACAGAGGCGACGACGAGCTTGCCGGCGGTGATACAGGGCACGGGAGTCGGCGTGGGCGGTACCGTTGTGCTCAGGGGGGAGTCGCCGTTCGGGTGGAGGTGGAGGCGGTCGCCGGAGCGCAGGGGTTCGCCGGCGACGAGGAAGCCGGCGGAGGGGCTTCGGGAGGTGGTGATTCCGGCCGTTCCTGGCTGCAAAAGGAGCGGGGAAGAGAGGGGAAAGGGTCAGTGTGGCCTTGCGGTTCCAAATCGGGAGAGAACGGAGGCGGAGGAGGCCTGTACCCGCAGATCGACGGCGACCCGAGGCGGCGGAGCTCGAGCTTGATCTCGAGCTCGGGAGCTCCTGGAGAGGGGTGAGTGGTGCAGGGGGGTGTTTAGGGCAGTGAGAGAGCGAGTGATGGGGGTGGAAGGATTCGGGGAGGCCTATTTATAGGAGAACGGCGAGGTCCCGTAGACCCGTGCGCCTGCGAGGCTGTTGCCGTCGCTGGAAGGCTCGGGGGGAGCTGGCGCCGTGTCTGGGGCGTTCCTGGACGTCGACCACGTCGGGGGAGAAAGAGAGAAGGAGTGGGGAGAGGTCAGGGGTGCGCGCGTGTGAGCAGCGCCATTGGCGCGCTCGGAGCGGCTCTGTTTGTTAGCGCGGAGGCACGGGGGAGGAGGAGAGAGGAGGGGGACAGCGCCGTGGCGTGCCGTGGACGCCGAGGCGCATCGGCTGGCGCGCGGGGGAAGGCCCGAGGTGGCCGGAGCCGTTGGGCAGAGGGCGGCTACAGTGCGGGAGCGCACTGTAGCGCGCTCCAGAGCGCCCATATGGCCGGCATGCCATTTTTTTGGCAAAGTGGGCGCGGCCAAACATGTCCAGTAGCGCTAGGGAGTAGTAAAGAAGTGGGAGGAGGCTTTGGATGCTCTGGTGAGCCAGTGGAGTGAGGAGGGAGGAAGAAGAAGTGTGAAAAAGGGCTGACCAGAGAGAGAAAGAGGGACTTTACCCATTCAATAATTGAGCTATGGACTTGCCATTGTTACTGGAGGTGAAAGGGGACTAGAAAGAGCTGTGGTAAGAATTTGAGCTATCCAAGAATAGTGAAAGGGGTCAAAACAGTGGCTTTTGCAAAATGTCAGAAGGTGTTTGATGGTGTTTTGGGCAAGCAAATGGACTCCAATTGCCATGACACTTAACAGGATGGAAAGAAACTTAGAAATAGGGTGTGCCACAGGATTTGAGCTCATTTGGGTAAAGTTGCCAATGCAACTTTGGCAAACCCTAGAAATGAGCAGAAATGGACTTGTGTAGATCTAGTTGAGCAAATCACTTCTCCATGATGCACCACTTGGTGTAGTGGCCTTATTTGGTCATGTGAACATGCTCACAAAAGTTGGGGTCAAGGAGAGAAAGTTAGTAGTACAAACTTGATCAAACATGGTTCTGGTCAGAGAGGCTTTTGGGGCATTTTGGTGGACCAAAATGACTTTAATTGACATAAGTCTTTGCAAGATCATCACAATATGCATTTGTGACTTGCTGGAATTTTCTTGGATTTTTATGAAAATATTTTCTGTAGAAATATCTCAAATCCTTGAAATGGGCAGAAATGGTTTTGGGAGGTTTTCTCCAATATTTAATCATATCCATGTGTTGAAACTCATATATATGGAAACTATATGTCCATTGAGTCTCCCTAATTTTTCTCAAATATTTTTGAAACATTAAAATAATTTTAACCTATTAAAGACCATTTCTGGCCTTAAGAAAAAGCCTTTAAATAAAATAGGAAAATAACTTCTAAAATTATATTTTTGTGGTTTCTGGGTATCCTATACCTAATAGGAGTCAAATATATTTTTGGAAAGATTTTTGCTGCCCTTAATTGAGCACTTGCAGTGCAAACCTCAATCCAGGGGTTTTTGGAAAACTATTTTTTGAAAATACTTTTTGGCCAAATTATTTTTGTAGGAAAATACTATATTGCTCTATACACATGGCATGATCATTGGGCAGAAGTTTGGGACAAGGAGATGAAGTATAGAAGGTGAAGTAGTTGACTATTAAGAGCACTTGGAAAACCACAGAGAGAAATCCAACTCCAAATAAAAGCCAAATAATGCAAAAGTTTTTGTTGGTCCAAATTTTCATGCTTTATTAATGCAAATAAAAATGTTACAAAATGCAGGGTGTGACAGGTCGGCTATGCCGTCATAGCGAGGAGGCAGATCTGGCTTGAGCTTGCCTGGCCAAGCCACGCTGCGCAGTTCGGGGGCGAAGGCGCGGCAGCTGGCTATGGTCGCCAGGGCCCGCCCTGGGGGTGGAGCTTGATCTTGACGAGGTGCGGGTGCTGCCACTGCAGGTTGCGCGGGGGCTTGGCGAGGTGGCGCAGGGAGCGCAGGTGCAGCTTCTCGCGGCCGAGGGACTTCTTGGCAACTTCTTTCTTTGCGCGCGGGCGCCGGGTGTGGTGGGTCACGCCGCGGAGGCGCGCACCTTGGTGCCAAGGCACTGTCTTGGGGCTGAGGTGGTGGAGGCACGCCACGAGCCCCGTCGCCCGCGGCTGGTTGAGGAGGGGGCAGAGAGTGGGACGGCGCCGGAGAGCCCCCTGCAGCGCGGACGAGCTCGGCGACGCGGTCAAGCCACTCCTCGTAGACGTCGTCGACACGGCGGTAGCGCAAGAGATCGTTCGCCGCAAAGAGCGTGGTGCGCGTGGGATGAGGAACCGGCCTGGGTCAGCGACGGAGTGGCGGTGCAGCCGTCCCGCCGAACCGATGGGTGCAGCGAGGATGCTTGCTGCTCGTTCCCCGCCAGGCCGGTAGCGGCGTTGGCAGCAGGCGACGGGGAACGGCGAGGTGGCCCGCCAGCGGGAACCGTCTGAACGACGCAGGCGGAGAGGGCATCCCGACGCTCAGCTCATGCACGACGAGCGTCCGACATGATGACGGTGGAGCGACGGAGCGACGAATCGACGGAAAGGAAGCCTCGGCGCACCCCTACCTGGCGCGCCAAATGTCGGATTGGGGGTTCCGGCAAAACCCTTAAGGTTCTAACCCTGGGGTGCGCGCGAGGCTTTTCCCTTCTACCGATCTACGCTCTAGCTCGCTAGGATCTTGCGGACGAACTCGACGAACTTGCAACACAGAGAGACACGAGGTTTATACTGGTTCGGGCCACCGTGGTGGTGTAATACCCTAATCCAGTGTGGTGGTGGTGGATTGCCTCTTGGGCTGATGATGAACAGTACAGGGGAAGAACAGCCTCCTGAGGTTGAGGTGTTCTTGTGTTGATGTGGCGAAGGGAATCCCCCTCCACTATGGTGGCTAGTCCTATTTATAGAGGCCCTGGTCCTCTTCCCAAATATTGAGCGGGAAGGGAGCCAACAACAGCGGGCGAATTTGAAGGGGGATAGCTAGTACAAGCTATCCTGAGAAAAGTAGTCTTCGCCTGCTAAAGGCTCTGGTGGTGATGCCGTCTTGGGCTCCACGATGACCTCTGTCCTGCCGTCCGTCCGGTCCTGGTCTTGTTGCACCGATATGGCAACCTTTGCCTGATGCCTCGGTACTTCGCGCATGCGATTGCCGCCTTAGCACCAAAGAGGAAATATGGACACTGTGCGCGCTGGCGCCCGCCTGGTGCCCGCCTGGCACCGTTCATCACGGCTCATGTCGAGAGAGCCCCGTGAGGTTCGCCCAGCCTTGATATCTCCGCTCCTCGCAAGCCTGCTCAGCGAGGCCGCTCATGAGGAGGTATTGTGTTGTCCGCCTCGCGAGGCTTGGCCCCTCGCGAGGGTCTTGGATGTCTTGTTGATGAAGATGGGACGTACAAGCCTGCCAGCACAGCCACGTCATGGGCCGCAGGCAGGCAAGTCTGCGGACCCCCGTTCCCAGAACACCGACAGTTCCCCATGGCTCTCAAGGATGGTGCACGCTCGTGTTTCCTGAACCTGCCCCCGGGCTCGATGTCCTCCTGGGATGAGATGCGCGACCGCTTTGCCGCCAACTTCTAGGACACTCGCGACCGCCCTCCGGCCGCGGGTGACCTTCACCGCATCAAGCAGCAGCCAGGAGAGACCTTGCAGAAGTACATCCAGCGCTTCAACAACATTCGTCTCAAGATCCCCAAGGTGACGGATGAGGCCATCATTTCCAAGTTTTCTGATGGCGTCCGCGATATCAAGATGAAGGAGGAGCTCGCCATCCACGAGGAGTTATGCACGGCTCTCGAGTTGTTCAACATGGCGACCAAGTGCGCAAGAGCCGAGGAGGGGCGCCTTTCCCTCCTCGAGCTCCCAGCTACCGACCCGGAGGTGAAGAAAGCCAAGGCCAAGGACGTGAAGTGCAAGGGGGTGGCCGTGCTCGCGGCGGAGCCGTACACGAAGCGCGGCCAGGACCACCCCGAGTCATCCAAAAGCAGTCAACCGTTCTGCGCCTTCCACAACGTACACAACCACAACACCAACGACTGTCAAGAGCTCAGGGCCATTCGAGATGGACGCTTCGGTCGACGCCCCGAGCGCAATGACCGGGGCTACGGCCGAGGAGGAGGACGAGGCGGAGGACACTGGGACGATCGCAGCCCCCACCAGGAGTGGCGCGACCGGCCTCGCGAGGACCGCTGGCAGGACCAGCCTCGCGAGGGCGCCTGGAGGGATCAGCCTCGCGAGGACCGCCCTCAGGGCAACGCTAGTCCTCCTCCACTGCCACCGCCACCAAGAAGGAATGATGACCACCATCAGGACGAGGGAGCTAGGGGCTTCCAGGAACCGCGTGCTATCGCCTGCATCTTGGGCGGAGCTCAGGCCCCAGCATCTCAGCGTATCTTCAAGCAGTTTGCTCGCGGGGTGAACACAGCCCTTCCCAAGCTTGAGGCCACGCGCCCACTCAGGTGGTCCAAGTGCGCCATCACTTTCATCTCGGCGGACCAGCTCAAGTGCGCGGCCACTACTGGCGCTCTCTCGATGTTGTGCTCGCCCGTCATCAGCAACGTACAAGTCACCAAGACCCTCATTGACGGAGGTGTAGGGCTTAATGTCTTTTCCGTCAAAACATTCGACAGCCTCCAAGTGCCATACGATCAGCTCCAGCCCACCAAGCCCTTCTCAGGAGTGACTGGCGGCTCCACCACCCTGATAGGGCAGGTCCGCCTCCCTGTCACCTTCGGACAGCGCGACAACTACCGCACCGAGCTCATCGACTTTGACGTTGCTCACATATGTCTGCCTACAATGCCATCCTCGGGTATCCGGCCCTGGCCAAGTTCATGGCAGTGACCCACCACGGCTGCAACATCCTCAAGATGCCCGGAAGCACCGGGATCATCACAGTCCCCTGCGAAGAAAGAGATGCGGTGTGCTCCCTCGAGCGTGCCTTCCAAGCCGCACCAATCGAAGACCCTGACAGCAAGGGCGAGTACCCTCCTGAGGCCACCCCCAAGAAGAAGAAGTAGCTACTCCGTATAGGGCCTCAGGGGAGCAGCGCCTCTAGCGGTGCCACATCAGGATCGGCGCCCGCGCCTGGGGCGCCTCCCTCCCTCGCATAGGATGGCGCGCCCGGCGCCCTCCTCGGGCAGGGCTCGGGGGCTCTCTTCTGGAGGGCCTCAGACCTAGCCAACATCACGAGGGAGGCGCTCGGGCACCACATGGAGGCGTGCTTTGTGGCACGTTTCCCTCAGGAGGGCACCGGGCGAGGAGTGCCCGGCGCTCAGGAGTTCATCGCCAAGACCATCCAAGATCTTTAGGAAGCAAGAGCCATGCGTGGCGGCCGCCGCCCACCACCTGGCGCAGCTCCCCATCGAGGCGAGGATGGCGGGCTGCACGTCTGCATCGGCATCCCAGGGCTCAACAGGGACACATCTCAGGAGCGCTTTCGGGCGTCGCGTGTGGGCTGTTGCGGGGGCCCACCTCACAGCTATGTCCGCATGCCATTCGGCCTGCCGAGCATGGCGGACGCCTTCCAGCACAACCTGTGGAGCGTCCTGGCGACCCAGGAGGACCGGCATCACGCAGTCCTAGCAGAGATGGAGACGGTCCTCAGGGAACCACCCGAGCCCCCAGAGCCTCCCGAGGCTCGGGGCCCTGATGGCTCGTGAGGAGCGACCCCTTCGTCACGCATCTTCGGCTACCTCAACACTCCTTCGACAACGAAACCAGGTGAGATTTTCCAAGTTTATTTAGCTGGGACCGCCCCTCGGGCAGCATTATTCCCAGGTCGCACGGGCCTGTCCCTGCGGCATGTATCCTTTTGCATCTTTAGCCTACTCTGTTTGGGGCGCGCCTCGGGCTGCATCATCCCCAAGCCGCTCGGGTCCGACCTAGTGGCATGTATCGTTCTTACATTTACCTAAGCTAGTTCGCCTTCCATGCATAATCTATCTATGGTTATCACCTGCTTGATTATCACCCACCACGGGAGCCGTGCGCCGATCGTCTTTCTTCAGGATCCTTCGCATAAGAAGGCTAGGCACGGGGTCTGTGCTCACGTCCGTCCCTGCAGCATTGATAAATCCAAAGGTTGAGCTCTGTCTAGCGGGCCGGCCCCGTTCATGTTACCTCCTGGGGTCGTTGGTGCTTGGCCTTCTCATGCGATAGCCTCAGGGGATTCATTCGGCGCAGGTTGACTAACCATCTCGCAGGACCACCGCAGTTAACAAGAACCAAGACCAAGTGCAACCCGCCTTGAGGTAGGGCCTCGTGAGTCCTGCGTTGGCTCACGAGTGCCCAGACACACTTCGTCTAGCCCTGCCATGCAAGCCACGTGTCAGGGCGGGGCTGTACACGCCCCGGGGGCTCCACTCAGAGGGATCCCTCACCCACGCACCAATGGAAGCACCATGCTCTGCGCTGGCAGTCGACACGGCCGAGGAGCTGTTATGCCCATGCAAGTGTGGAAGCGCTATGCTCCATGCTGGTGATAAACAACTGAGGGAGGCCCCATGGCCGTATCAACCTCAGGGAGCCCTTCAGCTCAGTGTCTGGCCTCATCACAACACCTCCCCTCGGGTGAGTCGCGCGAGGGGGCTGGGCATGGGTGCTATGCTCGGGTCACGCCCAAGCGTACGCCACCCCGCCAGGTCCCTCGGGCCTGTTCATCGCCCCCCCCCCCCCGAGCGAAGCCTCGGCGAGGGAAAAGGTATGAAGGTCATTTGAGCGTCAAGAGGGACTCCTGAGCATCACGACTCAGGAGCCTAACTGGCCATGTAGCCCCTCACCCCTTGGTCTCGTCCTGGTGATCCGGACGACCCAACGACGGCTGAGATATGCACGGTGTCGGGCCCTGTCGACGTAGAACACTAGACCTATTCCTGCATCTCCTTTCTGTAAGCTGTTTGCGCGTCAAGGGGGACTCCTGAGCATCGCGACTCCGGAGCCTAACTGACCACGTAGCCCCTCACCCCTTGGTCTCGTCCCGGTGATCCGGACGATGCAACGGTGGCTGAGGTATGCGCGGGGTCAGGCCCTGCCGACTTAGACCGTAAAGCAAATGGGAAGGAAATCATAAAATCTCAAGCAAATATTACAAGACATATTGTTCTCCCGATACCAAACGCAAGTTTAAACGCCTCCACGAGGCATGGTGCATATTGCAGAAGCTAAACAGGAAAGGAGCCACCAGTAAGTCATCTCGTCATCCCCGGACGCCACCGTCGCCCGCAAGGGATGCTTCTTCCATAGTGGCGTTGCCCTCACCTACACCACCCGCCGGAGTTGTGGGATCAGCAGCACCGCCAGTTGAAGGTGTGGGATCGAAGGTGCGGAACCTCTTCAGCAGGGCCTCCACCTGACCCTTCACGGCAGCAGCTGCGCATTGCTCGGCGTCCACAGGCTCCAGCAGCTCGTCAAGGGAACAAAATAAGGGAATTTCTAGGAGCCCTATCTACACGCACCAGTGTCGCCGATGCCATCATCAACAGTGGGCCACGGGAGGCCGGCACCGACCCCATCCGTATCAGCGACGGCGGCGGCCAGACGCTGCGGCCTTGCTCCGGGCACGACAAGAGCTCGGGGGCATGTAGCTGTCAGCGCTCGTCTCTGGGGTCTCGTAGGGCTCAGGAGAGTCACTAGACTCCCAAGCGCCGCCGCTACTGCTGGAGGAGCTGCTGGCGAAGCTAGCAGCAGGCTCGACATGGGCCGCTGCGTCGTCCCGACGACCCCCTCCGGGGCATCACTCCAGGCGGCGGCCTTCCTCGTCGAAGACTTTGAAGAGCATAGTGGAGGCGCTGTCGTACTCAAAATGGATTGCGAGGGCGCCTTCCGCACGGCAGACTCGATCAACCTCGCCCCAGCCACGGGTCATGAAGATCTTGCCTGGGGAGACGGCTTCAACTTCCGCTAAGTCGCCTGGGCGTTGTAGTCGGCGTGTTGCAGCCAAAGCTCGAGGGGGCCCCTCGGCGGCATCTCGGTGGAGAAGAACTGTGGGAAGCGAATCCAAGTGCGTGGAGGCATCGCCGCCCACATCACGAGTTCGCGTGAGGAGTCCGCGGCGTGGGCTCCTAGGGCGACGGCGTGCGTCACCACGACGCGGCGACCACGGTCACGGCGTGGGCGGCACCGCTCGCCGCCTCTCCCTCCGGAGCCCTCGGCTTGGGCGTATAGAGGCAGCGGATACCCTGGAGGTGGCCGCTTGCACCAAGGCCTCGACACCTGCGGCCTCACGACTATGTCGCGGCGGTGGGCCAGCTTCTTCTTCAGCGTAAGTGGCCCAGGATCGTCGCGGGGAGTTTTTCCCTTCTCTGCGGCCGAGAACCTCCGTATCAGCGCCATGAGTGTTTCTACTAGCAATGAAGCAAGGGAGGAGAAGCGAGCGGAGCAAGAAGAGATGAGCGACGGGGGCTCCGCCCCCCCTCCTCATTTATAGCAGGAAAGGCCAACCGGCGATCCCCACGATCACAGGTAATGCTGATTTTTCTCTGCACGCAGCAGGGACTCGTCAAGTCGGGCAGTTGCCGAGGCAGCGTGGGGAAGCGGAGACGCCCACGTCCCATCAATCGCCATGCATCAACCAAGGCCGCAGGCTGTTGGGGCTCGCGGCGCTCCATACTTGCCCCTTGGCTTCGCCTCGAAGCCAAGTCTGAGCGTGCCTTGGGCCCGGGGGCTACTGTCGGCGTCCTGGGAACGGGGGGGCCCACACTTGCCTGCCTGCGGCCCACGGCGTGGCTCCACCAGCGGCCCTGTATGGCCCATCTTCACTAGCAAACACTCAAGACCCTCGCGAGGGGCCAAGCCTCACGAGGCGGACGACACAAGACCTCCTCGGGGGCGGCCTCACTAGGCTGGCTCACGAGGGGTGGAGAGATCAAGGCAAGGGGAATCTCGCGAGGTTCCTAAGACGCATTCCATGACGACCATGACCAGGCGGACGCCAGCGCGCGTAGTGTCCTCGTTTCCTCTTTGGTGCTAAAGAGGCAAGCACAGGCGAGGAGTCCCGAGGCATCAGACAAAGGTTTCCATACCGGTGCAATGAGACCAAGACCTGCAGGACGGCAGGACGGAGGTCACCGTGGAGCCCAAGACGGCGTCACCACCAGAGCCTTTGGCAGGCGAAGACCACCTTTAGTAAGGATAAGTTGTACTAGTTGTCTCCCTTCAAACTTGGCCGTTGTGGGATCCCTTCCCGCTCAATATTTGGGAAGAGGACCAGGGCCACTATAAATAGGACTAGCCACCACCATAGCAAGGGAACGGATTCATTGGGATCACCCTCATCACCACACTAGCTCACCAAGCACAAGAACACCTCTCCTCAAGAGGTTGTTCTTCCCTTGGACCTGTTCATCCTCAGCCCAAGAGGCAATCCACCACACCATACTGGAGTAGGGTATTACACCACATCGGTGGCCCGAACTAGTATAAAATCTTGTGTCCCTTTGTTCTGCGAGTTCGACGCGCTGAGCCTTGAGATCTCGGTGAGGGAGAGCGCTAGGGGGAGGAGAGATCTTCATGCGCACCCCAGTGTTCGAACCTCAAGGGTTTTGTCGGAACCTGAAATCTGGCATTTGGCGTGCCAGGTAGGGGTGTGCTGAAGCTTTCCTTCCGCTAATCCACGTTCCACCGCTCCACCGGAACCATGTCAAACGCGCGTCGAGCCCACGCAGAGCGCCAGGCCGCCCTCGCCGCCCGTGTCACTCAGACAGTTCCTATCGGCGGACCTCCCCGTCATTCTCCGTCACCCGCCGCCAACGCCGCCACCGGTCTAGCGGGAAACGAGCAACAAGCGTCCTTGCTACATCCCTCGGTTGCAGTAGTCCTCGTCTGTTTCGTCTGCCATGATTTCAGTTGTGCTTTATGTTAGTACTGTTTCCACGTCATGCTTGCCTTTCATGATAGCACTTGCCATGCTAGTTATATTGTTGTTAATATCATACTTGTGTTTGGTTAGTTTCATGCCAGTAGTATCGATGCTATGATGATTTTGGTTACACCGTCGATAAGCTAGTACCCAATATTGTCATGTTTCATGTGTTATACCTGTTCACTCAAAAAGCCTGATATTTGTTAATGCATTTATTTGCTGCATGATCATTGTTGCATCCTTGTTAAATATGCTCATAATGTTGATGATGACAAGGCTTAATAACAAACCTCCTCCGTCATTGATGGGATCGAGTCATAGTGCCACCAAATCGAGCTTTCTCCAGTGCAATCACATTTACCTTTATGGGAGGTCCTAGCTGGGTCTATTGTCATGCCTCTCGTCGGTGCCCCCAACTAGGGAAGGTTATGGGCACGCGCTACCCTGATCAGGTAGGCGGACATAAGCCTTGTGAGCCCGAGTTTGGTTATGTGCACATGTCCCCGTTTGGGACCGTTTTTGTTTTGACACGACGGTGGCCGTTGGTGCCTTTGGTAGGCACGAGGCCACGCATGACTTAGCCCAAAGGGGAGTTGGTCGGAGTGGCCGAGAGAGTGTCACGGAAGTAGATCGGTTTTGTCGGAACGCCGTTGGTCCACCCAAATGGGAGAGCGAGGCCATGGGTTCTGTGGTGTGGTACAGTGCGCTACCTCTGCAGAGTGTGTGTGTGTGTGTAATCTATCGATAGCTGCGTCCTCGGTCATGGGCACGGTTCATAGTAGGTCACACTATTGGGTCTTGGTCGAAATGGAGGATAAATCTGCTAATGACTAATGTGATAACTAAGATGTGATAAATAATGTGGTGACTTGGACTATGAGATAATCGCGAGAAGTCACGAAGATGTGTTGATATGAGTCACGAGACGAGGTCTCGGAAAGTCATGAGTTTGCTCCAAGGAGTCATGGCAGAGTAAGTGATTGTTGCATAAGTTAATACAATATGTCTTCACGGGAGGTAACTGGTAGTTTATTTTCAGCATAGTTTCATGATGACGTGCCACGTTTTGATATGCTATGTTTTGTTGTTGCTATGTTAGAAGTAAGTTTGATATGTCATGTTATTGCCATGCTAGTAGATGCTATGATGTTGTTCATGCTTAGTTGGATTTGTGATTCTAGTTAACATCATGCCATGCTTAGAAGTTTTGTTGAAGTAGACTGTTGCATATGCTTGGTTCTCGCTTTGTCATTTGTTTGTTTGGATGCTATGTATTTGGTTGTCTTGCAAGTACATTCAATGTAGACCTGGCGTGTCATGCCAGTTTTGTAGGTCGTGCCCAGGTTATTCGCGTGTTTCGTTGTGCTAGGCCGAAATCTTGACCGTCCTGTGAGTTATGGAGTCCGGCCAGAGTGAGACGCTGCCAAACCAAGACTTCCGCCACCATTTAAATAGACTACCGCTGCCATCCGTATAGCCGTAGTGCCATGCCAGTTAATTGTATTCATCAATGATGTAACCGTATGCACATGTATTTGATGAATATTCTTGTACCTGGAATGCTGTATTATGGACCTGTCGTGCGTCAGGTGTTTTCCTGGGCTAACGTGCGAAGGCCCCCTGCTCCCAGCGGATCGGCGTGCCACAGACCAACACAGCACTTCCTCACGCCCTCGTTGGACACCGGTCGCCGGGCTTCAAGCGAATGGAAGGACAAGAAGATGAAGATCCAAGCCTGGGTGTAGCCTGCGTGGGAGGTAGCGGCGGCAGCACGGGCATGGCATCGAGCTTGCGTAGACAGCCAGTCACATCTTGCAAGAGCAGCATGCACAACGAGCATGTACATCACATCCCTGATTATATCTATTTCAACTATTCAATTTCTGGCCAATAGTTTAACCTGACGGTGTTCTAAAACTGCTTGTATGTAGGGAATCTATGAGAAAATGAAACCAATTTCTGCTTATTTTACAACTCCCCCAAATCAATACTGAACTGACTGAACCCGATGTATCTAATCAAGTTTCCGGTGCAAACATACAAGCTCATGTTGTTCTTGAGCCTGAAGTGTCTAATGAACAGACAACTAATGAAGGATTTGATGCAAACATTTTACATGCTCCTGGTGATGAACATACAGTGTCTAATGACAGATCTAATGCAAGCATTTTGCAAGCTCCCATTGAAGGATTTAGTGTCTAATGATGATCTGCTATGTTGACACAGACATAGAGATTTGCAGGCATTGATGACAAGCAAATTATAGTACATTTTCATGGCTTGAGGAAACGTCGAGGCCATCTACCAGAAAGTCCCCGCATCATGACAACATAGACTAAATACTTTTCTAATATGTTGTTTGAAACTATTGACATACTTGTGCAGGATAGATATATTGATATGCAGTTTGTGCACTGGTTATAGGTGCAATTACACTTCGATATTTTCAGCCAGAGAACGAATAATTCAAGCAGGTACATACCATGTTAGTAGTCCTTGTACACCATGTTGCATTTTGTGTTTTTTGGTGCTTACATCATTAAGTGTTTTATAATCTGGAACTACTTTGGATCATTAGCTGGTTTTCAAAGTGCATGTAGCTTCACATTTCTCAAGTTATGTTGATTTCCGTAGTGCAAGTGCCTACGTATTTTTTAAGTTAAATTTTCGCCCCTGGTAACTTGAATTCGTGGATCTGCCACTGCACACAAATCATACACGCATGCCAGTACGAATTAAATGAAATGCATGGGACTTACGCTAGCTCGTTGTACATGCTCACTGCAGCTCTGCTTGCACTTGGGATGTTCCATGTACAAGTCCATGTTACCACTTGCTTGGATGTGCAGGCCTTGTGCTCCTTGCATACCCCTCTGCATTTTTGACATGGTGAATGGTTGATCAAATAAGAGGAATCGACCTTGCTGTTGTACCGGAGGACAGGTACTTACAAGGTTATAGCGGTGTGCAGGATGTGTACCACATCTTGTAGCGTCGTCATGCTTCACTAAAAAATGGTTTTGCTTATTTCAGCTGATATCTCCAGAAGAAATAAGAGTTAAAGTCAGAGTTGCATAGGCATGTAAGCTAAGAGAGCAGTGAAAGGATATCCAAACAGCGTCGGGACAGTGCATAAGGGAGTGATATGTGGATACCTAGTTCGGGTCGGCGTTTGGGCATGCGCGCCTGGCTAGAGTGCGGGTCACTTCAGAGCCGTTGAGGGTGATGTGCTGGCGTTGGCTGGCCGCGCACAGATGCAGATCTTGAGTGGCAGCGGAGCGCTACGATGAGGTGGATGAGACCGTTGTCGAAGCCCCGACGGCCTCTGGGGGTGGAGGTGCGACGATGTGCTCGGTGAAGTAGCCCGGTGAGGTGGGAGACGGCGTCGGTGCAGCGCACCTGATGTGGTGGAAGTCGGTGTCTATGAGGCATGTCGGTTGCGGCGGCCGACATTGTCGGTGGACCACCTGGTGTGGTGGACGAGGGCAACTGTACGCTAAATGTATTGAGCGCTCGACATTGAAGCAGTCTAGGTAGTTGGATTGACATGATTTGATGGCCGAGATTAATTGGATCTGCCCCTCCGAATTTACATTCATACGACGATCGATCTAAAATAAACAAAAATAATAAATGTTCGGATTTTAAGCATGGCAATAGGAACATTTTTCATGGCAAATTTAGATTACGCGGCGGCGGGGGGGGGGGGGGTGTCTTGCGGTGGGAAGCGGCTCCTCTGTCATGCTCTGTGTGTCGTCGGGCCACTGACCGACGGTGACGTCTTCCACCGTTGTTGGCGTACTCTTGGACGTTGGCCCTAGCTTCAAGGGAGGCCAGAATGTTCTGGACTACGTTCTCTAGGAGCGAGTCAACTGGCGGAAGGAGGCAACTGGCGTTGGTGCAAGGAAGCGGTCGATGGCGGCCATCCATGCCGCTGAGGGGGCACTGGCACCCGCGCGGGGATAGGCACTGGCAACGGTGCGACGGAGACATTCATGTGCACGGGCACCGTCACGGGCGCGCGCGTCAGTGCACGCGCGGGTGCATGCGCTGGCAGGTGCACGGGTGCGTGAAAGTCGGCGGGGACCTCGTGGAACCCCGTGGCATCAAGCTCGGCGACAATGTGCAGCTCCCATCCCATCAATGCCACGGGGATGGGCGCTGGCGCCATCGGGGTGATGGGAGTGGGGACAGGCGCGGTGTCTTCCCGCAAGGCCAGTTCAAGCTCGTCCCAAAGCGCCTTATGTTCTTGAGACTCCGGCTGAGTGTCTTCCTCGGGAAACTGGAATACTAAGGGCAGACCATCATGATGCGGCATCGCATACGGTTAGGTCATACTGGTTGGAGGTAGCCAACAGGAGAATCGGAGAGGAAGAGAGAAGACTGTAGCGATACCGGGTAGTGCGGGGATGATTTTAAACTGCGGCGTTGGCGCCATTAAAAGTGGGGCAGTTGGGACGAAGGTGGGAGGCGGAGCCTGGTCAAAGTGCTCGCCTCCCGGTGAGCTTGTGCAGCGGCCTACTCGCACGCCTCCCGTCGACTCACACGCTTGCTCGGACGGCACCTGCCGATGAGAAGCGGGACTCATGGCAGCACGTAAACGCCCATAGTTTGAATAGTGAAAGCGTTCGCCTTAACGTGATAGGTCTTTGTTCCAAAAGAGATTGGCTCTTCATTTGTGCAACTTCTCATAAGCAGCTTGTCTCAAATTGAACAAAAAAATTACGACAACATATTTATGCCACATCACGAGACCATGCTCAGTTTCATGAATTTCCGATCACTTTTGGATTTTCTGAAATTTAAAATTCAGGATTCGAAACAATATCATAACCTACATCATGCAATAAATTTTCAACCGATACATCTTTACTGTTGTAGATGTTAATATTTCTAAACAAAGGATTTGGTCAAACATTTCGCTTAGTTTAGACTTCAGACAAGTTATATATGTAGAGTAAAAGGATAATCCCTCTATACCAGTGCATTGCCTGATATATTAACTCAAGTACTAGGCACGAACAAACGGGGCTCAATTATGTGCTCATCCTGGTGTAGTACTCCTATTAGTACTAGGCAATGGAGTTGACGGGTGACCCCGGGTAGCGGCGACCGAGGGAATTGAACCGTGATCGGCATGATAGGTAACGTTATCTAGTTACTAAAGCATCCCTCCATTGTTCGTCGGTAGTCATTATGGACCGGCGACATGAGGGGAATTTCCTAGGGCTGGAATTCTGGCCGCCAAATATCTTGACTTGAAACGCGGATGCTCGACTGGTTGGGGTTGGCTAATGTGCATACCACGCACGCCACCAGAAGGACACGAGTTGGGTTTTTTTTAGGATCAACATGAGCCCGGGTCTGGCTGGTACGCCGTTGGGTGCTACCATTCAGGAATACGAAAGGAATCTTTTAAATTTCCGAACGAATCTATATGTATTACAATGCTCGTATTTTCCTTGCAAATAGTAATCTCAACGTGGTAATTGATTTATGACGAGTTCTTGAATTATAGTGAGTTTGTGATATAGTGATCTCAACGTGGATTTCACATTTCATGGTATCCCTAGTAAGTTTTTCATTACAAATTCAAATTTAAAAGATGAACGGTATGGTGGTGAGAAAACTTTGTATGTATCAAGCACATGACCACACCCACACACACCCACACGAATACAACAACAATCCAGTAAGTATAGTGCATCTATTTTTCCAAACCATGCATGTATGACACGAATTCAAAAATACTCCCTTTGTTCCTAAATATTTGTCTTTTAGAGATTTCAACATGTGACTACATATGGAGCAAAATGAGTGAATCTACACTCTAAATTATGTCTATATACATCCGCATGTGGCAGTCCATTTGAAATCTCTAAAAATACTAATATTTAGGAACGAAGGGAGTAAAATGTAAGACATGCATGGTCCTCAATTCAATATTTAAAATGAATAGGAAACTGAAACATGAATATTAAGTCTAGTACTACATACATGCAAATGTTGTGTTTGGGCGGAGCTATGTAGATTGTCAGGGGTTAACCCCTCGACCTTACATAAAATTGTGAAGCTCTATTTAGGATTGTCTAGATTATATTTTTTTGAACATTATATTTGTCCCCACCCTCCCAAACACCGATTGGTTGTGCACCCCCCCCTCCCCGGGAGAATATCATGTTCCCCCACACCTTAGATGCTATATGTTGATACGAGTTTCTTGGAGCTTGTAGATCTAAGATATAGCATGTCACAGGATGTCTTAAATTTTTTTACAGGAAACCTTAATGAGTTTGAGAATTGCACACAATTTGTACAAAAACTACTCAGATGCCCTTGGATCCCATATCCAATGACCTCGAAGCTTGTATCACCATAGCATCTAAGATGAAGGAGGACCTCATATTCTCCTGTATGTAAGAATATCATGTGCTACCACACCTTACATACTTTGGTGATACAAGCTCTTCAGAGCCATTGGATCTGTGATCCAACAACTCCTTGGTGGTTCAAATGTTTTTTTTGCAGAACAGCCCCCAAAGAGTTCGGCCACTGCTTACAAGCACAAAGACTGCTCAGATGACATCGGATCTCAGATCGAACGACCTCGAAGCTCGTATCACCGTAGCATCCAAACTGCGAGAGCACCTGATGTTTTCTCACACGGGAGAATATGAGGTGCTCCCGCACCGTAGATTCTATGGTGATACGAGTTCCCGGAGATCTAACGGCTCACAGTAGGAGTTTTGGATGTTTTTGTAATATACGCCTAAGAGAGCTTGGGAATTGTGCAGAAAGTACAAGTACTACGCATGTGGCATCTAATCACAGATCATACGACCTAGATGCTCATATCACCGTAGCGGCTAATTAAGCTACGGGGAGCACCTAATATGAGCAACTAGGAGCTGTTGGATCCAAGATGCAATGGCACACACGAGGCATGAATGTTTTATTTGCAAAAAAAACTTGGAGAGTTTGGAAATTACGCATAATTACGAAGACTACTCCCAAGACATTGGATCTCAGTTCCAACGATGTAAAAACTCATATCACCATAGCATCTAAGTTGTGGGGTGGATGTGATATTCTATGCCGCTGTAATTTTTGTTCCTAAACTTGCAAAATACGTGTAACTCGTGCCGTTACATGTCTAACCATGCAAAGTGTTTGTGCAAAAAAACATCCTACACTGAAATATCAGAACAACACACAGGGGTCCCACTTGTCATTGATCAAATTTGGACCTAAAACTAACAAATCTAAAAGACGAGATACGAATAGGCAAACTGGACTACAAAGCGTAAGTCGATAACCTGAAACAACAACGATTGTTGGCTTTGTCCCATAACTTGATTTTATACAGTATTACGTTGAGTAGAGTAGAGGGAGTGGCTCGTCAACACGTGCATGACCGTTGACTCACTTACTGGTGGGTCCCATGTCTGCGATCTCTCTCTCCTCTCCATTGTCTAACATTTAGACGCACGGTCACACGTGAAGAGCGGCGCGAGCTTGCCGTGGTGTTATTATAACTAAAAGAATCTTGGAAAATAGAAGAATCGCGTAGAACAAGAGATGTTGTGGCTGGTCGAGACGGAGCTAACCACACCTATCCTTCGTGCCACGTTAGAATGGTGAAGTTGTGTGGCTAGTGGGGTGTTTTTGAGCGACTGGCTGGGTCCCGAGGTTGAACCATAGGTAGTACGTCTGATACAGTATATTTTTACACGCACATTTTTCCTCCATGCCGAGACGTGGCACAACCTACCGCGCGGTTTCGGGGTCCTCCCGGGTGGTGCATGCATATTTTCTTCCATGCCAAGACGTGGGATGCCCTACCGCACATTTTTGGGTCATCCTCGGTCGTAGCGCCAAAGCAAGTAAATGAGTCATCAAATCACGAAAGACCACCTTTCCCGCCAAGTATATCAGTGAAGCACGGTGGCTAGCTAGTTGGGCTAGTGCGGCCGATTAGCTAGGCCGCCACCACATTTGTTTTTCACCCCTTTTTTATCTCCTTGCCGATGGGTAAATTTAAATATCCACCACAGCGTTGCTCTGGTCTTTGGGTGCGGTAGGCGCGGCAGGATTTTTTTTTGATTAACGGAACCAGGCACGGTAGCAATTAGTCATGATGACTCCACATGTAAAACCCACTGCTCCTTGATGTGAAAAGTCGTCGACTAGTATTTTCCCATGGTGAAAACCAAAATATTCACCCCGCTCCTCGGCTGGCTTCCTCCGCCTTCTCGTAGATTGCATTGCCTTTCGGCCATTTCGCCCCATTTGCTTCCTCTCCCCATTGCTTCTACCTGGTTCCATGGCAACGCACCAGATCACGGAGTCTAAGGTGAGGCGCCTGACACAGGAGCTCCAAGCCAAGGATGCGAAGCTTTTTTTTCTCGAATATGCATGAGTGTGTGTATCATATATTAAAGAAGAAAAGGGGGAAGAGCCCTCCATGGTTACATTACAGCATGAATGTACAAGCGTTACATCACCATCCCCCTTTGCACTAAGCTGACTACTCGTCCTGCGCCCACTCTGGTGCCGCTATGAAGGCCACCGCTAAATCTCCTCGCAAGCTGCTCGCCTGCTTCCAAACCCTACTTTCATTTGTGATTCTCTCCATAAGCCGTGCAAGGCATACTGTCGCCCCATCAAATACTATAGTGTTCCTGTGTTTCCACAACTCCCACAGAGTTAGCAGACAGATCGTGCGGACCGTCTTCGTGTGCTACCCGTGCGCACTCTGCCTTGTAGACCAAGCCTGCAATGCATCGCCTGCCTGCGGTGCGCCGCTCGAAATGCCTAGGGCTGAGAAGACATGGGTCCAAACTTCCCGTGCTAGCACACATTCCACGAGTAGATGGCTGATCGTCTCGTCGTGTTGGTCGCAAAAGGAAATGCGTCCTGGTGTGGTAGGCCACGGCACGCTAGCCTGTCGAATGTCCAACATCGGTTCATGATCGTTAACCATGCGAAGAACCGGCACCGGAGCGGAGTCCTCGAAAGTCATATGAATTCCCCTGTGGGTGACACTGTCGGTGGGAACAACACTTATGGGATCACAAGAATCCCTACTACGGTTAGCGGGGCGAGGGGTCGTGAGAAGAGCGGATCAAACAGATAGCACAAGGTTCGTTTATCCAGGTTCGGGCCGCGAGGATGCGTAAAACCCTACTCCTGCTTTGGTGGATGTATATCTGTGTTCTTGATCTAGCTATGGGGCGTGAAGAGCTCCAAAAAGCCGAATCCTTCCCCTGGTCGCCTCGGGCCTCCTTTTATGGAAGAAGGGGTCGCCACAGTGGCACACAGGAGGTGGAAAGGGTACAGTGCTGCGAGGTTATCCCTCGCATTACATGACAAGGCGCATTTAATGCGTCTTGCTTAGGTGTCCTTGCTTTATCGGGGACCGGGGAGATATATGTCTTGTCCGTCGCCGCTCCTTCTTGTGTCGACACGCGCCCTGGCCAACGACACCTGTGATGCCATGTAGGTAGGCAGGCAGCTGAGGTGACGCAGTGGTGGGTCTTCACGAAGATATGCATGTCGCCATGTAGGTGCCTGCCCAGCTGGTTGGGTCGGCAGCCGCACGCGTACAGTGGTGGAGGTTTAGTCGGCATGGGCCTGATGGTGGCCCTGTGTGTGTCCTCGGCAAGGGCCTTGTCGGGGCCCCGGCAAGGGTCTTGCCGAGGCGCCTGCTGTCATCCCCGGCAAGGTGCTTGCCGGGGGCCTTGCGGTCTTCCTCGGCTGGGATCCCGCCAAGGGTCGTCATCTTCTATAGTGTGTATCTGATGGTGAATGTCTTCACAAAGATCTGCATGCCACCACGGGGATGTCTCCCGAATTCTTGCCCCATAGGGGCAGTGGACTCAAGGGTGATTTGCTCCGTAGGTGTGGGGCGAGTTGCCGCGGCAAGGGTCTTGCCGGGGTTGCTAAAACTGCCTCCCGGCAAGGATCCTGCCGGGGGAGTCCGCTTCGTCCCCTTTGCTCTTCGTGGTCCTGGCCTTGGCGTCGTTCTAGTTCCCTTGAGCTTTGGTCTTACCCTGGCTCACCTCCCTTGCCGTGCTTGGTGTCGTGGTGCCCGTTGCTCAGACTGCCCGTGCACAGTTATAGGGGTACAAAAAGTGTGCCCCCTTTTTGTACACCGACAGGAGCCCCCGGGCCTGGGCCACACATAAGCGCAACGCGTTATTGGGCTAGGCCCAAAAACGGTGCGTGGGCAGGCGGGGCGGTTTTTACCGCGGTAAGATTCTTCACGTGATGCGCTTCCCACGACTCCCGCGCGTGGCGCGGCGTGGGGAGGCGTGTGTGACGTGGGCGGCATGCGTGGGGTTGAGCTCTACGCGCATACATCATGTCGTAGTAAAGGGGCGGTTCACGCCTTCCCCATAAATGGAGGAAGGCGTGGAGGCGCGGCCCATTTACTGAATGGGGCTGAGGCGCGGTCTTCAAGGCGTCCACTCCCCACGATCACGGGGTGGGGAGAGGTCATCTCACCCGTCCCTTCGGTTCTGCACGTCCGCCACGTGTTTCCCATGCGCCTGTGGTGGCAAACAGTGGAGGCGGGAAAACGGGCCGTTGCTGGTTGGGGCGGCGGGTCGGTCCTGGCTCCCTGCGCCTTCCGTATCTTGATTGGCCGAGCGGGGCGGCCGAGCCCCAACCCCGATCCTTTATAAAGAGCGGGAGGGGGGATGGCGTCCCGCATTCTTTCATCTTCTTCTTCCTTCAGCTTCTGCTTCCCCCTTCCATCCGTCATGGAGAGAGGGAATCCCGGTCCTTCAACGGTGGCGGCGAGGGTCGCCGCTCGGCAACGCATCCCTCCTTCTCCTGCGCTTGCGGTGGCAGAGCCAGCCGCGAGGGGAAGGGGGAGGGGCGAGGCCGTGGGCGAGGCCGGGGCGCTCGGGGAAGAGGAGGACGGGGTGGCGCGCCGGCCTCGCCTCCGCCAGCAGTTCCTCCTCCAATGGAGGGCCATGTTGGGGATGACCCTTGTGAGTTCTTTGTCAGGCTGCGCCAGCCGCCGCGCTGTCGCCTTCGTCTCCCGACTCCATTTGCGCGGGAGATGGAGTTGGATCCGCCGGAGTCATTGCGGCTGCACATGAGGGGTTGTGGGATCAGTGGTACACGGGTCCGCGTCGACTTCCCCGCTCCTCACGTGATGTATCTTCGTCGGGGATGGAAGACGTTTGCTCACATCCACCGCTTGACGGAGGGGATCACTCTCCATTTTAAGCTGATGGAGGGTGGCCTTCTCTACGTCAAGGTCTTTGGGCTCTTTGGGACCCGTGCAAGGTGCTGCGTGGAGAGCTCTTCTGATAGTGAAGACTCTTCCTCGGGCGGGAGTGACGAGGAGGACAGCGGCAGCGACGACGAGGGCGGTAGGCGGCAGGATGATGGTCCGACTAGGTGTCGGGCGCCGCTCCGTGCGGCACCGGCGACCCCATCATCCGTGTCGCCGGCTCCTTGAACTTCTCGGGTTCGTCTCCTTGGGCGGCTGGCGTTGGGACGCTGCGGAAGGGGAAGAGGGCGGGCGGCAAAGCCGTCAAGTCGGAGTACGCAGGCACCGACGCCTTCGACGCGTGCTGACGTCCTGCCGCCTCATCTTCAAGCTCTGCTTCCGGCGCCGCCATCACAATCCAGCCTTCGGACGGCCACCGAGATGTTCTCTTGGTGTCTTCTGCTACCCGTAGCTCGCCTAGGCGCTCCTTTTGTCCTTTTCGCCTCCTTGACCTGCCTCCTGAGGAGAGGGACGAGAAAGGGATTATGGGCACCTTATCTCATTTTAGTTTGAGCCTTCGGGCCTTTGCTGAATTTAGAACTTGTAATCCCATCATTCATGTTTTTCATTCCCTATGGACTGTGCCTGAGTGGAATGTTTTTAGTGAAAAAGGGATGCTTGCCGGGTCATTTGTTTGCGGGTGGAACCCACGACAAGGAGTAAAACCTTGATATCTCCAAGATAAACATTTCCTCGCCCGGCAACATGCCTTGCCGTCTCCCCACTTCGCTCTACCTTTCTCATGCTTTTGGCGGAGGCAGGGATGAGGCGGGTTCAGGCTCCTTCTTTCATCCTTTCGCTGCCGCCACTACGACCAAATTTGGCCCTAGGAACGAGCCCAGGGCCTAGAGTTAGGGGAGCACGGTAGCTTAGGGGAAAACGAGGTTTCACATACCTTAGTCCATAATGGAATGCATGATAAGGGATGAAGAACATATATGAAGCTGCAGTCCCCGGCAACCCTGGTTTGCCGTGGGTGAATCCTTGCTCTTGCAGCCCCCGGCAATACTGGCTTGCCGGGGCCTAGATGCTGGTCTGTTCCTCCTCCTTTTTTTTCAAGTGGTTTGGCAAGGATATCTGTGTGTCCTGCGAACCAAAGAAGACAAAAGAAAGACAAAGAGACGCAAACTCGACCTCTAAGTTAGGGGTTAGCCGCCGCTAAGCACTATCAACCCTAACCAAGGACGAGACTCGACCTAGCATGCATGCTATAACTTAGGGCACTAGCGCTTCATTTATTTATACTCAGGGTCTGCGCCTGGCTTTGTACAAAGGGTTACATGCATCATCGGCAAGGCTCGTACAAAAGATGGCTTGCCGGGGGGCCCGGCAAGCTGCGCCTCATGGGTAAAACTTGTGAAGATGCTCAATGTTCCAGGAGTTACTCACCGGAACGGCATCTTCGGTCTCCAGGCGGACTGCGCCAGGCCTGGTGACTCGTATTACCCGATAAGGGCCTTCCCACTTTGGCGTCAACTTGTTGGAATTCTTGGCCGATTGAACGCACCGAAGAACAAGGTCGCCTTCCTCAAAGCTTCGGGCACGAACCTTGCGGGTATGGTAGCGGCGCAAGGCTTGCTGGTAGCGCGCTGCTCTCAAAGCCGCCCGAAGACGATCTTCCTCAAGGAGCGTTGCGTCATCTTGCCGCAGTTTCTCTTGCTCAAGCTCATCATAAGCGAGCACTCGAGGTGACCCGTATATGAGTTCAGTGGGGAGAACTGCTTCTGCCCCGTATACTAGGGCAAAGGGTGTCTGGCCGGTGGCTCGATTTGGCGTCGTCCTTATCGACCAAAGAACCGTCGGCAACTCATCAACCCAGTGCCTTCCACTCTTGTGCAGCCTGTCAAAGGCCTTTGTCCTTAAGCCTCGCAGTACTTCAGCGTTTGCTCTCTCAGCTTGACCATTGCTTCGTGGGTGAGCAACGGAAGCGAAACAGACCTTGCTACCGAGGTCTTGAATATATTGCATGAAGGTGTGGCTTGTGAACTGTGTGCCGTTGTCGGTGATGACCCTGTTGGGTACACCAAAACGACACACTAGTCCCTTGAAGAATTTGACGGCTGACGCAGCTGTGACCTTCCTCACTGCCTCCACCTCTGGCCACTTTGTGAACTTGTCGATTGCGACGTACAATTACTCAAAGCCCCCGACAGCGCGGGGGAAAGGGCGCAGTATGTCGAGCCCCCAGACCGAGAAGGGCCAGGAGAGAGGAATGGTTTGAAGGGCTTGAGTTGGCTGATGAAGTTTCTTAGAATGGAACTGACACGCTTCACACCTGGTGACTAGCGTCGTCGCATCCTTGAGGGCAGTGGTCCAGAAGAAGCCTTGCTGAAACGCTTTGCCGGCAAGGGCCCTCGACCCTATGTGGGATCCACATATGCCTCCATGTATCTCTGCCAATAGCCCCAATCCTTCCTCTCGATGGATACACTTCAATTTCATGCCGTTCGGTCTCTTTTTGTACAGGACGTCATCGATGAACTGGTACATAGCAGATCGACGGGCTACTTTTTCCGCTTCTTCCTGCTCCTCAGGAAGTTCCCCAGTTTGGAGGAATCGTACGACATACTATGCCCATGCTGGAGCCTCGGGCTCGACGGCGAGGACTAAAGGCATTTCCTCTGCTATAGGAGTGGCTGTCTCGATGGCAAGAGCTTGACGCTCCGCCGGAGCTAGCCGTCCCGTGGCGGGCTCAGTGTCCCCGGCAACATCCTTGCCGGTGGCTCCGGGGAGCTCGGCGGGAAAGTACTTGTCGGGCCCTGATTTCCTCCTCTTGTTTTGCTCTGTTGATGGATCAACGGATGGCTGAGTTAGCCGAAGCACAAAGGTACCTGGTTCCACAGGTAGCTTGAGGGCAGCGCGTTTTCACAAGTAATCGGCGATGTCGTTCTCCGCTCGGGGAACGTATTCCGCCTGTATACCGTCAAAATGCTCTTCTAGCTTTCTCACTTCATCAACGTAGGCCTTCATCAATGGGCTCTGGTAATCCTTGTTGACTTGCTTGACGACAAGTTGCGAGTCGCCTCTGACGACGAGTTTCTTGATTCCGAGGTCTGCCGCGATCCTAAGACCGGCAAGCAGTCCTTCGTACTCAGCCGTATTGTCCGTTGACACCTCCCTGGGGAAGTGCATCTGGATCACGTACTTGAGGTGCTCTCCGGTGGGCGCGACAAGCAGTACGCCAGCCCCGGCGCCCTGTAAGGAGAAAGCTCCATCAAAGTACATGATCCAGTCACAACTCCCGCGGTCGCATGCCATTTTCACCAGCGCCTCGGCGAGCGGGCAGGTCTTCCACATACCGGGAGTGGCATTCGGGGCTCTTCCCGCGGCGACGCCCAGGATCTTCGGCGTGATTACGTCGTTCGTCGCGCGCTGCCTGAGAGGAGCGCGCTGTTGGCGCCGGCGTGGGAGTCTTGGAGGCCCTTGCGTCGCCTTTGGGCGGGGCGGTGATGACCTTGGAAGGCCCAGCTCCACCCGCGGAGGGCCTGGCTCCGCCTTTGGATTTGGCGACGTGTGGCCCGTTACCAGGCGCACAAACATCGCCGCCTCCCAAACTCCGGCTGCTGGGATGGTGTTGGTGTTGATGTTCGTGAGCAACGCCTCGGGTCCTTTCTGCGACCGGTCCGCTGCTTGCCCGTACCGGGACGGGCTGTCCGGCTTCCGACTGGCCAACCGCCACCGTCGTCTTCTTCTTGGGCGACATGATGATGAAGAAGCGTTGGACTAACTGCTAGAGCCGATTCTCACAACTGCGCCCCCTACCTGGTGCGCCGAAGATGTCGGTGGGAACGACACCTATGGGATCACAAGAATCCCTACTACGGTTAGCGGGGCGCGGAGTCGTGAGAAGAGCGGACCAAACAGATAGCACACGGTTCGTTTATCTAGGTTCGGGCCGCGAGGATGCGTAAAACCCTACTCCTGCTTTGGTGGATGTATATCTATGTTCTTGAGCTAGCTATGGGGCGTGAAGAGCTCCAAAAAGCCGAATCCTTCCCCTGGTCGCCTCGGGCCTCCTTTTATGGAAAAAGGGGTCGCCACAGTGGCACACAGGAGGTGGAAAGGGTACGGTGCTGCGAGGTTGTCCCTCGCATTACATGACAAGGCGCATTTAATGCATCTTGCTTAGGTGTCCTTGCTTTATCGGGGACGGGGGAGAGATCTGTCTTGTCCGTCGCCGCTCCTTCTTGTGTCGACACGCGCCCTGGCCAACGACGCCTGTGATGTCATGTAGGTAGGCAGGCAGCTGAGGTGGTGCAGTCGTGGGTCTTCACGAAGATCTGCATGCCGCCATGCAGGTGCCTACCCAGCTGGTTGGGTCAGCAGCCGCACGGGTACGGTGGTGGAGGTTTAGTCGGCGTGGGCCTGATGGTGGCCCTGTGGGTGTCCTCGGCAAGGGCCTTGCCGGGGCCCCGACAAGGGTCTTGCCGAGGCGACTGCTGTCATCCCCGGCAAGGTGCTTGCCAGGGGCCTTGCGATCTTCCTCGGCCGGGATCCCGCCAAGGGTCGTCATCTTCTATAGTGCGTATCTGATGGTGAATGTCTTCACAAAGATCTGCATGCCACCACGGGGATGTCTCCCGAATCCTTGCCCCATGGGGGCAGTGGACTCCAGGGTGATTTGCTCCGTAGGTGTGGGGCGAGTTGCCGCGGCAAGGGTCTTGCCGGGGTTGCTAAAACTGCCTCCCGGCAAGGATCTTGCCGGGGGAGTCCGCTTCGTCCCATTTGCTCTTCGTGGTCCTGGCCTTGGCATCGTTCTAGTTCCCTTGAGCTTTGGTCTTACCCTGGCTCACCTCCCTTGCCATGGTTGGTGTGGTGGTGCCCGTGGCTCAGACTGCCCGTGCACAGTTATAGGGGTACAAAAAGTGTACCCCTCTTTTTGTACACCGACAGATACCTGCCGTCCGACAAACTTGGCCGCATAGGCCGACCTGGCCGAGAACTCACCGCTGCTCTCCCATGACCACGAGATGGAATCCGCGGTTCCATCCTGTAGCTGTATCGCCGCTACCCGGGGCCAGATGCTCATGTATTCTGCAATTCCGGCCATGTCGACGCTAGGCCCGATGTCCGTGGCCCATCCACCTTGCGCAATGGCCTCAAATATTGTCCTTGCTCTTCTCGTCCGTGCCGGGACCATGCTGTACACCCGCGGTGCCAGCTCCACGTCCTTGCCGTGATGAACAAGGTCTGTCGTGGATTCATGTGTAGCTTGGAGTCGGGTGTGCACATGAGCTCGGGGCAAGGACGTGGAGCTCTATGAGCTCAAGGAGGAGAGGAGTACCAATGTCCTCCTTTATGTGCAGGAGTGCATGGAGCTTCAAAAGCGGCAGGCGTCCACCACAAAGATGCTCAAGCCGTCGGCGGTGTTGCTGCAGAAAGCGGGAGATAGGATAGGCGGTTAGACGAGCCGGTTGGAGCGTGAGCGGGCTGATCGTGACGTGGTCCAGGATCGCCTCAGCCACTTGGTGGACCATGCTGCCATGCACGTGTTATGGCTGCACGATGCCTACCGTCATGCCAGCACGACCGTGTCGGGCGTCGGGCTATACCCATTCGACCACCCCATCAACTTCAATGAGTTGCAGAGTCCTGACCTGGTCTCCTTCTTCACCTATATCTTCGAGGAGCTGAGCCATCTCCGCGCGATGGTGGGGGCAGAGCTGGACATGGAGGGGTTGCAGGCTGCCGTCGTCATTGCTGGGCGAATTCTCTTAGGGCTACGTCACTGGAATCCATTCGTACCATTGGACGCCACCTTTGACGAGCTGGCTCCCGTCAACCGGGAGCAGGCTCTATGGGCGGTGGCACCCTGCATCACCAACGTCGGTGGTGTTTAGGTGTCCTCTACATGGGCATGTCCATGTCTCGGCACAACATGACCGTTGGATCAAACTCAGCCGGTGCAGATCAGTCACTGTAGCACAAAGCCTGTGGGTGTGTTTGGTTGCATTCTCATCTCAATATAGTTGTTCCCTCTTCGTCCATGCTCATCTCAGCACCCCTCTTCATGCATGCTCCTAGTGTAACCTACTAGTGTGGACTCATGCACCCTTCATGCACTCTGCCAAACACCCAAAAGTGGGTCGAGAAGGGAACTTTTGCTCCCATCCCATGCACCATTCATACACCCTGCCTAACACTGATTCGTGCTTCATATGGTTCATGTTCCGTGGAGTACTATTGTCGGCGTTCTGGGAACGGGGGTCCCCAGACTTGCCTGCCTGCGGCCTGCGGCGTGGCTCAAATGGGAGCCCAGCACGGCCCATCTTCATCAACACAAGACCCAAGACCCTCGCGAGGGGCCAAGCCTCGCGGGGCGGACGACACGGCGCTTCCTCAGGCGCGGCCTCATTAGGCTGACTCACGAGGAGGCGGAGAGATCAAGGCGGGGTACCTCGCGAGGTGCCCATGACGCAAGCCATGACGACCAAGGGTGCCAGGCGGGCGCCAGCCCGCGGAGCGTCTCCCTTTCCTCTTTGGTGCAAAGGGGGCAAGCGCAGGCGAAAGGATCAAGCAAAGGCACCCATTTCGGTGCAACGAGACCAAGACCAGTCCAACGGTGGGAAGGAGGTCATCGTGGAGCCCAGAACGGCGTCACCACTGGGCCTTTGGCAGGCGAGGACCAACTTTAGTCAGGATAAGTGTACCAGATGTTCCCCTTCAAATTGGCCAATTGTTGGCGCCCTTCCCGCTCAATATTTGGGAAGAGGCCCAGGGCCTTTGCCTATAAATAGGACTAGCCACCCCCGGGGTAGAGGCATCTAGAGACTGGATCAAGCGATCAAGAAACCAGTTAGAAAGACTCAGGTAGTAGAGAGAGAGAGAAGGGCGGTTGAACTCCTCCTAGCAGTTCATCCCCCTAGCCAAGAACAGACCCTCGCGAGGCTGTTCTTCCTTGTACTGTTCATCACCATCAGCCCAAGAGGCAATCCACCCACCACAAACTAGAGTAGGGTATTACACCACAATGGTGGCCCGAACTAGTATAAACCCTGTGTCTCTTGTGCTGTTCTTTCAGTAGTTTAGATCCTTGCGGGACGGAGAGGTAGAGGGCATAATCTCCGCGCGCACCCCAGAGTTCGAACCTTAAGGGTCTGCCGGAACCCGAAATCCGACATTTGGCGCGCCAGGTAGGGGTGCGCCGGAATTTGTCTTCCACCGCCCCGTTCTTCTCCGGCCGTCGCGTCCATGTCCGGCGCCTGTCGAGCCCGCGTCGCCCAGGCGGCCCCCGCCGGTGGGTGTTCTCGTCATTCCCCGTCGCCCGCCATCAACGCCGCCACTGGCCCAGCGGGGAACGAGCAGCAAGCACCACCCCAGCGTCTGCAGATGCGACAAGGCGACCGCACCGCTACATCAACACCTCCGGTCGTTGCGGCCCTCCTGGGCGGCTTGCAGGCGCCGCCCATGAGTCGCCACGTCAAGCCGTTTGTACGCTGGGTTAGTGCCGTTTCCGCACGGCAGGGGGCTTCCTCGGACTGGGTGGCGCGCGAGGTTGGTCTGACCTTCAGCTCGGAGGACCACCCCACCAACTTGGCTGGCTCGGGCGCGCTCCCCTTGTTGTGCACCCCCACCATCTGCCAAGTGGGCGTCACCAGAACCCTCGTCGACGGCGGTGCGGGCCTCAGTGTGCTTTCGGTCGAGGCCTTCAATCTCCTCTACATACCTCGGGAGCGGCTGCAACCCAGTCGGTCTTTCTCGGGCGTTGGGGGCGGATCATCCAGCTCCTTGGGACAGATCCGCTCCCATTAACCTTCGGCACCTACGACAACTTCAGCACGGAGATGGTCGACTTCGACATCGCCCCCATCGGCCTCCCTTACAACGCCATCATCGGCTACCCAGCGCTGGCCCAGTTCATGGCCGCCGCGCACCCAGCGTATAACCTCATGAAGATGCCCGGGAGTAGCGGTGTCCTCACCGTGCACGGGGACACCGGGGACGCCCTGCGAGTACTCAAGCTCGCCTTCAAGACGGCGGCATCGACACAACCCGCCGACGCAGGGACCCCCGAGCCCAAGGGGGCTGCGCCCGCCAAGAAGAAGCAGTTGTTCACCCAGGACAAGGCAGAAACCAAGCAGATACCTGTCAACGAGGACGGGTCCTCCAGTGCCACTTTCACCATAGGCGCCAACCTTGAGCCTGAGTAGGAGGAGGCCCTGATAAGGTTCCTCCGTGCAAATAAGAAGGTATTTGCTTGGGAGCCTGATCAGTTGGCAGGGATCCCCCAGAGCGTCATCGAGCATCACCTCAACGTGTGCCCAAATGTGCGCCCCGTGAAGCAGAAGGCCAGGCGGCAGTCCGCAGAGAAGCGGGCCTTTATTGTCCAAGAAACCCGCAAGTTAGAAGCCGCTGGGGTCATTCGCGAGGTCCGATACCCGAATTGGTTGGCCAACCCTGTCATTGTGCCCAAGAAAGAGGGGAAGGAACGCATGTGTGTCGACTTCACCAACCTCAACAAGGCATGCCCGCAAGATCCGTTTCCGCTCCCTCGCATCGACCAAATCGTCGATTCCACCGTGGAGTGCGACCTGCTATGCTTCCTGGACGCCTTCTTCGGATATCACCAGATCAAGATGGCGGTAGAAGACGTTGAGAAGACCGCCTTCTTGACCCCATGCGGGGTGTACTGCTATACATGCATGCCATTTGGGTTGCGTAACGCAGGGGCGACCTTTCAGCGGCTGATGCACGTCACCTTGGGCCCGCAGCTCGGGAAGAATGTCGAAGCTTATGTTGACGACATTGTGGTGAAATCTCGGGAGGCTAAGACCCTGATACAAGACTTGGAGGAGACCTTCGCGAGCCTCGACGCAGTGAACCTACGGCTGAACCAGGAGAAGTGTGTGTTCGGGGTCCCCTCGGGCAAGCTCTTGGGCTTCCTCGTGTCCCATCGGGGCATTGAGGCTAACCCGGAGAAGGTCAAGGCGGTCGAGGACATGAGCCCACCGAAGACCCTCAGAGAAATGCAGAAGCTCACTGGGCGCGTGACCGCGCTAGGGCGCTTCATATCCAAATTGGGGGAGCGAGCGCTGCCTTTCTTTCAGCTAATGAAGAAGAAGGGGCCCTTTGAATGGACTGAAGAGGCAGATAAGGCGTTCCAAGATCTCAAGAGGTACCTGACCAGTCCCCCAGTCATGGTGGCTCCGCGCCCTCAAGAGCCCCTACTGCTCTACCTCTCCGCAACTCCCTACTCTGCCAGCGCAGCCCTGGTGGCGGTTAGGGAGGAGCGCCAAGTCAAAATCACAGCGGCAGCTCGAGACAAGGCAAAACAGGAACAAGGAAAGCCTGCAGAAGCCGCAACCGCAGTTGAGGAGGGTCAGTTGCCGAAGAATGCACCGGAGGCAGCAGAGGCCACTTGCCCGGATGGTCCACCTCCCGAGGCCACATCACCTCATGAGGCGCCCTTACCTCCCGAGGGTGCCGCAAACACTGATGCTCTCAGCCTTGTCGAGCATCCAGTCTACTTTGTCAGCACGGTGCTATGGGACGCGAGGGCACGGTACCCTATGCCTCAGAAGCTCCTCCTCGCGCTACTAGTGGCCTCGCGCAAGCTGCGTCACTACTTCCAGGCTCATCCCATCAAGGTCGTCTCGTCATACCCCTTGGAGAGAGTGCTCAGGAGCCCTAACTCAGCCGGAAGGGTCGCCGAGTGGAACATAGAACTGCAGGCGTTTCAGCTCGAGTTCAGCACGACCAGGGTCATCAAGGGAGCAGCGTTAGCGGATTTCGTGGTGGAATGGGCGGAGGCACCAGGCCTCAAGGACAACGAGGATCGGTCCCTCTCCCCAGGGAGTGAGGCGCCGGAAGGCTGGGTCATGTACTCCGATGGGGCGTTCTCCAGGCACGGCGTACAGCTCAGTTTCCAGCAAGGTGAAAAGGTCTCCAACAACATAGCGGAATATGAGGGTCTGATAGCGGGGTTGAAGGCCGCAGCAGCTCTGGGTGAAACGCCTCACCATCAAGGGCGACTCGCAGCTCCTTGTCAACTTCTCCAACAAGGTGTACGAGCTGAAGACGAGCACATGGAGGCCTATCTAGGGAAGTCCGCAGGATGGAAAAGCAATTCTAGGGGTTGGAGTTGAAGCACGTGCCCCGTGGCACCAATCAGGAGGCCGACGACATCGCCGGACGGGCATCCAGGCGATTGCCTCGGGAACCTGGTGTCTTCGAAGAGCGGCTCTTCAAACCTTCGTCAGCAACGCAATCTATCGTCACAAAATAATAACGAGGAAAATAAGGCAATAATAAAATAGCAAAATCAAAGTGCTCAGAAAAATGTCAACTCATTTTTTCTAAAATACTAGGTGGAAATCTAAGAAGGGGAAAATTGCTAGTTTTGGATTTGGAGTTGTGGAACAGGAGATATGGAATTTCAAAGTCATATTTGAATGCTAAAAATCACATTTAAATATTTACAGTGAAGAAAAGTTGGTTGGATTTGAATGGAAGTTGCACCATTAAATAGGTTCCAATATTCTAGGAATTTAGAAATTGGAATTAATCCATTTGGACAAATATTGTGTCCTATGGAATTTTTGTAAGACGGGAAGAAAAAGAAAAGGGGAAAAGTGGCACTATGCCACTGGGCCAGAGAGGCCACAGTGCAACGGCCCAGCCAGCGGGCCGGCCCGGCCGAGCCAGCACACGGCGCGCGCGCCCGCCCGCCCAATTCAAACCTGACGGGTGGATCCCACTCGTCAGGGCGTGAGGCTGACGGGCGGGGCCCGCGGTCGTCGTCGTCAACCTCTGAACAGAGGCGACGGCGAGCTCGCCGGCGGCGATACAGGGCACGGGAGGCGGCGTGGGCGGTACCGTTGTGCTCAGGGGGGAGTCGCCGTTCAGGTGGAGGTGGAGGCGGTCGCCGGAGCGCAGGGGTTCGCCGGCGACGAGGAAGCCGGCGGAGGGGCTTCGGGAGGTGGCGATTCCGGCCGTTCCTGGCTGCAAAAGGAGCGGGGAAGAGAGGGGAAAGGGTCAGTGTGGCCTTGCGGTTCCAGATCGGGAGAGAACGGAGGCGAAGGAGGCCTGTACCCGCAGATCGACGGCGACCCGAGGCGGCGGAGCTCGAGCTCGATCTCGAGCTCGGGAGCTCCTGGAGAGGGGTGAGTGGTGCAGGGGGGTGTTTAGGGGAGTGAGAGAGCGAGTGATGGGGGTGGAAGGACTCGGGGAGGCCTATTTATAGGAGAACGGCGAGGTCCCGTAGACCCGTGCGCCGGTGAGGCTGTTGCCGTCGCTGGAAGGCTCGGGGGGAGCTGGCGCCGTGTCTGGGGCGTTCCTGGACGTCGACCATGTCGGGGGAGAAAGAGAGAAGGAGTGGGGAGAGGTCAGGGGTGCGCACGTGTGAGCAGCGCCATTGGCGCGCTCGGAGCGGCTCTGTTTGTTAGCGCGGAGGCGCGGGGGAGGAGGAGAGAGGAGGGGGACAGCGCTGTGGCGTGCCGTGGACGCCGAGGCGCATCGGCTGGCGCGCGGGGGAAGGCCCGAGGTGGCCGGAGCCGTTGGGCAGAGGGCAGCTACAGTGCGGGAGCGCACTGTAGCGCGCTCCAGAGCGCCCATATGGCCGGCATGCCATTTTTTTGGCAAAGTGGGCGCGGCCAAACATGTCCAGTAGCGCTAGGGAGTAGTAAAGAAGTGGGAGGAGGCTTTGGATGCTCTGGTGAGGCAGTGGAGTGAGGAGGGAGGAAGAAGAAGTGTGAAAAAGGGCTGACCAGAGAGAGAAAGAGGGACTTTACCCATTCAATAATTGAGCTATGGACTTGCCATTGTTACTGGAGGTGAAAGGGGACTAGAAAGAGCTGTGGTAAAAATTTGAGCTCTCCAAGAATAGTGAAAGGGGTCAAAACAGTGGCTTTTGCAAAATGTCAGAAGGTGTTTGATGGTGTTTTGGGCAAGCAAATGGACTCCAATTGCCATGACACTTAACAGGATGGAAAGAAACTTAGAAATAGGGTGTGCCACAGGATTTGAGCTCATTTGGGTAAAGTTGCCAATGCAACTTTGGCAAACCCTAGAAATGAGCAGAAATGGACTTGTGTAGATCTAGTTGAGCAAATCACTTCTCCATGATGCCCCACTTGGTGTAGTGGCCTTATTTGGTCATGTGAACATGCTCACAAAAGTTGGGGTCAAGGAGAGAAAGTTGGTAGTACAAACTTGATCAAACATGGTTCTGGTCAGAGAGGGTTTTGGGGCATTTTGGTGGACCAAAATGACTTTAATTGACATGAGTCTTTTGCAGATCATCACAATATGCATTTGTGACTTGCTGGAATTTTCTTGGATTTTTATGAAAAAATTTCCTATAGAAATATCTCAAATCCTTAAAATGGGCAGAAATGGTTTTGGGAGGTTTTCTCCAATATTTAATCATATCCATGTGTTGAAACTCATATATATGGAAACTATATGTCCATTGAGTCTCCCTAATTTTTCTCAAATATTTTTGAAACATTAAAATAATTTTAACCTATTAAAGACCATTTCTGGCCTTAAGAAAAAGCCTTTAAAAAAATAGGAAAATAACTTTTAAAATTATATTTTTGTGGTTTCTGGGTATCCTATACCTAATAGGAGTCAAATATATCTTTGGAAAGATTTTTGCTGCCCTTAATTGAGCACTTGCAGTGCAAACCTCAATCCAGGGGTTTTTGGAAAACTAATTTTTGAAAATACTTTTTGGCCAAATTATTTTTGTAAGAAAATACTATATTGCTCTATACACATGGCATGATCATTGGGCAGAAGTTTGGGACAAGGAGATGAAGTATAGAAGGTGAAGTAGTTGACTATTAAGAGCACTTGAAAAACCACAGAGAGAAATCCAACTCCAAATAAAAGCCAAATAATGCAAAAGTTTTTGTTGGTCCAAATTTTCATGCTTTATTAATGCAAATAAACATGTTACAAAATGCAGGGTGTGACAGACCTACCCCCCTTACAAGAATCTCGTCCCCGAGATTCCTAAACTAGGCTTTAAAGAGATATGGAAACTCGGATCTGAGGTAGTCTTCACGTTCCCAAGTTGCTTCTACTACAGAGTGGTTGCTCCATTGGACTTTGAAGTACTTGATCATGCGGCTTCGCGTGCGCCGTTCAGCTTCATCCAAAATACGGATAGGACTCTCACGGTAAGTCAAATCAGGCTGAAGGTCAATGGCTTGGTGATTGACATCCTTGTAAAGATCAGGCTTGTTTGGAACTTGGAGACACTTCCGGAGTTGTGACACGTGGAGTACGTTGTGCACATCCGATAGTTCAGGTGGCAGTTCCAACTGGTAAGCCACTTCTCCTCGTCGGTCAATGATCTTGAAGGGGCCGATGTATCTTGGGGCGAGCTTTCCGTTGATATGGAAGCGCTGGGTTCCCTTGAGAGGGGTGACCCGTAGATAGACATGGTCTCCCACTCGGAAGTTCATGTCCCTCCGACGCGAGTCAGCATAGCTCTTCTGTCTTGACTTGGCGGTTTCCAAACGCTCTCTGACAAGCTGGACTTGCTCTTCTGCTTCACGGAGAATATCGGGCCCAAAGACTAGCCCTTCTCCGGTCTCCGACCAATTGAGGGGTGTGCGACACTTGCGTCTGTACAACACCTCAAATGGTGCCATCTGGAGGCTTGATTGATAACTGTTGTTGTAGGAGAACTCGGCAAAAGGTAGGCAATCTTCCCACCTAGCTCCATAAGCTAAGACACAGGCTCGGAGCATGTCTTCGAGTATCTGATTTACTCGTTCCGTCTGACCTCCGGTCTGTGGGTGGAAAGCAGTGCTGAAGGACAACTTGGTCCCCATGGCCTCTTGGAACTTCTTCCAGAACCTAGAGGTAAACTGGGTTCCTCGGTCCGACACAATCTCCTTGGGAACACCATAAAGGCTCACGATTCTGTTGATGTATAGAGTCGCTAGCTGGTTGCCCTTGTAAGTCGTTTTGACAGGAATGAAATGGGCTACTTTGGTCAAATGGTCGACTATGACCTAGATGGAGTCATGTCCCTTATTTGACCTAGGTAATCCAGTGATGAAGTCCATTCCGACTTTATCCCATTTCCACTCGGGCACCTTGAGGGGCTGTAACAATCCAGCGGGTCGCTGATGTTCAGCTTTGACCCTTTGGCATACATCACACTTTGCAACATAGGTGGCAATCTCCCTCTTCATGACGTGCCACCAGAATCTTTCATTCAGGTCTTGATACATCTTGGTTCCTCCGGGGTGAATGGAATACGGGGTGTCATGAGCTTCTTGCAAGATCAAATTCTTGAGCTCAATCTTGTTGGGTACGCAAATGCGATTCCCAAACCACACAATTCCTTGCTCATCCTCTGAGAATCCTGGGGCCTTGCCTGCCTTGATCTTCCTCTTGATGCCTTCAATACTTTCGTGTCCCTTCTGAGCTTCCTTAATATCATTCATCAGGGTAGGCTTGACTTCAAGGTTGGTTAAGAATCCTGGTGCAACCAGTTCCATCTTGAAGCTTTCAAGTTCTTCACACAAGGCGGGTAGCCTTTCCTTAAGCATAGCATTCAAGGAACAAGCCTTCCTGCTTAATGCATCTGCTACCACATTAGCCTTTCCAGGGTGGTATTGAACACTGAGGTCATAATCCTTGATCATCTCTAGCCATCTTCTCTGCCTCATGTTCAATTCCTTCTGAGTGAAAATATACTTCAGACTTTTGTGATCTGTGTATATTTCACACCGCTTCCCTAGGAGGTAATGTCGCCATGTCTTCAGGGCATGAACTACAGCTGCCAACTCGAGGTCATGAGTAGCATAGTTCTCTTCATGGGGCCGTAGTTGCCTTGAAAGGTAAGCTACGACTCTCCCCTCTTGCATCAGAACACCTCCCAGTCCGGTTTTTGACGCATCACAATATATCACAAACTCCTTGTGTATATCTGGTGTGGCCAAAACTGGGGCGGTGGTCAATCTCTTCTTCAGCTCCTGGAAGCTTTCTTCACACTTCGGCGTCCATTCAAACTTCTTGTCCTTCTTCAAGAGCTGAGTCATGGGTCGGGCAATGCTTGAGAATCCTTCAACGAACATGCGGTAATATCCCGCGAGTCCGAGGAAGCTTCTGACTTCCTTCACATTGCTTGGGGATTGCCAATCAGTCACGGCTTCAATCTTAGTGGGATCGACCGACAATCCTTCTGCAGTCAACACATGACCCAAGAATCCAACCTCATGTAGCCAAAATTCACACTTGCTGAACTTGGCATACAGTTGGTGCTCTCGAAGCTTGTCCAGGACCATCCTCAAGTGTTGCTCATGCTCTTCTTCCGACTTCGAGAAGACAAGAATGTCATCAATGAAGACAACAACAAACTTGTCCAAATATTCCATGAAGACCTTATTCATGAGATACATGAAGTAAGCTGGGGCATTGGTCAATCCAAAGGACATGACCGTGCACTCATACAGGCCATATCTGGTTACAAATGCCGTCTTCGGAATATCTTCAGGTCTGATCTTCAGTTGGTAGTACCCAGATCTGAGGTCAATCTTGGAGAACACCTTGGCTCCATTGAGTTGATCAAACAGATCTTCAATCTTGGGAAGTGGATACTTGTTCTTGATTGTAACTTCATTGAGGGAGCGGTAGTCAATGCATAAGCGGATGGTGTCGTCCTTCTTTGCCACAAACAGAACAGGCGATCCCCAAGGGGAGGCACTAGGGCGGATAAATCCTTTCCTCAACTGCTCTTCCAGTTGCTTCTTCAACTCCGCCAACTCTTCTGATCCCATTCTATAAGGCTTCTTATAGATGGGTCCTGCTCCGGGCATGAGCTCGATGATGAACTCAATGTCTCGGTCAGGAGGCATCCCCGGTAACTCATCAGGAAAAACATCGGGGTACTCGCATACTACCGGCACTTGTTCCAATCCAACTTCTGACAGACAGTTGACTTGGGTGCCTTGAGCATAAGAGGAGTTGGGAGCAAACTTAACTTCGACTCCTTGGTCATTGGTCACTGTGATGGTCCGGTTGGCACAATCTAACAAGCCTTGGTGCTTGATGAGCCAATTCAATCCTAAGATCACATCCAAGCCTTGTGATCTTAAGATGATATGGTCAGCTTGGAAGTCTACCCCATTAATTACAATCCCGACTCCTTTACATCCTAGCTTGGCCCTCATCTCTGCTCTGGGGGTTTGTACCACCATAGGGTTATTCAGGGGTGTAGGGGTCATGCCACTTTTTAATGCAAAGCTTTGAGTGACAAAAGAATGCGTGGCTCCAGAATCAAACAAAACAGTTGCGGGTGTTGAGTTGACAAGGAACGTACCCAGCACGACGTCCGGGTCTTCCTGGGCTTCCTCAGCAGTGACATGATTCACACGACCCCTGCCGTTGTTGGGCTGGTTGCGGGGAGCTTGGTTCCTTGGTGGCATTCCACGACCTTGTCCTGGGTTCTGTGCATTGGGGCGCGGGGCGTCGGGCTTCTTGTTGGGTCAATTCTTGGAGAAGTGTCCTGGCTGACCACAACCAAAGCAAGTGACTTGGTTGGGGTTGTTGCTCTTGCCGGCATTGTTATTGGGGTTGTTGTAAGCTGGCCTGGGGTTGGCATACTGCTGAGGTGGATAGTTGATGCGGGGTGGAGGAGCTCTTGGCTGCTGATAGGTTGGCTTGACCGGGTCTGGCTGCCACGGGCGAGGCTTCTGGTCGCTGGAGCTACCCTTGCTGACCATCTTGCGCTTGCGGGTGTCATCCAGGGCACGTCGCTTGTCTTCAAGCATGAGTGCCTTGTTTACCAGATCAGGAAAGGTCTGGCAGTCACACACAACAAGCGAGTACTGCAGTGTCTAGTTAAGGCCTTCCATGAAGCGCTCCCTTTTGGCAGCATCAGTGCTGACATCTTCAGGGGCATACCTTGAAAGAACACTGAACTTCTGCATGTACTCCTTGACGGTGCTACTACCTTGCTTCAGGGCTCGGAACTCACGCTTCTTAATGGCCATGATTCCGGAAGGAATGTGGGCCTTGCGGAATTCTGCCTTGAAGTCATTCCAAGTGATGTTTTGCTCAGCACGCATAGCCTTGAACCCATCCCACCAAGCTCTAGCAGTTCCCCCGAGACAGTGAGCAGCATACGCCACCTTATCACGGTCCTCAGTGCATCCGACTAGTTCCAGCAGATCCTCAATGGTGCGGACCCAGTCGTCTGCATCCAGGGGTTCAGCAGTCTCGATGAAGGTGTGTGATAGCCTGGCTTATTAGGGATGATAGACTACTCATATCAATAAGAAATTCCTTCTTTTCCGGGAGCCCATTCGGACAGAACTCTAAAGTTAAGCGTGCTCAGCTTGGAGTAGTGTCAGGATGGGTGACCGACTGGGAAGTTGCTCCCGGGTGCGCACGAGTGAGGACAAAGTGCGCAGAAAAGACTAGTATTGATCTGTGGGGTCAGTCTAGATCCCGCCAGGAGTAACGACCACCGGCGGGTGTGTCCGGGGCGTTACAAGTTGGTATCAGAGCTGACCCTCGCGGTTACACGAATGGTTGCGGACAGGTGCGTGGTCATGTTGTTCATGACGTTTGTGACCCGTCGTGGCACCCGGCATGGCACATGTACCAGACTGGAAGCACAGACGTTTGTGCCAAGAGGGAACGTTCCTGTGGCCTGACGAGGACGTCGGTTCCTCTGAGTGGGGGTGTATGTGATAGCCTGGCTTATTAGGGATGATAGACTACTCATATCAATAAGGAATTCCTTCTTTTCCGGGAGCCCATTCGGACAGAACTCCAAAGTTAAGCGTGCTCAGCTTGGAGTAGTGTCAGGATGGGTGACCGACCGGGAAGTTGCTCCCGAGTGCGCACGAGTGAGGACAAAGTGCGCAGAAAAGACTAGTATTGATCTGTGGGGTCAGTCTAGATCCCGCCAGGAGTAACGACCACCGGCGGGTGTGTCCGGGGCGTTACAAGGTGGGTGGTGCATGCTTCTTGAATTCCACCAACGTGGAACGTGCATTGCCGTTTCCCGCCGGCTGGCGGTTGACAGCTTGAGCAATCATCTGGAGGGCTGCAGTGTTGGCTTGGCGTTCCTCTCAAAAGGCTTGGAGAAGCTGAGCCATGTCCATGCTTGGAGGTGGTGGCGGTGGCGGAACTTGTCCTTGGTTTTGGTCCTGACTGGCTCCTTCTCCGGCTTCTTGCTGCTGGGTAGAGGTACCAGTACGAGTTACAACATGCATCATGTTGGAGCGATCAAGGTCTCATGATTGGGAAAGATGGGGAAAGCAATGTAGATGGGATGCCTGGTAAGGGGGTTGGTATGACACTAATGGTTTTCATGCAAGGGTAAAACACATTCATTTAAAATCCAAATGGGTGATGTAGTCGCTTACAAGTTCCCGAAGGAAAGTACGACGTCCATCAAACACATCAAAAGCAAACACTACATGGTTTCATATGAACCATTACAAGGACTCGACTTCGCATAGGGGTACATGACCTATCCTACCGTAGGGATTGCTAACGGGCATATCCGGATTGCGAATGATGCCTAAGTGGTGGAATGTTCGGTCGCGTAGTCTGGCTCTTCTGGGTCTTCCTCCTTGTCATTGGTGGCCCGACTTTCTTCTTCACTTGAAGGAGTGGGGGAGTGGAGAACCTCAACACAGCGTTGCTTTGCCGGTGGTGCGAAGAGCTTGCGGTATTCCTTTGCGCTCATGCGGGGTTGCCGTGGTGGTTCTCCATCCTTTGGGGGTCTTCCGCCTCTGTATGCGATTGCGGGCTGTCCAAGGGGAGCACCTTCCTTCTTGATCCTACCCGTCTTCTCTTGTGCTTTGCGAAGAAGTGCCTTGGTCTCATGAATTTCCTTTCGGAGTTCCACTGATTCCGTGGCCAAATGTTGTGCCAAACTATCGGCACAAAGGCTGAAGTAGGTCTGGAATCAAAGTGGAAGTCCTTCTTCTAGTGGTGGAGCTGGTGCACTGCTCTCATCCTCTCCTTCCTTCCGATAAGGCAAGAAGCGGGTTGCCATCTCGTCCGCCATCTCTGGAAGAAGGTCTCGGAGGCGGGTGAGTGCCTTGAGGGTTGCCGTCTCGACGACAAGAACTAGTGTTGCCATCTGGGGTCCCTCGAAGAACCAGCTTGTTGGGGAGTCATTGGCCTTCACGATCACTTCCACATGATACTCCATCTCGGTGTCGTTGATCCAATGCTCATGGTAGGTGAAGATGGGGGCTCGGTGGAACTGGCACTTCTTGAGGCTATCCTCGAGAAGCACGGGGAATCCGGTGGTCAGGAAGTCTTCGGGTATGGCAGCCATCTACAAAGGTTGAACGGCAGAGGTCAATAAGGGAAATATATCTTGGGTGGATAAGCTTAGAAAAGAAGAGAGGTTCAGATGGTCTCAAGCTAACTAACGTCCATGCTAACTAAGGCTTCCTACAGTCAGGATGGCTCTGATACCAGCTCTGTGGGGACCCCGACTCATAAGTCATGATCACCGAATGCACGTGTACAGTGATCCCAGAGATCAATGCTCACTGAACACACAGAAGCTGAATAACAAGAGTCTTACATCCATACATATCGTCTTACACAAATTATGACCATTATGGTCAAGTCTTACATTGATAAAGCCTTAAGGGCTGAACATCAAAGGAAACACAAGCAGCGGAAATCTTCGTCGATAAATAGAACCCATGCCATCTGCCTTAACCCTACAGGCATTCTGACTGGGAAACGTCCTAGTTCGCATGTTCGTCCTCGAAGAACTCTTCTCCGAACTCCGGTTCTTCCATGCCTGGCCAATTAAATAACCAATGGCAAGCCAATGAGTACTTTGAATGTACTCGCAAGCAACCCATGTTTTGGTTCAAGGAACAATAATGCATGATATAGGTAATTTTTTGCAGAAAGCTAATTTGAGTGCAATGACATGTTCAACAACTTGTAAGACATGCATCAGGAGAAATTTAAGTAACCATGAGGACAGGTTACAGATATCAACACAAGTAGAGTGGGCACCAACCCAACTCAATCATGTCAAGTCCTCGACTTGACCCAAATAGTTCTTCCCATTTATCCAACACACACACTGGTTTGTAAACAAGTGGACGTAGCCCAAGAGCGGTTACCAACTGTCCTTGACCGTGGACACGGCTATTCGAATAGTTTTACACTCTGCAGAGGTTGCACACTTACCCACTAGATCCGGGGAACTTCCGTGTCATCCACGACCCATAGTACCTCAAGTACCCGGGGTAAGCACCCGATCACTACCTTTCCCTAGACGACACTAACATGGAGTCCACTCGATTGGTAGTAACCCCCGTGCCCAACATTTCAAAACTAACAATCGTGGAGCCTCGCTCCCATATTCATCACATACTACTGGCATGGGGTACCAACGGTGTTTCCGGTGCCCCATAAAAATGTTCTTGGTCGCCCTACCTGGCACGACCCCGTCCCGAGAGAGAGCACCAACTCTCCCCCGTCACTAGTAATGCGGGCTTCAAGCTAGTATCGACCTAGGTAATCAGTAATGCCCTTTCCCATATAAGGGTAAAGTGGTTGCGCATGTAAGGTTGGAATAATGGTCGCAACTTAAACCAATCCGTTTTCGAAAATAACACCCACACTTGCCTCGGTACACCACTTCGTCATCAAGTGGTTACCCATCTCATCATCTCCCTCGGGCATAAGTGGCACCCGATGGGGTTTTCGAAAAGTCCTTTGAAAGTACTTTGCCTCCATCACCATGCATATTCCCATCCCTTTGTGCGTAGCTCTACTTTGCATCCTATCTACTCCCACCGGCATAACCCTCATAAGAATGTAGGGTCATGCATAATGCAGGTATCAACGAGTAAGTAACGAAGGCAACCCACCAGAGTGGTTTCCCTCACATCATGGTTTTGAAGCAATCACTAATAAAGTACTATATGACATGCATAAAAAGGTTTCATAGACATGGTCAAAGGGCTGCTTGCCTGGCTCAACAAAGTCCTCGGGGTCTTCAAAGTCTTCTGGTCCAACTCCTTCGTCAGCAACGCAATCTATCGTCGCAAAATAATAACGAGGAAAATAAGGCAATAATAAAATAGCAAAATCAAAGTGCTCAGAAAAATGTCAACTCATTTTTCTAAAATACTAGGTGGAAATCTAAGAAGGGGAAAATTGCTAGTTTTGGATTTGGAGTTGTGGAACAGGAGATATGGAATTTCAAAGTCATAATTGAATGCTAAAAATCACATTTAAATATTTACAGTGAAGAAAAGTTGGTTGGATTTGAATGGAAGTTGCACCATTAAATAGGTTGCAATATTCTAGGAATTTAGAAATTGGAATTAATCCATTTGGACAAATATTGTGTCCTGTGGAATTTTTGTAAGACAGGAAGAAAATGAAAAGGGGAAAAGTGGCACTGTGCCACTGGGCCAGAGAGGCCACAGTGCAACGGCCCAGCCAGCGGGCCGGCCCGGCCGAGCCAGCGCACGGCGCGCGCGCCCGCCCGCCCAATTCAAACCTGACGGGTGGATCCCACTCGTCAGGGCGTGAGGCTGACGAGTGGGGCCCGCTGTCGTCGTCGTCAACCTCTGAACAGAGGCGACGGCGAGCTCGCCGGCGGTGATACAGGGCACGGGAGTCGGCGTGGGCGGTACCGTTGTGCTCAGGGGGGAGTCGCCGTTCGGGTGGAGGTGGAGGCGGTCGCCGAAGCGCAGGGGTTCGCCGGCGACAAGGAAGCCGGCGGAGGGGCTTCGGGAGGTGGTGATTCCGGCCGTTCCTGGCTGCAAAAGGAGCGGGGAAGAGAGGGGAAAGGGTCAGTGTGGCCTTGCGGTTCTAGATCGGGAGAGAACGGAGGCGGAGGAGGCCTGTACCCGCAGATCGACGGCGACCCGAGGCGGCGGAGCTCGAGCTTGATCTCAAACTCGGGAGCTCCTGGAGAGGGGTGAGTGGTGCAGGGGAGGTGTTTAGGGGAGTGAGAGAGCGAGTGATGGGGGTGCAAGACTCGGGGAGGCCTATTTATAGGAGAACGGCGAGGTCCCATAGACCCGTGCGCCGGCGAGGCTGTTGCCGTCGCTGGAAGGCTCGGGGGGAGCTGGCGCCGTGTCTGGGGCGTTCCTGGACGCCGACCACGTAGGGGGAGAAAGAGAGAAGGAGTGGGGAGACGTTAGGGGTGCGCGCGTGTGAGCAGCGCCATTGGCGCGCTCGGGGCGGCTCTATTTGTTAGCGCGGAGGCGCGGGGGAGGAGGAGAGAGGAGGGGGACAGCGCCGTGGCGTGCCGTGGACGCCGAGGCGCATCGACTGGCGTGCGGGGGAAGGCCCGAGGTGGCCGTAGCCGTTGGGTAGAGGGCGGCTACAGTGTGGGAGCGCACTGTAGCGCGCTCCAGAGCGCCCATATGGCCGGCATGCCATTTTTTTGGCAAAGTGGGCGCGGCCAAACATGTATAGTAGCGCTAGGGAGTAGTAAAGAAGTGGGAGGAGGCTTTGGATGCTCTGGTGAGCCAGTGGAGTGAGGAGGGAGGAAGAAGAAGTGTGAAAAAGGGCTGACCAGAGAGAGAAAGAGGGACTTTGCCCATTCAATAATTGAGCTATGGACTTGCCATTGTTACTGGAGGTGAAAGGGGACTAGAAAGAGCTGTGGTAAAAATTTGAGCTCTCCAAGAATAGTGAAAGGGGTCAAAACAGTGGCTTTTGCAAAATGTCAGAAGGTGTTTGATGGTGTTTTGGGCAAGCAAATGGACTCCAATTGCCATGACACTTAACAGGATGGAAAGAAACTTAGAAATAGGGTGTGCCACAGGATTTGAGCTCATTTGGGTAAAGTTGCCAATGCAACTTTGGCAAACCCTAGAAATGAGCAGAAATGGACTTGTGTAGATCTAGTTGAGCAAATCACTTCTCCATGATGCACCACTTGGTGTAGTGGCCTTATTTGGTCATGTGAACATGCTCACAAAAGTTGGGTTCAAGGAGAGAAAGTTAGTAGTACAAACTTGATCAAACATGGTTCTGGTCAGAGAGGGTTTTGGGGCATTTTGGTGGACCAAAATGACTTTAATTGACATAAGTCTTTGCAAGATCATCACAATATGCATTTGTGACTTGCTGTAATTTTCTTGGATTTTTATGAAAATATTTTTTGTAGAAATATCTCAAATCCTTGAAATGGGCAGAAATGGTTTTGGGAGGTTTTCTCCAATATTTAATCATATCCATGTGTTGAAACTCATATATATGGAAACTATATGTCCATTGAGTCTCCCTAATTTTTCTCAAATATTTTTGAAACATTAATATAATTTAAACCTATTAAAGACCATTTCTGGCCTTAAGAAAAAGCCTTTAAATAAAATAGGAAAATAACTTCTAAAATTATATTTTTGTGGTTTCTGGGTATCCTATACCTAATAGGAGTCAAATATATTTTTGGAAAGATTTTTGCTGCCCTTAATTGAGCACTTGCAGTGCAAACCTCAATCCAGGGGTTTTTGGAAAACTAATTTTTGAAAATACTTTTTGGCCAAATTATTTTTGTAGGAAAATACTATATTGCTCTATACACATGGCATGATCATTGGGCAGAAGTTTGGTACAAGGAGATGAAGTATAGAAGGTGAAGTAGTTGACTATTAAGAGCACTTGAAAAACCACAGAGAGAAATCCAACTCCAAATAAAAGCCAAATAATGCAAAAGTTTTTGTTGGTCCAAATTTTCATGCTTTATTAATGCAAATAAACATGTTACAAAATGCAGGGTGTGACAGGTCGGCTATGCCGTCATAGCGAGGAGGCAGATCCGGCTTGAGCTTGCCTGGCCATGCCATGCTGCGCAGTTCGGGGGCGAAGGCGCGGCAGCTGGCTGTGGTCGCCAGGGCCCGCCCTGGGGGTGGAGCTTGATCTTGACGAGGTGCGGGTGCTGCCACTGCAGGTTGCGCGGGGGCTTGGCGAGGTGGCGCAGGGAGCGCAGGTGCAGCTTCTCGCAGCCGAGGGACTTCTTGGCAGCTTCTTTCTTTGCGCGCGGGCGCCGGGTGTGGTGGGTCACGCCGCGGAGGCGCGCACCTTGGTGCCAAGGCACTGTCTTGGGGCTGAGGTGGTGGAGGCACGCCACGAGCCCCGTCGCCCGCGGCTGGTTGAGGAGGGGGCAGAGAGTGGGACGGCGCCGGAGAGCCCCCTGCAGCGCGGACGAGCTCGGCGACGCGGTCAAGCCACTCCTCGTAGACGTCGTCGACACGACAGTAGCGCAAGAGATCGTTCGCCGCGAAGAGCGTGGTACGCGTGGGATGAAGAACCGGCCTGGGTCAGCGACGGAGTGGCGGTGCAGCCGTCCCGCCGAACCGATGGGTGCAACGAGGATGCTTGCTGCTCGTTCCCCGCCAGGCCGGTAGCGGCGTTGGCAGCAGGCAACGGGGAACGGCGAGGTGGCCCGCCAGCGGGAACCGTCTGAACGACGCAGGCGGAGAGGGCATCCCGACGCTCAGCTCATGCACGACGAGCGTCCGACATGATGACGGTGGAGCGACGGAGCGACGAATCGACGAAAAGGAAGCCTCGGCGCACCCCTACCTGGCGCGCCAAATGTCGGATTGGGGGTTCCGGCAAAACCCTTAAGGTTCGAACCCTGGGGTGCACGCGAGGCTTTTCCCTTCTACCGATCTACGCTCTAGCTCGCTAGGATCTTGTGGACGAACTCAACAAACTTGCAACACAGAGAGACACGAGGTTTATACTGGTTCGGGCCACCGTGGTGGTGTAATACCCTAATCCAGTGTGGTGGTGGTGGATTGCCTCTTGGGCTGATGATGAACAGTACAGGGGAAGAACAGCCTCCTGAGGTTGAGGTGTTCTTGTGTTGATGTGGCGAAGGGAATCCCCCTCCACTATGGTGGCTAGTCCTATTTATAGAGGCCCTGGTCCTCTTCCCAAATATTGAGCGGGAAGGGAGCCAACAACAGCGGGCGAATTTGAAGGGGGACAGCTAGTACAAGCTATCCTGAGAAAAGTAGTCTTTGCCTGCTAAAGGCTCTGGTGGTGATGCCGTCTTGGTCTCCACGATGACCTCTGTCCTGCCGTCCGTCCGGTCCTGGTCTTGTTGCACCGATATGGCAACCTTTGCCTGATGCCTCGGTACTTCGCGCATGCGATTGCCGCCTTAGCACCAAAGAGGAAATATGGACACTGTGCGCGCTGGCGCCCGCCTGGTGCCCGCCTGGCACCATTCGTCATGGCTCATGTCGAGAGATCTTCGTGAGGTTCGCCCAGCCTTGATATCTCCGCTCCTCGCAAGCCTGCTCAGCGAGGCCGCTCATGAGGAGGTATTGTGTTGTCCGCCTCGCGAGGCTTGGCCCCTCGCGAGGGTCTTGGATGTCTTGTTGATGAAGATGGGACGTACAAGCCTGCCAGCACAGCCACGTCATGGGCCGCAGGCAGGCAAGTCTGCGGACCCCCGTTCCCAGAACGCCGACAGTTCCCCATGGCTCTCAAGGATGGTGCACGCTCGTGTTTCCTGAACCTGCCCCCGGGCTCGATGTCCTCCTGGGATGAGATGCGCGACCGCTTTGTCGCCAACTTCTAGGACACTCGCGACCGCCCTCCGGCCGCGGGTGACCTGCACCGCATCAAGCAGCAGCCAGGAGAGACCTTGCAGAAGTACATCCAACGCTTCAACAGCATTCGTCTCAAGATCCCCAAGGTGACGGATGAGGCCATCATTTCCAAGTTTTCTGATGGCGTCCGCGATGTCAAGATGAAGGAGGAGCTCGCCATCCACGAGGAGTTATGCACGGCTCTCGAGTTGTTCAACATGGCGACCAAGTGCGCAAGAGCCGAGGAGGGGCGCCTTTCCCTCCTCGAGCTCCCAGCTACCGACCCGGAGGTGAAGAAAGCCAAGGCCAATGACGTGAAGTGCAAGGGGGTGGCCGTGCTCGCGGCGGAGCCGTACACGAAGCGCGGCCAGGACCACCCCGAGTCATCCAAAAGCAGTCAACCGTTCTGCGCCTTCCACAACGTACACAACCACAACACCAACGACTGTCAAGAGCTCAGGGCCATTCGAGATGGATGCTTCGGTCGACGCCCCGAGCGCAATGACCGGGGCTACGGCCGAGGAGGAGGACGAGGCGGAGGACACTGGGACGATCGCAGCCCCCACCAGGAGTGGCGCGACCGGCCTCGCGAGGACCGCTGGCAGGACCAGCCTCGCGAGGGCGCCTGGAGGGATCAGCCTCGCGAGGACCGCCCTCAGGGCAACGCTAGTCCTCCTCCACTGCCACCGCCACCAAGAAGGAATGATGACCACCATCAGGACGAGGGAGATGGGGGCTTCCAGGAACCGCGTGCTATCGCCTGCATCTTGGGCGGAGCTCAGGCCCCAGCATCTCAGCGTATCTTCAAGCAGTTTGCTCGCGGGGTGAACACAGCCCTTCCCAAGCTTGAGGCCACGCGCCCACTCAGGTGGTCCAAGTGCGCCATCACTTTCATCTCGGCAGACCAGCTCAAGTGCGCGGCCACTGCTGGCGCTCTCTCGATGTTGTGCTCGCCCGTCATCAGCAACGTACAAGTCACCAAGACCCTCATTGACGGAGGTGTAGGGCTTAATGTCTTGTCCGTCGAAACATTCGACAGCCTCCAAGTGCCATACGATCAGCTCCAGCCCACCAAGCCCTTCTCAGGAGTGACTGGCGGCTCCACCACCCTGATAGGGCAGGTCCGCCTCCCTGTCACCTTCGGACAGCGCGACAACTACCGCACCGAGCTCATTGACTTTGACGTTGCTCACATATGTCTGCCCACAATGCCATCCTCGGGTATCCGGCCCTGGCCAAGTTCATGGCAGTGACCCACCACGGCTGCAACATCCTCAAGATGCCCGGAAGCACCGGGATCATCACAGTCCCCTGCGAAGAAAGAGATGCGGTGTGCTCCCTCGAGCGTGCCTTCCAAGCCGCAGCAATCGAAGACCCTGACAGCAAGGGCGAGTACCCTCCTGAGGCCACCCCCAAGAAGAAGAAGTAGCTACTCCGTATAGGGCCTCAGGGGAGCAGCGCCTCTAGCGGTGCCACATCAGGATCGGCGCCCGCGCCTGGGGCGCCTCCCTCCCTCGCATAGGATGGCGCGCCCGGCGCCCTCCTCGGGCAGGGCTCGGGGGCTCTCTTCTGGAGGGCCTCAGACCTAGCCAACATCACGAGGGAGGCGCTCGGGCACCACATGGAGGCGTGCTTTGTGGCACGTTTCCCTCAGGAGGGCACCGGGCGAGGAGTGCCCGGCGCTCAGGAGTTCATCGCCAAGACCATCCAAGATCTTTAGGAAGCAGGAGCCATGCGTGGCGACCGCCGCCCACCACCTGGCGCAGCTCCCCATCGAGGCGAGGATGGCGGGCTGCACATCTGCATCGGCATCCCAGGGCTCAACAGGGACACATCTCAGGAGCGCTTTTGGGCGTCGCGTGTGGGCTGTTGCGAGGGCCCACCTCACAGCTATGTCCGCATGCCATTCGGCCTGCCGAGCATGGCGGCCGCCTTCCAGCACAGCCTGTGGAGCGTCCTGGCGACCCAGGAGGACCGGCATCACGCAGTCCTGGCAGAGATGGAGACAGTCCTCAGGGAACCACCCGAGCCCCCAGAGCCTCCCGAGGCTCGGGGCCCTGATGCCTCGTGAGGAGCGACCCCTTCGTCACGCATCTTCGGCTACCTCAACACTCCTTCGACAACGAAACCAGGTGAGATTTTCCAAGTTTATTTAGCTGGGACCGCCCCTCGGGCAGCATTATTCCAGGTCGCACGGGCCTGTCCCTGCGGCATGTATCCTTTTGCATCTTTAGCCTACTCTGTTGGGGGCGCCCCTCGTTCTTGCATTTACCTAAGCTAGTTCGCCTTCCATGCATAATCTATCTATGGTTATCACCTGCTTGATTATCACCCACCACGGGAGCCGTGCGCCAATCGTCTTTCTTCAGGATCCTTCGCATAAGAAGGCTAGGCACGGGGTCTGTGCTCACGTCCGTCCCTGCAGCATTGATAAATCCAAAGGTTGAGCTCTGTCTGGCAGGCCGGCCCCGTTCATGTTACCTCCTGGGGTTGTTGGTGCTTGGCCTTCTCATGCGATAGCCTCAGGGGATTCATTCGGCGCAGGTTGACTAACCATCTCGCAGGACCACCGCAGTTAACAAGAACCAAGACCAGGTGCAACCCGCCTTGAGGTAGGGCCTCGTGAGTCCTGCGTTGGCTCACGAGTGCCCAGACACACTTCGTCTAGCCCTGCCATGCAGGCCACGTGTCAGGGCGGGGCTGTACACGCCCCGAGGGCTCCACTCAGAGGGAGCCCTCACCCACGCACCAGTGGAAGCACCATGCTCTGCGCTGGCAGTCGACACGGCCGAGGAGCTGTTATGCCCATGCAAGTGTGGAAGCGCTATGCTCCATGCTGGTGATAAACAACTGAGGGAGGCCCCATGGCCGTATCAACCTCAGGGAGCCCTTCAGCTCAGTGTCTGGCCTCATCGCAACACCTCCCCTCGGGTGAGTCGCGCGAGGGGGCTGGGCATGGGTGCTATGCTCGGGTCACGCCCAAGCGTACGCCACCCCGCCAGGTCCCTCGGGCCTGGTCATCGCCCCCCCCCCCCCGAGCGAAGCCTCGGCGAGGGAAAAGGTATGAAGGTCATTTGAGAGTCAAGAGGGACTCCTGAGCATCACGACTCAGGAGCCTAACTGGCCATGTAGCCCCTCACCCCTTGGTCTCGTCCTGGTGATCCGGACAACCCAACGGCGGCTGAGATATGCACGGTGTCGGGCCCTGTCGACGTAGAACACTAGACCTATTCCTGCATCTCCTTTCTGTAAGCTGTTTGCGCGTCAAGGGGGACTCCTGAGCATCGCGACTCCGGAGCCTAACTGACCACGTAGCCCCTCACCCCTTGGTCTCGTCCCGGTGATCCGGACGACTCAACGGTGGCTGAGGTATGCGCGGGGTCAGCCCCTGCCGACTTAGACCGTAAAGCAAATGGGAAGGAAATCGCAAAATCTCAAGCAAATATTACAAGACATATTGTTCTCCCGATACCAAACGCAAGTTTAAACGCCTCCACGAGGCATGGTGCATATTGCAGAAGCTAAACAGGAAAGGAGCCACCAGTAAGTCATCTCGTCATCCCCGGACGCCACCGTCGCCCGCAAGGGATGCTTCTTCCATAGTGGCGTTGCCCTCACCTACACCACCCGCCGGAGTTGTGGGATCAGCAACACCTCCAGTTGAAGGTGCGGGATCAAAGGTGCGGAACCTCTTCAGCAGGGCCTCCACCTGACCCTTCACGACAGCAGCTGCGCATTGCTCGGCGTCCACAGGCTCCAGCAGCTCGTCAAGGGAACAAAATAAGGGAATTTCTAGGAGCCCTATCTACACGCACCAGTGTGGCCGATGCCATCATCAACAGTGGGCCACGGGAGGCCGGCACCGACCCCATCCATATCAGCGACGGCGGCGGCCAGACGCTGCGGCCTTGCTCCGGGCACGACGAGAGCTCGGGGGCATGTAGCTGTCATCGCTCGTCTCTGGGGTCTCGTAGGGCTCAGGAGAGTCAATAGACTCCCAAGCGCCGCCGCTACTGCTGGAGGAGCTGCTGGCGAAGCTAGCGGCAGGCTCGACATGGGCCGCTGCGTCGTCCCGACGACCACCTCCGGGGCATCACTCCAGGCGGCGGCCTTCCTCGTCGAAGACTTTGAAGAGCATAGTGGAGGCGCTGTCGTACTCAAAATGGATGGCGAGGGCGCCTTCCGCACGGCAGACTCGATCAACCTCGCCCCAGCCATGGGTCATGAAGATCTTGCCTGGGGAGACGGCTTCAACTTCCGCTCCAGTCGCCGGGGCATTGTAGTCGGCGTGCTGCAGCCAAAGCTCGAGGGGGCCCCTCGGCGGCATCTCGGTGGATAAGAACTGTGGAAAGCGAATCCAAGTGCGTGGAGGCATCGCCGCCCACATCACGAGTTCGCGCGAGGAGTCCGTGGCGTGGGCTCCTAGGGCGACGGCGTGCGTCACCATGGCGCGGCGACCACGGTCACGGCGTGGGCGGCACCGCTCGCCGCCTCTCCCTCCGGAGCCCTCGGCTTGGGCGTATAGAGGCAGCGGATACCCTGGAGGTGGCCGCTTGCACCAAGGCCTCGACACCTGCGGCCTCATGACTATGTCGCGGCGGTGGGCCAGCATCTTCTTCAGCGTAAGTAGCCCAGGGTCGTCGCGGGGAGTTTTTCCCTTCTCTGCGGCCGAGAACCTCCGTATCAGCGCCATGAGTGTCTCTACTAGCAATGAAGCAAGGGAGGAGAAGCGAGCGGAGCAAGAAGAGATGAGCGACGGGGGCTCCGCCCCCCCCCTCCTCATTTATAGCAGGAAAGGCCAAGCGGCGATCCCCACGATCACAGGTAATGCTGATTTTTCTCTGCACGCAGCAGGGACTCATCAAGTCGGGCAGTTGCCGAGGCAGCGTGGGGAAGCGGAGACGCCCACGTCCCATCAATCGCCATGCATCAACCAAGGCCGCAGGCTGTTGGGGCTCGCGGCGCTCCATACTTGCCCCTTGGCTTCGCCTCGAAGCCAAGTCTGAGAGTGCCTTGGGCCCGGGGGCTACTGTCGACGTCCTGGGAACGGGGGGGCCCACACTTGCCTGCCTGCGGCCCACGGCGTGGCTCCACCAGCGGCCCTGTATGGCCCATCTTCACTAGCAAACACTCAAGACCCTCGCGAGGGGCCAAGCCTCACGAGGCGGACAACACAAGACCTCCTCAGGGGCGGCCTCACTAGGCTGGCTCACGAGGGGTGGAGAGATCAAGGCAAGGGGAATCTCGCGAGGTTCCTAAGACGCAATCCATGACGACCATGACCAGGCGGACGCCAGCGCGCGTAGTGTCCTCGTTTCCTCTTTGGTGCTAAAGAGGCAAGCACAGGCGAGGAGTCCCGAGGCATCAGGCAAAGGTTTCCATACCGGTGCAATGAGACCAAGACCTGCAGGACGGCAGGACGGAGGTCACCGTGGAGCCCAAGATGGCGTCACCACCAGAGCCTTTGGCAGGCGAAGACCACCTTTAGTAAGGATAAGTTGTACTAGTTGTCTCCCTTCAAACTTGGCCGTTGTGGGATCCCTTCCCGCTCAATATTTGGGAAGAGGACCAGGGCCACTATAAATAGGACTAGCCACCACCATAGCAAGGGAATGGATTCATTGGGATCACCCTCATCACCACACTAGCTCATCAAGCACAAGAACACCTCTCCTCAAGAGGTTGTTCTTCCCTTGGACCTGTTCATCCTCAGCCCAAGAGGCAATCCACCACACCATACTGGAGTAGGGTATTACACCACATCGGTGGCCCAAACTAGTATAAAATCTTGTGTCCCTTTGTTCTGCGAGTTCGACGCGCTGAGCCTTGAGATCTCGGTGAGGGAGAGCGCTAGGGGGAGGAGAGATCTTCATGTGCACCCCAGTGTTCGAACCTTAAGGGTTTTGTTGGAACCTGAAATCTGGCATTTGGCGTGCCAGGTAGGGGTGTGCTGAAGCTTTCCTTCCGCTAATCCACGTTCCACCGCTCCACCGGAACCATGTCAAACGCGCGTCGAGCCCACGCAGAGCGCCAGGCCGCCCTCGCCGCCCGTGTCACTCAGACAGTTCCTATCGGCGGACCTCCCCGTCATTCTCCATCACCCGCCGCCAACGCCGCCACCGGTCCGGCGGGAAACGAGCAACAAGCGTCCTTGCTGCATCCCTCGGTTGCAGTAGTCCTCGTCTGTTTCATCTGGCATGATTTCAGTTGTGCTTTATGTTAGTACTGTTTCCACGTCATGCTTGCCTTTCATGATAGCACTTGCCATGCTAGTTATATTGTTGTTAATATCATACTTGTGTTTGGTTAGTTTCATGCCAGTAGTATCGATGCTATGATGATTTTGGTTACACCGTCGATAAGCTAGTACCCGATATTGTCATGTTTCATGTGTTATACCTGTTCACTCAAAAAGCCTGATATTTGTTAATGCATTTATTTGCTGCATGATCATTGTTGCATCCTTGTTAAATATGCTCATAATGTTGATGATGACAAGGCTTAATAACAAACCTCCTCCGTCGTTGATGGGATCGAGTCATAGTGCCACCAAATCGAGCTTTCTCCAGTGCAACCACATTTACCTTTATGGGAGGTCCTAGCTGGGTCTATTGTCATGCCTCTCGTCGGTGCCCCCAACTAGGGAAGGTTATGGGCACGCGCTACCCTGATCAGGTAGGCGGACATAAGCCTTGTGAGCCCGAGTTTGGTTATGTGCACATGTCCCTGTTTGGGACCGTTTTTGTTTTGCCACGACGGTGGCCGTTGGTGCCTTTGGTAGGCACGAGGCCACCCATGACTTAGCCCAAAGGGGAGTTGGTCGGAGTGGCCGAGAGAGTGTCAGGGAAGTAGATCGGTTTTGTCGGAACGCCGTTGGTCCACCCAAATGGGAGAGCGAGGCCATGGGTTCTGTGGTGTGGTACAGTGCGCTACCTCTGCAGAGTGTGTGTGTGTGTAATCTATCGATAGCTGCGTCCTCGGTCATGGGCACGGTTCATAGTAGGTCACACTATTGGGTCTTGGTCGAAATGGAGGATAAATCTGCTAATGACTAATGTGATAACTAAGATGTGATAAATAATGTGGTGACTTGGACCATGAGATAATCGCGAGAAGTCACGAAGATGTGTTGATATGAGTCACGAGACGAGGTCTCGGTAAGTCATGAGTTTGCTCCAAGGAGTCATGGCAGAATAAGTGATTGTTGCATAACGTTAATACAGTATGTCTTCACGGGAGGTAACTGGTAGTTTATTTTCAGCATATTTTCATGATGACGTGCCACGTTTTGATATGCTATGTTTTGTTGTTGCTATGTTAGAAGTAAGTTTGATATGTCATGTTATTGCCATGCTAGTAGATGCTATGATGTTGTTCATGCTTAGTTGGATTTGTGATTCTAGTTAACATCATGCCATGCTTAGAAGTTTTGTTGAAGTAGACTGTTGCATATGCTTGGTTCTCGCTTTGTCATCTGTTTGTTTGGATGCTATGTATTTGGTTGTCTTGCAAGTACATTCAATGTAGACCTGGCGTGTCATGCCAGTTTTGTAGGTCGTGCCCAGGTTATTCGCGTGTTTCGTCGTGCTAGGCCGAAATCTTGACCGTCCTGTGAGTTATGGAGTCCGGCCAGAGTGAGACGCTGCCAAACCAAGACTTCCGCCACCATTTAAATAGACTACCGCTGCCATCCGTATAGCCGTAGTGCCATGCCAGTTAATTGTATTCATCAATGATGTAACCGTATACACATGTATTTGATGAATATTCTTGTACCTGGAATGCTGTATTATGGACCTGTCGTGCGTCAGGTGTTTTCCTGGGCTAACGTGCGAAGGCCCCCTGCTCCCAGCGGATCGGCGTGCCACAGACCAACACAGCACTTCCTCACGCCCTCGTTGGACACCGGTCGCCGGGCTTCAAGCGAATGGAAGGACAAGAAGATGAAGATCCAAGCCTGGGTGTAGCCTGCGTGGGAGGCAGCGGCGGCAGCACGGGCATGGCATCGAGCTTGCGTAGACAGCCAGTCACAGCTTGCAAGAGCAGCATGCACAACGAGCATGTACATCACATCCCTGATTATATCTATTTCAACTATTCAATTTCTGGCCAATAGTTTAACCCGACGGTGTTCTAAAACTGCTTGTATGTAGGGAATCTATGAGAAAATGAAACCAATTTCTGCTTATTTTACAACTCCCCCAAATCAATACTGAACTGACTGAACCCGATGTATCTAATCAAGTTTCCGGTGCAAACATACAAGCTCATGTTGTTCTTGAGCCTGAAGTGTCTAATGAACAGACAACTAATGAAGGATTTGATGCAAACATTTTACATGCTCCTGGTGATGAACATATAGTGTCTAATGACAGATCTAATGCAAGCATTTTGCAAGCTCCCATTGAAGGACTTAGTGTCTAATGATGATCTGCTATGTTGACACACACATAGAGATTTGCAGGCATTGATGACAAGCAAATTATAGTACATTTTCATGGCTGGAGGAAACGTCGAGGCCATCTACCAGAAAGTCCCCGCATCATGACAACATAGACTAAATACTTTTCTAATATGTTGTTTGAAACTATTGACATACTTGTGCAGGATAGATATATTGATATGCAGTTTGCGCACTGGTTATAGGTGCAATTACACTTCGATATTTTCAGCCAGAGAACGAATAATTCAAGCAGGTACATACCATGTTAGTAGTCCTTGTACACCATGCATGTTGCATTTTGTGGTTTTTGGTGCTTACATCATTAAGTGTTTTATAATCTGGAACTACTTTGGATCATTAGCTGGTTTTCAAAGTGCATGTAGCTTCACATTTCTCAAGTTATGTTGATTTCCGTAGTGCAAGTGCCTACGTATTTTTTAAGTTAAATTTTCGCCCCTGGTAACTTGAATTCGTGGATCCTCCACTGCACACAAATCATACACGCATGCCAGTACGAATTAAATGAAATGCATGGGACCTACGCTAGCTCGTTGTACATGCTCACTGCAGCTCTGCTTGCACTTGGGATGTTCCATGTACAAGTCCATGTTACCACTTGCTTGGATGTGCAGGCCTTGTGCTCCTTGCATACCCCTCTGCATTTTTGACATGGTGAATGGTTGATCAAATAAGAGGAATCGACCTTGCTGTTGTACCGGAGGACATGTACTTACAAGGTTATAGCGGTGTGCAGGATGTGTACCACATCTTGTAGCGTCGTCATGCTTCACTAAAAAATGGTTTTGCTTATTTCAGCTGATATCTCCAGAAGAAATAAGAGTTAAAGTCAGAGTTGCATAGGCATGTAAGCTAAGAGAGCAGTGAAAGGATATCCAAACATCGTCGGGACAGTGCATAAGGGAGTGATATGTGGATACCTAGTTCGGGTCGGCGTTTGGGCATGCTCGCCTAGCTAGAGTGCGGGTCACTTCAGAGCCGTTGAGGGTGATGTGCTGGCGTTGGCTGGCCGCGCACAGATGCAGATCTTGAGTGGCAGCGGAGCGCTACGATGAGGTGGATGAGACCGTTGTCGAAGCCCCGACGGCCTCTGGGGGTGGAGGTGCGACGATGTGCTCGGTGAAGTAGCCCGGTGAGGTGGGAGACGGCGTCGGTGCAGCGCACCTGATGCGGTGGAAGTCGGTGTCTATGAGGCATGTCGGTTGCGGCGGCCGACATTGTCGGTGGACCACCTGGTGTGGTGGACGAGGGCAACTATACGCTAAACGTATTGAGCGCTCGACATTGAAGCAGTCTAGGTAGTTGGATTGACATGATTTGATGGCCGAGATTAATTGGATCTGCCCCTCCGAATTTACATTCATACGACGATCGATCTAAAATAAACAAAAATAATAAATGTTCGGATTTTAAGCATGGCAATAGGAACATTTTTCATGGCAAATTTAGATTACGCGGCGGCGGGGGGGGGGGGCGTCTTGCGGTGGGAAGCGGCTCCTCTGTCATGCTCTGTGTGTCGTCGGGCCACTGACCGACGGTGACGTCTTCCGCCGTTGTTGGCGTACTCTTGGACGTTGGCCCTAGCTTCAAGGGAGGCCAGAATGTTCTAGACTACGGTCTCTAGGAGCGAGTCAACTGGCGGGAGGAGGCAACTGGCGTTGGTGCAAGGAAGCGGTCGATGGCGGCCATCCATGCCGCTGAGGGGGCACTGGCACCCGCGCGGGGACAGGCACTGGCAACGGTGCGACGGAGACATTCATGTGCACGGGCACCGTCACGGGCGCGCGCGTCAGTGCACGCGCGGGTGCATGCGCTGGCAGGTGCACGGGTGCGTGAAAGTCGGCGGGGACCTCGTGGAACCCCGTGGCATCAAGCTCGGCGACAATGTGCAGCTCCCATCCCATCAATGCCACGGGGATGGGCGCTGGCGCCATCGGGGTGATGGGAGTGGGGACAGGTGCGGTGTCTTCCCGCAAGGCCAGTTCAAACTCGTCCCAAAGCGCCTTATATTCTTGAGACTCCGGCTGAGTGTCTTCCTCGGGAAACTGGAATACTAAGGGCAGACCATCGTGATGCGGCATCGCATACGGTTAGGTCATACTGGTTGGAGGTAGACGACAGGAGAATCGGAGAGGAAGAGAGAAGACTGTAGCGATACCGGGTAGTGTGGGGATGATTTTAAACTGCGGCGTTGGCGCCATTAAAAGTGGGGCAGTTGGGACGAAGGTGGGCGGCGGAGCCTGGTCAAAGTGCTCGCCTCCCGGTGAGCCTGTGCAGCGGCCTACTCGCACGCCTCCCGTCGACTCACACGCTTCCTCGGACGGCACCTGCCGATGAGAAGCGGGACTCGTGGCACCACGTAAACGCCCACAGTTTGAATAGTGAAAGCGTTCGCCTTAACGTGATAGGTCTTTGTTCCAAAATAGATTGGCTCTTCATTTGTGCAACTTCTCATAAGCAGCTTGTCTCAAATTGAACAAAAAAATTACGACAACATATTTGTGCCACATCACGAGACCATGCTCAGTTTCATGAATTTCCGATCACTTTTGGATTTTCTGAAATTTAAAATTCAGGATTCGAAACAATATCATAACCTACATCATGCAATAAATTTTCAACCGATACATCTTTACTGTTGTAGATGTTAATATTTCTAAACAAAGGATTTGGTCAAACATTTCGCTTAGTTTAGACTTCAGACAAGTTATATATGTAGAGTAAAAGGATAATCCCTCTATACCAGTGCATTGCCTGATATATTAACTCAAGTACTAGGCACGAACAAACGGGGCTCAATTATGTGCTCATCCTGGTGTAGTACTCCTATTAGTACTAGGCAATGGAGTTGACGGGTGACCCCGGGTAGCGGCGACCGAGGGAATTGAACCGTGATCGGCATGATAGGTAACGTTATCTAGTTACTAAAGCATCCCTCCATTGTTCGTCGGTAGTCATTATGGACCGGGGACATGATGGGGATTTCCTAGGGCTGGAATTCTGGCCGCCAAATATCTTGACTTGAAACGCGGATGCTCGACTGGTTGGGGTTGGCTAATGTGCATACCACGCACGCCACCAGAAGGACACAAGTTGGGGGTTTTTTTAGGATCAACATGAGCCCGGGTCTGGCTGGTACGCCGTTGGGTGCTACCATTCAGGAATACGAAAGGAATCTTTTAAATTTCCGAACGAATCTATATGTATTACAATGCTCGTATTTTCCTTGCAAATAGTAATCTCAACGTGGTAATTGATTTATGACGAGTTCTTGAATTATAGTGAGTTTGTGATATAGTGATCTCAACGTGGATTTCACATTTCATGGTATCCCTAGTAAGTTTTTCATTACAAATTCAAATTTAAAAGATGAACGGTATGGTGGTGAGAAAACTTTGTATGTATCAAGCACATGACCACACCCACACACACCCACACGAATACAACAACAATCCAGTAAGTATAGTGCATCTATTTTTCCAAACCATGCATGTATGACACGAATTCAAAAATACTCCCTTTGTTCCTAAATATTTGTCTTTTAGAGATTTCAACATGTGACTACATATGGAGCAAAATGAGTGAATCTACACTCTAAATTATGTCTATATACATCCGCATGTGGCAGTCCATTTGAAATCTCTAAAAATACTAATATTTAGGAACGAAGGGAGTAAAATGTAAGACATGCATGGTCCTCAATTCAATATTTAAAATGAATAGGAAACTGAAACATGAATATTAAGTCTAGTACTACATACATGCAAATGTTGTGTTTAGGCGGAGCTATGTAGATTGTCAGGGGTTAACCCCTCGACCTTACATAAAATTGTGAAGCTCTATTTAGGATTGTCTAGATTATATTTTTTTGAACATTATATTTGTCCCCACCCTCCCAAACACCGATTGGTTGTGCACCCCCCCTCCCCGGGAGAATATCATGTTCCCCCACACCTTAGATGCTATATGTTGATACGAGTTTCTTGGAGCTTGTAGATCTAAGATATAGCATGTCACAGGATGTCTTAAATTTTTTTACAGGAAACCTTAATGAGTTTGAGAATTGCACACAATTTGTACAAAAACTACTCAGATGCCCTTGGATCCCATATCCAATGACCTCGAAGCTCGTATCACCATAGCATCTAAGATGAAGGAGGACCTCATATTCTCCTGTATGTAAGAATATCATGTGCTACCACACCTTACATGCTTTGGTGATACAAGCTCTTCAGAGCCATTGGATCTGTGATCCAACAACTCCTTGGTGGTTCAAATGTTTTTTTGCAGAACATCCCCCAAAGAGTTCGGCCACTGCTTACAAGCACAAAGACTGCTCAGATGACATCGGATCTCAGATCGAACGACCTCGAAGCTCGTATCACCGTAGCATCCAAACTGCGAGAGCACCTGATGTTTTCTCGCACGGGAGAATATGAGGTGCTCCCGCACCGTAGATTCTATGGTGATACGAGTTCCCGGAGATCTAACGGCTCACAGTAGGAGTTTTGGATGTTTTTGTAATATACGCCTAAGAGAGCTTGGGAATTGTGCAGAAAGTACAAGTACTACGCATGTGGCATCTAATCACAGATCATACGACCTAGATGCTCATATCACCGTAGCGGCTAATTAAGCTACGGGGAGCACCTAATATGAGCAACTAGGAGCTGTTGGATCCAAGATGCAACGGCACACACGAGGCATGAATGTTTTATTTGCAAAAAAACTTGGAGAGTTTGGAAATTACGCATAATTACGAAGACTACTCCCAAGACATTGGATCTCAGTTCCAACGATGTAAAAACTCATATCACCATAGCATCTAAGTTGTGGGGTGGATGCGATATTCTATGCCGCTGTAATTTTTGTTCCTAAACTTGCAAAATACATGTAACTCGTGCCGTTACATGTCTAACCGTGCAAAGTGTTTGTGCAAAAAAACATCCTACACTGAAATATCAGAACAGCACACAGGGGTCCCACTTGTCATTGATCAAATTTGGACCTAAAACTAACAAATCTAAAAGACGAGATACGAATAGGCAAACTGGACTACAAAGCGTAAGTCGATAACCTGAAACAACAACAATTGTTGGCTTTGTCCCATAACTTGATTTTATACAGTATTACGTTGAGTAGAGTAGAGGGAGTGGCTCGTCAACACGTGCATGACCGTTGACTCACTTACTGGTGGGTCCCATGTCTGCGATCTCTCTGTCCTCTCCATTGTCTAATATTTAGACGCACGGTCACACATGAAGAGCGGCGCGAGCTTGCCGTGGTGTTATTATAACTAAAAGAATCTTGGAAAATAGAAGAATCGCCTAGAACAAGAGATGTTGTGGCTGGTCGAGACGGAGCTAACCACACCTATCCTCCGTGCCACGTTAGAATGGTGAAGTTGTGTGGCTAGTGGGGTGTTTTTGAGCGACTGGCTGGGTCCCGAGGTTGAACCATAAGTAGTACGTCTGATACAGTATATTTTTACACGCACATTTTTCCTCCATGCCGAGACGTGGCACAACCTACCGCGCGGTTTCGGGGTCCTCCCGGGTGGTGCATGCATATTTTCTTCCATGCCAAGACGTGGGATGCCCTACCGCACATTTTTGGGTCATCCTCGGTCGTAGCGCCAAAGCAAGTAAATGAGTCATCAAATCACGAAAGACCACCTTTCCCGCCAAGTATATCAGTGAAGCACGGTGGCTAGCTAGTTGGGCTAGTGCGGCCGATTAGCTAGGCCGCCACCACATTTGTTTTTCACCCCTTTTTTATCTCCTTGCCGATGGGTAAATTTAAATATCCACCACAGCGTTGCTCTGGTCTTTGGGTGCGGTAGGCGCAGCAGGATTTTTTTTTGATTAACGGAACCAGGCATGGTAGCAATTAGTCACGATGACTCCACATGTAAAACCCACTGCTCCTTGATGTGAAAAGTCGTCGACTAGTATTTTCCCATGGTGAAAACCAAAATATTCACCCCGCTCCTCGGCTGGCTTCCTCCGCCTTCTCGTAGATTGCATTGCCTTTCGGCCATTTCGCCCCCTTTGCTTCCTCTCCCCATTGCTTCTACCTGGTTCCATGGCAACGCACCAGATCACGGAGTCTAAGGTGAGGCGCCTGACACAGGAGCTCCAAGCCAAGGATGCGAAGCTTTTTTTTCTCGAATACGCACGAGTGTGCGTATCATATATTAAAGAAGAAAAGGGGGAAGAGCCCTCCATGGTTACATTACAGCATGAATGTACAAGCGTTACATCGCCATCCCCCTTTGCACTAAGCTGACTACTCGTCCTGCGCCCACTCTGGTGCCGCTATGAAGGCCACCGCTAAATCTCCTCGCAAGCTGCTCGCCTGCTTCCAAACCCTACTTTCATTTGTGATTCTCTCCATAAGCCGTGCAAGGCATACTGTCGCCCCATCAAATACTATAGTGTTCCTGTGTTTCCACAACTCCCACAGAGTTAGCAGACAGATCGTGCGGACCGTCTTCGTGTGCTACCCGTGCGCACTCTGCCTTGTAGACCAAGCCTGCAATGCATCGCCTGCCTGCGGTGCGCCGCTCGAAATGCCTAGGGCTGAGAAGACATGGGTCCAAACTTCCCGTGCTAGCACACATTCCACGAGTAGATGGTTGATCGTCTTGTCGTGTTGGTCGCAAAAAGGACATGCGTCCTGGTATGGTAGGCCACGGCACGCTAGCCTGTCGAATGTCCAACATCGGTTCATGATCGCTAACCATGCGAAGAACCGGCACCGGAGCGGAGTCCTCGAAAGTCATATGAATTCCCCTGTGGGCGACACTGTCGGTGGGAACGACACCTATGGGATCACAAGAATCCCTACTACGGTTAGCGGGGCGAGGGGTCGTGAGAAGAGCGGATCAAATAGATAGCACAAGGTTCGTTTATCCAGGTTCGGGCCGCGAGGATGCGTAAAACCCTACTCCTGCTTTGGTGGATGTATATCTGTGTTCTTGATCTAGCTATGGGGCGTGAAGAGCTCCAAAAAGCCGAATCCTTCCCCTGGTCGCCTCGGGCCTCCTTTTATGGAAGAAGGGGTCGCCACAGTGGCACACAGGAGGTGGAAAGGGTACAGTGCTGTGAGGTTATCCCTCGCATTACATGACAAGGCGCATTTAATGCGTCTTGCTTAGGTGTCCTTGCTTTATCGGGGACGGGGGAGATATATGTCTTGTCCGTCGCCGCTCCTTCTTGTGTCGACACGCGCCCTGGCCAACGACACCTGTGATGCCATGTAGGTAGGCAGGCAGCTGAGGTGACGCAGTGGTGGGTCTTCACGAAGATATGCATGCCGCCACGTAGGTGCCTGCCCAGCTGGTTGGGTCGGCAGCCGCACCCGTACGGTGGTGGAGGTTTAGTCGGCATGGGCCTGATGGTGGCCCTGTGTGTGTCCTCGGCAAGGGCCTTGTCGGGGCCCCGGCAAGGGTCTTGCCGAGGCGCCTGCTGTCATCCCCGGCAAGGTGCTTGCCGGGGGCCTTGCGGTCTTCCTCGGCTGGGATCCCGCCAAGGGTCGTCATCTTCTATAGTGTGTATCTGATGGTGAATGTATTCACAAAGATCTGCATGCCACCACGGGGATGTCTCCCGAATTCTTGCCCCATAGGAGCAGTGGACTCAAGGGTGATTTGCTCCGTAGGTGTGGGGCGAGTTGCCGTGGCAAGGGTCTTGTCGGGGTTGCTAAAACTGCCTCCCGGCAAGGATCTTGCCGGGGGAGTCCGCTTCGTCCCCTTTGCTCTTCGTGGTCCTGGCCTTGGTGTCGTTCTAGTTCCCTTGAGCTCTGGTCTTACCCTGGCTCACCTCCCTTGCCATGCTTGGTGTGGTGGTGCCCGTTGCTCGGACTGCCCGTGCACAGTTATAGGGGTACAAAAAGTGTGCCCCCCTTTTTGTACACCGACAGGAGCCCCCGGGCCTGGGCCACACATAAGCGCAACGCGTTATTGGGCTAGGCCCAAAAATGGTGCGCGGGCAGGCGGGGCGGTTTTTACCGCGGTAAGATTCTTCGCGTGATGCGCTTCCCACAACTCCCGCGCGTGGCGCGGCGTGGGGAGGCGTGTGTGACGTGGGCGGCATGCGTGGGGTTGAGCTCTACGCGCATGCATCATGTCATAGTAAAGGGGCGGTTCACGCCTTCCCCATAAACGGAGGGAGGCGTGGAGGCGCGGCCCATTTACTGAATGGGGCTGAGGCACGGTCTTCAAGGCGTCCACTCCCCACGATCACGGGGTGGGGAGAGGTCGTCTCACCCGTCCCCTCGGTTCTGCACGTCCGCCACGTGTCTCCCATGCGCCTGTGGTGGCAAACAGTGGAGGCGGGAAACCGGACCGTTGCTGGTTGGGGCGGCGGGTCGGTCCTGGCTCCCTGCGCCTTCCGTATCTTGATTGGCCGAGCGGGGCGGCCGAGCCCCAACCCCGATCCTTTATAAAGAGCGGGAGGGAGGATGGCGTCCCGCATTCTTTCATCTTCTTCTTCCTTCAGCTTCTGCTCCCCCCTTCCATCCGTCATGGAGAGAGGGAATCCCGGTCCTTCAACGGTGGCGGCGAGGGTCGCCGCTCGGCAACGCATCCCTCCTTCTCCTGCGCTTGCGGTGGAAGAGCCAGCCGCGAGGGGAAGGGGGAGGGGCGAGGCCGTGGGCGAGGCCGGGGCGCTCGGGGAAGGGGGAGGGGCGAGGCCGTGGGCGAGGCCGGGGCGCTCGGGGAAGAGGAGGACGGGGTGGCGCGCCGGCCTCGCCTCCGCCAGCAGTTCCTCCTCCAATGGAGGGCCATGTTGGGGATGACCCTTGTGAGTTCTTTGTCAGGCTGCGCCAGCCGCCGCACCGTCGCCTTCGTCTCCCGACTCCATTTGCGCGGGAGATGGAGCTGGATCCGCCGGAGTCATTGCGGCTGCACATGAGGGGTTGTGGGATCAGTGGTACACGGGTCCGCGTCGACTTCCCCGCTCCTCACGTGATGTATCTTCGTCGGGGATGGAAGACGTTTGCTCACATCCACCGCTTGACGGAGGGGATCACTCTCCATTTTAAGCTGATGTGTTGACGTCCTGCCGCCTCATCTTCGAGTTCTGCTTCCGGCGCCGCCATCACAATCCAGCCTTCGGACGGCCACCGAGATGTTCTCTTGGTGTCTTCTGCTACCCGTAGCTCGCCTAGGCGCTCCTTTTGTCCTTTTCGCCTCCTTGACCTGCCTCCTGAGGAGAGGGACGAGAAAGGGATTACGGGCACCTTATCTCTTTTTAGTTTGAACCTTCGGGCCTTTGCTGAATTTAGAACTTGTAATCCCATCATTCATGTTTTTCATTCCCTATGGACTGTGCCTGAGTGGAATGTTTTTAGTGAAAAAGGGATGCTTGCCGGGTCATTTGTTTGCGGGTGGAACCCATGACAAGGAGTAAATCCTTGATATCTCCAAGATAAACATTTCCTCGCCCGGCAACATGCCTTGCCGTCTCCCCACTTCGCTCTACCTTTCTCATGCTTTTGGCGGAGGCAGGGATGAGGCGGGTTCAGGCTCCTTGTTTCATCCTTTCGCTGCCGCCACTACGACCAAACTTGGCCCTAGGAACGAGCCCCAGGGCCTAGAGTTAGGGGAGCACGGTAGCTTAGGGGAAAACGAGGTTTCACATACCTTAGTCCATAATGGAATGCATGATAAGGGATGAAGAACATATATGAAGCTGCAGTCCCCGGCAACCCTGGTTTGCTGTGGGTGAATCCTTGCTCTTGCAGCCCCCGGCAATACTGGCTTGCCGGGGCCTAGATGCTGGTCTGTTCCTCCTCCTTTTTTTTCAAGTGGTTTGGCAAGGATATCTGTGTGTCCTGCGAACCAAAGAAGACAAAAGAAAGACAAAGAGACGCAAACTCGACCTCTAAGTTAGGGGTTAGCCGCCGCTAAGCACTATCAACCCTAACCAACGACGAGACTCGACCTAGCATGCATGCTATAACTTAGGGCACTAGCACTTCATTTATTTATACTCAGGGTCTACGCCTGGCTTTGTACGAAGGGTTACATGCATCATCGGCAAGGCTCGTACAAAAGATGGCTTGCCGGGGGGCCCGGCAAGCTGCGCCTCATGGGTAAAACTTGCGAAGATGCTCAATGTTCCAGGAGTTACTCACCGGAACGACATCTTCGGTCTCCAGGCGGACTGCGCCAGGCCTGGTGACTCGTATTACCCGATAAGGGCCTTCCCACTTTGGCGTCAACTTGTTGGAATTCTTGGCCGATTGAACGCACCGAAGAACAAGGTCGCCTTCCTCAAAGCTTTGGGCATGAATCTTGCGGCTATGGTAGCGGCGCAAGGCTTGCTGGTAGCGCGCTGCTCTCACAGCCGCCCGAAGACGATCTTCCTCAAGGAGCGTTGCGTCATCTTGCCGCAGTTTCTCTTGCTCAAGCTCATCATAAGCGAGCACTCGAGGTGACCCGTATATGAGTTCAGTGGGGAGAACTGCTTCTGCCCCGTATACTAGGGCAAAGGGTGTCTGGCCGGTGGCTCGATTTGGCGTCGTCCTTATCGACCAAAGAACCGTCGGCAACTCATCAACCCAGTGCCTTCCACTCTTGTGCAGCCTGTCAAAGGCCTTTGTCCTTAAGCCTCGCAGTACTTCAGCGTTTGCTCTCTCAGCTTGACCATTGCTTCGTGGGTGAGCAACGGAAGCGAAACAGACCTTGCTACCGAGGTCATGAATATATTGCATGAAGGTGTGGCTTGTGAACTGTGTGCCGTTGTCGGTGATGACCCTGTTGGGTACACCAAAACGGCACACTAGTCCCTTGAAGAATTTGACGGCTGACTCAGCTGTGACCTTCCTCACTGCCTCCACCTCTGGCCACTTTGTGAACTTGTCGATTGCGACGTACAAGTACTCAAAGCCCCCGACAGCGCGGGCGAAAGGGCGCAGTATGTCGAGCCCCCAGACTGAGAAGGGCCAGGAGAGAGGAATGCTTTGAAGGGCTTGAGTTGGCTGATGAAGTTTCTTTGAATGGAACTGACACGCTTCACACCTGGTGACTAGCGTCGTCGCATCCTTGAGGGCAGTGGTCCAGAAGAAGCCTTGCCGAAACGCTTTGCCGGCAAGGGCCCTCGACCCTATGTGGGATCCACATATCCCTCCATGTATCTCTGCCAATAGCCCCAATCATTCCTCTCGATGGATACACTTCAATTTCACGCCGTTCGGACTCTTTCTGTACAGGACGTCATCGATGAACTGGTACATAGCAGATCGACGGGCTACTTTTTCCGCTTCTTCCTGCTCCTCAGGAAGTTCCCCAGTTTGGAGGAATCGTACGACATACTATGCCCACGCTGGAGCCTCGGGCTCGACGACGAGGACTAAAGGCATTTCCTCTGCTATAGGAGTGGCTGTCTCAATGGCAAGAGCTTGACGCTCCGCCGGAGCTAGCCGTCCCGTGGCGGGCTCAGTGTCCCCGGCAACATCCTTGCCATTGGCTCCGGGGAGCTCGGCGGGAAAGTACTTGTCGGGCCCTGATTTCCTCCTCTTGTTTTGCTCTGTTGATGGATCAACGGATGGCTGAGTTAGCCGAAGCACAAAGGTACCTGGTTCCACAGGTAGCTTGAGGGCAGCGCGTTTTCACAAGTAAACGGCGATGTCGTTCTCCGCTCGGGGAATGTATTCCGCCTGTATACCGTCAAAACGCTCTTCTAGCTTTCTCACTTCATCAACGTAGGCCTTCATCAACGGGCTCTGGTAATCCTTGTTGACTTGCTTGACGACAAGTTGCGAGTCGCCTCTGACGACGAGTTTCTTGATTCCGAGGTCTGCCGCGATCCTAAGACCGGCAAGCAGTCCTTCGTACTCAGACGTATTGTTCGTTGACACCTCCCTGGGGAAGTGCATCTGGATCACGTACTTGAGGTGCTCTCCGGTGGGCGCGACAAGCAGTACGCCAGCCCCGGCGCCCTGTAAGGAGAAAGCTCCATCAAAGTACATCAATGTTCGTGAGCAACGCCTCGGGTCCTTTCTGCGACCGGTCCGCTGCTTGCCCGTACCGGGACTGGCTGTCCGGCTTCCGACTGGCCAACCGCCACCGTCGTCTTCTTCTTGGGCGACATGATGATGAAGAAGCGCTGGACTAACTACTAGAGCCGATTCTCACAACTGCGCCCCCTACCTGGTGCGCCGAAGATGTCGGTGGGAACGACACCTATGGGATCACAAGAATCCCTACTACGGTTAGCGGGGCGCGGAGTCGTGAGAAGAGCGGATCAAACAGATAGCACACGGTTCGTTTATCTAGGTTCGGGCCGCGAGGATGCATAAAACCCTACTCCTGCTTTGGTGGATGTATATCTATGTTCTTGAGCTAGCTATGGGGCGTGAAGAGCTCCAAAAAGCCGAATCCTTCCCCTGGTCGCCTCGGGCCTCCTTTTATGGAAAAAGGGGTCGCCACAGTGGCACACAGGAGGTGGAAAGGGTACGGTGCTGCGAGGTTGTCCCTCGCATTACATGACAAGGAGCATTTAATGCATCTTGCTTAGGTGTCCTTGCTTTATCGGGGACGGGGGAGAGATCTGTCTTGTCCGTCGCCGCTCCTTCTTGTGTCGACACGTGCCCTGGCCAACGACGCCTGTGATGTCATGTAGGTAGGCAGGCAGCTGAGGTGGTGCAGTGGTGGGTCTTCACGAAGATCTGCATGCCGCCATGCAGGTGCCTGCCCAGCTGGTTGGGTCGGTAGCCGCACGCGTACGGTGGTGGAGGTTTAGTCGGCGTGGGCCTGATGGTGGCCCTGTGGGTGTCCTCGGCAAGGGCCTTGCCGGGGCCCCGGCAAGGGTCTTGCCGAGGCGCCTGCTGTCATCCCCGGCAAGGTGCTTGCCGGGGGCCTTGCGGTCTTCCTCGGCCGGGATCCCGCCAAGGGTCGTCATCTTCTATAGTGCGTATCTGATGGTGAATGTCTTCACAAAGATCTGCATGCCACCACGGGGATGTCTCGAATCCTTGCCCCATGGGGGCAGTGGACTCAAGGGTGATTTGCTCCGTAGGTGTGGGGCGAGTTGCCGCGGCAAGGGTCTTGCCGGGGTTGCTAAAACTGCCTCCCGGCAAGGATCTTGCCGGGGGAGTCCGCTTCGTCCCCTTTGCTCTTCGTGGTCCTGGCCTTGGCGTCGTTCTAGTTCCCTTGTGCTTTGGTCTTACCCTGGCTCACCTCCCTTGCCGTGGTTGGTGTGGTGGTGCCCGTGGCTCAGACTGCCCATGCACAGTTATAGGGGTACAAAAAGTGTACCCCTCTTTTTGTACACCGACAGATACCTGCCGTCCGAAAAACTTGGCCGCATAGGCCGACCTGGCCGAGAACTCACCGCTGCTCTCCCATGACCACGAGATGGAATCCGCGGTTCCATCCTGTAGCTGTATCGCCGCTACCCGGGGCCAGATGCTCATGTATTCTGCAATTCCGGCCATGTCGACGCTAGGCCCGATGTCTGTGGCCCATCCACCTTGCGCAATGGCCTCAAATATTGTCCTTGCTCTTCTTGTCCGTGCCGGGACCATGCTGTACACCCGCGGTGCCAGCTCCACGTCCTTGCCGTGATGAACAAGGTCTGTCGTGGATTCATGTGTAGCTTGGAGTCGGGTGTGCACATGAGCTCGGGGCAAGGACGTGGAGCTCTATGAGCTCAAGGAGGAGAGGAGTACCAATGTCCTCCTTTATGTGCAGGAGTGCATGGAGCTTCAAAAGTGGCAGGCGTCCACCACAAAGATGCTCAAGCCGTCGGCGGTGTTGCTGCAGAAAGCGGGAGATAGGATAGGCGGTTAGACGAGCCGGTTGGAGCGTGAGCGGGCTGATCGTGACGTGGTCCAGGATCGCCTCAGCCACTTGGTGGACCATGCTGCCACGCACCTGTTACGGCTGCACGATGCCTACCGTCATGCCAGCACGACCGTGTCGGGCGTCGGGCTATACCCATTCGACCACCCCATCAACTTCAATGAGTTGCAGAGTCCTGACCTGGTCTCCTTCTTCACCTATATCTTCGAGGAGCTGAGCCATCTCTGCGCGATGGTGGGGGCAGAGCTGGACATGGAGGGGTTGCAGGCTGCCGTCATCGTTGCTGGGCGAATTCTCTTAGGGCTACGTCACTGGAATCCATTCGTACCATTGGACGCCACCTTTGACGAGCTGGCTCCCGTCAACCGGGAGCAGGCTCTATGGGCGGTGGCACCCTGCATCACCAACGTCGGTGGTGTTTAGGTGTCCTCTACATGGGCATGTCCATGTCTCGGCACAACATGACCGTTGGATCAAACTCAGCCGGTGCAGATCAGTCACTGTAGCACAAAGCCTGTGGGTGTGTTTGGTTGCATTCTCATCTCAATATAGTTGTTCCCTCTTCGTCCATGCTCATCTCAGCACCCCTCTTCATGCATGCTCCTAGTGTAACCTACTAGTGTGGACTCATGCACCCTTCATGCACTCTGCCAAACACCCAAAAGTGGGTCGAGAAGGGAACTTTTGCTCCCATCCCATGCACCATTCATACACCCTGCCTAACACTGATTCGTGCTTCATATGGTTCATGTTCCGTGGAGTACTATTGTCGGCGTTCTGGGAACGTGGGTCAACAGACTTGCCTGCCTGCGGCCTGCGGCGTGGCTCAAATGGGGGCCCAACACGGCCCATCTTCATCAACACAAGACCCAAGACCCTCGCGAGGGGCCAAGCCTCGCGGGGCGGACGACACGGCGCTTCCTCAGGCGCGGCCTCATCAGGCTGGCTCACGAGGAGGCGGAGAGATCAAGGCGGGGTACCTCGCGAGGTGCCCATGACGCAAGCCATGACGACCAAGGGTGCCAGGCGGGCGCCAGCCGCGGAGCGTCTCCCTTTCTTCTCTGGTGCAAAGGGGGCAAGCGCAGGCGAAAGGATCAAGCAAAGGCACCCATTTCGGTGCAACGAGACCAAGACCAGTCCAACGGTGGGAAGGAGGTCATCGTGGAGCCCAGAACGGCGTCACCACTGGGCCTTTGGCAGGCGAGGACCAACTTTAGTCAGGATAAGTGTACCAGATGTTCCCCTTCAAATTGGCCAATTGTTGGCGCCCTTCCCGCTCAATATTTGGGAAGAGGCCCAGGGCCTTTGCCTATAAATAGGACTAGCCACCCCCGGGGTAGAGGCATCTAGAGACTGGATCAAGCGATCAAGAAACCAGTTAGAAAGACTCAGGTAGTAGAGAGAGAGAGAAGGGCAGTTGAACTCCTCCTAGCAGTTCATCCCCCTAGCCAAGAACAGACCCTCGCGAGGCTGTTCTTCCTTGTACTGTTCATCACCATCAGCCCAAGAGGCAATCCACCCACCACAAACTAGAGTAGGGTATTACACCACAATGGTGGCCCGAACTAGTATAAACCCTGTGTCTCTTGTGCTGTTCTTTCAGTAGTTTAGATCCTTGCGGGACGGAGAAGTAGAGGGCATAATCTCCGCGCGCACCCCAGAGTTCGAACCTTAAGGGTCTGCCGGAACCCGAAATCCGACATTTGGCGCGCCAGGTAGGGGTGCGCCGGAATTTGTCTTCCACCGCCCCGTTCTTCTCCGGCCGTCGCGTCCATGTCCGGCGCCCGTCGAGCCCGCGTCGCCCAGGCGCCCCCCGCCGGTGGGCGTTCTCGTCGTTCCCCGTCGCCCGCCATCAACGCCGCCACTGGCCCAGCGGGGAACAAGCAGCAAGCACCACCCCAGCGTCTGCATGTGCGACAAGGCGACCGCACCGCTACATCAACACCTCCGGTCGTTGCGGCCCTCCTGGGCGGCTCGCAGGCTCCGCCCATGAGTCGCCACGTCAAGCCGTTTGTCCGCCGGGTTATTGCCGTTTCCGCACGGCAGGGGGCTTCCTCGGACTGGGTGGCGCGCGAGGTTGGTCTGACCTTCAGCTCGGAGGACCACCCCACCAACTTGGCTGGCTCGGGCGCGCTCCCCCTGTTGTGCACCCCCACCATCTGCCAAGTGGGCGTCACCAGAACCCTCGTCGACGGCGGTGCGGGCCTCAGTGTGCTTTCGGTCGAGGCCTTCAATCTCCTCTGCATACCTCGGGAGCGGCTGCAACCCAGTCGGTCTTTCTCGGGCGTTGGGGGCGGATCATCCAGCTCCTTGGGACAGATCCGCTCCCATTAACCTTCGGCACCTACGACAACTTCCGCACGGAGATGGTCGACTTCGACATCGCCCCCATCGGCCTCCCTTACAACGCCATCATCGGCTACCCAGCGCTGGCCCAGTTCATGGCCGCCGCGCACCCAGCGTATAACCTCATGAACATGCCCGGGAGTAGCGGTGTCCTCACCGTGCACGGGGACACCGGGGACGCCCTGCGAGTACTCAAGCTCGCCTTCAAGACGGCGGCATCGGCACAACCCGCCGACGCAGGGACCCCCGAGCCCAAGGGGGCTGCGCCCACCAAGAAGAAGCAGTTGTTCACCCAGGACAAGGCAGAAACCAAGCAGATACCTGTCAACGAGGACGGGTCCTCCAGTGCCACTTTCACCATAGGCGCCAACCTTGAGCCTGAGTAGGAGGAGGCCCTGATCAGGTTCCTGCGTGCAAATAAGAAGGTATTTGCTTGGGAGCCTGATCAGTTGGCAGGGATCCCCCAGAGCGTCATCGAGCATCACCTCAACGTGTGCCCAAATGTGCGCCCCGTGAAGCAAAAGGCCAGGCGGCAGTCCGCAGAGAAGCGGGCCTTTATTGTCCAAGAAACCCGCAAGTTAGAAGCCGCTGGGGTCATTCGCGAGGTCCGATACCCGGATTGGTTGGCCAACCCTGTCGTTGTGCCCAAGAAAGAGGGGAAGGAACGCATGTGTGTCGACTTCACCAACCTCAACAAGGCATGCCCGCAAGATCCGTTTCTGCTCCCTCGCATCGACCAAATCGTCGATTCCACCGTGGAGTGCGACCTGCTATGCTTCCTGGACGCCTTCTTCGGATATCACCAGATCAAGATGGCGGTAGAAGATGTTGAGAAGACCGCCTTCTTGACCCCATGCGGGGTGTACTGCTATACATGCATGCCATTTGGGTTGCGTAACGCAGGGGCGACCTTTCAGCGGCTGATGCACATCACCTTGGGCCCGCGGCTCGGGAAGAATGTCGAAGCTTATGTTGACGACATTGTGGTGAAATCTCGGGAGGCCAAGACCCTGATACAAGACTTGGAGGAGACCTTCGCGAGCCTCGACGCAGTGAACCTACGGCTCAACCAAGAGAAGTGTGTGTTCGGGGTCCCCTCGGGCATGCTCTTGGGCTTCCTCGTGTCCCATCGGGGCATTGAGGCTAACCCGGAGAAGGTCAAGGCGGTCGAGGACATGAGCCCACCGAAGACCCTCAGAGAAATGCAGAAGCTCACTGGGCGCGTGACCGCGCTAGGGCGCTTCATCTCCAAATTGGGGGAGCGAGCGCTGCCTTTCTTTCAGCTAATGAAGAAGAAGGGGCCCTTTGAATGGACTGAAGAGGCAGATAAGGCGTTCCAAGATCTCAAGAGGTACCTGACCAGTCCCCCAGTCATGGTGGCTCCGCGCCCTCAAGAGCCCCTGCTGCTCTACCTCTCCGCAACTCCCTACTCTGCCAGCGCAGCCCTGGTGGCGGTTAGGGAGGAGCGCCAAGTCAAAATCATAGCGGCAGCTCGAGACAAGGCAAAACAGGAACAAGGAAAGCCTGCAGAAGCCGCAACCGCAGTTGAGGAGGGTCAGTTGCCGAAGAATGCACCGGAGGCAGGAGAGGCCACTCGCCCGGATGGTCCACCTCCCGAGGCCACATCACCTCATGAGGCGCCCTTACCTCCCGAGGGTGCCGCAAACACTGATGCTCTCAGCCTTGTCGAGCATCCAGTCTACTTTGTCAGCACGGTGCTATGGGACGCGAGGGCACGGTACCCTATGCCTCAGAAGCTCCTCCTCGCGCTACTAGTGGCCTCGCGCAAGCTGCGTCACTACTTCCAGGCTCATCCCATCAAGGTCGTCTCGTCATACCCCTTGGAGAGAGTGCTCAGGAGCCCTAACTCAGCCGGAAGGGTCGCCGAGTGGAACATAGAACTACAGGCGTTTCAGCTCGAGTTCAGCACGACCAGGGTCATCAAGGGAGCAGCGTTAGCAGATTTCGTGGTGGAATGGGCGGAGGCACCAGGCCTCAAGGACAACGAGGATCGGTCCCTCTCCCCAGGGAGTGAGGCGCCGGAAGGCTGGGTCATGTACTCCGATGGGGCGTTCTCCAGGCACGGCGTACAGCTCAGTTTCCAGCAAGATGAAAAGGTCTCCAACAACATAGCGGAATATGAGGGTCTGATAGCGGGGTTGAAGGCCGCAGCAGCTCTGGGTGAAGCGCCTCACCATCAAGGGCGACTCGCAGCTCCTTGTCAACTTCTCCAACAAGGTGTACGAGCCGAAGGACGAGCACATGGAGGCCTATCTAGCGGAAGTCCGCAGGATGGAAAAGCAATTCTGGGGGTTGGAGTTGAAGCACGTGCCCCGTGGCACCAATCAGGAGGCCGACGACATCGCCGGACGGGCATCCAGGCGATTGCCTCGGGAACCTGGTGTCTTCGAAGAGCGGCTCTTCAAACCTTCGGCACAGCCGTTGTTATCAAACACCGCTCAGCCTCGGGAGGAGGTTCCCCAGCCGCCGGCCTCGGGAGCCCTGATCTGCGGCCCGACCTCAGGAGCACGCCTGCTCCTGACGATGGAACCTCAGGAGGAATGCTGGATCACGGAACTCCGGAGTTATTTAACACAAGGGGCCCTGCCGGAGAAGGAAGAGGAAGCGGAGCTAGCGTGTGGCGCGGCAGGCCACGGCATACTGCATCAGGGATGGAGAGCTTTACTGGAAGCGACCAAATGATGTATCTCTGCGCTGCATCTCCAGGGAGCAAGGAAAGGAATTACTGGAGGACATACACGGCGGGGACTGTGGACATCACTCATCATCACGGACCCTCGTTGGCAAGGCATTCCGTAGTGGGTTCTATTGGCCCACCGCACTCAACGACGCAGTCGAATTGGTAAAGGCTTGTGAAGCCTGCCAGTTTCATTCCAAGCAGATCCATCAGCCAACGGGGGGCCTGCAGACTATACCCCTTTCGTGGCCATTAGCAGTTTGGGGGCTGGATATCCTGGGCCCGTTCCCTCGGGCACCAGGGGGCTACCGTTACCTCTATGTCACCATTGACAAGTTCATCAAGTGGGCAGAAGTGGAGGCTGTCCGTACCATCCCCGCGGGTTCCGCGGTCAAGTTCATCAGGGCATCGTGAGCCGGTTCGGGGTGCCGAACCGCATCATCACAGACAACGGTTCGCAGTTCACTAGTAACCTCTTCAAAACATACTGTGCTAACCTTGGGACGCAGATATGCTACGCTTTGGTGGCACATCCGCGAAGCAACGGACAGGCCGAACGAGCCAACGCGGAGGTCCTGAGGGGCCTCAAGACTAGGACATTCAAGAAGAAGCTGGAGGCCTGCGGCAGGGGTTGGTACGATGAGCTCCAGTCCGTGTTGTGGTCCATCCGCACAACCGCGACCAAACCGACTGGGGAGAACCCGTTCTTCCTAGTCTATGGAGCCGAAGCAGTCCTCCCTCACGAGGTCAAACGTCGCTCCGCGCGGGTCCTAGCGTTCAACGAGGTGTAGCAGGACGCCATGCGGGGGATGGACCTCGTGCTGGGGGAGGAACGTCGCCGAGAAGCCGCGCTGCAAGCGGCAAGGTACCAACAGGCGCTACGATGGTACCACTGCCGCAACATCCGCCCCAGGACCCTCGAGGTAGGAGACCTCGTGCTCAGGCAGGTTCTCTCCAGGGAGGGGCTGCACAAGCTCTCTCCCATGTGGGAGGGCCCGTTCAAGGTTGTTCATGTTTCCAGGCCAGGCTCCGTGCGCTTGGAGACTCAGGAGGGGGAGCCGATCCAGAACGCGTGGAACATCCAGCACCTCCGGAGGTTCTATCCCTAAAAGGCCCAGAGCCTGTGAAGAAGGCAAACGCCTGTGAAGATCATCCCTTTTTGGAAAAGGCCCAGAGCCTGTGAAGAAGGAAAACGCCTGTGTAGATCATCCCTTTTTGGAAAAGGCCCAGAGCCTGTGAAGAAGGCAAACGCCTGTGAAGATCATCCCTTTTTGGAAAAGGCCTAGAGCCTGTGAAGAAGGCAAACGCCTGTGAAGATCATCCCTTCTTGGAAAAGGCCCAGAGCCTGTGAAGAAGGAAAACGCCTGTGAAGATCATCCCTTTTTGGAAAAGGCCCAGAGCCTGTGAAGAAGGCGAACGCCTGTGAAGCTGCCGCGTTTCGGAAAGGGCCCGGAGCCTGTGAAGAAGGCAAGTGCCTGTGAAGCTGATTACCCCTAAGAAGAAAGGCCCGGAGCCTGTGAATAAGGCCAGTGCCTGTGAAGCTCGCCGCCTCGTGACGCTCTCACGTAATAATGAGTGGGGCTGTACACGCCCCGGAGTCTCAGGAGCGCCAGCCTCAGGCCCTGGGGCTCCCTCCGACGCCCAGTGGCAGCACTTAGCTCCGCGCTGGTGAGAAGACGTCCAAGACTAGATTAGGTGCCGGACGCGGCTTTTTCATTTGCTTTCCGCAGTTAACGTGTTTATTCGCATTTGAAGTCTTATCGAAACTATCACTGTCGTTGATTTGTGGTTCATCGATTTCCGCTCCTCGCTTTGGTTTCTCTCACGGAAGGCCTCGCGAGGGAGGGTACTCAAGCGCCCTCGCGAGCGTTTCTGTTCTAGTCGTTCGAAGGTTTCACTGCCCGGGCTCGTTGCAGGAGCACCCCTCTAGTCCGTGCCCCTCGGGCACCGCGACACGCACACAGGGCCTGGGTCGGTCGCCCCCCCCCCTCGGCTGGGGACGAGAACTATCTACGCGCAACCACGTAGTTGAGAAGCGCGAGAACAAGATCAAGGTAATGGTTAAACAGCAATAACTCCCAACACGCCCCTGTGGGGCTCCATGCAACTGTTTTTTCTTACATAGGAAACAAAAGGAAAAGAAAAGGACGAGCCCCGCGCGGCTCGCCTCACATCAGCCCGCGGAGGCGACCCGGGCTGCCTCCAGAGCTTAGGCAGACTCCCTCTCGCGCTTCACCGGGCGCGATGACGGGCGGACGAACCGCCGCCTCCCAAGCAAGCTCGACGGCGCGGGGACTGACTGCAGCCATCACTGGAGGAGTTGCTTGAAGGAGAGTTGACGAAGCTCGGGGAGCCTCGGGCGCCGCCGCTTGCGCGGGCGCTGTCTCCTCCATCGTCGTCGGGGCGGGGCCCCCGGCCGCGGTCGTCGTCCTCGGGGCAACACCCCGCGCAGCGACCATCTTCCCCAAACACCCTCACATAGAGGGTGGTGTCACCGTCAAACCTGAATTGCAGGGTGCACCGGCGCCCCAGGCCGCGAGCGCGGGCAAACGCCTGCCAGCCACGAGTTAAGGCCAAGCCCCTGGTGGTGGAGACCTCCAGCGCAGCCCATGAGGACCGGCTGCAGCAGCCCTCCGCCTGGAGCTAGAGGCCACCCGGGGCACCAGCCGGGAGCTCACCAAGGAGGAAGCGAGGGAGTTGGAGCCAGGCACTAGTCGGCTCCGCCGACCAGAGGACGAATTCCGGCAGCACCTGCGCAGCGCGAAAGCGCGGCCTGGGGGAGCGCGCGACCTAGGCGCGTCCCCCGGCCACAGCGGCTCGCCCGCCGCCACGCTGGGAGCCGTCTCCATGACCACTGAACGCTACCGGGGCGGCCACGGGACACTTCCGAGGGCGCCCTCGACCGCGCTTGGGTGGAAGAGAGGCAGGCTCAACCTGGTGGGCCTTCCCCTTTTCCGCAGCCGAGAACCTCCTCGATGGAGCCATGAAGGAGAAGCAGAAGCAAGGAGAGATGGACTGGAAGGGCACGCGCGGTGCCGTACTTATAGCCGGCGAAGGCCAACCGTCGGCCTCCACGATCACAGCTAATCATGACGCGATCTGCATGCAGGGACTTGTCCAATCCGCGCGGTCACCGAGGCGTCGTGGGGAAGCGGATACGCCCACGTCCAATCAACCTCCACGCAGCGCCAAAGGCCGCAGGCTGTTAGGGCCCGCGGCGCTTCGCCCTTGCCCCTTCGCCTCTCGGCACTGCCAAGTCCATGCGTGCCTTCGGCCCGGGGGCTACTGTCGGCGTTCTGGGAACGGGGGTCCCCAGACTTGCCTGACTGCGGCCTGCGGCGTGGCTCAAATGGGGGCCCAGCACGGCCCATCTTCATCAACACAAGACCCAAGACCCTCGCGAGGGGCCAAGCCTCGCGGGGCGGACGACACGGCGCTTCCTCAATCGCGGCCTCATCAGGCTGGCTCACGAGGAGGCGGAGAGATCAAGGCGGGGTACCTCGCAGGTGCCCATGACGCAAGCCATGACGACCAAGGGTGCCAGGCGGGCGCCAGCCCGCGCAGTGTCTCCCTTTCCTCTTTGGTGCAAAGGGGGCAAGCGCAGGCGAGAGGATCAAGCAAAGGCACCCATTTCGGTGCAATGAGACCAAGACCAGTCCAACGGTGGGAAGGAGGTCATCGTGGAGCCCAGAACGGCGTCACCACTGGGCCTTTGGCAGGCGAGGACCAACTTTATCCAGGATAAGTGTACCAGATGTTCCCCTTCAAATTGGCCAATTGTTGGCGCCCTTCCCGCTCAATATTTGGGAAGAGGCCCAGGGCCTTTGCCTATAAATAGGACTAGCCACCCCCGGGGTAGAGGCATCTAGAGACTGGATCAAGCGATCAAGAAACCAGTTAGAAAGACTCAGGCAGTAGAGAGAGAGAAGGGCGGTTGAACTCCTCCTAGCAGTTCATCCCCCTAGCCAAGAACAGACCCTCGCGAGGCTATTCTTCCTTGTACTGTTCATCACCATCAGCCCAAGAGGCAATCCACCCACCACAAACTAGAGTAGGGTATTACACCACAATGGTGGCCCGAACTAGTATAAAGCCTGTGTCTCTTGTGCTGTTCTTTCAGTAGTTTAGATCCTTGTGAGACGGAGAGGTAGAGGGCATAATCTCCGCGCGCACCCCAGAGTTCAAGCCTTAAGGGTCTGCCGGAACCCGAAATCCGACAACTATAGCACCGTACTCTCCGTGTGCTGTAGACCTAGTTCTGTTAACATTGATCTCACCGTTCATTCTCGACCGGACAGTCAAAAAAGGGGTACTATGTTACATTACTGTTCATATAGTTGACATGCGCACAACATCATTTGTTAGCGTCATGTCTTACTACACTAGCAACAAGATTATGTAGTACTAACGTATGAACCACTGCACATGCCTAGTAGTAGGAGCACTGTGTAAGTTCAAGTGGCTGCCGTGTTTCGCACTCCTCCGTCGTAAGAGTGGAAACGCTTGGTGTAATCTTTTTTTTCTTCACAAACAGTGGACATGCTCTACCGTGCGGATCCTCCTCGACGGTCGTCGGGAACCTTGCTACTCACTTTCACCGACGTGTCGGACAGCCAGCATCGAGGTCCACTAGCCCTTCACTAAATTACTCCGTACTAGAGTGCCCAACTACACAGTAGACTACCCCGATCAAAGTGCCGCACTAATGCCCAATGAGTCCTCCAATCACAAAACCCCCACCTTTCCAGCAGTAAGTTGGACGGACGAAGCAACCATCATTTCACTCTTCTCCCTCAGCTTCCTCTCTTTAAGAAAACCCCAACTCGCTTCTCCCTCATCTTTTTCCTCATTTCTTTAAGAAAACCTCGACCTGCTTCTGCCATTGTTCTTCTCTCCCAAAGAAGGAAAGGTGAGCGCATCAATGGTGTTGATTCTGGCCAAGGCCCGGTCTTGCAACCCCGAGACTGATACTATAACTCCCTCTTAGTTCTTCTTTTGGGTTTGTGATTATGGTGTCTTTTCTTTTATTTCTATTTGACAGTTTCTTGATGGACCATGGAGCACCGGCCGAAGTGATGTCTATGGCTCTGGCCAAAACCGTCAAGGCTTAGGGTACGAAGAAGCGCAAGCACCCTGCCGAGACTACCGTAGACAAGCTCAAGGCCATCGCCGTGTCCAAGGCCCCCTCTCCGGGGTCCCTCATTAAGCAATTCTAGGTAATATCTCTTCTTGACGATCTTTTTCTCGATCTTGATCGTGTTTTTCATCTAATACGCAGTACTAGTACTAGTAGTACAACTTTCTGGGTGATCTTTGATACGTCTCCAATGTATCTATACTTTTTTATTGTTCCATGCTGTTTTATTATCAATCTTGGATGTTTTATAATCATTTTATTGTCATTTTATATCATTTTTTGGTACTAACCTATTGACATAGTGCCAAGTGCCAGTTACTGTTTTTCCATGTTTTTTACATCACGGGAAATCAATATCAAACGGAGTCCAAATGCCCCGAAACTTTGCGGAGATTTTTTATGGACCAGAAGGAAGATATTGGGCCCTGGTTGCACCTGGGGGAATCCCGAGGAGGGGACAACCCACCAGGGCACGCCAGGAGGCCCAGGCGTGCCCTGGTGGGTTGTGCCCACCTCGGGTGCCCCCTGGACCGCCTCTTTGCTCCATAAATACCCCAAAAATCCAGAAACACTAGAAGAGTCAAAGAAATATTCATCCAGCAGCCGCAGAGTCCAGAACCACCAGATCCAATCTAGACACCATCACAGAGGGGTTCACCACTTTCATTGGTGCCACTCCGATGATGCGTGACTAGTTCTTTGTAGACCTTCGGGGTCGTAGTTAGTAGCTAGATGGCTTCCTTTGTCTCGCTGAATTCTCAATATAATGGTCTCTTGGAGATCCATATGATGTAACTCTTTTTGCGGTGTGTTTGTTGGGATCCGATGAACTTCAAGTTTATGATCGGTCATATCTTTTTATATGCACAAAAGTTATTTGATTTTCTTTGATCTCTTATAGCCTTGTATTTCTTCTCCGATATTTGGATTTTGTTTGGACAACTTTATCTATTTATCTTGCAATGGGAAGAGGTGCCCGGTAGTGGGTTCGATCTTACGGTGCTTGATCCCAGTGATAGAAAAGGAACTGGCACGTATGTATCGTTGCTACTAAGGATAAAAAGATGGGATCCATATCTACCGCAATAGATAAATGGATCTTGTCTACATCATGTCATCGTTCTTATTCCATTACTCCATTTTTCCATAAACTTAACACAGTAGATGCATGCTGGATAGCGGTCGATGTGTGGAGTAATAGTAGTAGATGCAGGAAGGAGTCGGTCTACTAATCTTGGACATGATGCCTATGTAATGATCATTGCCTGGATATCATCATAATTATTTGAAGTTCTATCAATTGCCCAACAGTAATTTGTTTACCCATCGTTTCCTATTTTTCTCGAGAGAAGCCACTAGTGAAACCTACGGCACCCGGGTCTTTCTTCTCATATATTTGCTTTGCGATCTATTTTATTTGCACTTTTTATTCAGATCTATTAAACCAAAAATACAAAAATACCTTGCTACACTTTATTTTATTTGTGATCTATTATTTCAATATATTACAACTTTCTCCCGTCCGCACGTCGTTTTTGGCGCCGTACCCCGAAAGGGGTTGACAACCCCTTTAACACGTCGGGTTGCGAGTGGCTGTTATTTGTGTGCAGGGGCTGTTTACGTTGTGTTGCTTGGTTCTCCTACTGGTTCGATAACCTTGGTTTCATATCTGAGGGAAATACCTACCGCCGCTGTGCTGCATCATCCCTTTCTCTTTAAGGAAATACGAACGTAGCTTCAAGCGATATCAAAAGGAATTTCTGGCGCCATTGCCGGGGAGGATCTTCAACATATACCAGGTTCCTAACCACAAATCTCATTTCCTCGCAATTTACATTATTTGCCATTTGCCTCTCGTTTTACTCTCCCCCACTTCACAAAATTTTGCCGTTTTATTCACCTCGCTTTTCCGTTTCTCGTTCTCTTGCCTTCCAAGTCTAGATGGCTAGCGTTCCTACTCCTCCTTTGTCACCAGATTTTGAAGTTCTTTACTTCAAGCAAAGACAAGGAGAAAATTTGAAAGATGCCTGGTATAGGCTTATGGAATCATATCTTATTTCCAATTTAAAGGGGGACTCTAAGGTTTTTCTTCTTAATTTTTAAATAGGATTGGCTTTGCATCATAGACAACTTCTGGATTTTGCCGCTAAAGGAAATTTTATTGAACTTGATGCCAATGCTGCCTATGAAATTCTAGAGAGAATTTTGGGAATTCCACCTCAAAAGAAGGGGTTTCCTTTTACCCCAGAGGGAGCTCAAATGTTGGACAAACTTGGTGATTTGCATAAACATATGGTTGAAATACAAAAAATATAATGAGCCCCTCAAACACCTCAATGGTAGTATCAATCGCATGAATACCTTGATTGCTCTTTGCAACAAGCGGTTGGATATTTTGGATCTTAATATGGTTTATTTTCCAGAGAATCTAGGGAAGCGTAAAGAGCCTCCCGGGTTTGAGCAAACCCTTACAAAAGTTTCCAAAACTTCTAAAGACAAAACTTAGATCCTTGCCTTACGCCTAGCTAAGGGCGTAAAACTATAGCGCTTGTTGGGAGGCAACCCAATGAATAAAATTTATTTTTTCTTTTTGCTTTCTGTTCTTGTGTGCTAGCACAATTATGCTACTGGTATGATTGTGTTTTTTTGTGTTTTTTAGTGTTTGTGCCAAGTAAAGCCTTTAGGATCTTCTATGGTGATAGTTGTTTGATCTTGCTGAAAAAGACAGAAACTTTGCACTCACGAAAACAAATTTCATAATCACAGAAAGGAGCTTTTGCCCTGATTCCTTTTTCAGAATATTAATATACAAATTACCCTGGTCTTCCTAATTTTTCAGAATTTTTGGAGTTACAGAAGTATTCGAAAGTTCCAGATTACTACAGACTTTTCTGTTTTGACAGATTATGTTTTCTTTGTGTTGTGTGCTTATTTTGATGGCTCTATGGTTTTCCTTGATGAGTTTTTGCCATAGAAAAGTTGGAATACAGTAGATATAATACAAAAAACAAAATATGAATAGGTTTGATACAGCACTTATAGTAGTAGTTTGCTTTCTTTTACTAACGGATCTCACGAAGGTTTTGTTGAGTTTTGTGTGATTGAAGTTTTCAAGTTTTGGGTTATCTTACGATGGACGAAGGAAGGATGTAAGAGCCTAAGCTTGGGGATGCCCCGGTATACAAACCTATTATCCATGAATGAGCAACCAACTAAGCTTGGGGATGCCCCCGAGTGGCATCCCCGCTTTCTTCCAACGACCATCGGTATTTTACTCAAGACTATATTTTTATTCGTCACATGATATGTGTTTTGCTTGGAGCGTCTTGTATGATATGTGTCTTTCCTTGTTTTATTTTGTGTTTAAGTCATCAATCCTTGCTAGACACACCTATTTGAGAGAGCCAAAATTATATCATGACTTGTTAGAATTGCTCTCTGTGCTTCACTTAAATCTTTTATGAGCTAGGACTTGCTCTAGTGCTTCACTTATATCTTTTTGAGCACGGTGTGCTTAGTATTTTGAAGAATTTCTCTCTTGCTTCACTTAGATTTATTTGAGAGTTAGTAAAATTTTGAAGAAATTCTCTCTTGCTTCACTTAAATTATTTTGAGAGAAATAAAAATTTATGCTCATGATCTTCACTTATATTTGTTTAAGCTTATGAAAAGCAACACATGAAAATTAGTCCCAAAGTGATAGATATCCAAGAAGGATAAAGTAAAGAAAATGTCATGAAGATCACTGGACAAAATAAGCTTGATTCCTAGTAATAATTTTCAGATATGATGATGTGATATGTGAGTTATGTTGATGAGTAATTGTGCTCTAGTAAGAATATTGGTGTTAAGGTTTGTGATTCCCTATGCATGCACGAAAGTCAATAATCATGCAATGAAAATCATATCCTACTTATGGTGCATTATTCAGTGTTAATTACGCTTAATGCTTGCTTATGAGATTATTCATTTCTTGGTTGGTCACTTCTCAATCATTTTGCTAGCCTTCATTTTGCACTAAGTATGATCTCTACTTGTGCATCCAAAATCCTTTAAACCAGTTTTGCCACATGAGTCCACTATATCTACCTATATGCGGTATTCTTTTGCCGTTCTAAGCAAATTTGCATGTGCCATCTCTAATTTTCAAAATAAACTTCTCTTTTGTGTGTTTGCTTTGCTCGCGGAACGGTAACGGGTGGCTAATATTTTCCATGCTGGATGTGTTATTCTCGCAATGAGTGCTTATTCACTTGTCATTGCACGAGAGTAAGGCAAAGGTTTTAGGGATGCCCAGTCCCGAAATGCAAAAATGAATTTACTTTATGTTGTCAAATAATAAATTCCTTGGAAAGTGTTGGTACGGACGGCAACCGTGGATTCGGCTAGCCATGGAAAGTGGAAGTATGGTGGAAAAAGGAATAAACTTTATTTTCTGTTTGGGAACCGCCTATGGCATATCTAGCATGGAAAGTGTTTGGAAATCTGTGTCATTTTCGTTGGTGGGATGGATACACCTCCCAAAATGTTTGTATCTCTATTTTTTCGCTTTGAACTCTAGCACCTCTACAAATCCCTACTTCCCTCTGTGAAGGGCTTTTCTTTTACTTTATGCAATTTTTATTTTGAATTTGAGTCTCCATCCTCTCTTATAAAAAGCACCAACTAAGAGGCAATATGATCGTACTTAAGTATTGGGTGTGGCTAATATGCGAGTGTGTTTCATGAACGGATCAATGTTTGAGCATGATGGGCTAGGGATACCATGTTTTAGCATTGGTATTTTGAAAGACATGGTTGCTCGTTGATATGCTTTAGTATCTAAATTATTATGTCAAAACTAGACTATTGCTTTGAATCACATAAAAGTACAAATGTCCATGCTATAAAGAAATGAATATGCTATGACTTGATAAACAACACTCCACATCAAAAATTCTGTTTTTATCACTTACCTACTCGAGGACGAGCAGGAGTTAAGCTTGGGGATGCTGATACGTCTCCAATGCATCTATAATTTTTGATTGTTCCATGATGTTTTATTATCAATCTTGGATGTTTTATAATCATTTTATAGTCATTTTATATCATTTTGTGGTACTAACCTATTGACATAGTGCCAAGTGCCAGTTGTTGTTGTTTCCATGTTTTTTACATCGCAGGAAATCAATATCAAACGAAATCCAAATGCCCCGAAACTTTACGGTGATTTTTTATGGACCAAAGGGAAGATATTGGGCCCTGGTTGCACCTGGGGGGAGTCCCGAGGAGGGGACAACCCACCAGGGCGCGCCAGGAGGCCCAGGTGCGCCCTGGTGGGTTGTGCCCACCTCGGGTGCCCCCCGGACCACCTCTTTGCTCTATAAATACCCCAAAAATCCAGAAACCTTAGAAGCGTTGACGAAATATTCATCCAGCCACCGCAGAGTCCAGAACCACCAGATCCAATCTAGACACCATCATGGAGGGGTTCACCACTTCCATTGGTGCCTCTCTGATGATGCGTGAGTAGTTCTTTGTAGACCTTCGGGTCCGTAGTTAGTAGCTAGATGTCTTCATCTCTCTCGCTGAATTCTCAATACAATGGTCTCTTGGAGATCCATATGATGTAACTCTTTTTGCGGTGTGTTTGTTGGGATCCGATGAACATCGAGTTTATGATCAGTCATATCTTTTTATATCCATGAAAGTTATTTGAGTTTCTTTGATCTCTTATAGCCTCGTATTTCTTCTTCGATATTTGGGTTTTGTTTGGCCAACTTGATCTATTTATCTTGCAATGGGAAGAGGTGCCCGGTAGTGGGTTCGATCTTATGGTGCTTGATCCCATTGACATAAAGGGAACCGACACATATGTATCGTTGCTACTAAGGATAAAAAGATGGGATCCATATCTGCCTTAATAGATAAACGGATCTGGTCTACATCATGTCATCGTTCTTATTGCATTACTCCGTTTTTCCATGAACTTAATACACTAGATGCATGCTGGATAGCGGTCGATGTGTGGAGTAATAGTAGTAGATGCAGGCAGGAGTCGTGAAAGTGCAACTATCCCTAGGTGGTTTTGGTAATTCATAACAACATATAGCTTATTGAGCTAATGCTATTCCAAGACAATTATTTCAGGAAAGCTCAATGATTCGCATGGCATGGATGGTGAAAGTGGAACCCTCAAAATACTAAGGACAAAGGATTGGCTCAAGGTCAAAAGCTCAAGACTCTTCATTTTACATTTTAGTGATCCAAGATCACATTGAGTCCATAGGAAAAGCCAATACTATCAAGGAGGGATGAGGTGTTGCTTAATGAGCTTTTTGCTTCATGTGCTTAATGATATGCTCCAAAATCCTCAGCTACTTTCCCATATCCACAAATGACCTAAACCCTAAGCCAAACTCGGACATACCGATTCTTTCAATCCGGCGCCATCGAGTTTCACTTGTCATAGCCACTGCCAAACCCTAGCAAATCGGTTCTACCGATAGGGATCTCGGTCTCACCGAGATGGGATTGCAATTTCTCTATTTCCTTTTCGTAACTTTTCAGTCTCACCGAAAGAGCAAATCGGTCCCACTGAGATTGCAATGTAAACTCTCTGTTTCACTTTTGTAACTTTTCGGTCTCACCAAAAGAGCAAATCGGTCCCACCGAGTTTACCTGACCAACTCTCTGGTTAGCTAATTACCAAATCGGTCTCACCGAGTTTGTGTAATCGGTCTCACCGAGATTACGTTATGCCCTAACCCTAACCATATCGGTCCTACCGAGTTGCATGTCAGTCCCACCGAAAATCTCTAACGGTCACTAGGTTTACTATTTCGGTCCAACCGAGTTTGTTGATTCGGTCCCACCGAGATTGGTAAATTGTGTGTAACGGTTGGATTTTGTGTGGAGGCTATATATACCCCTCTACCTCCTCTTCACTTGTGGGAGAGAGCCTTCAGAACACATCTACACTTCCAACTCATATGTTCTGAGAGAGAACCACCTACTCATGTGTTGAGACCAAGATATTCCATTCCTACCATATGAATCTTGATCTCTAGCGTTCCCCAAGTTGCTTTCCACTCAAATCTTCTTTCCACCAAATCCAAATCCTGTGAGAGAGAGTTGAGTGTTGGGGAGACTATCATTTGAAGCACAAGAGCAAGGAGTTCATCATCAACACACCATTTGTTACTTCTTGGAGAGTGGTGTCTCCTAGATTGGCTAGGTGTCACTTGGGAGCCTCCAACAAGATTGTGGAGTTGAACCAAGGAGTTTGTAAGGGCAAGGAGATCGCCTACTTCGTGAAGATCTACCGCTAGTGAGGCAAGTCCTTCGTGGGCGATGGCCATGGTGGGATAGACAAGGTTGCTTCTTCGTGGACCCTTTGTGGGTGGAGCCCTCCGTGGACTCGTGCAACCGTTACCCTTCGTGGGTTGAAGTCTCCATCAACGTGTATGTAGGATAGCACCACCTATCTGAACCACGGGAAAAACATCCGTGTCTCCAATTGCGTTTGAATTCTCCAAACCCTTCCCTTTACATTCTTGCAAGTTGCATGCTTTACTTTCCGCTGCCTATATACTCTTTGCATGCTTGCTTGAATTGTGTGATGATTGCTTGACTTGTCCTAAAGTAGCTAAAATCTGCCAAGAACTAAAATTGGGAAAAGGTTAAGTTTTTATTTGGTCAAGTAGTCTAATCACCCCCCCTCTAAACATACTTCCGATCCTACAAGTGGTATCAGAGCTTTGGTCTCCATTTTCTTTGATTTCCATAGCTTTTGGTGGTCATAGCCTTGGTTTCACAACCTAGGAGAGTATGACGTCTAGCGAGGGAAATTATCACCGTAGAGGTCCTTACTTTGATGGTACTAATTTTGCTAGTTGGAAGCATAAAATGAAAATGCATATTCTCGGACATAACCCCGCCGTTTGGGCTATTGTGTGTGTTGGTTTGCAAGGTGACTTCTTCGATGGGAAAGAACCAAACCGTGAAGCTACTGCGGATGAGTTGAAGATGCTGCAATACAATGCTCAAGCTTGTGATATTCTCTTCAACAGATTGTGTCCCGAAGAATTCAACAAAATCAGCCGTCTTGAGAATGCAAAGGAAATTTGGGATAATTTGATTCATATGCACGAAGGTACCGACTCCGTCAAGGAATCCAAATTGGATGTGCTTCAAAGTCAACTTGACAAGTTCAAAATGAAGGATGGTGAAGGCGTCGCTGAAATGTACTCTAGGCTTGCTCTCATCACAAATGAGATTGCCGGCTTAGGGAGTGAAGAGATGACCGACAGATTCATCATCAAGAAGATCCTAAGAGCCTTGTATGGAAAATATGATACCGTGAGCACATTGATCCAAATGATGCCCAATTACAAAGATCTCAAGCCAACAGAAGTCATTGGAAGAATTGTTGCTCATGAGATGTCACTCAAAGATAAAGAGGAACTTCACAACAAATCAAGTGGTGCCTACAAAGCCTCATGTGAAGCCCCCACATCATCAAGTGAGAAACAAAACTTCAACGAAGAATTGAGCTTAATGGTGAAAAACTTCAACAAGTTCTACAAGAGTAGAAGCAAAGATAGAAGCTCCAAGTCAAGGTCCTACAATGACAAAATATCTTCTAGTCGAGAGCGAAACTGCTACAATTGTGGAAGACCCAGACACTATTCCAATGAGTGTACGGCTCCCTACAAAAGAAGAGAAGATTCTCCAAAAAGAAGAAGCAAAAGAGAAGAATCACCACCAAGAGAGAGAAGGAGTAGAGATGATCGTTATGAACGAAGACACTCACGGAGAAGCAAGGATTCGGAAAGAAAGGAAAAATCATCAAGGAGCTACACAAAACGAAGACATCAAGCTCATGTTGGTGAATGGGTATCCGGCTCCGACTCCGACAACCACTCCGAGAGAAGTTATCACTCCGATTCCGAATATACTCCAGATGAAGGTGTTGCCGGTCTAGCACTTGTGTCAACCAACTCCTACGACATATTTGACTCACCAAATGAAGGAATTGGAAGATGCTTCATGGCCAAAGGTCCTAAGGTAACACACCCCGAGTATGTTGATTTTAATAGTGATGAAGATGACTTGTTAGGTGATGATGATTTACTTGTTGACAACTCTAGTGATGAATACTATGATGAAACGTCAATAAATCATGCTAATCAAGATAAAACGAATGACAATGATAAGGAGAAGATTGAGGCTCTAACTAAAGAACTAAACACTCTTAAGTTAGCTCATGAAACTATCTTCGAAGATCATCGAGAACTTTTAAGAGCTCATGAGAAGTTACGCTTTGAAAAGCTCAATCTTGAGCATGAGCATGAGTTTTTAAAGGCAATCAATGATGATCTCCACAAGAAAAGTTCTTCTTACATTGCCAAGCGTTTACTCTTATCCACTTACATGCCTCAAGTCAAGTCTAGTAACAAGAACAAGAAAGATTCTTCCTCTAGTAGTAACAATGGTTATGTTAAATCCAATATTGTTGCTTCTAGTAGTTCTCTTGATTCCACTAATGATTCTCTTAGCCAAGTTACACTTGAGCAAGAAAATAGCTTATTGAAGGGAATTATAGAGAAAGGAGTGTGCAAAAGCCTTGCCGGGAGTAAGCAATTCGAGGAAATTGTACGCAAGCAAGGAAGGCACCGGAAGAATCAAGGTGTTGGTTTTGAACGGAAGTTCAATGCCAATGGAGTTGAGTGGGAAGAAGATCAATACCCCAAGACAAATTTGTTTCTCAACAAGAGAAGTATGATCCTACTTCTTTCAAGGGGACACAAGCTCAAGATGATCTTCCACCACAAGACTACAAGCAAAAAGGCAAGGACAAGCTTCAAGAGGAAATTGATGCATTTGAAGAAGCTCCTAAGACCTTAGTCAAGTGGATTCCCAAGACTACTTCAAGTTCCACTTCATCAAGTACGACTACAACTCCAAGGATTCCCATCAAGATAGTGTGGATCCAAAAGAAGAAGAACTAGAGAGTTCTTGAGGGTGACTCCGCCAACATACTTCACTCTTATCATTTTGGCAAGAACAAGTGCAATCAACTTCCACATCTTGCACTAGTTCAAGGAGTCACAAACCCTCTTGTTGGTAAGTCAAGGAACAAGGTAACCTAAAAGCTTTCATGGACATCATCTTGTGTGTGCGTCACTCTATGTCTATGGATATCCTTGTTTGTTCCTTGTGGGAGTAACCCATGTAGGTATTGAAAGTGCAATTCACTAAAAAGGATAGCTCCAAGTGATCTACATCAACATTGAGCATCCACATCTTCAACATCTACATGAAGTCATCATCGACAAAACCCAAGGTTAGTTCATCCCTCTTAGGGGGGATATCACATCTAGGGGGAGCTTTACTCTAAGACTTGAGCTAAAGCAACTCTAATGATGTGAACACAACAATGCTTTATGTAAAAGTGGTAACCCCACTTGAGCTTAAACGATGAGTATGACCTATGATCAAGTGTTCTCATTTGACTCCTAAGTCAATATACTCATATATACATGACCTTGTCATCGCCAATTGCTTGATAGATGCTAGAATTGGTTGTGCATGCTTTGTCACATATTTCAATTGCCATTTTATTGTGTGAGCATGTTGGTTGCATATTTTACTCATTCGAGGACATCCACTTATTGTTTTGATTGATTGGATTTGTTTTCTCTTGCCAAGTGGATGGACAAGAATGCCTAAGAACCTCCTCTAGCTATCTATGCTTTTCTCGTCTCAAACTCTATTCATGCTACATCACAAAATTGATCAAGTCAGATTCGAACCACTCTGTGTGAGGAGCACTCGGAGTCCCTGATTCATCATAGACTTAAACTTCCAAAACCTCTTTGTGATTCTCGGTCTGACCGATACCCCACATTCGGTCCTACCGAGATCACTAAGTTGATCTATGTTTTCCATCTCGGTGCAACCGATTTGAACCATTCAGTCACACCGAGTTGCAACAACTGTATACAGTTTTGCATCTCGGTGCCACCGAGTTGTTCCACTCGGTCACACCGACAGGGTCGGGCTATATATAGACACGGGCAAAAATTTGGAAATTTCTCCGAACCCCTTCGCCCGCGCGATAGCTCACTCTGCCAACGTGGTCTCCGGATCGTCTCCTAGCCGCCAGCCGCCTCCAGTCGCTGGTCTCCGTCACCGTCAACGGATTTCAACCCCGCCGTTGCCGCCGTAGCGAGTCTCCGCCGAACTAGGGTATGGACTCGATCTTTGTGCTATTCCCCAATCTGATTCCTAGCACATTGTGATCATATTGATTCTAGCCACGTTTGAAACACTCCAATCCAGTCAATGCGCTTCGTAGAATAGGTTTGATTTGAAATTTTAGGGTTAGGTTTCCACCGAAACCATCTCGGACCCACCGAGTTGAAAAACTCGGTCCCACCGATTTGGCTCATGCCATTGCACAAGTGAGACTCGATTTGACCGAGAATTACTAATCGGTGTGACCAATTTTGGAACTTTTTGAAACCCTAGCAGTCTCGGTGCCACCGAACTGTGACTCGGTCTGACCGAGTTCACTAGTTTAGGTTCCAAAAACTGCTTCGGTGTCACCGAGTTTAAAAATCGGTAGATCCGAAATGATTTCTGTGGGAAACTAAAACTAAGATTTTGAATCATTCTTTTGCAAAAATCTCTGCATTTTGTGATGCTCATCCACTCTACCTCATCTATAAACTGTTCACAGGGTCAGCAGTCAGCTTGTTCATCATGTCAGACCAGAGTGATAGCCAGAACCTGTCAGAACAGCCAGTGCACATGAGTGAGGGCACTAGTCCCTCCAGTTCTTCAGATGAGGGCAACAGGAGCACCCCCAGTAACTTGCCAAAAGCTGCCACCAGACAAAGGAAGAAAAGAACCTCACAATCAGAGGATGAGGACTATGTGGCAGAAGAAGAAGCTACTTCCAAGAAAGTAGTGCTCAAGAAAGAGCATGGCTCAAGACAGAGCACCAAGCCAGGCTTAAAGGTTAAAAGTCCAGCAGGTAGGCAGCCTATGCCTAAGGCTAGAGCTTCAACTCAGATACCTGAAAAGCATGCAACCAAAGAGCGAGTTGCTGCTGAAAGGAAGAAGGAAAGGAAAAGAGGCAGATGGTGCAAGAAAGTTGATCCCATGGCTGAATTTGAACAGCATTCTTCTGAGGAAGAAGAGGATGAAGAAGAAGAGGTTGCTGCACCAGCACCTAAGGCCGCCAAGCTGATGGGTGATGCTATAAGATCAGGGGCTACTGCATCCAAGCCCAAGGAAGCACCCAAGGCTGCATCAAAGGCCAAGACAGCTCCAAAGAGGAATAAAAGGAGCATCCCAGCTGCTGAGAAGAACAAGGCCCCAGTGCCTGACACTGCAGAAGAAGAGGAAGGACAAGTTCTCAGAAAATTAAAGCCCAAGATCCCAGTCCACAATGATGCTCATCTTGTGGCTGAGGACATGAAGATCATAAGTGACTCAGGGCTGAGAAAGTGGAGAGCAGAAGATCCATATGCTACCACGAGGAGAACTGATGTTGACTACAGATTTCACACTAAGGAACAGCAGGACTTCTATGAGACAGTCTTATTGGATAAGAAGCCCATTGTTTGTGACATGAGATGGGTTGATTGGCAATACATCAAGGACAATGAAGAGCACTATCCTGGAGTGCAAGACAACTTCAAGGCATGTGGAGTAGCTGACTTTGTTGGGTAGAAGCTCACAAAGTGGAATGAAGAGCTGATCATGCAGTTCTACTCCACAGCACATTTTTATCCAGATGGCAGAATTGTATGGTTGTCTGAAGGTACGAGGTACCAATCAACAGTTGCTGAGTGGGCACAGCTCATCAATGCCCCAGAGGAGCATAATGATGACCTAGATATATATGCCAAGAAGAAGATGGACCACAACTCTATGTCCAACATTGTCGGGGGTTGGATGCGACATATGCCAAAGGATGGCTTATCATGGTGGGAGCGAGTAGAACGTCGCCGGTGCCTGGAAGCGGGATGAGGCGTAGACATGCACGCCGGCGAATCTTACCCAGCTTCGGGGCTCTTCGAGGAGATAACACCCCTACTGCTGCTCTGCGGGGTCTCCGCATGACCACTATGGTAATGTGTGTACAAAGTTGCTCCTCGAGCTGTGTTCTAGAGGTAGGAGAGGGCAAGGCTAGCTCTCTCCCTCTTATGTTTCTGGTCTAGTGCTAAAAGGATCGAACCCTTTGCATGGGTGCTCCGGGGGGTTTATATAGGCCTACCCCCCGGGGGTACAATGGTAATCTGGCTGGGCCCGGGTCCCAGCCGTCTGTCTCTCAGGTTGTCGTCTTCTCCGCCGACTACTGGGGCCCGCCGCTGGTGGGCCCTGCCGACTGACTTGATCACTGTAGCCGCGCCTCTGATGACGTTAGCTTGGTCGTGGGGTCGTGGCAACAGTGCCACCGCCTGGCAGGCGATCACTGTCGCCACTCCCCATCCTATCTGGTTAATGGCGTGCGTGACCCGTGGGAGGAACGGGCCGACTCCCACGAGGTCCGTCTTCGGGCGCTCTCGCCGTCTTTCGTCCCCCCCCCCCTGCTGACTAGCGGGACCCGCCGTCTCCAGGCCGTACAGGCGGGCCAATGTGGGAACAGGGTTTCGCCGCTGGGGCGGACGTCAGGGCCGGCATGGCAACAGTGCCGCGCTGGACGGAGATCTCCTCCGGTACGACGTACTGTAGCCATACCTTCCCTTGGTAATCAAGGTGGGGGAGGGCCGTACTCCGGCCATCCCCCGTCTCCTCCTTCTTCTCGAAGGCAGAGGGTGGTGAAGTCGCGGGCCGACTCCCCATAGTCGGCTTCCCTGGAGTCACCAACTGGGAGTCGGCTTATGTCGTAGCCGTCTCTGGGATTCGGCCGTGAGCGGGTAGTCGGTGATGCTGTAGCTGACTCCCAGAGTCAGCCCTTCGTTTTGGGATTCTTGAGGGGAGAAGCCTACCCCGATGTCTTGAAAGGTTCTGGGTCTCGGGTGAGCCTACCCGTGGCCCATTACTCCGACAGTAGTCCCCGAAGCTGGTGAGGCGCCGAGGGAGATGCGTCGAGGAGCCTCAACAGTTTCCTCCTTCTAGTGGCTGGATTCGGGACTCGCCCGTCGCCATCCTTTGAGCCGACTATTGTGAGGCAAACTTGCTCGGGCCGGCTCCACCAAGCCGGCCACAGAGAGCCGGACTCGTCGAAGGTTGTCTTGCTCCTTAAAGAATTTTGAAAGTCGTGGTGGGATACAGACGGCGTGCTTGATAAGCTACGCGGCTGTCGGATCACGGGTTCCGGCAGACCCTTAAGGTTCGAACTCTGGGGTGCGCGTGGAGATCGTGCCCTCTACCTCTCCGTCTCGCAAGGATCTAGACTACAGAACGAACAGCACAGCATTGTGGTGTAATACTAGTTCGGGCCACCATTGTGGTGTAATACCCTACTCTAGTTTGTGGTGGGTGGATTGCCTCTTGGGCAGATGATGAAGAACAGTACAAGGAAGAGCAGCCTCGCAAGGGCCTGTTCTTGGCTGAGGGGATGAACTGCTAGGGGAGTTCAATCGCCCTTCTCTCTCTCTCTCTCTCTCTCTCTCTCTCTCTCTCTCCCTCTACCTGCTCTATGCTTGCTCTCAATGTTCGATCAGTTGTCTCTACCAAATGCTAGATGCTAGATGCCAGATGCCTCTACCCTGGGGGTGGCTAGTCCTATTTATAGGCAAAGGCCCTGGGCCTCTTCCCAAATATTCGAGCGGGAAGGGCGCCAACAATCGACCAATTCGAAGGGGAACATCTGGTACACTTATCCTGACTAAAGTTGGTCTTCGCCTGCCAAAGGCCCTGCGGTGACGCCGTCCTGGGCTCCATGGTGACCTCCTTCCCACCGTCGGACTGGTCTTGGTCTTGTTGCACCGAAATGGGTGCCTTTGCTTGATCCTCTCGCCTGCGCTTGCCCCTTTGCACCAAAGAGGAAAGGGAGACGCTACGCGGGCTGGCGCCCGCCTGGCACCCTTGGTCGTCATGGCTTGCGTCATGGGCACCTCGTGAGGTACGCCGCCTTGATCTCTCCGCCCCCTCGCGAGCCATCTTGAAGAGGCCGTGCTTGAGGAAGCGCCGTGTCGTCCGCCTCGCGAGGCTTGGCCCCTCACGAGGGTCTTGAGTCTTGTGTTGATGAAGCTGGGCCGCGCTGGGCCCCCATTTGCGCCACGCCGCAGGCCGCAGGCAGGCAAGTCTGGGGACCCCCGTTCCCAGAACACCGACAGTAGCCCCCGGGCCCAAGTCGCGCATGGACTTGGCCGTGCCGAGAGGCGAAAGGGCAAGGGCGAAGCGCCGCGGGCCTAACAGCCTGCGGCCTTGGGCGCCACGTGGCGGTTGATTGGACATGGGTGCTTTTGCGACTGCGCAGGTTACTAAAGGCGTGGCATCCGCTCGGGCTCTGCTCTTCTCCTTCTTCATCCGCTGCTCAGATCCCCTTTCTTGCGCTTCTCCTCCCTTCCTCCAAGCTTCCAGATCTGCTCCATCCGCTCGACCCAGGTAGCCATGGCGCCTCGCCGGGCCCCGGCCGAAGCTTGGTTTTCGCCTGCTCTAGACTCGCCCAACGTGTCGGAGGCGAGCCTCGCCCAACTGCACGGGATGGCGGCAGCGCAGGGCATCAACGGGGCTCAGGTGTTCAAGGTCGGCTCCGATACCCCTGAAGGCCAAGGGAGCACCTTCTATCCTTTCTTCGTAAGCTCCATTACTGCGGGCCTGGTGCCTCCTTTCTCTGAGTTCTTCCTCGCCGTCCTCAGTCATTACAACCTGCAAGCTCTGCATCTCCACCCCAACTCCATCCTTCTTCTGGCGATCTTCGCCTACTACTGCGAGGCGCATGTGGGGGTGCAGCCTTCAGTGGCCTTGCTGCGCCACTACTTCTACCTCCGGACCTCCAAAGGTTCCCCTTCTGCGTGCGCGGGCTTCGTCGCGTGCGGTAGTGCCATGGCCATTTCGAATCCTGGGAAGAGGATCGAGGGCTTCCAGAGCAAGTGGGTTTTGGTGGACGCCGGGCGTGTCCACCCTCGGTTGGCCCTTCCCACGGAGCCACCCGTGAGCTCGGGCGACCGGTCCCGGGCGGAGCTTACTGATCCATGCACGAAGTCGATGCTGGCAAAGATGGATGCCGATCTGAAGCCAGCTAGCATGGCGACAGCGAAGCTGACCGGGGCGTCGCTGCTGAGGGAGTTCCTGGAGCACCAGCTGGCTCCGGTTTGGCAGTACTCTCCCCCAATGCCGAGGCCTCATCCGAGCCCCGCAGCTGTGAGCGAGGAGGATGTGACCGCGGTCCTCCAATCCTTGGTCGGGGGCGAGGTGGCAAGGTTGGAGGGCGCACCCTCGCCCCTGTTCCTTCGCGACTATCGGGAGCAAGTGGTGGAATCCATGCCCGTCTTCAACGGGGACCGGCCCGTGCCCGTGGTGGCCCTCGAGGAACTCATGGACGTGTCTTCCGGCGACTCTAGTGGAAGAGCGGGCGAAGAGGAGCAGGAGGGAGGTCTCGACTCCGAGGTGACTGACGGAGAGTCTAGGGCTCCCCCGCTCCAGCGCAAGCCCCGTGCTCTCTGCCTTTCGCTGAGCGATGATGATGATGATGACGACGTGCTGGGCAGCGGGAGCTCTCCCCCGGTCCCGAAGAAGGGCAGTACCGGGTTAATCCCCCGCGGGTCCGCCCTAACTCCCGGGCGAGCCGCTGACGCGCCTTCTGCTTCCGAGGTCGACCCTTCTAGCCGGCTCTCAGGCTTCAAGTTTGGCAGGAGGCCGCTGGAGCTTTCTGGCGATGACCCGTAAGTGCTTGATCCTTGATCCTTGGTTTCTTGTTCCGCCGATGAGGCTTGATGATTACTTCTCTTGAGTAGGCTGGCGCCCACGGCAAAGAAGCTGAAGGGAGCTCCTGAGGCCCCAACTACAGCGATGCCTCCGCCCGCTGGGGAGGGTGACCATGACGCGTGGGCCTCTCCCCCACTTGTCTTTGCAAGGCTTGGCTGATCTGGCTAGGGCCGCAGCCCCCATGGCTCGAGCGACCCCCGAGGTGCCTTTGTCTAGTGCTGCTGCTACGGCTGGGGAGGCGCAGCAGACTCCGCCTCGGGATACTGCGGCCTCGCCGCCGCTACCTTCTCCTCCCGTTCCACCGGCCGCTGCTTCCGCGACCCCTCCTACTACCTTGGAGCGTACTGATGTTTCCCCGCCTTCTTCTTCCGTCCTGGAGCAGGCTGTTGCTGAACTGGACCGGCTGCGGCAGGATCTTCTGGGCGCCGACCCTCGCCTGGTGGCCGGGCGTCTGGAGCTGGCTTCAGGGTGGATTCGCTGTGATGCCTCGATCCGGGTGGCGCTGGTTCAAGCCTCAACGGCCTGTGATAGTGAGAGGGAGGCCACCCTCGAGGCGAAGGCTGCCCGGGATGCGGCCCTGTGGGAGGTGGTTGGAGTCCGCGGCCGCTGCAAGGAGCTGGAGGATGAGGTACAAGGCCTGCGAAGCCAGCTTGAGGAAGAGGTCCGCCTTCACCAAGAGCAGGAGAAGGGGGCGAAGGTGCGCGAGGCGGCGCTTGAGGAGCTGGAGGCCAAGCTCAAGACACGCCGTGACCGCTTGGGCGCGCTGAAGAAGGAGCTGGCGGCGATGAAGGCCGAGCTGGACGTCAAGGCCCGGGTCCTCGCCGAGGACCGTGTAGCCTTCGCGGACATGGAGAAAGATGCTCGCGCTTCGCTGAGGACGCTCTACGAGTGCGGCCTGAACAGCCCGCTAGCCGGTGACGGGGATGGCCCCGCCAAGCTGCTTCCCTTCTTGGTGAAGGCTCTTGGAGATGTCGCCCTTGCTCTCGCCCCCACGGCTGAGGCCGAGGCGCGTGTTCTGTCTTCTGCCGCGCTGACGCGGGTCTTCGCCCACGTCTATCTTCGCGATCCCAGCGCCGACCTCGACAGCCTGCTGGAGCCGGTGAGCGGCGAGGGCGCCGCCGCCGCTGTCGAAGCCGTGAAGGGGCGTGCGGAGGTGCTGCTGGGGAAGTCCCGGGCCTTCAGCACCAAGCCGAAGCGAGGCGCTGCTGGCCCTGCTGCTCCGCCAGGCGAAGCCACTCCACGCAACCCCACCGCCAACAAGTGACCTCGCTATCGTTCCTGCTCTTCTTCTGATTCCTGCACATGCACGACGCCTCGGGGAGGCATTTAAATTTGCGTTTGGTACTAAGGTGACAGTATGGGTTGTAATATTTGCTTTTAAGTTCCTTGAATTTTATGTTCTCCTTCCCTACTTGCTTGTGTTCTACGCCGGCAGATCCCGGCCCCGCGCGTGCCTCACCCAGCATCAGCCCCGACCGAAAACCAGGATGGGACCAAAGGAGTGAGGGGCTACGTGACAAGTTAGGCTCCTGAGTCGCGATGCTCAAGAGTCCCCCTTGGCGAGCGAACAACAAGTAGGGAAGCGCGATGTAGGTGTGTCTTCCGTTCTACGTCTGCAGGGCCCGACTCCGCGCGTACCTCACCCAGCATAGCCTTTCGGAACTAAGGACTGAGGGGCTACGGAGCCAGTTAGGCTCCTGAGTCGCGATGCTCAGGAGTCCCCCTTGACGCGCAAACAGCAGGTGACGAGATGAAATGTAGGCGGGGCTATCGTTCTACGTCTGCAGAGCCCGACTCCGCGCGTACCTCACCTAGCATAGCCTTTCGGAACTAAGGAGTGAGGGGCTACGGAGCCAGTTAGGCTCCTGAGTCGCGATGCTCAGGAGTCCCCCTTGACGCGCAAACGGCCTTCGTACCTTGGCTCCGCTCGGGGAGAGACGCGCGACGAACCAGGCCCGAGGGGCCTGGCTGGGGTGTACGGCTGGGCGTGACCCAGTCGTAGCCCCCGTGCCCAGCCCCCTCGCGCGGCGCTCCCGGGGGGAGGCGTTGCGATGAGGCCGGCCACTGAGCTCTGGGCTCCCTGAGGTTAACGCGGCCCGGAGGCCACCCTCAGTTGTTTATCACTAGCGCGGAGCATAGCGCTTCTGTATGTGTACGGGCATAGCCGCTCCTCGGCAGTGTCGTCAGCCAGCACGGAGCATGGTGCTTCCACTGGTACGTGGGAGGGGGCTCCCCTCCGGGAGGAGCCCCCGGGGCGTGTACAGCCCCGCCCTGACACGTGGCTGGCACGGTAGAGCTAGGTGAGGTGCATCTGGGTACCCGTGAGCCAGCGCGGGACTCACGAGGCCCTACCTCTAGGCGGGTTGCGCCTGGCACTGGGTCGTATCTTGAAATGTGTCCCTGCAAAATTTGGTTAGATGCCGGCACTCTATGTCCTCGGGTCCCGGCCCTCGAGCTTGTCTCAGCCGTCGCTGGTATGCCAGGTCGCAATGCCGTGGACAAGACCAGAGGGTGAGGGCTGGAGAGCCAGTAAGAGCCCTGAGTCGCGATGCTCAGGCGCCCCCCCTTTAACGTGCAAGTGGTCGACATGGAAAAGGAGAGGTGTCGTGGATGGCATCGAGCAACCAAGCATGATAGGCGAATGCATAATTGGAAATAAACGCGGAGGGGATACATGCCGCTGGGCCTAGCCCGAGTAGCCTGGGGATGATGCAGCCCGAGGGGCGCCCCCAGCAAAGCAAGCTAACGACTAAAGAAATGAAAAGGGATACACGCCACAGGGACGTACCCACGTGGCCTCGGAGTGACGCAACCCTGGGAGGGCGCTCCCAGCTGGGAATGAAACTTGAAAGATGTCACCTGAAGATGTCGTCGATGAAGTGGCGTTGGTGTAGCAGACTCGGTGGGCTGCGGAAGCCGATCCTCACGAACCCCCAGGCCCCGGGGCCTCGGGAGGCTCCGGAGGCACTGGTGGCTCCTCGTGAGCTGTCCCCATCTCCGCCAGAGCCGCAGAACGCCTGTCTTCTTGCGCCTCCAAGATGCTCCTCATGAGGCGCTGGTACGCTGCAGCCACGCTCGGCAGGCCGTAAGGCATGCGAACATAGCTGTGGGGCAGCCCTCCGTAGCACCCCACTTGGGAGGGCCAGAGGCGCTCCGTCGTGGCGATCTGATTGAGCCCTGGTACGTGAACGCAGACGCGCAGCCCACCATCCTCGCCTGGATGGGGAGCCACAGCTGGTGGACGGTGGCAACCTCTCATGATCCTTGACTCCTGTAGTTCTTGAATGGCCTTGCTAACGAACTCTTGCTGGTCTGACCTTCCTTGCCTGGCTCCTTTTCGAGGGAAACGTGCTTCGAAGCACGCCTCCACATGGTGCCCAAGCGCCTCCCTCGTGACCCTGGCAAGGTCGGTGGCCCTCCAGGTGAGAGCCCCCGAGCCTTGCCTGAGGAGGGCGCTGGGCGCGCTATCCTATGCGATGGAAGGAGGGTCCCCCTGGGCAGACACGGGCCCTGAAGGGCCTGCCTCCTGAGGGGCCGAGCCTGACAACGTCTTCTTCTTCTTGGGGGTGGTCTCAGGAAGCCTCCTGCTTCCGCGATCTGGGTCTTCCAGTGACGCGGCCTGAAAGGCTCGCTCTAGGGAACACACTGCATCCTTCTCTTCACAGGGCACCGTGATGACGCCACCACTTCCTGGCATCTTGAGGACGTTGTAGCCGTGGTGAGTCACGGCCATAAACTTGGCCAGCGCTGGGTACCCGAGGATGGCGTTGTACGGCAGGCGGATGTGAGCGACGTCGAAGTCGATGAGCTCGGCGCGGTAGTTGCTGCGGTTCCCGAAGGTGACTGGTAGGCAGACCTGCCCGATCGGGACTGTGGAACCGTCGGTGACTCCGGAGAAAGGCTTGGTTGGCTGAAGCTGGTCATAGGGTACTTGGAGGTTGTTGAACGTTTCCACGGACAAGACATTGAGCCCCGCCCCTCCGTCGATGAGGGTCCTGGTGACTAGAACATTGCTGATGACTGGGGAACAGAGCATCGGGAGCACCCCGGCCGTGGCTGCGCACTTGAGCTGGTCTGCCAAGCTGAACGTGATGGCGCAAGCCGACCACCTGAGGGGACGCGTTGCTTAGAGCTTGGGGAGAACTGCATTCACTTCGCGGGCAAACTGCTTGAAGATACGCTGAGAGGCTGGGGCTTGAGCTCCGCCCAGGATGTTTGCGCGCGGCTCTTGGAAGCCCCCAGCCCCCTCGTCTTGGTGACGGTCTTCATTCCTTCTTGGCTGAGGCGGCAGCGGCGGCAGACCTGGGTTGCCATGAGGGCGGTCCTCACGAGGCTGATCCCTCCAGTCCCCCTCGCGAGGCTGGTCACGCCAGCGGTCCTCGCGAGGTTGGTCGCGCCAGCCCTGGCGTGGGCCGCGATCTTCCCAGTGTCCTGGGTTCCTTCCTCCTCCTCAGCCGTAGCCCCGGTCAGCATGGTCAGGGCGTCGGCCGACTCTTCCTTCTCGCGCGGCGCGGAGTTCTTGGCATTCGTTGGTGTTGTGGGTGTGGAGGTCATGGTACACACAATACCGGCTGCCCCTAGAGGATTCGGGCAGATCCTTGCCCCGCTTGGTGTCCGGCTCCACCGCGAGCACGGCAGCCCCCTTGCGCTTCACGTCCTTGGCCTTGGGCTTCTTCTCTTCTGGGTCTGCGGCAGGCAGCTCGAGGAGGGAGAGGCGCCCCTCCTCAGCCCTGGCGCACTTGGTCGCCAAGTTGAACAGCTCCAGGGAGGTGCAGAGGTCTTCATGCATCGCCAGCTCCTCCTTCATCTTGACGTCAAGCACGCCATCGGAGAAGGCTGAAATGATGGCTTCCTCGGACACCCTGGGGATCTTGAGGCGCGCACTATTGAAGCGCTGGATGTACTTTTGCAGGGTCTCCCCATCTTGCTGCTTGATCTGGCGCATGTCGCTCACGGCGGGAGGCAGGTCGCGGGTACCTTGGAAGTTGGCGATGAAGCGAGTACGCATCTGGTCCCAGGAGGAGATCGTGCCTGGGGCCAGGTTCAGGAGCCAAGTGCGAGCGCCTTCCTTCAGTGCCATGGGGAACCAGTTGGCCATGACCTTTTCGTCCCCGCTGGTAGCTTCGATTCCCAGCTCGTAGAGCTGGAGGAACTCTGTGGGGTCGGTCGTGCCATCGTAGCGAGGAGGCAGGTCCGGCTTGAACTTGCCGGGCCATGCGACGCTGCGCAGCTCGGCGGTGTAGGCGCGGCAACCTGCTGTGACCGCGGGAGGTTTTGGTTGAGGGAGAGCTTGGCCTTGCGGGTCCCCTTGCGCTGCCGCGGGGAGCAGCGCGGGGTCTTGACGCGCCGGAGCTGGAGCGGGGTCCCGGCGAACCAGAGCTGGGAGCGCTCAGGCGGCCTCTTGCGGTCGTGGGACATCTTGGCAGCTCCGTTCCTGCTGGGCTGGTGCTTGACGGAGCGGGTTCCGCCCAGGGGCTGCGCGCCTTGGGGCCATGGCGTCTTCTTGGAGAGGAGGCGGCTGGAACGCCCCTGGAGCTTCATTGCCCACGCGGGGCGAAGTGCGGCGCAACGGTGCGGACGGCGCGGGAGAGCCCCCTGCGGCGCGGACGAGCTCGGCGACGCGGTCGATCCACTCCTCGTAGACGTCGTCGACGGGGCGGTAGCGCAGGAGCTCGTTCGCCGCGATGAGCGCAGCTCGAGCCTCCAAGGGCGCGCGGAGTGCGTGGGACGAAGAGCCGGCCGGGGTGAGCGACGGAGTAGCGGTGCGGCCATCTCGCCGCACGGACGGGTGATGAGAGGATGCCTGCTGCTCGTTCCCCGCCGGGCCGGTGGCGGCGTTGATGGCGGGCGACGGGGAACGACGAGGACGCCCACCGACGGGGGCCGTCTTGACGACGCGGGAAGCGATGGCGGCCCAGCACTCAGCGCGGGCCCGACGAGCGTCGGACGTGGATGCGACGGTCGGAGGAGAACGGAGCGGTGGAAGACAGATTCCGGCGCACCCCTACCTGGCGCGCCAAATGTCGGATCACGGGTTCCGGCAGACCCTTAAGGTTTGAACTCTGGGGTGCGCGCGGAGATCGTGCCCTCTACCTCTCCGTCTCGCGAGGATCTAGACTACAGAACGAACATCACAAGAGACACGCGGTTTATACTAGTTCGGGCCACCATTGTGGTGTAATACCCTACTCTAGTTTATGGTGGGTGGATTGCCTCTTGGGCAGATGATGAAGAACAGTACAAGGAAGAACAGCCTCTCAAGGGCCTGTTCTTGGCTGAGGGGATGAACTGCTAGGGGAGTTCAATTGCCCTTCTCTCTCTCTCTCTCTACCTGCTCTATGCTTGCTCTCAATGTTCGATCAGTTGTCTCTACCAGATGCTAGATGCTAGATGCCAGATGCCTCTACCCTGGGGGTGGCTAGTCCTATTTATAGGCAAAGGCCCTAGGCCTCTTCCCAAATATTCGAGCGGGAAGGGCGCCAACAATCGGCCAATTCGAAGGGGAACATCTGGTACACTTATCCTGACTAAAGTTGGTCTTCGCCTGCCAAAGGCCCTGTGGTGACGCCGTCCTGGGCTCCATGGTGACCTCCTTCCCACCGTTGGACTGGTCTTGGTCTTGTTGCACCGAAATGGGTGCCTTTGCTTGATCCTCTCGCCTGCGCTTGCCCCCTTTGCACCAAAGAGCAAAGGGAGACGCTGCGCGGGCTGGCGCCCGCCTGGCACCCTTGGTCGTCATGGCTTGCGTCATGGGCACCTCGTGAGGTACCCCACCTTGATCTCTCCGCCCCCTCGCGAGCCAGCCTGAAGAGGACGTGCTTGAGGAAGCGCCGTGTCGTCAGCCTCGCGAGGCTTGGCCCCTCGCGAGGGTCTTGAGTCTTGTGTTGATGAAGCTGGGCCGCGCTGGGCCCCCATCTGCGCCACGCCGCAGGCCGCAGGCAGGCAAGTCTGGGGACCCCCGTTCCCAGAACGCCGACAGCGGTCGCCGCCCACCGCGGACCTGCCTAAGGGCGCCACATGGCCGGGCCAGTCTGCCAGCCCACGCGCGTGACAGGATAGGCCCGCAGGCGGGGCCCACCACTACTGCACCTCGGCCTTTGAACGGATCTGCTGCGGTTGCGCGGGCAGTTGGGGTTCCGGCGCAGTAAATGCGCGCAGTAACTTGTGCGGTAAATCGTGGGGGTCGTGGGGGCGTGGGCGCAGTTAATCCCACGACGCCCCCTCGGCTTCTCAGCCCACCGGCCTATAAGTAGGCGGAGGGAGCGGGGCGGCGAAGCACGCGCGCCCGCTCTCCTCTGTTTCCCTTTGCTCTTTCTTCTTTCTTCTTCCTCCCACCGCTGATGCGCCGAACTACGCCCCGCTTGCAGCGATGAGTTCATCCTTCGCCGCCGCGCCCGCCGGCCGTTCGCTCCGGCGTGTGGGACGGCTCTAAGATCGACGACGACATCATTGACTTCCTCCGCAAGATGCATCGCCTCCTCGGCGCGCACCTCGTGCGGTCCCACGCTCCGCCGGCGAAGGAGGTGACGCCGGCGCTGGAGGAGGGCGAGCAGCTCGTGTTCCGCTCCCACCTCATGCGCGGCCTGGGGCTGCTGGCGAGCGGGTTCTTCCGCTTGTTTTTGGAGTTCCATGGCCTCCAGCCGCACCACCTCACCCCAAACACGGTGGTGCTGCTGACGGCCTTCACCACTTTGTGCGAGGGCTTCCTCGGCGTTCTCCCCACCACCGAGCTGTGGGGGGAGTTCTTTCAGTCCAAGCTCGGCACGCATGTCGCCGGCGTGCCAGCCCAGTGTGGCGCCTTCATCGCGATGCGGAGGACGACAGCCGACAACCCGTTCCCCGCCATCCAACTAATCAAGTCGGTAAAGATGTGGCACCGCTCTTACTTCTATGTGAAGAACATCGCCCCAGACGGTGACTGGGTTAATCTGCCGGCTTACGAAGCCGACGGACCGGCTGGGAGGCAGCCCAGCTGGTCCTACCGCGCCAAGATGCTGACTCCGGCTGGACCCGCCGCCGTGGCGCGACTTCGAGTGCTGACGTAGACGGCTGCTCTGACTGGGGCCGACTTGCTGGCCGCCTTCGTGGCGTGCCGAGTCCTCCCGCTATAAAGCCGGCCTCATCTGATCTGTCAGATGAGCGGCCACCGGGACCCCAGTCGGATGTGCACCAAGGATATGCCCCACGCGGAGGTGGCGGACACGGTGACTTCATCGCGAACTGCGGCCTCTCGGAGGATTGGCAGTTCGGCATGGAGCCGTACTCGCGCGCCAACCCCCCGCCGGTGGTAAGTCGTTCTTCTTCTTGTTCTTTCCTTTTGCAGCCGAATCCGACCCCTGATCTTATTTTTTGACTCAGAATCCTCTCATCCAGCCCTCGGCCAGCGCCGCGGGGCCGACCCGCCAATTTTCCCCCGATCGAGCGGAGAGCGACATCGACGACCCCGACCTGGGGGCAGCGGCGATGGAGGCCGACGTTGAAGGAGGCGGCAAAGGAGAGGAAGGCGGCCTCAGGCCCTCGGCCACCTTCGCCGACTGGCCTGCCGGCGAAGACGGGGAAGTTGCCCCGCACCATCAATCAAGGCTAGATGGTGCGAGGAAGCGCCGGGCCGGGCCGAGTTCCCCCGGAGGCCGGGAGAAGAAGTTTAAGGGGGCGGCCGCTGCGACCAAGCGGGAAGAGGCGGTCGCGAGGGCCCAACGCTTCCGTAAGGAAGTGAAGAAGCCGCCGCTATCCTCTGGGTAAGTGCTTCTGTTTCTTTGTCTTGTTTTTATCTTCTGGTGGATTTTGTCCGGGTCCTTACATGTCTTCCCGGTTCCAGAGCTCCTCTCACCCTTGGGAGGGTCGTCGCCGCCTCCATCAGGGGGTCGGTAGAGTCGTCCGCCACGACTAGGCGTATTGACCCTGCTGCCGACCTCCGGAAAGCGACGGAGCGAAACGCGCAGGAGAAGCGCGACGAGGATGAAGCCGCCCGCCGGGAGAAGGCGGGGCCGAGAAGGCGGACGCCTCCACCCAGAAGGAGCTGGAGGGAGCCGAAGCCGCCGCCGCGGCCAAACAGCAGGCCGAAGAAGCCGCGCGCCGCCAGTCGGCGTTGTTCGTCATCCCCCTGAATTCGGCGCAGGCTCCAGATTTCACGGAGCGGACTAGGGAAGTCGGCGCGGAGCATCCCATCATGGAGAGGGAAAGCAGCGAGGCCCCTATGCCAGACACGGCCGTGCCACCACCACCTCCCCCGCTGCCGTCTGGGAGCGCGTGAGGCGAACAGCCGGCGGACCCGCCGGTGCCGCCGACTACCGATGAAGCCGTGGCGAATCTGCTCCTCCAAGTCGCCTCGCCAACGCGCCGCAGTCTGGAGAAGGCGACTTTGGTGCCACGCCTTCTGGAGACGGGCGCAGCCAGCTTGGCCAACCCAGACATCGAGGCGACGAGCGCCGCGCCCATCGGATGGGTGCGAGGAGGCAGCACAGGCCCGATGAACCAGGCGCTCCTGGATGTCCAGGCGAAGCTGCGGGCCGAAGGCGATGCCCTCCAGCACTGCACCAAGGCGCATCTGGCGTCGCGAGCGGCCGTCCGGGTATGCTGCTTCCGACTTTGTTTTTTCTTGCTCTTCTCTATGGGGGCGCGCCAGTGCACCCACTGGGTGTAGTCCCCGAGTTCCGGGTCGGCTGCTGAGCAGGCGGGTCGGAACTCTATTGGTGAGTTCTGAGTGCTTATTCTTGTTTGAAATGCTTATCGTAGGACTACCACAACCTCCGAGTCACCGTCTTCAACCGCAATGTTGAAGAGCTGGGCAAGCGGACTGCCGACTTGACGGAGAGCCGGAGTGAGTTTCCTTCTTCGCGGGGGCGCGCTGGCGCACCCGCGGGCTGTAGTCCACGAGATTCGGGCCGACTGCTGCGCAGTCGGGCCGGATCTTCCTGGCGACCTTATTTTTTGACGACTTATGTCATCTTCCTTTTTTTCTTCAGAGGCCAATGCCGTTCTTCAGCAGCAGCTGGGCGAAGCCAACACCGCCTTGCGTGCCAAGGTGGCGGAGTGCGGCAAGCTCGCCACAGACCGCGACCTACTGGCTGCGCAGCTGGCGGAGCAGAAGGAGCTTCTTAAGAAGGCGCAGGAGGAGGCGAAGGAGAGAGAGACTGAGCTCCTGGCCGAGTTCGAGACCGAGCGATCCTCCTGGACCGACAAGGAGGCGATGCTGACCTCCAGCTTCCATGAAATTGAGGATATCGTTGATGGTAAGTTTTCTTTACTCGCTTTCCTTGAGCTGCCGACTGTGGGACGGGCCGACTCTTGCTTTTCTGACTTGGCTCTTTTTCGTCTTGGCAGACTTCTTCCCGAGCCATTCGCAAGCTGCCGTTCAAGCCATCGAGGCCAATCGCGAGGCGCGGAGGGCGGCCCGCGAGGAGGTTGCCGCCAACGCCCCCCGGACTCTTAATGAACAGCTTTTGAGCAACGAGGCTCGCTGTGGGGACCCCGACTCATAAGTCGTGATCACCGAATGCACCTGTACAGTGATCCCAGAGATCAATGCTCACTGAACACACAGAAGCTGAATAACAAGAGTCTTACATCCACACATACCGTATTACACAAGTAGGACCATTATGGTCAAGCCTTGAGTATAACATTGCAGTGGAAATCTTCGTCGATAACTTGGACCCATGCCATCTGCCTTAACCCTACAGGCATTCTGACTGGGAAGCGTCCTAGCTCGCATGTTCGTCACTGAAGTATTCTTCATCATATCCTGTTCTTTCACGTCTGGCCAATAAAATAACCAGTGGCAAGCCAATGAGTACTTTGAATGTACTCGCAAGCAACCCATGTTTTGGTTCAAGATACAACAATGCATGATATAGGTAAATTTTTGCGGAAAGCTAGTTTTGAGTGCAATGACATGTTCAACATCTTGTAAGACATGCATCAGGAGAATTCAAGTAACCATGAGGATAGGTTACAGATATCAACATAAATAGAGTGGGCACCAACCCAACTCAATCATGTCAAGTCCTTGACTTGACCCAAATAGTTCTTCCCACTTATCCATCACACTCTCTGGTTTGCAAACAAGTGGACGTAGCCCAAGAGCGGTTACCCAACTGTCCTTGACCGTGGACACGGCTATTCGAATAGTTTTACACTCTACAGAGGTTGCACACTTTACCCACTAGATCCGGGGAACTTCCGTGTCATCCACGACCCGCGGTACCTCAAGTACCCGGGGTAAGCACCCGATCACTACCTTTCCCTAGACGACACTAACATGGAGTCCACTCGATTGGTAGTAACCCCCGTGCCCAACATTTCAAAACTGACAATTGTGGAGCCTCGCTCCCATATTCATCACATACCACTGGCACGGGGTACCAACGGTGTGTCCGGTGCCCCATAAAAATGTTCTTGGTCGCCCTACCTGGCACGACCCCATCCCGAGAGAGAGCACCAACTCTTCCCCGTCACTAGTAATGCGGGCTCCAAGCTAGTATCGACCTAGGTAATCAATAATGCCCTTTCCCATATAAGGGTAGAGTGGTTGCGCATGTATGGTTGGAATAACGGTCGCAACTTAAACCAATCCGTTTTCGAAAACAACACACACACTTGCCTCGGTACACCACTTCGTCATCAAGTGGTTACCCATCTCATCATCTCCCTCGAGCATAAGTGGCACCCGATGGGGTTTTCGAAAAGTCCTTTGAAAGTACTTTGCCTCCATCACCATGCATATTCCCATCCCTTTTTGCGTAGCTCTACTTTGCATCCTATCTACTCCCACCGGCATAACCCTCATAAGGAGGTAGGGTCATGCACTATGCAAGTATCAACAAGGAAGTATCGAGGGCAACCCACCAAAGTGGTTTCCCTCTCATCATGATCTCGATGCAAGCAATAAAAGTACCATATGACATGCATAAAAAGGGTTTCATAGACATGGTCAAAGGGCTGCTTGCCTGGTTCATCAAAGTCTTGAGATCTTCTGGTCCTTCTCCAAGTACTCCGTCTACTTCGTCAACTAACGTCGAAACAATCATAATAAGCAACACAACAAGGCAGAGAATAAAAGTGCTCTAAAAATAAGAAGTTGACTTTTCTAGGATACCTCTGGTCATATGAGGAATGACCAAAGTGATTTCATTGGAAGTGGATATTTCTAAACATTTCGATATGATGGAATCAAGGGGTTTATGGAATTGCAAGAAGTGTACAGAATAATTATTTTGAAAAATGAGCAAAGGCACCCATTTAACAAAGGATGATTTTAGAAGCATCTAGGAATTGGTTTCACTGGATTTAGAGCTCAAATGAATTCTCTATGAATTTGCAAAGTTGGTAAATATGAAGAAATGGCTCAATAATTTATGTGGTACAAAAAGTATTATTAAAAATGTTCATAAACTAAGTTATGAACTTAGAAGCATATAGGAATTTTAATCATGGAATTTGGATTAATTTTGAGCTCTCTGGGATTTTCTAAAGTTCATCACAGAAATAGGAAAACAAGATTTGATAAATGTTTGTGAAGAAAAAGTTCCTGGAAAAATGTGAAAGTTGCACCATGAGATAGATTATGATTTTATGAGATACTAGAAATTTGAATCATCAAATTTGGAGTCCATCTGAATATTTGGGAGATTTTACAATTTTCTGGAAAAAGAAAAAGACAAAGGAAGTGGGGGGGGGGGGGGTTATACCTATACCGCGCACCGAGCGCAGCTTAGCGCCACAGCGCACTGGGCCGGCCCAACGGCTCGGCCGCACGCACGCAGGCGGCCACGTCGAAGGCGCCTGCCCGGAATACGTTTTCGCCGCGGGGAGACGGCACCCAGGGAAGCCGTGTCCATTTATGCCACGGGCCCGGCTCTCAGGGTCGCCGACACGCAGGGCCCACTTGTCGGGTTCGTCTCCCTCCCTCCGCTCGAACAGATCGGCAGGAGAGGCTTGCCGTCGCTCGCGCCGGCGACCTAGGCAACCTCCGGCGACGTTCCACCCACCTGCGTGTTCAGAGCAAAGGGGCGCATCCATCCATGGGTCACACGCACGCCGAAGAGGACCAGGTCAAGGAGAACGCCGACCGTGGCGGATGTGGCCGACGGTGATGGTGGGCTCGGCACCTTGGCCTCCGGGAGGAGTAACCAGATCGCGGGGGAGCTTCGATGGGGCAGTGGGGGTGCAAGGAAACCCATATATGGACAGGAGGGGGCTCGGGCGTTGAGGATTTAGGCGATGGCCAGCGGCAAGGCTCCGGCCATGGTGGGTGCTGGAGGGCACGAGAGGGAGGGGGAGGCTGTCCAGGAGGTGGAAGGGAGAGAGAGGGGTCCAACCGAGGCGAGAGAGAGCTCGGGGGATGGATTATATGGAGGAGGTGCCGGTGCTCCATGGGCAGCGTCCACGGACGCACTCGGTGAGCTCTGCAGAGGGGAGAGGAGAGAGGTTCCGGAGGGGCCCGACATCTTGCCGTGTCCCGGACGCCGAGGCGACCTCGGGGGACACCACCCCGCCACCCAAGGCCGTCCTATGCCATTGGCACGGGTGAGCTACAGTGCGGGAGCGCACTGTAGCGCGCTCCAGTGCGCCCATATGGCTGTCCAGGCCATTTTCTATGCTTGTGGGCGCGCCCTTGCATGTCCAGTAGTATTTGTGGGGTGCTAAGGAAGGGATCTTGGCCTTGGATGCTTTGGATGGCCAGTGGGTGAAGAGAGAGGAAGGAGAAGAGTGGAAATGGGGCTGTCCAGAGAGAAAACATGGGGTTTTACCCCTCCAATAATTGATCTATGGATTTTCCATTGCTACTGGAGGTGCAAGGGGACTATTAGGGGTTGTGGTAAAAAGTTGAGGCCATGGAGATTAGTGGAAGGGGTCAAAAATGGAATTTTGGTAAGGTGGCAGAAGGTGTTTGATGCCTGTTTGGGTAAGCAAATGAACTCCATTTGGAATGAGACTCCACAGGGTGAAATTTAACATATAATTAGGGTGTTCTACCAAATTTGAGCTCATTTGGTCAAAGTTGCCAATGCAACTTTTGTGAACCCTAGAAATTAGCACAAATGAACTTGTGTAGATCTAGTTGAGCAAATCACTTCTCCTTGATGCACCACTTGGTGCAGTGGCCTCATTTGGCCATGTGAACATGCTCACAAAAGTTGGGGTTAAGGAGAAAAAGTTGGTAGTACAAACTTGCTCAAATTTGATTCTGGTCAGAGAGGGTTTTGGGGCACTTTGACCAAGATAAAATTCTCTCCAACTTGTGCCATTTGGTCTTGATGCATTATTACACCATTTGAGAAGGTGCACAAGGTTTGAGAGCATTTGGACATGTTTGACAGTGCAAAGCTGTTCAAACTTGAAAAAGGACAGAAGTGGTTTTGAGAGGGTTTCATGGGGTTATACTATTCTCCATGACATGGTACTTGGCAAGATCATCCAAAAATGTCATATGTGACATGCTTGAATTTTCTTGGATTTTTATGGAAATATTTCCTGTAGAAATATTTCAAATCCTTGAAATGAGCAGAAATGGTTTTGGGAGGTTTTGTCCAATATTTTGATCATGACCATATGTTGAAACTCATATATATGGAAAATATATGTCCATTGAGTCTCCCTAATTTTTCTCAAATATTTTTAAAGCTTTAGAATAATTTTAACCTATTTAAGACCATTTCTGGCCTTAAGAAAAAGCTTTTAAATAAAATAGGAAAATAACTTTTAAAATTATATTTTTGTGGTTTCTGGGTATCCTATATCTAATAGGAGTCAAAAATATTTTTGGAAATATTTTTACTGCCCTTAATTAAGTACTTGCAGTGCAATCCTCAATCAAGGGGGTTTTTGGAAAACTAATTTTAGAAAATACTTTTTGGCCAAATTATTTTTGTAAGAAAATACTATATTGCTCTATACACATGGCATGATCATTGGGAAAAGGTTTTGGATCAAGGAGAATGAGTATAAGAGTTGGAGGATTTATTTGTTTTTAGAGCACTGGCAAACAACACACAAAAATCAAATCAAGCAAAATCCAAAACACTCTTTTTTTGAAAAACCACATTTTATCATGATTTATTAGCTTAAGTGTTGTGGCATGAAAATCATGGTGTGACGGACCTACCCCCCTTACAAGAATCTCGTCCCCGAGATTCCCAGACTAGGCGCGGGAAGGAATACGGAAACTTGGGGTAGTCTTCACGTCCTCATACCGCTTCTGCTTCCGAGTGGTGCTCCATTGAACTTGAAGTGCTTGATGGCATGGCTTTGTGTTTGTCATCCCGCTTGATCCAGATTGCAATATGGGTTTCTCACATAGGTCATATTGGTCTGGAGGTCGATGGCTCGGTGATCGATGTCCTTGTTGAGATCGGGCTAGTTAGGAAGTTGGAAACACTTTCGGGGGTGTGTCGCGTAGAAAAACATTGTGCACAGTAGGTGACTCAGGTGATATCTCTAGCTGGTAGTCGTCTACTCTTCGTCTCGGAGTGATCTCAAAGGGGGTTGTTGAATCTTGGCGTGAGCTTCCCTTTGACATGGAAATGCTTGGTTCCTTCGAGAGAAATGGCTTGCAGACACGCCTGGTCTTTGATGCGGAGGTATACTTCTTGAAGATGGTCGTGGACGTAGTTCTTCCTCCTAGACATGACGATCTTCAGATGTTCCTTAACCAGCTTCAACGATTCTTCTCCCGTCTTCGGGTAGACAAGTATGCCATCAAGGAAAGATGACAACTAACTTGTCCAAGCACCCCATGAAGCATATGGGGTACGTAGGGTATAGGTTGGGGTATCGGTGGTGGTCATGGTTGGGTATTGGCCAAGGTTTCCTTGTCCTAGAGCCAAAGCCCATGGTTGTGATTCCTACCATATCGTGGCTAGGTGGGGCTTAAGGGTTTCAAGGATCTAGTGTGCGAGTGAACATTTATCATCTTATCCTTGAGCACAGTTTCTGAGATGCCAATCGTTCTATCTAGTCTTCCAAACAATCATGTCACCAAAAGAATCATCCCGTATAGGTCAACTCCAATCATCACTCATGTTATTCATATCCTCATGACTCTCGAGAGGAGGTCTAACAAAATCATATATGTCTATAATCCCCAAACTCGTATGCATGGCTACCCCTAAAAATCCATGGGTAGAGCATATAAACTGCTAAGCTTGAATTTAATCATCACAATCCAAGTGCTCAGTCTATTGATCCAAGGTCCATGATAAAGCATCTCTATCCTAAGGAAACATGTTGTAAGCCACTCCAAGATCTTGTTTCCTTCCTATGAATAAACTCCAATAGCCCATTAACTTTACAAATCCAATGTCTATGGTGTTCCACATGATCTCTTAAAGCCTATATAATTCCCCAGATACTTGAAAGGGCTGTCTCTACTATAGTCAGTCCACCAATTTCCATTATCATGGTCAGTAACTCCAAGGTCAAGCTTATATCAACTCCGATAATTAATCCAATCTCCTTGTTTATTGTCTTCCAAGAAACATGGTATCATGATCGAGATCATCAGTCTGAATCCAATTTACTCCGAACCATGTAGAATTACTCTGCATCCATACTCCACTAGGGTAACCTATTGAATCCAAATCTCATGCCCAACGAGAATTCCTACATGTTTCCACCAAGTCATTATCACAAGGTCAACTATCTCCTATCAATATCCCCTGGCTAAGTCAAATCCTCATACTTCCAAGAATTCAGCTTGCGATCTTAATTGTCCCACTAAATCCAATTTATCCAGGGGTAATGGAAGCCAAGCTACTCTATAATCATGATCCCACCAAGTTCATCCACCAACATGAAAGCCTCATAATCCACCAAATAGTTTCAGATGATTCCTCAAAGTCATTGATATAAACTCACCAAGTCATCTGTCCTCTATTCATATGCCCTCAAACTGGTCTTTCCTATGGCATCGCCAGTTATTGTGCTATATTAGGATGATAATGTGCTTGTTCACTATGTCCACTAGTTCCATAATGAACCCAGTGTTGTGCAAGGTTTACAGAGGCTTGACTGGTTCTCTTGCAACTCTGTGGGTTAAGCACATGGTTGAGGACTCGAGCTGGGGTATCTCGTGAAGTCTCGAAGGGTCTAGGAATGTGTTTCTAGTCTGGAGGGTTAAACATAACTCTACGGGGTTTCACTTGGTCGAGGAGGCTGCAACAAAAAGTCTTCAGTGCTAGTTGGTTGCCGAGGCAGAATCCTTGGTGCATCTTGTCTTGCTGGTCTTCAGTTGATGAGAGGGAAGAGAGGGGGAAGGTAGCACAGAGGAGGGGAATGCCTAAAGGGGGTTCTATAGTGCAGGTGCAACAAACAAGTGCCAAAAGGGCCAAGCACAAACAACAAAATAAGGCAGGTGATATAGTCACGTACTTGTTGCCTAGGGCAAAAAGGGTGACTGATATCAAAACACAAACAAATAAAAGCAAGCAACACACAATCATGGTTCTATTCGAACCATCATATGGACTCGACTGTGCATAGGGGGTACATGACTCATCCTACCCTAGGGGTTCTCGGATCCAGTAATCGTGCCTTCAGCCTCGTGCAGTCTTCTGAGTTTCCTCAGGTGTTGCTACGTCCCTTGTAGTTGTTTGATGGAACGATCCAGGTTGAGCCTGAAGATTCTTCAACAACTTCTTGCCTGTTGAAGTGATGGGGTGAAGGTGGCTCCTCGTAGCTGGTATTGACTCGGTCTTCTATTGTCTTCTTAATCCTGACGATCCCGTTTTGTCTTCTAAGGCATCGATGGTACCGGGTAAGTAATTCTTTATGCCATGACATTAACAAGGCATAATAGAGGTCCAATCTGTCAGACTCATTGTTGACAATATCATCACCGAGAGCGGGGGATGAAGAGAACCGTTTTCCTGCTCACTCTAGTGAGGCGGACCAAATGGCTAGGTTCTCATCCACCGGTGGTTGCCGATAAAACAACGGTAATGACATGTTTGGTCTATTAGCGATGTCTATCATGGTCTTGCATATCTTACACCCTGATCCTCATAGGACAAGGTTGCATCATCCGGGGGCAAATTCAAAGGTGTCACCATCCTCTGGGTCTTCATGTCCTCATTCTTCAAAGGCGTATCTTCTATTGGCATCGTCTTGTCGTGGTGTCACCAATCTTGGGTTCAGAAGAGGTGGGTGAGTGTTTGGCAAGGTGTACTCCTTCTAGATTATCCACGAGGATTACAAGGAATCCAGTGGTCAGGGGCATAAGGGTTCTAGCGACCAAAGGTTTTGAAGGGGAAGAGATCAATAAGGAAAGTATACCTTAGTCTTTGAAAAACTGAGAAGGGAAGAGAAGTATAGATAGTTTTGAAAACTAGTAGTAGTTTTGGAAATAGTTTTACCCTAACTAACGACCATGCTAACTAAGGCTTCCTACAGTCAGGATGGCTCTGATACCAGCTCTGTGGGGACCCCGACTCATAAGTCATGATCACCGAATGCACGTGTACAATGATCCCAGAGATCAATGCTCACTAAACACACAGAAGCTGAATAACAAGAGTCTTACATCCACACATACCGTATTACACAAGTAGGACCATTATGGTCAAGCCTTGAGTATAACATTGCAGCGGAAATCTTCGTCGATAACTTGGACCCATGCCATCTGCCTTAACCCTACAGGCATTCTGACTGGGAAGCGTCCTAGCTCGCATGTTCGTCACTGAAGTATTCTTCATCATATCCTGTTCTTTCATGCCTGGCCAATAAAATAACCAGTGGCAAGCCAATGAGTACTTTGAATGTACTCGCAAGCAACCCATGTTTTGGTTCAAGATACAACAATGCATGATATAGGTAAATTTTTGCGGAAAGCTAGTTTTGAGTGCAATGACATGTTCAACATCTTGTAAGACATGCATCAGGAGAATTCAAGTAACCATGAGGATAGGTTACATATATCAACATAAATAGAGTGGGCACCAGCCCAACTCAATCATGTCAAGTCCTTGACTTGACCCAAATAGTTCTTCCCACTTATCCATCACACTCTCTGGTTTGCAAACAAGTGGACGTAGCCCAAGAGCGGTTACCCAACTGTCCTTGACCGTGGACACGGCTATTCGAATAGTTTTACACTCTGCAGAGGTTGCACACTTTACCCACTAGATCCGGGGAACTTCCGTGTCATCCACGACCCGCGGTACCTCAAGTACCCGGGGTAAGCACCCGATCACTACCTTTCCCTAGACGACACTAACATGGAGTCCACTCGATTGGTAGTAACCCCCGTGCCCAACATTTCAAAACTGACAATTGTGGAGCCTCGCTCCCATATTCATCACATACCACCGGCACGGGGTACCAACGGTGTGTCCGGTGCCCCATAAAAATGTTCTTGGTCGCCCTACCTGGCACGACCCCGTCCCGAGAGAGAGCACCAACTCTCACCCGTCACTAGTAATGCAGGCTCCAAGCTAGTATCGACATAGGTAATCAATAATGCCCTTTCCCATATAAGGGTAGAGTGGTTGCGCATGTATGGTTGGAATAACGGTCGCAACTTAAACCAATCCGTTTTCGAAAACAACACACACACTTGCCTCGGTACACCACTTCGTCATCAAGTGGTTACCCATCTCATCATCTCCCTCGGGCATAAGTGGCACCCGATGGGGTTTTCGAAAAGTCCTTTGAAAGTACTTTGCCTCCATCACCATGCATATTCCCATCCCTTTTTGCGTAGCTCTACTTTGCATCCTATCTACTCCCACCAGCATAACCCTCATAACGAGGTAGGGTCATGCACTATGCAAGTATCAACAAGGAAGTAACGAGGGCAACCCACCAAAGTGGTTTCCCTCTCATCATGATCTCGATGCAAGCAATAAAAGTACCATATGACATGCATAAAAAGGGTTTCATAGACATGGTCAAAGGGCTGCTTGCCTGGTTCATCAAAGTCTTGAGATCTTCTGGTCCTTCTCCAAGTACTCCGTCTACTTCGTCAACTAACGTCGAAACAATCATAATAAGCAACACAACAAGGCAGAGAATAAAAGTGCTCTAAAAATAAGAAGTTGACTTTTCTAGGATACCTCTGGTCATATGAGGAATGACCAAAGTGATTTCATTGGAAGTGGATCTATGGATATTTCTAAACATTTCGATATGATGGAATCAAGGGGTTTATGGAATTGCAAGAAGTGTATAGAAGAATTATTTTGAAAAATGAGCAAAGGCACCCATTTAACAAAGGATGATTTTAGAAGCATCTAGGAATTGGTTTCACTGGATTTGGAGCTCAAATGAATTCTCTATGAATTTGCAAAGTTGGTAAATATGAAGAAATGGCTCAATAATTTATGTGGTACAGAAAGTATTATTAAAAATGTTCACAAACTAAGTTATGAACTTAGAAGCATATAGGAATTTGAATCATGGAATTTGGATTAATTTTGAGCTTTCTGGGATTTTCTAAAGTTCACCACAGAAATAGGAAAACAAGATTTGATAAATGTTTGTGAAGAAAAAGTTCCTGGAAAAATGTGAAATTTGCACCATGAGATAGATTATGATTTTATGAGCTACTAGAAATTTGAATCATCAAATTTGGAGTCCATCTGAATATTTGGGAGATTTTACAATTTTCTGGAAAAAGAAAAAGACAAAGGAAGTGGGGGGGGGGGGGTTATACCTATACCGCGCACCGAGCGCAGCTTAGCGCCACAGCGCACTGGGCCGGCCCAGCGGATCGGCCGCACGCGCGCAGGCGGCCACGTCGAAGGCGCCTGCCCGGAATACGTTTTCGCCGCGGGGAGACGGCACCCAGGGAAGCCGTGTCCACTTATCCCACGGGCCTGGCTCTCAGGGTCGCCGACACGCAGGGCCCACTTGTCGGGTCCGTCTCCCTCCCTCCGCTCGAATAGATCAGCGGCAGGAGAGGCTTGCCGTCGCTCGCGCCGGCGACCTAGGCAACCTCTGGCGACGTTCCACCCACCTGCGTGTTCAGAGCGAAGGGGCGCATCCATCCATGGGTCACACGCACGCCGAAGAGGACCAGGTCAAGGAGAACGCCGACCGTGGCGGATGTGGCCGACGGTGATGGTGGGCTCGGCACCTTGGCCTCCGGGAGGAGTAACCAGATCGTGGGGGAGCTTCGATGGGGCAGTGGGGGTGCAAGGAAACCCATATATGGACAGGAGGGGGCTCGGGCGTTGAGGATTTAGGCGATGGCCAGCGGCAAGGCTACGGCCATGGTGGGTGCTGGAGGGCATGAGAGGGAGGGGGAGGCTGTCCAGGAGGTGCAAGGGAGAGAGAGGGGTCCAACCGAGGCGAGAGAGAGCTCGGGGGATGGATTATATGGAGGAGGCGCCGGTGCTCCATGGGCAGCGTCCACGGACGCGCTCGGTGAGCTCTGCAGAGGGGAGAGGAGAGAGGTTCCGGAGGGGCCCGACATCTTGCCGTGTCCCGGACGCCGAGGCGACCTCGGGGGACAAGACCCCGCCGCCCAAGGCCGTCCTATGCCATTGGCACGGGTGAGCTACAGTGCGGGAGCGCACTGTAGCGCGCTCCAGAGCGCCCATATGGCTGTCCAGGCCATTTTCTATGCTTGTGGGCGCGCCCTTGCATGTCCAGTAGTATTTGGGGGGTGCTAAGGAAGGGATCTTGGCCTTGGATGCTTTGGATGGCTAGTGGGTGAAGAGAGAGGAAGGAGAAGAGTGGAAATGGGCCTGTCCAGAGAGAGAAAGTGGGGTTTTACCCCTCCAATAATTGATATATGGATTTTCCATTGCTACTGGAGGTGCAAGGGGACTATTAGGGGCTGTGGTAAAAAGTTGAGGCCATGGAGATTAGTGGAAGGGGTCAAAAATGGAATTTTGGTAAGGTGGCAGAAGGTGTTTGATGCCTGTTTGGGTAAGCAAATGAACTCCATTTGGAATGAGACTCCACAGGGTGAAAATTAACATATAATTAGGGTGTTCTACCAAATTTGAGCTGATTTGGTCAAAGTTGCCAATGCAACTTTTGTGAACCCTAGAAATTAGAAGAAATGAACTTGTGTAGATCTAGTTGAGCAAATCACTTCTCCTTGATGCACCACTTGGTGCAGTGGCCTCATTTGGCCATGTGAACATGCTCACAAAAGTTGGGGTCAAGGAGAAAAAGTTGGCAGCACAAACTTGCTCAAATTTGATTCTGGTCAGAGAGGGTTTTGGGGCACTTTGACCAAGATAAAATCCTCTCCAACTTGTGCCATTTGGTCTTTATGCATTATTGCACCATTTGAGAAGGTGCACAAGGTTTGAGAGCATTTGGACATGTTTGACAGTGCAAAGCTGTTCAAACTTGAAAAAGGACAGAAGTGGTTTTGAGAGGGTTTCATGGGGTTATACTATTCTCCATGACATGGTACTTGGCAAGATCATCCAAAAATGTCATATGTGACTTCTAGAATTTTCTTGGATTTTTATGGAAATATTTCCTGTAGAAATATTTCAAATCCTTGAAATGAGCAGAAATGGTTTTGGGAGGTTTTGTCCAATATTTTGATCATGACCATATGTTGAAACTCATATATATGGAAAATATATGTCCATTGAGTCTCCCTAATTTTTCTCAAATATTTTTAAAGCTTTAAAATAATTTTAACCTATTTAAGACCATTTCTGGCCTTAAGAAAAAGCTTTTAAATAAAATAGGAAAATAACTTTTAAAATTATATTTTTGTGGTTTCTGGGTATCCTATATCTAATAGGAGTCAAAAATATTTTTGGAAAGATTTTTACTGTCCTTAATTAAGTACTTGCAGTGCAATCCTCAATCAAGGGGGTTTTTGGAAAACTAATTTTAGAAAATACTTTTTGGCCAAATTATTTTTGTACGAAAATACTATATTGCTCTATACACATGGCATGATCATTGGGAAAAGGTTTTGGATCAAGGAGAAGGAGTATAAGAGTTGGAGGATTTATTTGATTTTTAGAGCACTGGCAAACAACACACAAAAATCAAATCAAGCAAAATCCAAAACACTCAAAAGTTTTTTTTTGAAAAACCACATTTTATCATGATTTATTAGCTTAAGTGTTGTGGCATGAAAATCAGGGTGTGACACTCGCCTGCGGCCGGCTCACTGGATGCTGCGCCGGCTTCAACGTGTTGGCGCCCAGGCGATTGCTGCCTTGTGGCCAGAGATGCCGATTCTGCACACTCCCAGCCGGACTGCCGACTGGCTGGAGGTCACAGCAGGCCGTCTGGAGGCTTGGAAAGGCTCCTCGGCACGTGCTGGAGCGCGTCAGGCCTTGGAGTTCATCAAGGCGTGGTATCCAGACCTGAGCCTGGACCAGCTGGCCACGCTTCGGGCCGAGGCCCAGCCGGAGCTGGCAGCCGTGGAGAACGACCTTGTCAAGCGCGCCGCGGCGATCGCCGAGTACGCCGACACCAATGTCTTCGCCGAGTAAGCTTTAGTAGTTTCTCGAAGAACTTTGTTAATTCGCACAATTCCACCCGCAGGGTGTATTTTGAACTTCCGTTCGAGGATTCGGCCAATGGCCTATGTGATGTAAATATTTATCTAGGTTCTATCATTTCTTGCTTATTGCTCTTTTGGCTTTTTCCTTTGCCGCCTTCCCTTAGACGCCGTCTTTGCCAGTCGGACAGCCGCTCCGCGGACTGCCGCTGGATCAAATACTTGGCTACTTTTGGGAAGGCAAGTACTTAGCCATTCTAGAGTTTTCTTAGCAAGTCGGATAGAAAACGGCAAGCCGACTACTCGGAGTCGGTTTTGCGAGGAACGGTTGGAAAGCCGGCTCGAGCTATGTTTATGCTTTGATTCCTTAGCCATTTTTCGTGTGGGCGCCCATTCTTCCTTACTCCTGCCCACCGGACAGTCGCTCTGTGAGCTGCGGCTTCTGACAGGAGACGGCTTAGGCACCACACACTACTTGTCCGACTGCAGGAAGCGTTTTCATAGCGCGAGACGGCGAGTCCCTGGGCCGACTAGTCGAGCCTGGTGCCAAACGGCATAATAAAGAGTAGCATACTCGGAGACATTTATCATACAGATAACAAAAGGGGCAGTCCCCGAGTTCGTCTCGGGGAGCCCGGAGTCTTGGTACTTCAATACAAAAGGGTAGCGTGGTACATACTGCATTAACTGTAAAATCTTCGAAGAAGATTTGCGTTCCATGGTCGCTTCGTCTCTTTGCCGGAGTCGTCCCTCTTGCGTGCTCGGGGCTTCTGAGCGTCGATCAGGTAGTAGGAGTCGTTGCCTAGCACCTTGCTGATGATGAAGGGGCCTTCCCAAGGTGCCGACAACTTGTGCTGGCTGGCTGTTCGCTGGATTAGCCGGAGCACAAGGTCGCCCTCTTGGAAGGATCTCGGCCTGACCTTCCTGTTGTAGTAGCGGCGTAGGCTCTGCTGGTAGATGTTGGACCGGCTGAGTGCCAACAGTCGGCCCTCTTCCAGCAGATCGACGCCATCTTGTCGTGCTTCTTCTGCTTCCTCCGCGGTGTACATTGTGACTCGCGGGGAGTCGAACTCTATATCCGTTGGGATGATGGCTTCAGCACCATAGACGAGGAAGAAGGGTGTGAAGCCGGTCGACTTGTTTGGAGTCGTGCGCAGACTCCATTGGACGGCTGGCAACTCGTCAAGCCAACAGCCGGCCAATCGCTCCAGTGGTTCGACCAACCGAGGCTTGATGCCGGACAGGATGAGGCCATTCGCCCGCTCCACCTGGCCGTTTGACTGCGGATGGGCAACGGACGCTAAGTCCAGTCGGATGCCCTGCGTCGCGTAGAAACGGGCCAAGGCGCCTTTGGCAAAGTTGGTGCCGTTGTCGGTGATGATGCTGTGCGGTATGCCATACCGAATCGTGATGTCTGAGATGAAAGTCACGGCAGTCGAACCATTCAACTTCTTGATGGGCTTCACTTCTATCCACTTGGTGAACTTGTCCACCGCGACAAGTAGATGAGTTAGGCCGCCTCGTGCCGTCTTGAAGGGTCCCACCATATCCAGGCCCCAAACTGCAAAGGGCCAGGCGATGGGGATAGTCTTGAGTGCTGAAGCCGGCTGATGCGGCTTGGAACGGAACTTCTGGCACCCCTTACATTTCTGGACCAACTCTTTGGCCTCTTCGAGGGCAGTCGGCCAGAAGAAACCATGCCAGAAAGCTTTGGCGACGAGTGCCCTTGAGGCCGCATGGTGGCCGCACTCTCCTTGATGGATGTCTGTGAGAATTGCTTGGCCTTGCTCCGGCCCGACGCAGCGCTGGTTGTGACACTCCAAAAAATTTATTAGGTTTTAGCAAAAACCTTGCTGGTTTTTCTTTTGTGGAATGAGGCCTTTTAAAAAATTTCAGAAAAACAATCCTTTAAAAATCTTTTTCTTTGGCTAGGATTGTTATTTCTGTTTTCTTCTTCAAACTTTGGGTTTGACCTTTTTAAAACATCTCCTCTGTTGGTTCTCTTCTCAAATTATTTTGGGAGTTTAATCTTTTCTTTTTAAAAAGGAAAACTCTATGAAAATTTGGGATTTTCATTCTTTTGATAACCACCCATGACCTTGTATTTTTGCCCATGAGGTAAAACCACTCCAAAACCTCCTCTCCTCCTTGTTAACAACCCAAGTTCCCTGTCCCAACTCATCCAAACAAGTTTTGGATTTTATTTTGATTATTTCACCTCTCAAATCTTTTCTGATTTTTATTTTGAGCCTGAACCATTTACAAAGCAAGTACCTTGTAGAATTTGTATTTGGATATCAAACCAACTCTACTGGCTAGTCCTTTGTACCCACAACCCATAACCATCTTGATCCACTCATCGTCTTTTCAAATATTTCAACTTACACTCTCTGCAAGTTTGGACCAGATTTGCCAAATTTAGTGAAATTCATATCTACACTTCTCCAAAAATTCCACCAAAAATCAGACAGCCTACTAGAGCAATGAGAAGCCACTCTACCAAAAATCAGCCCAAGGAAAAATCCCTACAAGCCAAAAACATTCTGTCGAACACCTTGCATGCACTGTTTCAGTCACTTTCAGTTAAATTCAGATTTCAGTGTCGATCTTCGTCAGATAAGTTTAGTCACATGCTCACAGTGCCCTTGGCACGTTGCTCGTCGCCTGGCCTGCTTGTCCGGAGCCGCGCACGCGCGCTTGGCAGCTTCCTGGCGTCGGTGGCGCCCTGGCCCGCCTACGCCGGCGTGTCTTGCGGCGGCCGAACCGCCGTAGCGGCCGACAGGAAGCAGAACGGTGGCGCAACGCCGTTCAGCGCCGCCCAAGCTCCCTGGTGGCTCCGCGTGGCCATCTCCGCGCCAGCGCACGCATGCAGCACCGCCGCCGTGGCGCGGCACGCACAGAGCATGCTCTCTGCCGCCGACGGGCCCGCGCCGCCCCGTTCCGTCGAGCTCCCCCTAAGCTACCTAATCCCGACGCCGTTAGCGCATAAACAGCACCAGGGGGCAACCACGACGACGCTCCACCTATGAAACCTCCCGTGCAACCTCCACGCCACCGTAATCACCTCGCCGGAGAACCCCGTTCTCGGCAACCGCCTCGGGGTGGCTATATATAGCGCCCCCGAGCCCGCTCTCACTCCCGCACGGCTCCATCACCTCACTACAATCTGCCTGGCCACTGGATGGGCCTCGAGGAGCCCTTCTTCCTCGACTCCGGCCACCTCCGTCCGCCTCGGACTCCAGCAGCGTTTACTGCGGTGAGGCCATCTCCGGCGTCCAAACTCCGTCTGCAGCCCTCTTCCACACCTAGTACCCTAACCCCCTCGTCAATTTGTACATTGCAGCCCTCTCCGGCGAGCTCCATCCTCGTCCGAACCGCCGTCCGCCGGAGCAAGGGCCACCGTCGACACAGTGCACGCCGATGACCACCACCACCACCACCCGACGCGGAATGGCGCCCTGAGCACGGAGGTACCCTCCGATCCCTCTGCCTCGCCGTGGATCGCCGCCGGCGATCGCCACGGCTCTCTGGCGCCAAAAGCCCCGCCCCGTTTTTCAAAGCCGACGGGTGGGACCGCCCCGTCAGTTTTCTTTTATTTTTGAAACATTTTCTGAAAGCGCCTTCGGGCAAAAATATGCCTTCTCCTCTAAGCTGGCGTAATTGAGACTGAAGCGTTTTCTGTTTTTATAAAAAGACCCCTGGAAAGTTTATGTTTCGTTACAGATGAGTCCCTGGACAAAAACCTTTATAACTTTTAAACAGAAGCATATTTTTGAGTGATTCTTTTTCTGTTCTCTTCAAAATTTTGTCTAGTTTTTTACCATATTTATTTGAAAATTACTTGGATTAATTTCTGTGCACCTCTCGGTATTCACGATAGCGTGTATATTTCTCTTTATACCGTAGATACCGAAGGAGGTGACGGGACCGCAAACTTCACCGAGCTAGACTCCGACTACTCTGAACCAGGCAAGCATGTTTGAACTTTTGATATGATGAGTGTCTTGGCATGTTTTGCATTTAGTTAGTTTCATGGCATGTTGTGGAGCATACCGATGAACTGTCTATTATGTATTGTTGAGGCAAGTAAGTTCGATGATCCACACGTCGTTGGATGTGAGTATGCAAGGCCATGTGTTGGCAAGGGGATGGGTAAGATGGCAGTGTTGTAGCATGCCAGTCTTATGCCATACAAGTTAACTTCGGTACCAACCCGTATCGGTTTGGTTCCTATCCATTTCCTTCCCTATACTACCACATGTTTCTCGCAACGGATATGGTTTAGTAAGTTGCAAACCGCTTTCCTGGTACACACCAAAAGGAGAGGCCGGGATGATGGTTCCATGGCCCTGGATTAAAGCCAGTCATCCGGTCAGGGGGCACGGGTGTTTCCGGTTGGGACCGAGAGGGGGGCACCCCTTAGAGCGCGCGTATATAAATTTGATCCCATGCTATTCGAGATTGTGATCTCCCCGTCTCAAAAGTTTTTCTTGGACGATGTCCAGGGTGATTCCTGACATCGAGAGGTTGGATGGGTGTGTACTGGTTAGCTGTGTTTTCTTCTGAAATACCGTAAACGGAACTAGTCCTCGTGACTACGGAAATCCGTTATCTGTGGCAAATTTTGTACAAACTCTGCAGAGTCATAAATCTTCAAATTATCTTATCCATGTCCAAGTTCCGTGCTAACTGACAAGTGCCAGTTTTGGTGACAGATTATCCGGTGGGACACATGAGCGCTAAGTCCGGTTAAATGTTTATTCCTGTGGATGGACTAACCTGTTTATTTTCAAGAGTTGAACATTTATTATGAGCATTATTTCCTTGACAGTAAAAGTGTTGGGGAACATAGCAGAAATTCAAAATTTTCCTACGTATCACCAAGATCTATCTATGGAGAGACTAGCAACGAGGGGAAGGAGAGTTGCATCTACATACCCTTGTAGATCGCTAAGCGGAAGCGTTCAAGTGAACGGGGTTGATGGAGTCGGACTCGTCGTGATTCAAATCACCGATGACCAAGTACCGAACGGACGGCACCTCCGCGTTCAACACACGTACAGCCCGGTGACGTCTCCCACGCCTTGATCCAGCAAGGAGAGAGGGAGAGGTTGAGGAAGACTTCATCCAACAGCAGCACAACGGCGTGGTGGTGGTGGAGGAGCGTGGCTATCCTGCAGGGCTTCGCCAAGCACCACAGAAGAGGAGGAAGAAGAGACGCAGGGCTGCACCAAGAGAGATGGAATCGCGTATCTAGGCAGCCCCTTAGGCCTCATATATATATAGGGGAAGGGGAGGGCTGCGCCCCCTCTAGGGTTTCCCACCCCTGGGGGGGGCGGCAGCCCTAGATGGCCAAGGGGTGGCGGCCAAGGGAGGGGAGAAGGGGGAGGCGCCCCTAGGGTGGGCCTCAAGGCCCATCTGGACCTAGGGTTTGCCTCCTCCCACTTCCCCTGCGCCTTGGGCCTTGGTGGGAGGCGCACCAGCCCACTAAGGGGCTGGTCCCTCACCACCCTTGGCCCACGCAACCTTCTGGGGTTGGTGGCCCCACTTGGTGGACCCCGGGGACCCTCCCGGTGGTCCCGGTACATTACCGATAAACCCCGAAACTCTTCCGGTGACCAAAACAGGACTTCCCATATATAAATCTTTACCTCCGGACCATTCCGGAACTCCTCGTGACGTCCGAGATCTCATCCGGGACTCCGAACAACATTCGGTAACCACATACAAACTTCCTTTATAACCCTAGCGTCATCGAACCTTAAGTGTGTAGACCCTACGGGTTCGGGAGACATGCAGACATGACCGAGACGTTCTCCGGTCAATAACCAACAGCGGGATCTGGATACCCATGTTGGCTCCCACATGTTCCACGATGATCTCATCGGATGAACCACGATGTCAAGGACTTAATCAATCCCGTATTCAATTCCCTTGTCTATCGGTACGATACTTGCCCGAGATTCGATCATCGGTATCCCAATACCTCGTTCAATCTCGTTACCGGCAAGTCTCTTTTACTCGTTCCGCAACACATCATCCCGTGATCAACTCCTTGATCACATTGTGCACATTATGATGATGTCCTACCGAGTGGGCCCAGAGATACCTCTCCGTCACACGGAGTGACAAATCCCAGTCTCGATTCGTGCCAACCCAACAGACACTTTCGGAGATACCTGTAGTGTACCTTTATAGCCACCCAGTTACGTTGTGACGTTTGGCACACCCAAAGTATTCCTACGGTATCCGGGAGTTGCACAATCTCATGGTCTAAGGAAATGATACTTGACATTAGAAAAGCTTTAGCATACGAACTACACGATCTTTGTGCTAGGCTTAGGATTGGGTCTTGTCCATCACATCATTCTCCTAATGATGTGATCCCGTTATCAATGACATCCAATGTCCATGGTCAGGAAACCGTAACCATCTATTGATCAACGAGCTAGTCAACTAGAGGCTTACTAGGGACATGGTGTTGTCTATGTATCCACACATGTATCTGAGTTTCCTATCAATACAATTCTAGCATGGATAATAAACGATTATCATGAACAAGGAAATATAATAATAATCAATTTATTATTGCCTCTAGGGCATATTTCCAACAGTCTCCCACTTGCACTAGAGTCAATAATCCAGTTCACATCGATATGTGATTGCAATGATTCCAACATCCAAGGTCACATCCCCTATGTGACTAACACCCAAAGAGTTTACTAGAGTCAATAATCTAGTTCACATTACTATGTGATTAACACTCAATGAGTTTTTGGTTTGATCATGTTATGCTTGTGAGGGATGTTATAGTCAACGGGTCTGAACCTTTCAGATCCGTGTGTCCTTTAAAAATCTCTATGTCATCTCCTAGATGCAGTTACCACGCTCTATTTGGAACTATTCCAAATAACTGTTCTACTATACGAATCCAATTTACTACTTAGTATAATCTGGATCAGTGTCAAAGTTTGCATCGGGTAACCCTTTACGACGAACTCTTTTCCACCTCCATAATCGAGAAAATTCCTTAGTCCACTAGTTACTAAGGATAACCTTGACCGTTGTCCTGTGATCCATTCCTGGATCACACTTGTACGCCTTGACTGACTCATGGCTTGGCACACTTCAGGTGCTGTACAACATAGCATACTTTAGAGCCTATGTCCAAGCATAGGGGACGACCTTCGTCCTTTCTCTCTATTCTGCCGTGGTCAGGTCTTGAGTCTTACTCAATACTCACATGTGTAATACAGCCAAGAACTCCTTCTTTGCTGATTTATTTTGAATTCCTTCAAAATCTTGTCACGGTATGTATTCATTTGAAAGTACTATTAAGCGATTTTGATCTATCCTCATAGATCTTGATGCTCAATGTTCAAGTAGCTTAATCCAGGTTTTCCATTGAAAACACTCTTCAAATAACCCTATATGCTTTCTAGAAATTCTACATCATTTCTGATCAACAATATGTCAAACAACATATACTCATCAGAAATTCTACAGTGCTCCCACTCACTTCTTTGGAAATACAAGTTTCTCGTAAACTTTATATAAACCTAAAATCTTTGATCAACTCATCAAAGTGTACATTCCAACTCCGAGATGCTTACTCCAGTCCTCAGGAGGATTGCTGGTGCTTTGCATACTTATTAGCATCTTTTAGGATTGACAAAACCTTCTGGCTGTATCACATACAACCTTTCCTCAAGAAAATCGTCGAGGAAGCAATGTTTTGACATCCTATCTGCATAATTTCATAAATAATGCAGTAATCGCTAACATAATTCCAACAGACTCTTAGCATCGCTACGAGTGAGAAAGTCTCATCGCAGTCAACTCCTTGAACTTGTCGGAAAACATCTAAATGACAAGTCGAGCTTTCTTAATGGTGACTTTTACCATCATTGTCCGTCTTCCTTTTAAAATCCATCTGTACTCAACAACCTCACGACCATCGAGCCGTTCTGCCAAAGTCTACACTTTGTTTTCATACATGGATCCTTTCTCGGATTTTATGGCCTCGAGCCATTCATTGGAATCCGGGCCCACCATCGCTTCTCCATAGCTCGTAGGTTCATTGTTGTCTAGCAACATGACTTCCAAGACAGGATTACGTACCACTCTGAAGTAGTACGCATCCTTGTCATCCTACGAGGTTTGGGAGTGACTTGATCCGAAGTCTCATGATCACTATCATAAGCTTCCACTTCAATTGGTGTAGGTGCCACAGGAACAACTCTTTGTGCCCTGCTATACACTAGTTGAAGTGACGATTCAATAACCTCATCAAGTCTCCACCATCCTCCCACTCAATTCTTTCGAGAGAAACTTTTCCTCGAGAAAGGACCCGATCGAGAAACAATCCCTATTGCTTTCGGATCTGAGACAGGAGGTATACCCAACTGTTTTGGGTGTCTATGAAGATGCATTTATCCGCTTTGGGTTCGTGCTTATCAGCCTGAAACTTTTTTTCACATAAGCGTCGTAGCCCCAAACTTTTAAGAAACAACAACTTAGGTTTCACTAAACCATAGTTCATACGGTGTCGTCTCAACGGATTTGTGTGGTTCCCTATTTAAAGTGAATGAAGTTGTCTCTAATGCTTAACCCATGAACGATAGAGGTAATTCGATAAGAGACATCATGGTATGCATTATATCCAATAGGATGCAACTATGATGTTCGGACACACCATCACACTATGGTGTTCCAGGCGGTATTAGTTGTGAAACAATTTCCACAATGTCTCAATTGTGTACCAAACTCGCAACTCAGATATTCATCTCTATGATCATATCATGGATATTTTATCCTCTTGTCACGACGATATTCAACTTCATTCTGAAATTACTTGAACCATTCAATAATTAAGTAAATATGCTCAGTATCTACTCAAATCATCTGTGAAGTTAGAGCATAACGATATCCACTGCGTGCCTCAGCACTCATTGGACTGCACACATCATAATGTGTTACTCCCAACAAGTTGCTTTCTTGTTCCATTTTACTGAAACCGAAGCTTTCAGTCATCTTGCCCATATGGTATGATCTGCATGTCTCAAGCGATTCAAAATCAAGTGAGTCCAAACGGTCCATCTGCATGGAGTTTCTTCATGCGTATATACCAATAGACATGGTTCACATGTCTCAATCTTTTCAGAAATGAGTGAGTTCAAAGATCCATCAACATGGAGCTTCTTCATGCGTTTTATACCAATATGACTTACATGGCAGTGCCACAAGTAGGTGGTACTATCATTACTATCTTATATCTTTTGGCATGAACATGTGTATCACTATGATCGAGATTCAATAAACCATTCATTCTAGGTGCAAGACCATTGAAGGTATTATTCAAATAAATAGAGTAACCATTATACTCCTTAAATGAATAACCGTATTGCGATAGACATAATCCAATCATGTCTATGCTCAACGCAAACACCAAATAACAATTATTTAGGTTTAATACCAATCTCGATGGTAGAGGGAGCGTGCGATGCTTGATCATATCAACCTTGGAAGCACTTCCAACACATCTCGTCAGCTCACCTTTAGCTAGTCTCCGTTTATTCCGTAGCTTTTATTTCGAGTTACTAACACTTAGCAACCGAACCGGTATCTAAACCCTGATGCTACTAGGAGTACTAGTAAAGTACACATTCACATAATGTATATCCAATATACTTCTACCGATAGCCTTCTCATCTACCAAGTATCTAGGGTAATTCTGCTCCAGTGGTTGTTCCCCTTATTACAGAAGCACTTAGTCTTGGGTTTGGGTTCAACCTTGGGTTTCTTCACTAGAGCAGCAGCTGATTTGCCGTTTCATGAAGTATCCCTTCTTGCCCTTGCCCTTCTTGAAACTAGTGGTTTTACTAACCATCAACAATTGATGCTCCTGCTTGATTTCTACTTTCGCGGTGTCAAACATCGCGAATATTTCAAGGATCATCATATCTATCCCTGATATGTTATAGTTCATCACGAAGCTCTAGCAGCTTGGTGGCAATGACTTTGGTGAAACATCACTATCTTATCTGGAAGATCAACTCCCACTCGATTCTAGTGATTGTTGTACTCAGACAATCTGAGCACAAGCTCAACGATTGAGCTTTTCTCCCTTAGTTTGCAGGCTAAGAAAATCGTCGGAGGTCTTATACCTCTTGACGTGGGCACGAGCCTGAAATCCCAATTTCAGTCCTCGAAACATATCATATGTTCCGCGACATAAAATGTCTTCGGTGCCTCAATTCTAAACCATTTATCATTACCGAACTATCATGTAGTCATCAAATCGTGTATCAGATGTTCGCAACATCCACAGACCACGTTCGAGGTCCAGCACACCGAGCGGTGCATTAAGGACATAAGCCTTCTACTGTCCGCATAATTGCTACTATCAACTTTCAACTATATTTTCTCTAGGAACATATTTAAAACAGTAGAACTAAAGCGCGAGCTACGACATAATTTGCAAAATCTTTTTGACTATGTTCAGGATAATTAAGTTCATCTTATGAACTCCCACTCAGATAGACATCCCTCTAGTCATCTAAGTGATTACATGATCCGAATCAACTAGGCCGTGTCCGATCATCACGTGAGACGGACTAGTCAACGTCGGTGAACATCTTCATGTTGATCGTATCTTCCATACGACTCATGCTCGACCTTTCGGTCTTCTGTGTTCCGAGGCCATGTCTGTACATGCTAGGCTCGTCAAGTTAACCCTAAGTGTTTTGCATGTGTAAAACTGTCTTACACCCGTTGTATGTGAACGTAAGGATCTATCACACCCGATCATCACGTGGTGCCTCGAAACGACGAACTGTAGCAACGGTGCACAGTTAGGGGAGAACACTTCTTGAAATTGTTGTAAGGGATCATCTTATTTACTACCGTCGTTCTAAGCAAATAAGATGTATAAACATGATAAACATCACATGCAATCAAATAGTGACATGATATGGCCATCATCACTTTGCTCCTTTTGATCTCCATCTTCGGGGCTCCATGATCATTATCGTCACCGGCATGACATCATGATCTCCATCATCGTGTCTTCTAGAAGTTGTCACGTCATCTATTACTTCTACTACTACAGCTAACGGTTAGCAATAAAGTAAAGTAATTACATGACGTTTATGTTGACACGCAGGTCATGAATAAATAAAGACAACTCCTATGGCTCCTGCCGGTTGTCATACTCATCGACATGCAAGTCGTGATTCCTATTACAAGAACATGATCATCTCATACATCACATATATCATACATCACATCCTTTGGCCATATCATATCACATGGCATACCCTGCAAAAACAAGTTAGACGTCCTCTAATTGTTGTTTGCATGTTTTACGTGGCTGCTATGGGTTTCTAGCAAGAACGTTTCTTACCTACGCAAAACCACAACATGATATGTCAATTGCTATTTACCCTTCATAAGGACCCTTTTCATCGAATCCGATCCGACTAAAGTAGGAGAGACTGGCACCCGCTAGCCACCTTATGCAACTAGTGCATGTCAGTCGGTGGAACCTGTCTCACGTAAGAGTACGTGTAAGGTCGGTCCGGGCCGCTTCATCCCACAGTGCCGCCGAATCAAGATTGACTAGTAACGGTAAGCATATTGAACAAAATCAACGCCCACAACTACTTTGTGTTCTACTCGTGCAAAGAATCTACGCAATAGACCTAGCTCATGATGCCACTGTTGGGGAACGTAGCAGAAATTCAAAATTTTCCTACGTATCACCAAGATCTATCTATGGAGAGACTAGCAACGAGGGGAAGGAGAGTTGCATCTACATACCCTTGTAGATCGCTAAGCGGAAGCGTTCAAGTGAACGGGGTTGATGGAGTCGTACTCGTCGTGATTCAAATCACCGATGACCAAGTACCGAACGGACGGCACCTCCGCGTTCAACACACGTACAGCCCGGTGACGTCTCCCACGCCTTGATCCAGCAAGGAGAGAGGGAGAGGTTGAGGAAGACTTCATCCAACAGCAGCACAACGGCGTGGTGGTGGTGGAGGAGCGTGGCTATCCTGCAGGGCTTCGCCAAGCACCACAGAAGAGGAGGAAGAAGAGACGCAGGGCTGCACCAAGAGAGATTGAATCGCGTATCTAGGCAGCCCCTTAGGCCTCATATATATATAGGGGAAGGGGAGGGCTGCGCCCCCTCTAGGGTTTCCCACCCCTGGGGGGGGGGGGGGGCGGCAGCCCTAGATGGCCAAGGGGTGGCGGCCAAGGGAGGGGAGAAGGGGGAGGCGCCCCTAGGGTGGGCCTCAAGGCCCATCTGGACCTAGGGTTTGCCTCCTCCCACTTCCCCTGCGCCTTGGGCCTTGGTGGGAGGCGCACCAGCCCACTAAGGGGCTGGTCCCTCACCACCCTTGGCCCACGCAACCTTCTGGGGTTGGTGGCCCCACTTGGTGGACCCCGGGGACCCTCCCGGTGGTCCCGGTACATTACCGATAAACCCCGAAACTCTTCCGGTGACCAAAACAGGACTTCCCATATATAAATCTTTACCTCCGGACCATTCCGGAACTCCTCGTGACGTCCGGGATCTCATCCGGGACTCCGAACAACATTCGGTAACCACATACAAACTTCCTTTATAACCCTAGCGTCATCGAACCTTAAGTGTGTAGACCCTACGGGTTCGGGAGACATGCAGACATGACCGAGACGTTCTCCGGTCAATAACCAACAGCGGGATCTGGATACCCATGTTGGCTCCCACATGTTCCACGATGATCGCATCGGATGAACCACGATGTCAAGGACTTAATCAATCCCGTATTCAATTCCCTTGTCTATCGGTACGATACTTGCCCGAGATTCGATCATCGGTATCCCAATACCTCGTTCAATCTCGTTACCGGCAAGTCTCTTTTACTCGTTCCGCAACACATCATCCCGTGATCAACTCCTTGATCACATTGTGCACATTATGATGATGTCCTACCGAGTGGGCCCAGAGATACCTCTCCGTCACACGGAGTGACAAATCCCAGTCTCGATTCGTGCCAACAAAACAGACACTTTCGGAGATACCTGTAGTGTACCTTTATAGCCACCCAGTTACGTTGTGACGTTTGGCACACCCAAAGTATTCCTACGGTATCCGGGAGTTGCACAATCTCATGGTCTAAGGAAATGATACTTGACATTAGAAAAGCTTTAGCATACGAACTACACGATCTTTGTGCTAGGCTTAGGATTGGGTATTATCCATCACATCATTCTCGTAATGATGTGATCCCGTTATCAATGACATCCAATGTCCATGGTCAGGAAACCGTAACCATCTATTGATCAACGAGCTAGTCAACTAGAGGCTTACTAGGGACATGGTGTTGTCTATGTATCCACACATGTATCTGAGTTTCCTATCAATACAATTCTAGCATGGATAATAAACGATTATCATGAACAAGGAAATATAATAATAATCAATTTATTATTGCCTCTAGGGCATATTTCCAACAAAAAGCCCTTTCTGCGATGTCGCTTAGACGTCCGACTGTGGCATTTCTTTTAAAGCCCTTTATGTGGTGTCGCCAAGACGCCCGACTGCGGCATTTCTTTTAAAGCCCTTTATGTGGTGTCGCTAAGACGCCCGACTGCGGCATTTCTTTTAAAGCCCTTTATGTGGTGTCGCTAAGACGCCCGACTGCGGCATTTCTTTTAAAGCCCTTTATGTGGTGTCGCTAAGACGCCCGACTGCGGCATTTCTTTTAAAGCCCTTTATGTGGTGTCGCTAAGACGCCCGACTGTGGCATGATTTTTCTTTTATTTATTTGTTCACCTTTCGAGGCGTCTCCCCAGACACTCGATTGGTTTCCTTTACTTTACTGTTGGGATTTCAGGCGGACTACCGCCGATTCCCTTTTTACTTACCTTGCCTGCTAATATTTTAAATATGCATTGGTGATTTAATCATGACGCACTCATGCATGCATTTGTTATATCTTACGTCCGAACTGTCTTGCGAGTACTTTCAAAGTACTCACTGGCTTGTTGATTTGGCCAGATGCTGACGAAGGTGATCTCATGGATGAAGAGTTCGATAGCGAGTCCGACGCCTAGAGGAATCCCAGTCAGTCCCGTGCGACCCTGGACTCGGTCACTATATTATACCCGCTTCCGCAACCAAATAATTACATCGAGCCTCACCTCGACGCTCGATGGGATGTTAGTTTGAGAGCCACTTTATCCACTCCCCACTGTGTTACTCCACCACTATCCTATTTGCGAGTCAGTAGTATGCCACCACTCCCTTGTGTCATATTCGCCTTTATGTATAATTATTGGCGCGCTTGTAATAAATTGTTGAGCATCCTCAGCTCAACCCTGTAATATATTTTACGCTACTGGCTTATTGTATCAAGTGTTTTTCTACCAGTGAGGAGGTTTTATCTCAAACTGGATGTTAAAGACTGGTTTCTCAATAAACATTTTTATTGGAAAAACCGGTCGTGACAAGCTTGGTACCAGAGCTAGGCTGACTGTAGGAAGCCACTAGGTGCGATCGCTAATTGGTTATTAGCATGTTCGAGCTAAATTGTATTTTTGCAACTGTAGTCATTTTTCTGACAGTCAGCATATATTTATGATCTGACCAATCAGAATTCTTGGCTACTTTTGTAGATGGCCGACAACAGCTGCGAGTCTCAGACCTTCGCCAACGTACCCGATGGGTTCGTCAAGATTCTATCCTTCATCGTTCAGGTCGTGATGGGGCCATCTGTACGCCCAGTCGTCTCTCTCTGCTAGCATAAAGTCAACGACAGTCTGACCATGCACCAGGCCTCGGTGCAATTCAGGGGAGGGCGTGGTGAGTTACGCCGCTTCCGGTTCATGGGAAGAGCCATGCCCACGGAGAAGCATGCTATCCAGATGGCAGCCCGCGAGTCGATAGCTCGCCTCAGGGATGTCCTTCCCGTGATGAAGGCTCGTCGTTACCGCTATCTTCCGTGCCACGTGCCTTACACCTGTCACTACGCATACTCCTGCCCCAGAGGAGAACGAGACGAGGCCTTTGAGATGCTTATTGAGTATCTTCGGGCCCTGGAGGCCGCCTTCGACAACTTGGTGGACGACTTCGTGGCCGCCCGCATGGACTCAGTCCATGGCTGTGCTGCCAACAGGAGGGAGCTCCTGCCCACAGCACCGCCATTGACTTATGCCTCATCATCAGCATCTTATGCACCTGCTCGTCGCCTGCCTTCTACTGAGGAGTTCAACCAGGTCATTGTGCCCACTCCAGCGCACACTGCACCGCCCCTCACGCCGACTCCTATTCGTGTTATTCCGCCCCTGGCACCCGCTCCATCTACTCGGCGCAGCACTACTCGTATGGAACCTATTAGCGAGGAGGAAGTCGAGTCCCCAGCCTTGCTACGCCTCACCCTTGGCAGGGCCAAGGACATCATCAACATCTCCGACTAAGTACGCTTAGCCGTCGCGCGATGTACCGCCATGTAAGATATGGGAAGTAGCCTGTTTGTGCATCATGTAGGATCTGGAGAAGTGCACTAGCCTAAATAACATGTCAGGAATATGTATGCATATCCTGAGTGATGTATTGTATAATTATCGCCCGCGTGTAAGATACGTAATGAGCAGTCTTTCTCCGTGCGCAAATTAAATGGTTTTCCCTAGTAATCTTGGCTATTTGATTTCTTTGCCAACCTTGTGCATTTATTGATTTATTTTTCGCCCCTCTTCGTTTTCTTATGGGTTTTGCAAAATATATCCCCAGAGTGAAAAATGTCTCGTCCTTGGACTCGTTCCATGCCAGCTCCGCCAGAGGAAAATTATGGCACTCAAACGGACCACAATTTTACACAAGGGTAGTCGAGTCAATATCATGACACTCAACCAGGCAACAATTTCACTCAAGGTCAATCAAGTCAACAGGGCAGTGAGACGGCACTATCTCAAATGTGCCGCCTTTATGAACAAAGTCAGCAACAACATCGGGAAATGATGAACCAAGTCATCAACATGAGAAATCACCATGGACAGTACCCGCAGCATTCCAAGTTATCTGAGCTACAGAAGACGCGTCCCCCAACATTTTCTCATACTGATAAGCCTCTTGAGGCCGAAGTCTGGCTTCGAGACATGGAGAGGAAATTAATTAATGCACAATGTTCAGACCCCGAAAAGGTACTATATGCTCCGCATTATCTCACGGGAGCAGCCGCATCTTGGTGGGAGAATTTCCTGCACATGCATCCCAACGAAAATGATATAACCTGGGATGATTTCAAGGAAGGCTTCCGTGGCGCGCACATTCCTAAGAGTATTATGAAAATCAAAAAGAGAGAATTCGAAGACCTCAAACAACGGAACATGACAGTGTCAGATTACAACGGACAATTCACTCTGTTATCTCGATACGCCAATGAAGATCGTATGTCTGAGAGCAAGAAAATGGAGAAATTCCTTGACGGTCTAGCGCCCGCGCTAAAATGCCAACTGGTCGTACATACTTTCCCAGATTTTAAAACACTGGTGGATAAATCCATTACTCTGGAAAATGAGAGACGCAGCTTGGAAGATATTCGCAAGCGAAAGAGGGACCAGACTAACCAGGCTCGTAATCACCGTAGCAAGACAGACTTTCAAATGGGTGGGACACACAAACCTTCGTCCAACACCTCACGACCAATCAAGAATTTCCATGCGCGGGACAAGGAGTTCACCTATCGCCCCGGCGTTACTTGTTACGCCTGTGGAGAAGAAGGACACTATGCCAAGCAGTGTCCCAAGCCTAGAAACTCAGCACCAAAACCGAACAACGGCAGCAATAATTCAGCGCCCAAGCGAAACAATTTCAATCCCAACAACAACCACAGGAAGGGTCATCTGAACCACGTAACCAAAGAGGAGGCACAAAATGCTCCGGATATCGTACTCGGTACGTTTCCTGTCAACACAATACCTACAATGGTTTTGTTTGATTCTGGAGCTTCTCATTGTTTTGTTTCGAAAAGTTTTGCTTTGCAAAATAATTTTTCGATGCTTCCTTTGGAGAAATCCATGATCATCAAGTCCCCTGGGATTCAACAAGTTACTCAGAATTACTGTCAGGATGTGATTATTGAGTTCGAAGGGCTGAAGTTTCACGCAAATCTTATTGTGTTGGAAAATAAAGGACTGGATGTCATCCTTGGGATGGACTGGCTAACCACAAATAAAGGTTTCATTGACTGTTTAAACCGGACCGTAATCCTCACACATCACCTCGGGAAGACAATAAGGGTATCCGCCAAGGAAAGAAAAATACCCCGGCAACCGAGATTGAATAAGGTGGACGTTTCCGAGCTAAACAAGATTCCAGTAGTATGTGAATTTCCAGACGTATTCCCCGAAGAGCTACCAGGCATGCCACCAGACCGAGAGATAGAATTCAGCATTGAGCTAGCACCAGGAACCACCCCCATATACAAGAAACCATACAGAATGGCACCATCCGAGTTGGTTGAACTGAAGAAACAAATAAACGAATTGCTAGACAAAGGATACATTCGAGCCAGTTCCTCACCATGGGGATCACCAATTTTATTTGCCAAAAAGAAAGATGGAACGCTGAGATTGTGTATTGACTACCGAGCACTTAACATGGTCACAGTCAAGAACAAATACCCAATGCCAAGGATAAACGATTTATTCGATCAGCTCGCTCAGGACAAGGTATTCTCAAAAATTGACTTAAGGTCAGGATACCATCAATTGAAGGTGCGAACAGAAGATATCCCCAAGACAGCCTTCACCTCCAGATATGGACTGTATGAGTTCACAGTAATGCCATTTGGGTCAACGAACGCCCCCGCATATTTTGTTCACCTCATGAACAAAGTATTTATGAAATTTATGGACAAGTTCGTTGTGGTATTCATCGACGATATTCTGGTGTACTCCAAGACACCGGAAGAGCATGCTGAACATCTCAGAATTGTGCTAGGAGAACTCAGGAAACATCAATTGTATGCCAAATTCAGCAAATGCGAATTTTGGTTAAAACAAGTAGGCTTTCTAGGCCACGTGCTGACCCAAGACGGTATCGCCGTGGACCCGGAGAAAGTAAAGGCCGTACTTGGCTGGAAGTCACCAGCCAGCGTAACGGACATACAAAGTTTCTTGGGAATGGCAGGATATTACCGCAGATTTATTGAAGGATTCTCTACCATAGCCAAACCTATGACGCAGTTACTCAAGAAGGAAAAGAAGTTTGAATGGACAGAAGCCTGCGAGAAAAGTTTCCAAGAGCTAAAGCGGAAATTAACAACAGCACCAGTATTAGTTGTGCCAGACATACACAAGAATTTTGAAGTGTATTGTGACGCGTCCAGGAAGGGTCTCGGATGCGTGTTGATGCAAGAAGGCAAGGTTGTTGCATACGCTTCAAGGCAACTTCGCAAGCATGAGGAAAATTATCCCACTCATGACTTAGAAATGGCAGCGGTCATTCATGCACTTAAGGAATGGAGGCATTTCTTACTAGGAAATCGATGTGAAATATATACAGACCATAAAAGTCTCAAATATATTTTCACGCAGCCAGAACTAAATTTGCGGCAACGACGCTGGTTGGAATTGGTAAAGGATTATGATGTTGGGATCCACTACCATCCAGGTAAAGCAAATGTAGTGGCCGATGCTCTAAGTCGGAACCCCAACCCCGACGAAAGCAGTCTACAGGGCTTGAGACCCGAATTCCAACAAGAATTTGCCAAACTCAACTTATTGATGGTAGCAGAAGGCACCATAGCAAATTTGGACATACACCCCGACCTTGTGGAGAAAATTAAAGGAGCTCAGCCTGGTCACCCCAGCATCGAAGGCATCAAAAGAAAAGTGAGAATGGGCAAGGCCTCGGAATTCGTCATAGACAACGAAGGGGTATTATGGTACGGGGAAAGACTCTGCGTGCCAGACCTAGAAGACCTCAAACAACAAATTTTGGCTGAAGCCCACACCGCCCCATATTCAATCCACCCTGGAGGGACCAAAATGTATAAGGATATTCAAGAAAGATTTTGGTGGCACGGTATGAAGAGGGACATCGCTACCTTCATTGCATGTTGCGACTCATGTCAACGCATAAAAGCTGAACATCAGAGACCAGCCGGACTACTACAACCAAAAAAAAATACCTGAGTGGAAATGGGATGAAATAGGGATGGATTTCATTGTCGGACTACCTCGGCCACGATACGGGAATGATGCTATATGGGTCATCACCGACAGGTTAACCAAGGTAGCACATTTTATTCCAGTAAGGACAACCCACACCACTCAGAAGCTTGCCAGGATTTACCTCTCCCGCATAGTCTGTCTACACGTGTCCCAAGGACTATAATATCCGACAGGGGCACTCAGTTCGTTTTGAGATTTTGGGATCACTTACAGCTGGCACTGGGAACTCAGCTAGCCTTCAGTACAGCTTACCACCCCCAGACAGATGGGCAAACAGAGCGCATAAACCAGATTTTAGAAGACATGCTAAGAGCATGTGTCCTCACATATGGAACCAGTTGGGAAGAAAGTCTACCATACGCCGAGTTCCCATACAACAATAGTTACCAGGCCAGCCTGCAAATGGCACCTTTGAGGCTTTATACGGACGGAGATGTCGCACCCCGTTAAATTGGTCAAAGACCGGAGACAGCTGCATCTTCGGACCAAACATGCTCAGAGAGGCCGAGGAAAAGGTCAAGTTAATCAGGGATCGACTCAAGACCGCCCAAAGCCGACAGAAGAGTTATTACGATCAGAAGCATCGTGGGGTCAGCTTCGAACCCGGTGAGTTTGTGTACCTATGAGTATCCCCTATGAGAGGACTACAATGATTCAAGATTAATGGGAAGCTAGCACCAAGATTCATCGGACCATTCTGTATATTGGCACGAAGAGGCACGGTAGCCTACCAGCTAGACTTACCTAAGGAACTATCAGATATCCACAACGTATTCCACGTTTCGCAGTTAAGGAAGTGCGTGAGCAATCCAGAGAAACAAGGGTCCCATGAGAACATCGATGTGCAACCAGACCTCACCTATCGGGAACGTCCAGTAAAAATATTAGAGGAGTCTGAAAGGAGGACCCGACAAAAGACCATTAAATTTTTCAGAGTTCAGTGGAGCAATCACACTCACAACGAAGCAACTTGGGAAAGAGAGGATTTTCTTCGAGCAGAGCATCCACACTTATTTAAGGGACAGCTGAAATCTCGGGGACGAGATTTTTCCTAAGGGGGTCGGTGTTGTGACACTCAAAAAAATTTATTTGGTTTTAGCAAAAACCTTGCTGGTTTTTCTTTTGTGGAATGAGGCCTTTTAAAAAATTTCAGAAAAACAATCCTTTAAAAATCTTTTTCTTTGGCTAGGATTGTTATTTCTGTTTTCTTCTTCAAACTTTGGGTTTGACCTTTTTAAAACTTCTCCTCTGTTGGTTCTCTTCTCAAATTATTTTGGGAGTTTAATCTTTTCTTTTTAAAAAGGAAAACTCTATGAAAATTTGGGATTTTCATTCTTTTGATAACCACCCATGACCTTGTATTTTTGCCCATGAGGTAAAACCACTCCAAAACCTCCTCTCCTCCTTGTTAACAACCCAAGTTCCCTGTCCCAACTCATCCAAACAAGTTTTGGATTTTATTTTGATTATTTCACCTCTCAAATCTTTTCTGATTTTTATTTTGAGCCTGAACCATTTACAAAGCAAGTACCTTGTAGAATTTGTATTTGGATATCAAACCAACTCTACTGGCTAGTCCTTTGTACCCACAACCCATAACCATCTTGATCCACTCATCGTCTTTTCAAATATTTCAACTTACACTCTCTGCAAGTTTGGACCAGATTTGCCAAATTTAGTGAAATTCATATCTACACTTCTCCAAAAATTCCACCAAAAATCAGACAGCCTACTAGAGCAATGAGAAGCCACTCTACCAAAAATCAGCCCAAGGAAAAATCCCTACAAGCCAAAAACATTCTGTCGAACACCTTGCATGCACTGTTTCAGTCACTTTCAGTTAAATTCAGATTTCAGTGTCGATCTTCGTCAGATAAGTTCAGTCACATGCTCACAGTGCCCTTGGCACGTTGCTCGTCGCCTGGCCTGCTTGTCCGGAGCCGCGCACGCGCGCTTGGCAGCTTCCTGGCGTCGGTGGCGCCCTGGCCCGCCTACGCCGGCGTGTCCTGCGGCGGCCGAACCGCCGTAGCGGCCGACAGGAAGCAGAACGGCGGCGCAACGCCGTCCAGCGCCGCCCAAGCTCCCTGGTGGCTCCGCGTGGCCATCTCCGCGCCAGCGCACGCATGCAGCACCGCCGCCGTGGCGCGGCACGCACAGAGCATGCTCTTTGCCGCCGACGGGCCCGCGCCGCCCCGTTCCGTCGAGCTCCCCCTAAGCTACCTAATCCCGACGCCGTTAGCGCATAAACAGCACCAGGGGGCAACCACGACGACGCTCCACCTATGAAACCTCCCGTGCAACCTCCACGCCACCGTAATCACCTCGCCGGAGAACCCCGTTCTCGACAACCGCCTCGGGGTGGCTATATATAGCGCCCCCGAGCCCGCTCTCACTCCCGCACGGCTCCACCACCTCACTACAATCTGCCTGGCCACTGGAGGGGCCTCGAGGAGCCCTTCTTCCTCGACTCCGGCCACCTCCGTCCGCCTCGGACTCCAGCAGCGTTTACTGCGGTAAGGCCATCTCCGGCGTCCAAACTCCGTCTGCAGCCCTCTTCCACACCTAGTACCCTAACCCCCTCGTCAATTTGTACATTGCAGCCCTCTCCGGCGAGCTCCATCCTCGTCCGAACCGCCGTCCGCCGGAGCAAGGGCCACCGTCGACACAGTGCACGCCGACGACCACCACCACCACCACCCGACGCGGAATGGCGCCCTGAGCACGGAGGTACCCTCCGATCCCTCTGCCTCGCCGTGGATCGCCGCCGGCGATCGCCACGGCTCTCTGGCGCCAAAAGCCCCGCCCCGTTTTTCAAAGCCGACGGGTGGGACCGCCGCGTCAGTTTTCTTTTATTTTTGAAACGTTTTCTGAAAGCGCCTTCGGGCAAAAATACGCCTTCTCCTCTGAGCTGGCGTAATTGAGACTGAAGCGTTTTCTATTTTTATAAAAAGACCCCTGGAAAGTTTATGTTTCGTTACAGATGAGTCCCTGGACAAAAACCTTTATAACTTTTAAACAGAAGCATATTTTTGAGTGATTCTTTTTCTGTTCTCTTCAAAATTTTGTCTAGTTTTTTACCAGATTTATTTGAAAATTACTTGGATTAATTTCTGTGCACCTCTCGGTATTCACGATAGCGCGTATATTTCTCTTTATACCGTAGATACCGAAGGAGGTGACGGGACCGCAAACTTCACCGAGCTAGACTCCGACTACTCTGAACCAGGCAAGCATGTTTGAACTTTTGATATGATGAGTGTCTTGGCATGTTTTGCATTTAGTTAGTTTCATGGCATGTTGTGGAGCATACCGATGAACTGTCTATTATGTATTGTTGAGGCAAGTAAGTTCGATGATCCACACGTCGTTGGATGTGAGTATGCAAGGCCATGTGTTGGCAAGGGGATGGGTAAGATGGCAGTGTTGTAGCATGCCAGTCTTATGCCATACAAGTTAACTTCGGTACCAACCCGTATCGGTTTGGTTCCTATCCATTTCCTTCCCTGTACTACCACATGTTTCTCGCAACGGATATGGTTTAGTAAGTTGCAAACCGCTTTCCTGGTACACACCAAAAGGAGAGGCCGGGATGATGGTTCCATGGCCCTGGATTAAAGCCAGTCATCCGGTCAGGGGGCATGGGTGTTTCCGGTTGGGACCGAGAGGGGGGCACCCCTTAGAGCGCGCGTATATAAATTTGATCCCATGCTATTCGAGATTGTGATCTCCCCGTCTCAAAAGTTTTTCTTGGACGATGTCCAGGGTGATTCCTGACATCGAGAGGTTGGATGGGTGTGTACTGGTTAGCTGTGTTTTCTTCTGAAATACCGTAAACGGAACTAGTCCTCGTGACTACGGAAATCCGTTATCTGTGGGAAATTTTGTACAAACTCTGCAGAGTCATAAATCCTCAAATTATCTTATCCATGTCCAAGTTCCGTGCTAACTGACAAGTGCCAGTTTTGGTGACAGATTATCCGGTGGGACACATGAGCGCTAAGTCCGGTTAAATGTTTATTCCTGTGGATTGACTAACCTGTTTATTTTCAAGAGTTGAACATTTATTATGAGCATTATTTCCTTGACAGTAAAAGCCCTTTCTGCGATGTCGCTTAGACGTCCGACTGTGGCATTTCTTTTAAAGCCCTTTATGTGGTGTCGCCAAGACGCCCGACTGCGGCATTTCTTTTAAAGCCCTTTATGTGGTGTCGCTAAGACGCCCGACTGCGGCATTTCTTTTAAAGCCCTTTATGTGGTGTCGCTAAGACGCCCGATTGCGGCATTTCTTTTAAAGCCCTTTAGGTGGTGTCGCTAAGACGCCCGACTGCGGCATTTCTTTTAAAGCCCTTTATGTGGTGTCGCTAAGACGCCCGACTGTGGCATGATTTTTCTTTTATTTATTTGTTCACCTTTCGAGGCGTCGCTCCAGACACCCGATTGGTTTCCTTTACTATACTGTTGGGATTTCGGGCGGACTACCGCCGATTCCCTTTTTACATACCTTGCCTGCTAATATTTTAAATATGCATTGGTGATTTAATCATGACGCACTCATGCATGCATTTGTTATATCTTACGTCCAAACTGTCTTGCGAGTACTTTCAAAGTACTCACTGGCTTGTTGATTTGGCCAGATGCTGATGAAGGTGATCTCATGGATGAAGAGTTCGATAGCGAGTCCGACGCCTAGAGGAATCCCAGTCAGTCCCGTGTGACCCTGGACTCGGTCACTATAATATACCCGCTTCCGCAACCAAATAATTACATCGAGCCTCACCTCGACGCTCGATGGGATGTTAGTTTGAGAGCCACTTTATCCATTCCCCACTGTGTTACTCCACCACTATCCTATTTGCGAGTCAGTAGTATGCCACCACTCCCTTGTGTCATATTCGCCTTTATGTATAATTATTGGCGCGCTTGTAATAAATTGTTGAGCATCCTCAGCTCAACCCTGTAATATATTTTACGCTACTGGCTTATTGTATCAAGTGTTTGTCTACCAGTGAGGAGGTTTTATCTCAAACTGGATGTTAAAGACTGGTTTCTCAACAAACATTTTTATTGGAAAAACCAGTCGTGACACTGGTAAACACCAGTGACGCTGCGCCTGACCAGCTCTCTGTTGATTATGGTGTATGCTGCTGCCCGGCGTTGTACTTGCCGGGCTAAGGTTTCATCAGTTGGAAGCTCCTTGTTCACCAGGAATTGGAGGATGGGTTGGGCCCATGAGGGTGCTGCTATCTCTTCAACTGCCAGAACTGCGACTTGGACGAGGGCGGCTGGGCTGGGAGGCGGCGGGCTGGGGTCCGCGGCCGGTTGCTGGATCAATGAAGTCCCCGGGCCGACTAGTGCAGTCCCCGGGCCGAGTTCTGGAGTCTTTTCTCTGGTCGCCGCAGTCCCCGGGCCGAGTTCTGAAGTCCCCGGGCCGGCTTTGACTGCGGCGTTCTTGGAGTCGTCTGCAAGGGTTTTTGTGCCGTCTGCTTGGGATCTTGAGCCGGATTCGGCTTCTCCAGGGGGAGTCGCCACAAAAATGGAATCTGACTCTGGTGAGGGCTTGATAGACGGCTTGAGGAGGCGCTGGAGAGCGACGCCGGATGGTATTGCTTGGCGGGTGGAGCCGATTCGTGCCAAAGTATCTGCTTGGTCATTGTCGTTTCTTGGCACGTGGAGGAACTCGCACCCCTCGAAATATCCGCTGAGTTGCTGCACGAGGAAGCGGTAGCTTGCCATGTTTGCGTCCTTGGCGTCCCAGTCGCCAGATGACTGCTGGACCACCAAGTCGGAGTCGCCATAACACAGGATCCGGTGGATGCCAAGCTCTTTGGCAAGCGGGAGCCCGTGAATGAGCGCCTCGTATTCAGTGACGTTGTTGGAGGTGGCGAAATGGATCTGCAGCGCATACTTGAGCTTGTCGCCTTTAGGGGAAGTGAGAACAATGCCGGCTCCCAAGCCGGTGCGCATCTTGGAGCCGTCGAAATGCATCCGCCAATGGGTGGAGTCGGGCGCTGGCGGCAGGTACTGGGTCTCGGCCCAGTCGACGAGGAAGTCGGCCAGTACTTGCGACTTGATGGCGGTGCGGGGCTGATAGTAGATTGTGTAGGGCGCCAAATCTATGGCCCATTTGGCCACTCGGCCAGACGCATCTCGGCTTCTGATGATTTCTGCCAATGGGGCCGTGAAGACCATAGTGATTGGATGCTCTTGGAAGTAAGGCTTCAGCTTCTTGGCGGCAAAGTGCACACCGTAACACATCTTTTGGTAGTGGGGGTAGTTTTGCTTGGAGGTCGACAGTACTTCACTCAGGTAATATACCGGTCTCTGGACTGGTAGTGCCTTGCCTTCCTCCTTGCGCTCAACTACGATGACTGTGCTGACTACTCGGCTGGTGGCGGCGATGTACAGGAGCATGGGCTCTTTGGGAGTCGGAGCCGCCAACACAGGGGGAGTAACCAACATCTTCTTCAGCTGCAGAAAGGACTCATCCGCCTTGTGGTTCCACTCGAAAAAATTGGTCTTCTTCATGAGCTGGTACACGGGGAGAGCTTTCTCGCCTAGCCGACTGATGAAACGGCTGATGGATGCCAGACAGCCAGTGAACTTCTGCACATCCAACAGTCGGCTGGGTACCTCCATCCTCTCGATGGCCTTGATCTTCACAGGGTTGCACTCTATGCCGCGTTCAGAGACCAGGAAGCCGAGAAGTTGGCCAGCTGGTACTCCAAAAACGCACTTCTCGGGGTTAAGCTTGATCTGGAATCGGCGCAGGTTCTCAAAGGTCTCCTTGAGGTCTTCCAGCAGAGTTCCGCGCTTTTCCGTCTTCACCACCACATCATCTACGTAGACGTGGGCATTTCTGCCGAGTTTCTTGAGGAGGCACTTCTGCATGCAACACTGAAAGGTGGCGCCGGCGTTCCTCAAGCCGAACGTCATGGTCAGGTAGCAGAAGGCTCCAAACGGCGTGATGAAGGCGGTCTTCAGTCAGTCTGCCGGGTTCAGCTTGATCTGGTGATATCCTTAATAGGCATCTAAGAAGCTCAACAGCTCGCATCCGGTTGTGGAGTCTATCACCTGATCGATTCTCGGCAAAGAAAACGGGTCCTTGGGGCAGGCTTTGTTGAGGCTTGTGTAGTCAATACACATTCGCCACTGCTTGTTCTTCTTCAGTACTAGAACTGGGTTCGCTAGTCACTCTGGAAAAAATACTTCCATGATAAAGCCGGCTGCAAGGAGCCGGTCTATCTCCTCTCCAACAACTCTTCTTTTCTCTTCTAACAGGCGGCACAAGGGCTGCCTGACGGGCTTCACAATAGACCGGACGTGTAACTTGTGCTCGGCGAATTCCGTCGGTACACCTGGCATGTCTTTGGGGGACCATGCAAAGATGTCCCGATTCTCACGGAGGAAATCGACGAGCTCGCCTTCCTATTTGCTGTCAAGGTTTGCACCTATGACAGCGTACCTCTCCGGGTGCTCTGGGTCCAAGGGTATCTTCTTCGTCTCCTTTGCTGGCTTGAACGAACCCTCAGCTTCCGACTCCTTCGGGTTGGGCGACATTTCTGGCTGCTTGCCGGCCATCGCCACAACCCGATCAAGAAGCCGCTTCTCTGCTGCAATAACCAGGGACTCGGCCAGCCAACTGCTCTCAGCCGCACAAGCGAACGACTTTCTGTAGTCGCCGGCTATGGTCAGAATCCCCTTGGAACTCGGCATCTTCATCTTGAGGTAGGCGTAGTGGGGGACCGCCATGAACTTGGCCAAAGCAGGTCGGCCAAGCAGCGCATGGTACGGGCTCTCGAGGTCCACCACTTCAAACCAGACCGGCTCTCGGCGGAAATGATCCTTATCTCCGAAGAGGACGTCTATCAGAATCTTGCCGATTGGGGAGCAGGAAAGGCCAGGGACAATCCCATGGAATACAGTACGGCTGCTCTGGAGCTGTCTTTGCTTGATTCCTAACTTCTCCATGGTATCCTTATATAGGATGTTGATACTGCTACCTCCATCTATCAGAACTCGCGAGAAGTGAGCTGCCCGCCTATCAGTGGCAAAGGTGGCATCCAGAACCAGGGCGTAGGAACCTGGATTCGGCATCACCTCTGGGTGATCAGCTCTGCTCCAACTGATAGGCTTCTCGGACCAGTGCATGAACTCTGGAGTGTCTGACGCCACTGCGTTCACTTCTTGCCGCTGCAGCCGCTTGCTGCGCTTGTCATCAGCCACACTGGTGAACACCACGTAGGCTCCATGCTCTTCCGGGTACTCGTCTTGTACTGCGCCGACTGGCCTGACAGCCGGCTGCGGGGGTGGAGGCGGAGGCGGCTGCCTAGCAGGCGGAGGAGGCATCAGGCCGTCTCCCTTGGCAATCCTGGTGAGCCAGTGGCACTTTCTGGTGGTGTGGTTCGACGGCTTCACGCCGCTGTGGAACTTGCAGGGACCATCTAGAGTCTGCTCGTAGGAGAAAGCCGACAACCAGTTGGACTTTCCGCCCTTCTGCCGCTTGGGCGGAGGCTGCCCTTCCGGCTGCTGATCTTCGACTGTCGCGACCTGCCGGCTACTGGAAGCCAGCTGCGGGGCCTTGCGCTTGTGATCGTTCTGCTGTTGTCGTTGACTGGCGTCTCCAGCCGGAGTTCCGGGAGCCTGAGGGGCTACTTTGCCAGTCGTGCTAACTTAGATCTCCGTCTTCATAGAAGAGTCGGCTCTGGCGTACTTGTCTGCTATGATCAGCAGCTCGTCCAGGGTCTCTGGCTCATCGCAGAGGAGTTTGTGCTTGAGGAGGGTGCCTTCTCTGCACCCGGCGGTGAAGTACTCGATGGCCTGCACCTCGTGCACGCCCTCGCAGGAGTTGCGGAGCTCGGCCCAACGCGTGAGGTAGTCGCGAGTCGACTCGTTGGGGCCCTGCACGCACAAGGAGAGCTGGCGAGGCTTGGGAGGTCGCTTGTACGTGCTCGTGAAGTTGCATACGAAAGCCTCGGTGAAGTCAACCCAACTGTTGATGCTGCGGGGTTTCAGGCTGTTCAACCATGTCCGGGCCATGCCCGGGAGCATGAGTGGAACATACTTCACGGCAACACGCTTGTTGCCGTTTGCTATGCTGACGGCAGTGGAGTAGTCAACCAGCCAGTCTTCCGGCTTCACGGAGCCGGTGTACTTGGGAGTGTCTCTAGGGAGAGTGAACCCTTTGGGGAAGGGCTCATCTCGGATGCGGGGGCCGAAACACGGCGGTCCCAGCTCGTCTTCTTCTTCCAGCGCCAGGGATCGGTGGAGTCGGTCGATCCGGTGGCGGGCATTATTCTCTCCGACTCCCTGTCGGCGGCCGAGGTGGTCTCCGAGAGTCGGATGCTCAACGGGCGGCGGGGAGACTCGCCTTTCTCTGCAGGTGGAGGAGGCACATAGTCGTCCCGCCGCTCCACTGCTCTCGGGCGGCCGTCTTGATCGCGCTCGATGGTGATGTGAGTCCGACTGCGGCTAGCAGCTGGCTCCTTGTCTTTCCTTCCGCGGACGCCGCCAGTCGGTGTCCGAGACGTCGCGCCTTGATCTCGGCGGGGTGGCAGGTCATCGTTCTGTTGCTGCGGCCCCTCAGTGTGGCAGCCGGCCGCGTTCTGCGTGCCAGCCGCGTCGAGGAGTCGCTGGACTCGCTCCGTCATCAGTCGGCGCTCTTCGCCCTCGAGGTTGTCCAACTCGTCTGACGCCGCCTGGGCGGCTCGAATGTTCTCTGCGGGCGTGACGTATACGGGGCGATTGGCCCCGAACATGCTGGCAATGTCCGCGCCGCGTTGCCGGACCGCGCCCAGGCGGCTAGGCCCCGTTGGGGCCGGTGAGCCGCCCACAGCGCGATCCATCTCACGCTGGTAGGCCTCTGACAAGCGTCTCATGCTTGCAAGCTTCTTTGCGCCTTCGACGAGATGGAAGCGGCGTGCCTCCAGCGTCTCGGCGTTAGCATCCTCTGGAATGGGTGCATCCAGGTCTTGCAGTGCCGCATCAAGCGGGTCGTGAGCTCTTCCATCGGAGTGCTCGCCATGGCCGATGACGAGCACTTCTATGACGGTGCTTCCGCCGCTCTCCGCGCGAGGGAGCGGCTCGTCGTAGACCACCACGTTGGTGGGAAAGGCGTCGAGCGACGCGGTGTCGGAGTCGACTAGCATCGGGTCGGTGGAGCCTACGGACTCCAGGTGAGCGGCAGGCTCGCCGGCAACGTGGAGTTTGTCGAGGAGGCCCGCGAGAAGGCTCTCCGGGCCGCCGGTGCCTGCGTCGGATGCAGGCTCGTCGGAGAGGCAAACCTCGCCGACAAGATCGGTGAGGCAGCTGGCCGCGCAGGCGGTCTCAGCACCGTGCAGCGCGTCGGCGCAGACACCCTCTGGCATGCCGGGCTGGCTGCGCTCGCCAGGGAGGAATTGGTTCCCGTCCAGAACAGATCTCCGGACAACGATGCACCTCGCCCCACGGTGGGCACCAAATGTCAGGGGTTGGATGCGACATATGCCAAAGGATGGCTTATCATGGTGGGAGCGAGTAGAATGTCGCCGGTGCCTGGAAGCGGGATGAGGCGTAGACATGCACTGTGACACCCAAGTTTTATTTGGATTTTTTTCAAAAGGTTTTATTTGACTTGAGGGGAGTGATTTAAAAAAAATTTCTTCAAAAGAACTCTACCTCTCATATAATTTCTTTATGGCAAAAGTTTTATTTGGATTCACCCAAGGTCTGCCTTTGGCCTTGGGAGTCCTTGCTCTTCATTTGGGCTTAAGACAAAATGTTTTTTTTCATTTGAGAAAAATAGCCTTTGAAAATCTTTTTGAAAATGCACTATGGCTTTTGGAAAAGTCCTTGGCCACTTTCAACTATTCCTTCTTGCCATGTCATTAGTGCAAATGCTCTCTCCTAACCTTTCCCTCCCCTTTGGATCATGATTTGCATCAAATCCAGCAAGTTGAACCTCCCCATGTGATCTTTTCCATTCAAATTCTATTCAAATGAATTTCTGTCTTCTCTTATAGCACTTGGAGATTTACAAAGGAACTCCTTTTTCTGTTTTGATTTTTGCCACCAAACCTTTTTCCCCTCCTAGTCCTTTGAACCATCAACCTAGAACCATGAAGATCCACTGGTCTCCTGTTCAAAATTTTTACATCTGCTGCAAGTTTGGACCAGATTTGCCAAATTTGGTGAAATTCATTTCTACACTTCTCCAAAAATTCCACCAAAATTCAGGCAACCTACTGGTGCAATGAGAGACCACTCCACCAAGTTTCAGCTCAAGGAAAAATCCCTACATGCCTGAATCATTTCGTCGAACACCTTGCATGCACTGTTTCAGCCAAGATCAGTTAAAATTCAGTTTCAGTGTCGAACACCGTTGGTCATCTTCAGTCACGCGCCCACAGTGCCCTTGGCACGTTGCTCGCCGCCTGGTCTGCTTGTCCGGAGCCCCGCACGCGCGCTTGGCTTCTTCCTGGCGTCGGTGGCGCCCTGGCCTGACCACGCCGGCGTGTCTTGCGGCGGCTGAACCGCCGTGGCAGCCAACAGGGAGCAGAACGGCGGCTCAACGCCGCCCAACCCCGCTGATGGCTCCGCGTGGCCATCTCCACGCCAGCGCACGCATGCAGCACCGTCGTCGTGGCGCGACGCGCACAGCGTGTGCTCTCTGCCACCGACGGACCCGCGCCGTCCCGTTCCGTCGAGCGTCGCCCAAACGAGCAAAACACGGCGCTGTTGGCACCTAAACTGACTCTGTGAACCTCCACGACGGCGCTCAGCTCCTAAACTCTCCCGACCAAGCACTGCACCGCCGTAATCCTCGCCGGAGAACGCCGTTCTCGACCACCGCCTCGGATCGCCTATAAAAGGAGACCCCGAGCCCTCCCTCGAGCACGCACCACCCCTACACTCCACCAACGCCCTGCCAGGCCACTGGGAGGACCTCGAGGAGGTCTCCTCCCCCGACTCCGGCCGCCCCGCTCCGCCTCCGCCTCCAGCTCGATTCACTTCGGTGAGGCCGTCTCCGGCGCCCAAACTCCGTCAGCTACCTCCTCTAGCTACCAGAGGCCTGACCCCCGCCTCAATTCCATGCTTGCAGCCCTCTCCGGCGACCTCCATCCACGCCCGAACCGCCGTCCGCCGGAGCAGGGGGCCACCGTCGACGTGGTGCTTCCCGGTGACCACCACCACCAACAACCGACGCGGAATGGCGCCCTGAACACATTGGTACTCTCCGATCTCCCTACCTCGCCGTGGATCGTTGCCGGCGACTACCACGGCTCTAGGGCGCCAGCGAGCCCCGACCCGCCTCTTTTGAATTTAAACCTGACGGGTGGGACCCGCCCGTCAGCCTCTCAACTCGTTTTACACGAATCGTTTTCTGAAAACATCTTTTGCCAGAATACGCTTTCCCTCTGGGCCGGCGTAGTTGCTATCGAAACGTTTTCTGTTTTTATAATAAAAATCCTGGGAAGTTTCTGTTTCATTACAGATAGGTCCCTGGACAAAAACCTTTATATCTTTTTAACAGGAGCACATTTTTGAGTGATTCGTTTTCTGTTCTCTTCAAAATTTTGTCTAGTTTTTTATCATATTTATTTGAAAAATATTTGCAATACTTTTTATGCACCTCTCGGTATTCACGTTAGCGCGTATGTTTTCTCTATACCATAGATGCCGAAGAAGGTGACAGGGCCGCGAACTTCACCGAGCAAGGCTCCGACTACTCTGAACCAGGCAAGCATGTTTGAACTTTTGATATGATGAGTGTCTTGGCATGTTTTGCATTTAGTTAGTTTCATGGCATGTGTGAAGCATACCGATGAACCGTTCATTATGCATTGTTGAGGCAAGTAAGTCCGATGATTTCACACGTCGTTGGACGTAAGTATGCAAGGCCATGTGTTGGCATGAAGATGGGTAAGATGGCAGTGTTGTAGCATGCCAGTCTTAGGCCATGCAAGTTATCTTCAGTACCAACCCATATCGGTTGGGTTCATATCCATTTCCTTTCCCTGTACTACCACATGTTTCCCGAAAGGGATATGGTTTAGTAAGTCGCAAACCGCTTTCTTGGTACACACCAAAAAGGAGAGGCCGGGATGATGGTTCCATGGCCCTGGATTAAAGCCAGGCATCCGGTCAGGGGGCATGGGTGTTTCCGGTTGGGACCGAGAGGGGGGCACCCCTTAGAGCGCGCGTATATAAATTTGATCCCATGCTATTCGAGATTGTGATCTCCCCATCTCAAAAGTTTTTCTTGGGCGATGTTGAGGGTGATTCCTTGCATCGAGAGGTTGGATGGGTGTGTACTGATTAGCTGTGTTTCCTTCTGAAATACCGTAACGGAACTAGTCCTTGTGACTATGGAAATCCGTCGACTGTGGGAATTTTTTTTTGTACAAACTCTGCAGAGCTCTATATCTTCAAATCATCTTATCTATATCCAAGTTCCCTGCTAACTGACATGTGCCAGTTTGGTGACAGATCACCCGGTGGGACACATGAGCACTAAGACCGGTTAAATATTTATTCTTGTGGATGGACTAACCCGTTTAATTCCATGAGTTGAATATATTTATGATGAATATATTATTTCTTTTTCAGTTAAAGCCCTTTATGTGGTGTCGCTCAGACGCCCGACTGTGGCATTTCTTTTAAAGCCCTTTATGTGGTGTCGCTCAGACGCCCGACTGTGGCATTTCTTTTAAAGCCCTTTATGTGGTGTCGCTCAGACGCCCGACTGTGGCATTTCTTTTAAAGCCCTTTATGTGGTGTCACTCAGACGCCCGACTGTGGCATTTCTTTTAAAGCCCTTTATGTGGTGTCGCTCAGACGCCCGACTGTGGCATTTCTTTTAAAGCCCTTTATGTGGTGTCGCTCAGACGCCCGACTGTGGCATTTCTTTTAAAGCCCTTTATGTGGTGTCGCTCAGACGCCCGACTGTGGCATTTCTTTTAAAGCCCTTTATGTGGTGTCGCTCAGACGCCCGACTGTGGCATTTCTTTTAAAGCCCTTTATGTGGTGTCGCTAAGACGCCCGACCGTGGCATTTCTTTTAAAGCCCTTTATGAGGTGTCGCTAAGACGCCCGACTGTGGCATGAGTTTTCTTTCTTTTATTAATTTACCTTCGTGGCGTCGCTCTAGACACTCGATTGTTCTCCATTACTTTACTGTTGGGATCTCAGGCGGACTACCGCCGTTTCCCTTTTCATTTACTTACCTTGCCTGCTACATTTTAAATATGCTTGGAAGTTTAATCATGACGCACTCATGCATGCATTCGTTATATCTTACGTCCGAACTGTCTTGCGAGTACTTCCAAAGTACTCACTGGCTTGTTGATTTGGCCAGATGCTGACGAAGGTGATCTCATGGATGAAGAGTTCGATAGCGAATCCGACGCCTAGAGGAGTCCCAGTCAGTCTTGTGCGAACCTGGACTTGGTCACTATTTTATTCCCGCTTCCGCAAACCAAATAAATTCATCGAGCCTCACCTCGACGTTCGATGGGATGTTAGTTTGAGAGTCACTTATCCACTTCTCGCTGTGTTACTCCACCTCTACCATATTTGCGAGTCAGTAGTATGCCACCACTCTCTTGTGTCATAAATCGCCTTTATGTATAATTATTGGCACGCTTGTAATAAATTGTTGAGCATCGTCAGCTCAACCCTGTAATATATTTATGCTACTGGCTTATAGTATCAAAAGTTTGTCTGCCAGTGAGGAGGTTTCATCTCAAACTGGATTCTAAAGATTGGTTTCTCAATAAATATTTTTATTGGAAAAACCGGTCGTGACAAGCTTGGTATCAGAGCCAGGCTGACTGTAGGAAGCCACTAGGTGCGATCGCTAATCGGTTATTAGCATGATAGAGCTTATTCACGTTTTTGCAATCGTAGTCATTTTTCTGACAGTCAGCATGTATTTATGATCTGACCATTCAGGATTTTTGCCCACTTTTGTAGATGGCCGACCACAGCTGCGAGTCTTAGACCTTCGCCAACGTGCCCGATGGGTTCGTCAAGCTTCTCTCCTTCGTCGTTCAGGTCGCGATGGGGCCATTTGTGCGCCCAGTCGTCACTCTCTGCCAGCACAAAGTCAACGATAGTCTGACTATGCACCAGGCCTCGGTGCAGTTCAAGGGATGGCGTGGTGAGCTACGCCGCTTCCGGTTCTTGGGGAGAGCCATGCCTACGGAGAAGCACGCTATCCAGATGGCAGCCCGCGAGGCGATAGCTCGTCTCAGGGATGTCCTTCCCGCGATGAAAGCTCGTCGCTACCGCTATCTTCCATGCCATGTGCCCTACACCTGTCACTATGCATTCTCCTGCCCCAGAGGAGAGCGAGACGAGGCTTTTGAGATGCTTATTGAGTATCTCCGGGCCTTGGAGGCAGCCTTCGACAACTTGGTGGACGACTTCGTGGCCGCCCGCATGGACTCAGTCCATGGTTGTGTATTGACTACCGAGCACTCAACATGGTCACAATCAAAAACAAATACCCGATGCCGCGAATAAACGATTTGTTTGATCAACTTGCTCAGGCCAAGGTGTTCTCAAAAATTGACCTAAGGTCAGGATACCATCAGTTAAAAGTACGAACCAAGGATATCCCCAAAACAGCATTCACCTCCAGATACGGACTGTATGAGTTCACAGTAATGCCTTTTGGATTAACAAATGCTCCTGCATATTTTGTTCACCTCATGAACAAAGTATTTATGAAGTTTATGGACAAGTTCGTGGTGGTATTCATCGACGATATTCTGGTATACTCCAAAACGCCAGAAGAGCACGCTGAACATCTCAGAATTGTACTAGGAGAACTCAGGAAACACCAATTGTACGCCAAGTTCAGCAAGTGTGAATTTTGGTTAAGGCAAGTAGGCTTTCTAGGCCACGTGCTAACCCAAGACGGTATCGCCGTGGACCCGGAGAAAGTAAAGGCCGTACTTGGCTGGAAGTCACCAACCAGTGTAACAGATATATGAAGTTTCTTGGGAATGGCAGGATATTACCGCAGATTTATTGAAGGATTCTCCACCATAGCCAAACCTCTGACCCAGTTACTCAAGAAGGAAAAGAAGTTTGAATGGACAGAAGCCTGTGAGGAAAGTTTCCAAGAGCTGAAACGGAAATTAACAACAGCACCAGTATTAGTTGTGCCAGACATACACAAGAATTTTGAAGTATATTGTGACGCGTCCAGGAAGGGACTCGGATGCGTGTTAATGCAAGAAGGCAAGGTTGTCGCATACGCTTCAAGGCAACTTCGCAAGCATGAGGAAAATTATCCCACTCATGACTTAGAAATGGCAGCGGTTATTCATGCACTCAAGGAATGGAGGCATTTCCTACTTGGGAATCGATGTGAAATATATACAGACCATAAAAGTCTCAAATACATTTTCACACAGCCAGAACTGAATTTGAGGCAACGACGCTGGTTAGAGCTAGTAAAGGATTATGATGTCGGAATCCACTACCATCCTGGAAAAGCGAATGTAGTAGCCGATGCTTTTAGTCGGAACCCCAGCGCCGACAATGACAGTCTGCCCGACTTAAGACCCGAATTCCAACAGGAATTTGCCAGACTCAACTTGTTGATGGTAGAGGAAGGCACCATAACAAACTTGGAAATACAACCCAATCTTGCAGAAAGAAACAAAGAAGCCCAGCCTGGTCACCCCAGCATTGAAGGCATCAAAAGAAAGGTGAGTATGGGCAAGGCCTCGGAATTCATCATAGACGAAGAAGGGATACTATGGTACGGAAACAGACTCTGCGTGCCAAACATAGAAGACCTCAAACAGCAAATTCTAGCTGAAGCCCACACCGCTCCATATTCGATCCACCCGGGAGGAACCAAGATGTATAAGGATATCCAGGAAAGATTTTGGTGGCACGGAATGAAAAGGGACATAGCCACTTTCATTGCATGCTGCGACTCTTGCCAACGCATAAAAGCTGAACATCAGAGACCAGCCGGACTACTACAACCAAACAAAATACCTGAGTGGAAATGGGACGAAATAGGGATGGATTTCATTGTCGGACTACCCCGGTCACGACACGGGAATGATGCCATATGGGTTATCACCGACAGGTTAACTAAGGTGGCACATTTCATTCCAGTAAAGACGACCCACACCATTCAGAAGCTCGCAAGGATATATCTCTCTCGCATAGTTTGTCTGCATGGTGTCCCGAAGACTATAATATCTGACAGAGGAACACAGTTCGTCTCGAGATTCTGGGAGCATTTACAACAGGCTCTAGGAACTCAACTAGCCTTTAGTACGGCATACCACCCCAGACAGATGGACAGACAGAACGGGTAAACCAGATTTTAGAGGACATGCTGAGAGCATGTGTCCTCACCTATGGAACCAGTTGGGAAGACAGCCTGCCATATGCCGAGTTCGCATACAACAACAGTTATCAGGCCAGTCTACAAATGGCTCCATTTGAGGCTTTATATGGACGAAGATGTCGTACTCCGTTAAATTGGTCAGAGACCGGAGACAGCCGTATCTTCGGCCCAGACATGCTCAAGGAAGCCGAGGAAAAGGTGTAGCTAATCAGAGATCAACTCAAGACCGCCCAAAGCCGACAAAAGAGTTATTACGATCAAAAACCATCATGGAATCAACTTCGAACCTGGTGAATTCGTGTACCTACGAGTGTCACCTATGAGGGGATTGCAACGATTCAAAATAAAAGGAAAGCTAGCGCCAAGATTCATCGGACCATTTTGTATAGTGGCCCGAAAAGGCACGGTCGCATACCAACTAGACTTACCTAAGGAATTATCAGATATCCACAACGTGTTCCACGTATCGCAATTGAGAAAGTGCGTAAGCAACCCAGAGAAACAAGTATCCCATGAGAACATTGACGTGCAGCCAGACCTCGCTTATCGGGAACACCCAGTAAAAATATTAGAGGAGTCTGAAAGGAGGACCCGACAGAAAACCGTCAAATTTTTCAAAGTTCAGTGGAGTAATCACACCGAAAGTGAAGCAACGTGGGAAAGAGAGGATTTTCTTCGAACAGAGCATCCACACTTATTTAAGGATCAGCTGAAATCTCGGGGACGAGATTTTTCCTAAGGGGGTAGGTGTTGTGACACCCAAGTTTTATTTGGAATTTTTTTCAAAAGGTTTTATTTGACTTGAGGGGAGTGATTTAAAAAAAATTCTTCAAAAGAACTCTACCTCTCATATAATTTCTTTATGGCAAAAGTTTTATTTGGATTCACCCAAGGTCTGCCTTTGGCCTTGGGAGTCCTTGCTCTTCATTTGGGCTTAAGACAAAATGTTATTTTTCATTTGAGAAAAATAGCCTTTGAAAATCTTTTTGAAAATGCACTATGGCTTTTGGAAAAGCCCTTGGCCACTTTCAACTATTCCTTCTTGCCATGGCATTAGTGCAAATGCACTCTCCTAACCTTTCCCTCCCCTTTGGATCATGATTTGCATCAAATCCAGCAAGTTGAACCTCCCCATGTGATCTTTTCCATTCAAATTCTATTCAAATGAATTTCTGTCTTCTCTTATAGCACTTGGAGATTTACAAAGGAACTCCTTTTTCTGTTTTGATTTTTGCCACCAAACCTTTTTCCCCTCCTAGTCCTTTGAACCATCAACCTAGAACCATGAAGATCCACTGGTCTCCTGTTCAAAATTTTCAAACTACATCTGCTGCAAGTTTGGACCAGATTTGCCAAATTTGGTGAAATTCATTTCTACACTTCTCCAAAAATTCCACCAAAATTCAGGCAACCTACTGGTGCAATGAGAGACCACTCCACAAGGTTAAGCTCAAGGAAAAATCCCTACATGCCTGAATCATTTCGTCGAACACCTTGCATGCACTGTTTCAGCCAAGATCAGTTAAAATTCAGTTTCAGTGTCGAACACCGTTGGTCATCTTCAGTCACGCGCCCACAGTGCCCTTGGCACGTTGCTCGCCGCCTGGTCTGCTTGTCCGGAGCCCCGCACGCGCGCTTGGCTTCTTCTTGGCGTCGGTGGCGCCCTGGCCCGACCACGCCGGCGTGTCTTGCGGCGGCTGAACCGCCGTGGCAGCCAACAGGGACCAGACGGGTGGCTCAACACCGTTCAGCACCGCCCAACCCCGCTGATGGCTCCGCGTGGCCATCTCCACGCCAGCGCACGCATGAAGCACCGTTCCCGTGGCGTGACGCGCACAGCGTGTGCTCTCTGCCGCCGACGGACCCGCGCCGTCCCGTTCCGTCGAACGTCGCCCAAACGAGCAAAACACGGCGTTGTTGGCACCTAAACTGACTCCGTGAACCTCCACGATGGCGCTCAGCTCCTAAACTCTCCCGACCAAGCACTGCACCGCCGTAATCCTCGCCGGAGAACGCCGTTCTCGGCCACCGCCTCGGATCGCCTATAAAAGGAGACCCCGAGCCCTCCCTCGAGCACGCACCACCCCTACACTCCACCAACGCCCTGCCAGGCCACTGGGAGGACCTCGAGGAGGTCTCCTCCCCCGACTCCGGCCGCCCCGCTCCGCCTCGGCCTCCAGCTCGATTCACTTCGGTGAGGCCGTCTCCGGCGCCCAAACTCCGTCAGCTACCTCCTCTAGCTACCAGAGGCCTGACCCCCGCCTCAATTCCATGCTTGCAGCCCTCTCCGGCGACCTCCATCCACGCCCGAACCGCCGTCCGCCGGAGCAGGGGGGCACCGTCGACGTGGTGCTTCCCGGTGACCACCACCACCACCAACCGACGTGGAATGGCGCACTGAACACATTGGTACTCTCCGATCTCCCTACCTCTCCGTGGATCGTCGCCGGCGACCACCGCGGCTCTCGGGCGCCAGCGAGCCCCGGCCCGCCTCTTTTGAATTTAAACCTGACGGGTGGGACCCGCCCGTCAGCCTCTCAACTCGTTTTACACGAATCGTTTTCTGAAAACGTCTTTTGCCAGAATATGCTTTCCCTCTGGGCCGGCGTAGTTGCTATCGAAACGTTTTCTGTTTTTATAATAAAAACCCTGGGAAGTTTCTGTTTCATTACAGATAGGTCCCTGGACTAAGACCTTTATATCTTTTTAACAGGAGCACATTTTTGAGTGATTCGTTTTCTGTTCTCTTCAAAATTTTGTCTAGTTTTTTATCAGATTTATTTGAAAAATATTTGCAATACTTTTTCTGCACCTCTCGGTATTCACGTTAGCGCGTATGTTTTCTCTATACCATAGATGCCGAAGAAGGTGACGGGGCCGCGAACTTCACCGAGCTAGGCTCCGACTACTCTGAACCAGGCAAGCATGTTTGAACTTTTGATATGATGAGTGTCTTGGCATGTTTTGCATTTAGTTAGTTTCATGGCATGTGTGAAGCATACCGATGAACCGTTCATTATGCATTGTTGAGGCAAGTAAGTACGATGATTTCACACGTCGTTGGACGTAAGTATGCAAGGCCATGTGTTGGCATGAAGATGGGTAAGATGCCAGTGTTGTAGCATGCCAGTCTCAGGCCATGCAAGTTATCTTCAGTACCAACCCATATCGGTTGGGTTCATATCCATTTCCTTTCCCTGTACTACCACATGTTTCCCGAAAGGGATATGGTTTAGTAAGTCGCAAACCGCTTTCTTGGTACACACCAAAAAGGAGAGGCCGGGATGATGGTTCCATGGCCCTGGATTAAAGCCAGGCATCCGGTCAGGGGGCATGGGTGTTTCCGGTTGGGACCGAGAGGGGGGCACCCCTTAGAGCGCGCGTATATAAATTTGATCCCATGCTATTCGAGATTGTGATCTCCCCGTCTCAAAAGTTTTTCTTGGGCGATGTTGAGGGTGATTCCTTGCATCGAGAGGTTGGATGGGTGTGTACTAATTAGCTGTGTTTCCTTCTGAAATACCGTAACGGAACTAGTCCTTGTGACTACGGAAATTCGTCGACTGTGGGAATTTTTTTTTGTACAAACTCTGCAGAGCTCTATATCTTCAAATCATCTTATCTATATCCAAGTTCCCTGCTAACTGACATGTGCCAGTTTGGTGACAGATCACCCGGTGGGACACATGAGCTATAAGACCGGTTCAATATTTATTCTTGTGGATGGACTAACCCGTTTAATTCCATGAGTTGAATATATTTATGATGAATATATTATTTCTTTTTCAGTTAAAGCCCTTTATGTGGTGTCGCTCAGACGCCCGACTGTGGCATTTCTTTTAAAGCCCTTTATGTGGTGTCGCTCAGACGCCCGACTGTGGCATTTCTTTTAAAGCCCTTTATGTGGTGTCGCTCAGACGCCCGACTATGGCATTTCTTTTAAAGCCCTTTATGTGGTGTCGCTCAGACGCCCGACTGTGGCATTTCTTTTAAAGCCCTTTATGTGGTGTCGCTCAGACACCCGATTGTGGCATTTCTTTTAAGGCCCTTTATGTGGTGTTGCTCAGACGCCCGACTGTGGCATTTCTTTTAAAGCCCTTTATGTGGTGTCGCTAAGACGCCCGACTGTGGCATTTCTTTTAAAGCCCTTTATGTGGTGTCGCTCAGACGCCCGACTGTGGCATTTCTTTTAAAGCCCTTTATGTGGTGTCGCTAAGACGCCCGACCGTGGCATTTCTTTTAAAGCCCTTTATGAGGTGTCGCTAAGACGCCCGACTGTGGCATGAGTTTTCTTTCTTTTATTAATTTACCTTCGTGGCGTCGCTCTAGACACTCGATTGTTCTCCATTACTTTACTGTTGGGATCTCAGGCGGACTACCGCCGTTTCCCTTTTCATTTACTTACCTTGCCTGCTACATTTTAAATATGCTTGGAAGTTTAATCATGACGCACTCATGCATGCATTCGCTATATCTTACGTCCGAACTGTCTTGCGAGTACTTCCAAAGTACTCACTGGCTTGTTGATTTGGCCAGATGCTGACGAAGGTGATCTCATGGATGAAGAGTTCGATAGCGAATCCGACGCCTAGAGGAGTCCCAGTCAGTCTCGTGCGAACCTGGACTTGGTCACTATCTTATTCCCGCTTCTGCAAACCAAATAAATTCATCGAGCCTCACCTCGACGTTTGATGGGATGTTAGTTTGAGAGTCACTTATCCACTCCCCACTGTGTTACTCCACCTCTACCATATTTGCGAGTCAGTAGTATGCCACCACTCTCTTGTGTCATAAATCGCCTTTATGTATAATTATTGGCACGCTTGTAATAAATTGTTGAGCATCGTCAGCTCAACCCTGTAATATATTTATGCTACTGGCTTATTGTATCAAAAGTTTGTCTGCCAGTGAGGAGGTTTCATCTCAAACTGGATTCTAAAGATTGGTTTCTCAATAAATATTTTTATTGGAAAAACCGGTCGTGACATGCACGCCGGCGAATCTTACCCAGCTTCAGGGCTCTCCGAGGAGATAACACCCCTACTACTGCTCTGCGGGGTCTCCGCATGATCACTATGGTAATGTGTGTACAGAGTTGCTCCTCGAGCTGTGTTCTGGAGGTAGGAGAGGGCAAGGCTAGCTCTCTCCCTCTTATGTTTCTGGTCTAGTGCTAAAAGGATCGAACCCTTTGCATGGGTGCTCCGGGGGGTTTATATAGGCCTACCCCCCGGGGGTACAATGGTAATCTAGCTGGCCGCGGGTCCCAGCCGTCTCTCTCTCAGGTCGCCGTCTTCTCTGCCGACTACTGGGGCCCGCCGCTGGTGGGCCCTGCCGACTGACCTGATCATTGTAGCCGCGCCTCTGATGACGTTGGCTTGGTCGCGGGGTCATGGCAACAGTGCCGCCGCCTGGCGGGCGATCACTGTCGCCACTCCCCATCCTATCTGGTTAATGGCGTGCGGGACCCGTGGGAGGAACGGGCCGACTCTCGGAGGCCGACTCCCACGAGGTCCGTCTTCGGGCGCTCTCGCCGTCTTTCGTCCCCCCCCCCCTCGGCTGACTAGCGGGACCCGCCATCTCGAGGCCATATAGGCGGGCCAACGTGGGAACAGGGTTTCGCTGCTGGGGCGGACGTCAGGGCCGGCATGGCAACAGTGCCGCGCCGGACGGAGATCTCCTCCGGTACGACGTACTGTAGCCATACCTGCCCTTGGTAATCAGGGTGGGGGAGGGCCGTACTCCGGCCATCCCCCGTCTCGTCCTTCTTCTCGAAGGCAGAGGGTGGTGAAGTCGCGGGCCGACTCCCCATAGTCGGCTTCCCTGGAGTCACCAACTGGGGGTCGGCTTATGTCGTAGCCGTCTCTGGGATTCGGCCGTGAGCGGGTAGTCGGTGATGCTGCAGCTAACTCCCAGAGTCAGCCCTTCGTCTTGGGATTCTTGAGGGGCGAAGCCTGCCCCGATGTCTTGAAAGGTTCTGGGTCTCCGGTTAGCCTACCCGTGGCCCATTACTCCGACAAACATGTACAAGGAGATCCCAAACAAGGCACTTGATACTTTCAAGTTTGGATCTGTACATTATCTTCTGCCAGGGTTGCCAACCATCAATTCGATACTGAGGCACACTTTGTTGCCCAAGTCAGGTGATCACAAGATGATCAGAGGCCATGCAATCAACTTGCTTCATATCTTTGATGTGCCACAGAAATTCAAAGTCATGAGCCTCATGGTAGAAACAATCAAGAGGACTGCAGCAGATCAGAAAAGGAGCTGTGGTTATGCCCCTCAGATCCAGGAGATGATTAACTCCAAGATGGGCATAGGCATATATCTCTTGGACAAGGAACATTTGCCTATTCATCCAAATTTTGAAGATAATGAAGTTGTGATGAACAAGGATGATCCATCTTCAGCTCATGCTCAAGCACAGAAGGAGAAGGCAAGGAAGGAGAAAGCTGCCAGGATGCCAACTCAAGAGGAGGCATCTGAATATTTCTTGAAAACCAAGCAAGAGTAGCTCAGTTACTTGATTGCATCCACACTGAGGATTGAGAAAGGACTAGCCACCCTCACTCAGAATCAGGAGAGCTTAGAGAGGATCGTAGAACAGACGTTCTATGACATGGATGTCAAAGTAACAGAGATTCAGTCTGCAGTGGAGCAACTTCAAGATGACATGCAGGAGAGGAAAGGGAAGACTACCACTGATGCATTCGCCAGAGTGCCACGAGATCGGAGGTCCAGTGCAGTGCCAGTTCCTGACACCAGAGCCACCAGCTCAGCTCCAGCCACAGCACCCGCCCAACCAGCTCCAGCATCTACTTCAGCTCCAGCTCCAACCACGTCTACAGAAGCCTTTGTCCTTGGAGTGATCCAGACTCCACCACCACCAGAAGATCAAGCCTGAGTGTCGATTTAGCACTATGCATTTTCTAGGAACTTTTTGGTAACTTGTTGCCAAAGGGGGAGAAAAATGTATAGATCATAGGCTTCGAAAGAGAGTGTTGCTTTTATTCTCTCTTGCTTTATTTGGTGGTTTTTCAAACTTTGTTTGCTTTTGGTCGAGATACTTTGATATGCTTGTGAGACATTGATGATCATGTGTTTGATCATAAGCTACACTTATGCATGCTTGATATATCTTATCTATCTTATGTGATCATTCACTTTTCTTGGTGATGAGTGCATGTATTTCATTCTTATCATTTTGAGCGCTCCACCAAGATGTATGTGACATGGAAGAGTAACCCATGATTCTAACTCTTTGTGCATTTGCAGTCCAAAGCAAATTTTAAATATGCACAAATTTAGGGGGAGCTCTTACTTATCACATACTTCTCAAAGCAATGATATAATTCATTCTTTTTATCATTTGTCGAAGCTTTGATCTATATGTTGTCATCAATTACCAAAAAGGGGTAGATTGAAAGTGCAACTATCCCTAGGTGGTTTTGGTAATTCATAACAACATATAGCTCATTGAGCTAATGCTATTCCAAGACAATTATTTCAGGAAAGCTCAATGATTGGCATGGCATGGATGGTGAAAGTGGAACCCTCAAAATAGTAAGGACAAAGGATTGGCTCAAGCTCAAAAGCTCAAGACTCTTCATTTTACATTTTAGTGATCCAAGATCACATTGAGTCCATAGGAAAAGCCAATACTATCAAGGAGGGATGAGGTGTTGCTTAATGAGCTTTTTGCTTCATGTGCTTAATGATATGCTCCAAAATCCTCACCTACTTTCCCATATCCACAAATGACCTAAACCCTAAGCCAAACTCGAACATACCGATTCTTTCAATCCGGCGCCACCGAGTTTCACTTGTCATAGCCACTGCCAAACCCTAGCAAATCGGTTCTACCGATAGGGATCTCGGTCTCACCGAGATGGGATTGCAATTTCTCTGTTTCCTTTTCGTAACTTTTCAGTCTCACCAAAAGAGCGGATCGGTCCCACCGAGATTGCAATGTAAACTCTCTATTTCCCTTTTGTAACTTTTCGGTCTCACCGAAAGAGCAAATCGTTCCCACCGAGTTTACCTGACCAACTCTCTAGTTAGCTAATTACCAAATCGGTCTCACCGAGTTTGTGTAATCGGTCTCACCGAGATTACGTTATGCCCTAACCCTAACCATATCGGTCCTACCGAGTTGCATGTCAGTCCCACCGAAAATCTCTAACGGTCACTAGGTTTACTATTTCGATCCGACCGAGTTTGTTGATTCGGTCCCACCGAGATTGGTAAATTGTGTGTAATGGTTGGATTTTGTGTGGAGGCTATATATACCCCTCCACCTCCTCTTCACTCGTGGGAGAGAGCCATCAGAACACATCTACACTTCCAACTCATATGTTCTGAGAGAGAACCACCTACTCATGTGTTGAGACCAAGATATTCCATTCCTACCATATGAATCTTGATCTCTAGCCTTCCCCAAGTTGCTTTCCACTCAAATCTTCTTTCCACCAAATCCAAATCCTGTGAGAGAGAGTTGAGTGTTGGGGAGACTATCATTTGAAGCACAAGAGCAAGGAGTTCATCATCAACACACCATTTGTTACTTCTTGGAGAGTGGTGTCTCCTAGATTGGCTAGGTGTCACTTGGGAGCCTCCGACAAGATTGTGGAGTTGAACCAAGGAGTTTGTAAGGGCAAGGAGATCGCCTACTTCATGAAGATCTACTACTAGTGAGGCAAGTCCTTCGTGGGCGATGGCCATGGTGGGATAGACAAGGTTGCTTCTTCGTGGACCCTTCATGGGTGGAGCCCTCTGTGGACTCGCGCAACCGTTACCCTTCGTGGGTTGAAGTCTCCATCAACGTGGATGTAGGATAGCACCACCTATCTGAACCACGGGAAAAACATTCGTGTCTCCAATTGCGTTTGAATTCTCCAAACCCTTCCCTTTACATTCTTGCAAGTTGCATGCTTTACTTTCCGCTGCCTATATACTCTTTGCATGCTTGCTTGAATTGTGTGATGATTGCTTGACTTGTCCTTAGCTAAAATCTGCCAAGAATAAAATTGGGAAAAGGTTAAGTTTTTATTTGGTCAAGTAGTCTAATCACCCCCCTCTAGACATAATTCCGATCCTACAAGTCGGTCTACTAATCTTGGACGTGATGCCTATGTAATGATCATTGCCTAGATATCGTCATAATTATTTGAAGTTCTATCAATTGCCCAACAGTAATTTGTTTACCCATCGTTTGCTATTTTTCTCGAGAGAAGCCACTAGTGAAACCTACGGACCCCGGGTCTTTCTTCTCATATATTTGCTTTGCGATCTATTTTATTTGCACTTTTTATTCAGATCTATTAAACCAAAAATACAAAAATACCTTGCTGCACTTATTTTATTTGTGATCTATTATTTCAATCTATTACAACTTTCTCCCATCCGCACGCCGTTTCTGGCGCCGTACCCCGAAACGGATTGACAACCCCTTTAACACGTCGGGTTGCGAGTGGCTGGTATTTGTTGTGCAGGGACTGTTTACGTTGTGTTGCTTGGTTCTCCTACTGGTTCGATAACCTTGGTTTCATATCTGAGGGAAATACTTACTGCCGTTGTGCTGCATCATCGCTTCCTCTTTGGGGAAATACCAACGTAGCTTCAAGCGACATCAATCTTGCATGTGATTTTTTTGTGCCAAATGATGGTTCTAAATTCCTCTTTTGACCAAAACATGCGTGAGGTTGACACTGATTTCTTATAGATTACTTTCAACTACTTTATGAACATCAATGCTACCTTTTAAGAGAGTATATTAGCCTCAGTAAGTTGTGTTATGGATATTGGAAGTAATCCCTCTGCTCTCATGCCTTTGAAGACATGTTGTAGTGTCTTTGTTCACTCATTTCTGTGCGTATATGTAGTCTTATATGGAGTAAAATGTCGAAAATCATCTTATATTTCTAAACGGAGGTAGTAATAAAATATTTAGTTTCTGTTTGAATTAGAACCAGGTCTGCGGTGGAGATGAAGTTCTCAAAGTCATGTCGTGTGAACTGTAAGACCTGAGGATGAGCTCTACTGCTAAACTATCCAGCTATTGTGTCCTTGTCGCCACGTGTCCTGAACTAGTGTTTTCCTGTAGCATTGTTCTCAGGCGTGTTCTCAAGGGTGTACTTCACCACAACAATTTCCTGGTGGTGACTTTGATTACGAAGGGTGTGGTTCTTGTAAAGCTTCCCGACAGATCTGATGCGGACTGTCTTGATCGTCATGTTTATGAGTGGAAAGACCACTCTGTTAGGTTCTCCAAGGTTGGCGAGATGGTGATGGTGCTAGTAGACATCTCTCACGAAGTCAATGGCCTAGTCAGTTATGCGGGGCACATCATGTGGGTCGGTGCCAAGAAATAGTCTGCAAAGTTTAATTAGTGCAACTTTGCTTGTCTATAGTAAGTACTATTGTTCAGTACTTGATTTGCGCATGTGAACCCTGTATTGTTTAGTACTGCCGCTTTTGTTGTGTGGTGAGTCCTGAGAACAGTCTATGTTAATGTCTGTCCACTCAATTCATTTTGTATATTTTGAAGTATCCAGATCATCTTTTTTGTGAGGACGGTAATAAATTATGGTTACACTCCAATATATGTATGCATAGCAGGGTTTATTGCACCCACCAGGATTTCCAGTCCCATGGATGTTCGGTCCATACAATTTGTCACGACCTTTGGATTGTCCTGCTTGTGGGAGTAAGTGGGGGTCCCTGCATGCCATGCATAATTGGACGATCAATCTTCTGTTTACAACTTGAACATAGTGATTTCCTGGTAAGGATTCACTCGTGTCACATCAAGTAAATCTTATTAATTTACTGTCTAAATCGTATTGATTTAATGTCATGTTTTCTTACTTTTGCTGCAATTTTACGATGCAGGTTTTGCCATGTGACATTCCTCACAAAATAAACCATTTGGTTTGCTCTATGATGGTTATTTTTGTAGGTTTCACTTCTTATGTCGTGTCAGTAACGAAGGCACTGTCCATCACTTATATTACTGGACACAATTGGATCAGTCTGTTGTCTGAGTACAATTTGAAGCCCTATGATGAACTGCAGTTTGGTTTAACAAACACGCCACAATTAGTCCTTCTCGCGTTTAAAAGTAATGAAGAAAAAGACTAGATCAAGGTCACGAAGCCTAGTCAAGTTAAAAAGCTGATCATAGCAGACCAGAGACGATAGCTGCTATCTCGCACATCAGTACCACCTTTAGCAACGGATCGAGCACCGGCACCTTCTCCGACGGCACTTGCTCTAGCACTGACAGCGGCAGCAGCTTAGTCTGATCCACCTGAGGATTGGGCACTGACCGCGTCAGCGGATCAGGCTGATCTATCAGAGGATCGGGCATCGACACCGGCACCTGCTCCGACACCGGCACCAGTCGCACCGGCACGGGCACCAGCAACGGCTCCGGCACCTACACCAATACTTAAAGTTGCACTTGCATCTGCTCCGACAACGAAACTAGCAGTTGCACCGGCAACAGACTGGGTTGCAGTTCGCACTGCATATACCAAAGTCCTTACAAAAACCAACATCTCCACCTTCTTGGTAAGCATTGGCCGCCCAAGTGCTTCGTTCTTTTTTTCTTTCCATGTTGTTCCACATGATCCATTATGTTGATCTAACTGTTTGTGTATGTCTTCTTGTTTGCAAACAGAGAATTCCTAGAGCAACGAGGGAGTCGTTCAACAAACCGAGCGACCGTGGCCAAGTTTCTCTTACCATGCGCAGCCTTGGTGTGAATGAACCTGCTCAATATAACGTAAGTACAAAGGATGGTCGCATGAGATTGATGCTAAAGGCTGGTCAAGGTTCAAAACTAAATCATATCTTGCAGTAGGGGATGATGTAAAAAATCGAACTTTCTCGACAAGGAGAGATGGTCCAAATCAACTTTGAAATTCTTCAGTAGCAGCACGCAACTGCCAAACTGGTCTATCCTCCGAGAGATTTTGATGTAATAATATGGTATGGTGAAACAAGTGTCATGTGTGTATAAGTAGTACGACAGTATTAGTTATCACGTAGGATGTCGTTGATAGAATTTCAACTCTGATTGCTGGTTAGGAACTATCGTTCGATTTCATTCTAACAGATGTCGTGCTTTATTCAATTTTCTGTACTCGCCTTGCGACAAATCTAAAACCAGCGTTGTACCGATCGCTTGCAATATAAAATGCCTGAGGTAGAACACATGGGCCCCCAAACATGCAGGCCCACTGGCCTGTGGCCCAAAGTCCAGAACCGTGAGCCTGCTGAGTATTATATTCTCAGCTGAATCCCCAAATTATGTTATATATATTCCCCTTCATTTTTCTTATGTATAAAGTTGTGATATAAAAGATTTTCATATTTATTTACAGAGGGAGTATCTCTCTGTCAAAAATATATTTATGTGTAACTAGTTACTCCTGCCTTTCTACTTCCTTTCGCTGATATGTGGGGCATCCGGCAACGGGGTCCATGTGACATGCACCAAATTAGAGTGCACAACTACACGGTAGACTCGCCCCGGTCGTAGCGCTGCAGTAATGCCCAATGAGTCGTCAAATCACAAAACCCCCCACCTTTCCAGCTTTAGCAGTAAGCTGGACGGACGAAGCAGCAATATTTCACTTCTCCCTCGTCTGCTTGTTCAGAGAAAACCCCCTCTCGCGACTAGGGTTTTCTCATGGAGAACCAGGTACGAATTCTTCATCCATCCCCGATAAATCCAAGTCCCTTGGTCACGGGTAATCCTAGGATGGCAGCCGCCACCATTGATACATTTTTCTTCCTACTGAATCCAGTGCGTTTCATTTGCAGTGCCCGAAGTGCGAGGACCCTACAGGTTTCTACGCCCTCGACGAGACGCCACACTTGTTCCTTCTCATCCTAACATAGGATTTTAAAACGTGCACAGTATGTTCCTAGAATCCTCTTTTCTATCCGAGAGGGTGGGGGGTTTTTGAACATGTTGTCGACTAATTTGGAAATTTGGATTGTTATATTTGGATAAAAGGTACTAGTACCATGGTCAACACTGACGTGAAGGAGGAAATTATTTCTAGATTTGGATAGCGAATACATTGTGTTCTCATATTATTTTTCTTGTAGTGCATTCCTTGCTCTGCTAAACACATGTACTCAAGATGGTCGGCCTTGCCATAACTGAATACACCAGTTTAATGGTCACATTGAAGACAAGCCATGGATATAAGTTCCGAGTTGGGTTCATGAACCAAGAAGATCACTGCTTTTTTATGGCCGGACTTGGATAAACTTTCTCAAGTGTTACGAACTGAAAGTTGGCGCACGAATGTTGATGGAAATAGCAGAACCTGGTCTCATCTTCACTGTGATCTTCCACCCCGACGTCGTTCCAGTATTTCATCCATGTTAGTTTTGTATCTGGTTCTTGCTTGTTGCCTCGATTACTTCTTAATCCACCTATTCGGTCTAACTAATCACAATTTAACTTAGAAGTAGCAGCGATTTGTGACTCCCTTCTCTCACGAAGATGCTAGTTCTAACTAATATTTCTTATAACTGGTGGCACATGTAGGTTATTTCAAAGTTAAGCATGCTACTCGTTTGTTTTTCTATAAGAACTCGATTGTTACTGATGGCACTGAAGTTGACTGGGACGTCATCCACAAGTTCCTACACTTTATTGATCGTCTTGAGGTCCTTGTGGGGCGTTTCAATGGTGGAAGGCCACGTGGGATATGTGTGCCACTGTTGCACATGTTGAACAGGTCCAACTGTGTCAAGAAACTTATGGTACGAGTTGTTTTCTGTTATATATGTTGTTCATAAACTCTTGCTTATACACAGTTTTACAGTTGTGATCTTCTTGAAACAGAAACTGCCCAGTTCTATTGTTCCTATACAGATGCCTGACCATGGTCGGGTAAGACTTGTGCTTGGTCACAACATGATGTTTATGTCGACCTACTACATTCCCCTTGGAGGTGAAAATATACTTATTCATGGGTGGTCTCAAATAATGAAGGCATGTCCATCTTGGAGAATAAGACAGAAGGTTATGCTCATGCTTTTCCATGGCTCTAAAGCGAATATCCTGTTTATTGACCACATTGCGAGATGAAGCTGCTTTTAGAAGGTTGTGGATGAGCGGGGTGGCGCCTGGGCCTTGTCCTGGGGCTTGTGGCCTCACCCTTGGTTAACTGTAGGCAAAGTAGCACTGTTCAAGGCATGCTTTGTACGGTTGAACCTATATAAGTACTCATACTACTTTCAGCTATGGTTGTTAAGTGCCCCTGCTGGTTTCAGTTAAGGTTATTAAGTACTCATGCTGCTTTTATAGTCTGTCGTGTTTCTTCAATCCTGTCTTCCTCCAGCCGCCAAAACCAAACCAGCGCCGGCGGGGCCGCCTGCTTCCGCCTCCCATGGCTAGCTGCGCCTCAGCGCATGCATTGCCGCCCCACCGTCTCCTAAATCGTTAACACCGATGTCCGAGGCCTCGCCGTCGTCCTCCGCGCGCTTTGGTGCGCTCGCCGCGGTGCTGCCCTCTCGCGTTGTCAACATGGTCAACAAACAAGAGGAATCGGGAGAGGACTGTACGTGGAGAGGGTGACAGTAGGGGCCCACCATGTCCATGGCTGTACGCAACGAAGTTCCTCATTTTTTATTATATATACTCCATTGTCAGTGTATAGAAAAAGAAAATGTTTCCTCCTGGTGGTTTCCTGACATTTGGGACCCACGACATTGTCAGCGTATATAGTCAATAGACAAGAGAACAACACAAGATCGGCTGACAGCTGGGACGTAGCTGCTCGAGCAGTATTTTTTTTGTTATTGTTGAGATGGAGCAGGGTTTCAACTGGGTTGTGGACCGTCTAGCCAGACTTATATTTTACGTTCACCACATGACCAGCCCGGCTATTTTTTCTTTGTGAAAATGAGCCCATTTTATTTTTTCTGAAGAATACCCAATCCAGGCCTACTTATTTTTCAACGCCCTAATGGGCTGCAAGTCTTTCAAGACGGCTGCAAATCTTGAAAGTAATATGAAATGCGCTGTAAATACAAAAAACAGACGACAAATTGACAATTACTTTATAATTTCTGAATTTTTTCACATTTTCTGATTCCAATTTCACTAGGCTTTAACCTAATTTAAATATATCTTCAAAGTACTTTAAATATGGCTCGACATTTTGGTATGAAAAATAGTTTGGACCCCACCGAAATATGTGAAATTTCGTTTAAATTTTTAACCCTGGCCCTGGCCAACAAAAAAACGGACTGTAATAAATTGCATAAGAAGTTGCAATGAGCTGTAAATTATTAAAAAAATAGGGAATGGTCTGACTTGTGGGCCTATTAAGTTGACGCGTATGCAAGACTTTTTTTAATTATTATATACGTCAACAAACGATTCTAGCAGACGTAACCGTTGGATGTCAATCCAACGGCCGTCCTGCTTCTTCAATCTCTGATCTTCTTGCTCCAGCCGCCAAATCCAGCGCCGGCGGGACCGCCTGCTCCCGCCTCCCGTGCCCGGCTTTGCTGCCGCGCAAGCTTCATCGCCCCCTACTACTCGCACTGCTGGCAGGCCATCCCTCTACTCACCCACATCCCTCCACTGTTATGGAGTCGCTGCCTCCGGGTCATTCCCTTCCTGGGTCTTGTCGTCGTCCATCGCGCTGGTGTTCTCGGCACGGCATGGTCAACGTTATCAACAAACAACAACTTCGGAAGAGGGGTGTACATGGAGAGGCTGACAGTTGGGACCCACATGGTCCATGGCCGCACGCAAGCAAGTACCTCCTTATTACGCCAAAAAGAATGAATCCTCCCAATGATAGCTGGGGCCCACCAGCTATATCTTGGCACGGAAGGAAGTGCCTCCTTATTAAGAGAAAAATAATGAGTGCTCCCCATGACAGCTGGGACCCACTAGATTTGGAGGCTGGCTTGTGGCCCTACTAAGTTGATGTGTACAGAGGCGTTGTCAACTTAGTCAACAAACAATTCTATCACAAGTGACCGTTGGATTGTTAACATCCAGCGGTCATCCTGCTTCTTCAGCCTCTGATTTTCTTGCTCCAGCCGTCCAAACCACCGTGTGCTCCTGCCACCCATGGCCGGTTGTGCTTCCGCGGAGGCCTCACCGCCCCCTACTACTCCCACTGCTGGTCAGGCCATCCCTCTACTCACCCACACCCCCTGTTATTCTGCGGCGACGGCAGTCTCATACCGTAGCCAAACCAGTCAACCCTCGTACTACCCTCTGCATGTTCCCAGGCTCCGCGTCATTCCCTCCCTCACCGTCGTCCACTGCCTGGTGTTGTCCATGCAGCGTGGTCAATGTTGTCAACGAATGACAGCCATCGGAAGAGAACTGTACGTGGTGAGGCTGACAGATGGACACACCAGCTACTCGCATGCAAGGAAGTGCCTCCTTATTACGCGCAAAAAAAAAGAATCATCCCCCTGTCAACTCGGACACACCAGCTACATCTTCGCATGCAAGAAGTGCCTCCTTATCCTCCCTGACAGTCGGGACCCACCCGATCGAAGCTATGTAGCGTTGTCATTCTGGTCGCAAACGTGTAGGTACATACTGGTCCGTCGGTCTTTCTGCCACAATGAACCGTGGCCTAGTAAGGAGCGGTAGATGTTCAGGAAGTCCTGTCTATATCGTGTACACATACTGTCGGTGTCAAAACCGGCGGATCTCGGGTAGGGGGTCCCGAACTTTGCATCTAGGCGGATGGTAACAGGAGACAAGGGACACAATGTTTTACCCAGGTTCGGGCCCTCTTGATGGAGGTAAAACCCTACGTCCTGCTTGATTAATATTGATGATATGGGTAGTACAAGAGTAGATCTACCACGAGATCAAGGAGGCTAAACCCTAGAAGCTAGCCTATGGTACGATTGTTGTATGTTCTATCCTACGGACTAAAACCCTCCGGTTTATATAGACACCGGAGAGGGTTAGGGTTACACAAAGTCGGTTACAATGGTAGGAGATCTAACTATCCGCATCGCCAAGATTGCCTTCCACGCCAAGGAAAGTCCCATCCGGACACGGGACGAAGTCTTCAATCTTGTATCTTCATAGTCCAGGAGTCTGGCTGAAGGTATAGTCCAGCTATCCGGACACCCCCTAATCCAGGACTCCCTTAGTAGCCCCTGAACCAGGCTTCAATGCTGACGAGTCCGGCGCGCAGATTGTCTTCGGCATTGCAAGGCGGGTTCCTCCTCCAAGTACTTCATAAAAGATTTTAAACTCTAAGGATAGTGTCCGGCTCTGCAAAATAAGTTTCCACATATTGCCATAGAGAGAATAACATTTACACAAATCTAATATGCTGACGTATTCCGCAGTGTGACATCACACTACGGCCAAGCCTTTATTCGAATCGTTTTTACTCCCCCACCTCAGCGCATTTTGCGAGGCGGTTTCCTTGGCACGTCTTGTCAAAGTAGAGATCGTGTCCCCTTATTTACGGGATTCTCATCAGTACGGGCGTGGGTAACCCAACCGCGCCATTTGTCACGGCGCTTGGGAGATAAGCGAGGTTTACCAGGCTGGTGGGGACGCATAGTCGCATCCGCCCATATAAGGGGGTAAGGATCCACCTTTTTACCTACGCCTTCTTCCTCCTTTGCCTATCCATCTTCCACGCACTCGAGCTCTAGCGCCCAAGCCTGCACTCCCCACCTCAACCTTCTCCAGCCATGTCCGGAGCGGGAGGCAAGTGGATGGTCTCCTCCGTCACGGAGGGCCATATCAAAAAACTGAGGAAGGCCGGATACTTGTCTAACGACATCGCGCACTGGCTTCTCGAAAAGGGGCAGCTCCTCCCCACCCCAAGGCCCCATGAGAGGGTAGTATTCCTTCCCCACTTCCTCCGCGGACTGGGCTTTCCTCTCCACCCATTCGTCCGGGGGCTCATGTTCTACTATGGCCTGGATTTCCACGATCTAGCCCCGAACTTCGTCCTCAACATATCGGCGTTTATCGTCGTGTGCGAGGCTTTCCTCTGCATCCGTCCCCATTTCGGCCTATGGCTCAAGACCTTCAACGTCAAGCCAAAGGTGGTGCGAGGCAACCAGGCGGAGTGCGGAGGTGCCATGGCAGGCAAGATGGCCAACGTCCTATGGCTCGAGGGCTCCTTTGTGGAGACCCTGTAGGGGTGGCAGTCAGGGTGGTTTTACATCACCGAGCCGCGCGGTCTGGAATGGATCGCAGCCCCTGAGTTCCGGTCCGAACCCCCCATGCGGCTCACGTCCTGGAAAGAGACGGGCCTGTCATGGGGCTTCAAAGAAGAGGTGACCGGACTGCAAACATGCATCCAAACCCTGGTGAACAAGCAGCTCAAGCTTGTCAATGTAGTCCAGGTTATGCTCGTCCGCCGGATCCTCCCGTGTCAACAACGGGATTTCAATCTGTGGGAGTTCGACCCGGCGCAGCACCAAACTTTGAGCAGGCTCTTCGACACGACGTACGAAGATGTCTGGAAAGTGCTTTTCAAGGGCGCCGAGGCTCCCGCATCCGCTTCCGAGGATCGCGGATTCAGCACACAGCGTCAAGCTAGTGCGGTGAGCGATTTTTACCTTTTATAGGGTATTTAGTTTTTCATAGTTTGACTCTATGCGGGATCTAAACTCCCTTTCCTTTGACAGGATTGGCAGGTGAAGTCCGGACAGATCGACTGTCCGGCTCCCTTGCCCGAAGACCCAGCCAACGCTCGTCTAGCGAAGCTGCTGGTTCCGGCACCTTATGTGGTGCCGGAGAAGATGGCTAAGAAGATGACCACAGGGACTCGAAAGAGTTTCCGGCGTATGGTGGTGTCGGACTCATCGTCCGACGACTCCGAGACGCCCTCCCCCCGTGAAGACGAGGAGGAGGAAGAAGAAACCTCTCCCCCTCCAGCGGGGGGGGGGGGGGGGGAAGAAGAGGAAGGCCGCCCCAACAGGGGAGGCCGAAGGGTCCAAGAAGGGGAAGACCCCTCCTCCGAACTACTCCACCGACGCCAACGAGGGCGAAGAGGAGTGGCCGCACAGGGGCAAGCGCCCGGCGAAATCATAAGTATTCGGACACCAGAGTAACTCATAGCACTCCTTTATGGCATAGCCTTTCCTTATGTCGAATATAATTATGCAGTCCGCCCAAGGCCGGACTCGACGAGTCGTCGAGCGACTCCCTGGATTCGTCGGACATGAATTCAGTTCCGCCCGCTACCACCCCCCGCACTACGGACGACGCCGAAGTGTTGTCCCAACAGGTTCCAAGCCAGGAGGAGGTGGTCCTGTAGGCGCCACAAGGCAACTTCCCGGACTCCATGAGTAAAGGGGACAAGACCCCCCAGGGCTCCAAGTCCGGCTTTGAGCCGGACACCGCACCGGAATCCTCAACGGTTCCGGACTGCGGTAGGCGAACTCCTTCCAAGAGGAGCAAGCCTACTGAGCCGGCGGCCCACGTCCAACCGGAGGCGCCGGATAATCTGCTGGAGGTGCTTAACGGCGCCTCCATCGACGAGGAGCACCGTACTATTATGAGTACGGTGATCCAGAAGGTTCAATCCGCCAAGAGCGGACTGACTGAAGCTTGTGCCAGCCTTCTAACAGGCTTTGAGGTAAGTGAAAAAAATGTAAAAATATTACCGCATAAACAGTAGCCCCTGATGCTCTGTTTGGCGTTCGGAAAGAAAAGCCGAATAGAGGATCTAAAAAAACTCGCAGGAGTCTAACAAATAATGAGTCAATATGTGTATGCAGGCTTCGCTGCTAGCGACCGCCGCACTGACTGCGGAGGTGGGCACCCTGAAGCAGGGCCTCGAGCGGTCCGAGCAAGAACTCGGCCTTGCCAAGCGGCAGCTCGAGGAAAAAGAAGGTAAGAAATACCTTATAGAAAATATATATATAAAAAGATGCAATTGCAAAAAATGACAGGATTACGCTGCTTATTGTAGGGGCCACAACTGAGGTGGCGACCCTCAAGCAGGCGCTGTCCGAGGCCGAGAAGAGAGCGGCCTCGGAGCACGTCGAGCGGGAGAAATTTGAGGCGCAGGTCGGCGAGGCGCGGCAAGAGCTTCAGGCTCTCATGAAAAAACATGAGAGTTTGGAGCTTGACTCGAAGACGCAAGCGTCCGAGCTCGCGGCGGCCATTGAAAGTGCCAAAGCTGCCAAGGCCGAATCCCAGAAGGCCCTCCAGGAGTTGGATGTGGTGAAAAAGATAGCGGCGGGTAAGGCATTCTTGATGCAAAGTAAACATGTAAAAGTAAGCTACTTGTTACTTACCCGAATCCGGAGCTCTCCAGGAGCATTCGCAGATCTTCCCCGTAGCGTATCCGATGCCGCCGCATTCTACCGAGCCGAGGAGGGCAGCTCGACTGAGAAGGTGTTCTGGTCTCAGTATGCTGAGGCCGGACACCATGTACCCCTGAGCGACCAGCTGAAGCAGCTGGTCGAGCTCCACAAGGCGGCCGAACAGGCCATGAAGGGTCTCATAGTTCGGCTGTGGCCTGGAGAGGCTCTGCCTGGGAGCTACTTCGGGTTGGTGCGGCAGCTGGTGGAGGCTTGTCCAAGGCTCGAGGTCATCAAGCGCTCTGTCTGCATCGAAGGTGCTCGTAGGGCCCTTGCCCGTGCTAAGGTGCACTGGGGTAAGCTGGACGGTGAGAAGCTTGTGAAGGACGGGCCGCCGCCGGGGAAAGAGCATCGTAAGCCCGAGAATTATTATAACGATGTACTGAAGGGGGCCCGCCTTGTGGCAGATGAATGTACCAGGGATGTAAATTTTTAGTAAACTCGCTCGTATTGTCCTGTGCGCTGAAAAATTGTTCATATGCGTGAAGCAATGCTTTTTGAATTTAAAATATTACTTTCTGTGCGGCCGTTTATCAAAAAATGAGAGATGGCCAGTCGTCGGCTTCTGCCCCCATGCCACTAGTGCTGGGGTGTTCGGGATAAACCTGAGCGCTCTTTTTCCCATGTTTGGATCCTTCGAGGGAGGCGCTCAGCACAACGAACAAGGCAATCGGACTATAATGCTTGAACACTCTCACTTAGCCATAGAACTCTATAATTTTAAATTTCGGCGAAGCCCCTAGTATTCGGAAGACCGAGTTCGGGGCGCTATCCACGCCTTGGCCGGACAAAGCCGGCTCCTCGCTCTCAGCGGCATAAGTCTTTAGGGACTCGAAAAACCTCTCGGACAGCGACCAGTCTCTCGCTTCATCATGACAGTCAGTTTTAGCTTTCTCTACTGAGGTGCTCTGTCCAGCTCAACTGGGGCACAATCACAGTAGTTCTCCTAGTGCTACCTTAGTCGATATAACGGAACGTAAGGCACCAAAACATAGGAGCCGGGAAAACCCAACTATTGACCCAAGACATGATTCGGAGCCGATGCATATAATGCTATAAGTTCGGGGTGCCGCACTTGTTTAAAGTGTTCGGACTTCTTACACCATATTGAGGGGCACTGAAGCCCCTGGCGTATTTGTCGTACCACAGTGTACGGGTGCAAAATGTCATTAATGAACATATATATAAAATATGTAATGCAAAAAATAGACAAAAAGCTATGCATTGTTTATAGAAAGGCTGCGATCAAAGCAGAATGATACAAATAGTGCGCTAAGCAAAAGGTTGGACTATTTAACATGTCCTGTCCAGGGGCAGTCCGCGGAATTGTATGCAAAACAGGTATACTGCTCGTGATAGAGACCACCTGGAAGTTCCATAATGCGGCATGGCTTGTCTGCTTCCCCGGTTCTTGCATCGTTTGTGCGGCAGTTGGATTGCCGAACAGGTCGTCCGAAGTATGGAGTCCTGAAAGTAAGAGAAAATAAAGAAAAGAATTCGGCAGCCCCTAGTACGGTTTAAGCCGTGTTTTGGGCGTGCCGTGATGGTGCCCCTCCCCCTGTGCCCATGGTATTTCAAGAGCGTAGTTATGTACGCGAAGCACTGGTTTTGCTATATTGCGAGGGCTGGGGTTGGGGCCGCATTGCTACGCCTGCTCAGAACGTGTCAGGCGGTCTAGTTGTAGGTTACTCCGGGCGCGCTTGACAGTGTCCGGCCTTTTAACGGCCGGACTGGATAACTGCCTAAAGAGGCTTCTTTGCACTTCCACTGCGAGGGCCGCCGTGTGCTCCTCCGTTCGGAGGGAGCGATCGGTGTTTCCATTGACCGTGATCACTCCTCGAGGGTATGGCATCTTGAGCTTGAGATATGCGTAGTGCGGTACCGCATTGAACTTTGCAAATGCGGTTTGCCCGAACAGTGCGTGATAGCCACTGCGGAACGGGACTATGTCGAAGATTAACTCCTCGCTTCGGAAATTATCCGGAGATCCGAAGACCACTTCAAGTGTGACTGAGCCTATACAGTTGGCCTCTACACCTGGTATTACGCCTTTAAAGGTTGTTTTGGTGGGCTTAATCCTCGAGGGATCTATGCCCATTTTCCGCACTGTATCCTGGTTCGAAGACAATGAAGCGGTGATGGATGCACCGCACATTCCTCTTCAGCCAAAGTTCGAAGATGTCATATGGATATGCACCACACATTCAGATGCTTATCCATTCCAAGGTTGGTACATATACATATCTACTTGATAGTGAACACCTTCCTCTTCAGCCAAAGTTCGAAGACAATGAAGCGGTGATGGATGCATCCCATCCTACTTTAGTTGAGGCTCAAAGAAGGTTGAGGCAGCAGCAGTATCAAGAGCAGAAAAGGTAGCCAAAGCACCCAATGCCCCAATAGCCAGTATCAAAACAAAGCAAGACCAGATGACATATCTACTGGAAGCAACACTGAGGATTGAGCGAAGTTTGGCCAAGTTAGCCAAGAACCAGGAGAGCTTAGAGCGGATAGTGGAGGACAAGATGTACAATCTAGATGTCAAGGTCACTGAGATACAGTCTATTGTGGAGAAGCTGAGAGATGATGCTGAAGATGGAAATGAGGACACTACTACTAAGAGGTTCCAGATAGTGCCAAGGCCCAAGGGTAGCCAGGTCCTTAGTTGTGCCAGTAGCCGACACCAGTACTACTCACTCTGCACCTGCCGCCACTGCTACAGTGCCACCCCCAGTATCAACACCACTAGCTCAGCAGACATCAGTCGAGGCATTTGCAGAAGTAGTTCTCTCAATGCCATCTACGCACACCGGAGCAACAAGCTAGAAGACCCCTTCAGGAACTCCCAGAGATCGTGCCTAGAGTGTCGTATAGCATTATACCTTGTCAAGCTTTTTGGTAACTTGTTTCCAAAGGGGGAGTAAAATGTATAGATCATAGGCTATGAGAGAGAGAGTGTGTGTGTGTCTCGTTCTTTTGCTCGTTGGGTTTTATTGCCTGTTGCTACTTTGTCCGTTTGATTGGTGCTACTTATTGTTTTATGCTCGTGAGATACTTTCTGTGGTTGTGTGATTGATCATACTATGCTTAATGTGTGACTCATGCCTATGTCTCCATGATTATTGATGTAAGATCATTCACTTATGTATTTGGTGATGCGTGCATGTTATTTCACTCATATCATTTTGTGCGCTTCACCAAGATGTATGTGACATGGGAACAACGGTCCTTCCGTGGTTCTCTTTGCGCGCCTTGTCATCCGTAACCGCCCTGAATGGCCTTCTTCTCTCTATTCAGTAGAGACTATCCGCTGATAACTTGTTAAAGAGAAACAAGAGAGAGGAGACAGAGAAGTAAAAGTGAATAGTTGTTCACATTGATGATGGCATTTACACATATATATAGCCCCCGAAGGGGTACGACCAAAGGGATGCGAGGCAACCACCTTGGTTAGGAAAAGCATGATTAATAGGATTAATTAAATCCTAACAGATTGTACATTTGCATTCAAACGCAAATTTTAAATAATGCACAAATTTAGGGGGAGCTCTTGCTTATCACATACTTCTCAAATCGACGATGTATTTCATTCATTTTATCATTTGTTGAAGCTTTGATCTATATGTTCTCATCAATTACCAAGAAGGGGGAGATTGAAAGCTCAACTAATCCTCGAGTGGTTTTGATAATTCATAACAACATATAGCTCATTGAACTAATATCCATTCAAGATAAATATTTCAGGATGTTCAATGATTGGCATGGCATGGACTAGAGATCTGGACCCCTCAAAATGCTAAGGACAAATATTGGCAAAAGCTCAAGACTCTTCATCTTTATTTTAGTGATCCAAGATCACATTGAGTCCATAGGAAAGCCAATACTATTAAAAGGGGATGAGGTGTTGCTTAATAGCTTACTTGCTTAAGTGCTTAGTGATATTGCTCCAAAACCCTCAGCCACTTTTTCCATCCAAATATGTCAAAACTCTAAACTCCAACTTGGCCTCACCGATTCTTTCTATCCGGAGCCACTGAGTTCATATGACATAGACACTGCCAAAACCTCCAATAGTTTGGTCTCACAGATATAGATCTCGGTCCCACCGAGATGGCCTTGTCAGCGCTCTATGACTTGTTGCGTTTACTTTGGTCTTGCCGAGTTATGCAATTGGTCTCACCGTGTTGGCTTGTCAGATTCTCTGTTGCTTATTGCTTCACTTCGGTCCCACCGAGTTGATACAATCGATGCCACCAAGATTATGTTTGTCCTAAGCCCTAGCACATCGGTCCCACCGAGTTGTTCCAGTCGGTCCCACCGAGATTCCTAACGTTCACATTTTTGAACTGATCGGTGCAACCGAGTTTAACCATTCGATCCCACTAAGATGAGTCAAATGTGTGTAACGGTTGGATTTTGTGTGGAGGCTATATATACCCCTCCACCCCCTTCTCCATTTGTGAGAAAGCCATCAGAACGTGCCTACACTTCCACCATTCATTCTCTGAGAGAGAACCACCTACTCATGTGTTGAGATCAAGAGATTCCATTCCTACCATTTGAACCTTGATTTCTAGCCTTCCGCAAGTTGCTTTCCAGTCAAATCACTCTTCCACCATAGCCAGATCTAAGAGAGAGAGAGAGAGATAGAGAGAGAGAGAGAGAGAGAGAGAGTTGAGTGTTGGGGAGACTATCATTTGAAGCACAAGAGCAAGGAGTCCATCATCAACACACCGTCTATTACCTTTTGGAGAGTGGTGTCTCCTAGATTGGTTAAGTGTCGCTTGGGAGCCTCCGTCATGATGTGGAGTTGAACCAAGAAGTTTGTAAGGACAAGGAGATCACCTACTTCGTGAAGATCTACCCGGGTGAGGCAAGTCCTTCATGAGCGATGGCCATGGTGGGATAGACAAGGTTGCTTCTTTGTGGACCCTTCGTGGGTGGATCCCTCCGTGGACCCGCGCAACCGCTACCCTCCGTGGGTTGAAGTCTCCATCAACGTGGACGTACGATAGCACCACCTATCGGAACCACACTAAAAATCTCTGTGTCTCCATTGCGTTTGCCTTCTCCAAACCCTTCCCTTTACCTTCATACGCAGATTTTTTACTTTCCACTGCTATACTCTTAGAATTGCATGTGCAGGTTGATTGCTTGACTTGTGCTAATTGCTAAAATTTGCCCACAACTAAAATTGGGAAAAGGATAGATTTTTATTTAGTCAAGTAGTCTAATCACCCCTCCCCCCTCTGGACATACTTTCGATCCTACATGCCGGCGCCATCACGCACTGGATCCATGTCAGGCCTCTTCGGTGGAGGCGCCTGCGCCCGCTGCAGCGCCGTGACGGCATCGCCCAGATCGACCACGCGGCGCTCGAGATCGGGGCGCCACATGAGTAGGTCGTCGATCTTCGTCATTGTGGACTCCTGCGCCTTGGTGAGGCCGTCGATGCCGGCCTCGATCTTGGTCTCGAAACGAGTGAGGAAGGCCGAGACGCTGGGATCCATGGCGTCCAGCAACTCGTGTGCTTGCCGCAGGCCTCGAGTCTCGATGAGATGCGCCAGGGCGGAGCGGGGAGGAGTGGTGGCTGAGTCTTTGATACCAGATGTTAGGTACGAACTAGAGAATCTCTCGATTACAAGCTACTATCACGATCTGGGATCCAATTTGGGCACAGAGATTACAAGAATGGGGAACTAGGGTTCATGTTATGGAGAAAGTGGTGGTAGGTAGCCGGTGCCGCCGTTGCCTTCTGATCCACTGGACGCCTCTCACTTCTTGCGTGTCACGTGAAGTAGTGTTGGTGGGTGGGCTTCAGGTAGCCCATTCCGGTCCCTTGACGCGCGAGTTGGGCCGCCTTGGTCTGCTGGGCCGCTGGGTAGTGATGTGGCTATGGGAGGCACTGCCCAGCGGGTCCTATATGTTAGGGGCGGTGAGAGGGGGTCGGCAGTAGCAGAAGGGGAGTACGGGGGCGAAGTCGTCGGTGAGCGGCGGTTGTAGGAGGCCATGGCCTACGCCGAGGTGTGAGGGCAGTGGGTGGCAACGCCGATCTCTGGATCGTGGTGGGTGTGGGAAGGGTTTCTCTCTCTCTGGAAATGGATCGGGCTTGGGTCTGGCTGTGGTGTGGTGTGGAGGGGTGGGGTTTGTGGTGTGGGTGGAAGACTGACGCGTACACAACCGCCAATAATACACGCACTCGAACCGACGGAACGACCCGAGCGAGCTATATACTCTTACAAAGAGGCCCCACCATGCAGGCCAAACCCCTCGATCAAGCAGAGGCCTCCCCATCAAGGCAACTTAGAGTTTTAGGTGATTACAAGGAAATGTGACATTTCTGAGATCACCCCTGACCTCCATATGGATATGCACATAGCACTAAGCACTAACCTTTTTAGTATAGTTTTTCAATGGGTGGAGTATAATATATTTCTTTCATGCTTACATTGAAATGGCAATGAAGACATCACCTTTTTTGCTAATATACTTTTTCTACTCTCTCACAATGATTCTTAAGAAGTTATCACTTGCCTAAGTTTCAATAAGTGCAGTGGTTATGTTATTTTGTTCTCGAATTGGATGAGTGTTTTTATTTCAAGAAAACTTCCAATATGTTCATCTTCAATCATGGCAATACAACGAACACCAGAAATAATAAAAATTGCATCCACATCCGTAGACCACCTAGGGATGAGTGCTTTTTTGTTACCAATATGAAAACAAATAACTTTCATATTAGAATTGGTGCTTAATATCTTGGTCTGCTCGCATTTACCATAAAATTAAACTAATATATGGGGTTGTTTTGAATTAATTTTCACATGAGTATATGAAACCTGCATGAGTCAGTTGACAAAAACCACCCACCCTTCCTAGGAGAGTATTGCAAAGACGTGTCTCTAAGCTTTTAAAAAAGATCCTCATTTCATGCATCCAATTGGTGATATTCTGAACAAAGGCAGATGATAATAATTCTCAATGAAATGCTTACTCAGTGCACCTTTTTGGTGCCTCTATTCTTTTCAAAAATCATTCTGGGAAATAGTGGATGTACACCATATATATAATAATAACTTACAGAACATAAACATTAAATTTGCATTGCCATTATCAGTTTGTAACCATGCTATCCCGATACTTTCATGTTTAGAGTTGATAGAAAAAGATATGCACTGTCATATGCATCTCCATTTGCCTTGAGATGTTTCTAAAATTAATCTTGAATCTATTACATGATTAGTAACTGTTTTCAAGGATTATGGCAAATTAATCTAGAATTTCTCCTATCATGCAGGCACGCTCAGCTTCAAGCACCAGACGTACATGATTATATATTTTGGCTGGATGTTAATTTTCATGAAAATGTTTAAAAACATTCGGCCCGATAAAGAGCTAAATGAAAAGCTGGGCAAGTCAAGTGAAGTCCTATTTGTTTGGAAGAAAGTCAAGTCAAGTCATAAATAGATAACCCTCAAGGATGATTTTCCATTGAGAGGAAGCACTTAAAGGTAGGGAAATTACTCCTGAACTGGGTGACTGGATGACTATCCCTTCTTTTCATTTAAATCAATAGTCTGGAGTATCGGATCAACTCATTTAGGTCCATGTTTTGTGTCTTTCATTACTGCCCATTCTACATTTTGGTACAACAAAACATTATTGGTCTTTTTTAGTTACCCACCAAATAGCTCCCTCCAGCAATGGTTTTACACTATTCTCTTTCAAATACTCCTTTTAGTATTCTCTGTACATCATCTTGCTTTGTAAAAAATGTATTGATAATTTTCATTGCCATTTAGTTGGTCTGAACTGGCAATCTCGTTCCTTCCAAAGAACATACAGATTTAGAATTAAGACATGTTTGCTTAATATGGCTAATGGTGAGCTTCAATAGAGAGAATAAAAAAGATAAAAATGATTCCGCAGTCTCATTAATCTGGTAATAATTGATGGCAAACCTTATAGAATTATGCATTAACACAACTTGCCCTTAGTTTATTTATGGGTACATAGTTCAGCTGGAGTGAATGTCAGTGGATATACTCAGCTCATAAAGATTTCCTTGTCCTAGCAAAGCTTCTTTAATTTTGCACTTTGGACAACATCTAGGAAATCAGTTTATATTGACAGGATCAATATATCAGTTTCTTCAATAGCTACTTGTCTCACTCATCAACTAATCAATTTGACTTTACTTTAATTTAATCGAGTAGCTAGATGGACTGGTACTAATTAAATTAATGAGCTTCCTCTGATTCATTAGATGTCAACTCGATAAACATGCCTCAGGCCACATTGAAGGTGAGAATAACAAGCTGGAGGAAGGTGACTGATGCACAACTTTCTAAATCAGTGTACGACTACCCACAGTGGGAGTAACATAGGTAGTAACATCACACATATCTAGATAAAATAGATGATGTGGCAAGCAATAAATGAAGAAAGAGATGCATGTGGTAACATAGCTAGTTACTACTAGTATGAGTAACATCACACATTTCAAGACAAGATGAGTCTATAGCCAAATAAATGAAGTGTTGCATGTTAACACACATATGTTACTCCCCACTATAGAGGTAGTAACATAGAGTAGTAACATGGGCATGTTACTACTCTATGTTACTACCCATTGTGGCTAGTCTACTACAATGCTCGGTGCTACTTCAACATTAATTGACCAACCATGAACAATCAAGGTAATGAATGGTACTACCAAGTATTGCTGCTATCCAGAGTTGAAACTTGTGTTCTTTTTCTTAAATTGAGCGGATACCTCGCTGTTAAATAATAACACTGAGCATTTTCCTTCGGTTCAAAGGATGCTTCATTTTGACATGATTGCAGCGATTTTCCTTCGTTTTGAAGGATGGTTCATTTTGTACAACTTTTGGTTGCACCAGATGATTTTCAAACTGTGACTATCTTGGTAGGAACAGCTATGAACAGCTTTGGCTGGAACATTTAAGACATATAGCCAAGTGTTGGTAACCATAGGTGTACTGTTTATTTTACCTTTCGGTATTTATGTAAGTTAAATTGGCTTGCACAATACCAACTAAGAGCTCGGCTACCCACTGCCTTCTTTTCTTTCATATAAGAAAACCAACATAGCCACACACGGCATGCCGCCATGCCTTCTGCCTGCTAGTCTTATACTAAGATTGCGACCTCCGTTTTAAAGATCAGCGTCCTAATCGATCCAGAAAAACACAGGTGAGTCCCAGCTACTCTCCATACTAATTGTCTGTACTCTGCTTTCTCGTGCACTCTGCTCTCTACTATGCAAAAAATTCATTCGATCTCAGTGATTAGGCCCAAGAGCATGTATTCTTCAAAAATAAACTTGTACTGTAGTAAACTTAGTTCAATAGCTCCCAGATTTTACCTGCTTCCCTATTTTTGTGATGCGGACAGCCTGTTTGATGATATGCATACAAGCCAAAAAGAAAACACAGATATTTCATATCTTTGTTTGATCTGCCGAATACTTTCCTTACAATACCATTGCTATGCACCTATCATAATTTTCTTTACCCTTACAATGACCAAGACAAAAAAATGTTTGCCAAGCCAATACAGACACAATCCATTGATTTTCTTGCCCAGTTTTACCTAATTATAAGCAGATCAATAAGCTAAACAGAGCCTCCAAACTATCCGCTCTTCATTTCAGCCCTACTAAAGAAAACCTATGGAGGAACAACACTATTGGCCCTTTGAGCTACCTACAGGTATATATACCAAATTTTATTTGGTCAGCCACCTATATATTTACCTGTATGCTCTTCTAAGACCATTGTTTATACTCCCTCCGTCCCAAAATTCTTGTCTTGGATTTGTCTAAATACGAATGTATCAAGTCAAGTTTATTATTAGATACATCCGTATCTAGACAAATCTAAGACAAGAATTTTGAGACGAAGGGAGTACTACATTGACCGACTGGATATCACTGGAGAAAAACATGATGAATGACACTTCTTATCCACAAGGATTTATAAGCAGAGTTGAACACAAGACCAGCGAGTTGAACAAGACCAGGGAAATTGCAGAGAGATTTGCACACTATGTAATGACATGCAGAGAGATTTACGCACTATGTAATAGCATGCTGTGATGGATTGCCTGCAGACCAACACCACATGTATGTGGTCATTCATGTCTCAAGCAAATGTGACGAGGAAATCAAAAGTGTAGGTCTGCAGGTATCCTGAAATTAGCGGTGCCAACTGGTGTAATCAGGTATTCTGAAATGACCACAGACTAACACTGCCTCCTAGGAGGATTGTAACCAAAACTCTCTCAAAAATAACATGTGTTTAGGATATCAACCACAATTGTATCCATCATATGGAAAGACAGATCTACTGGATTCAAAAAATGAGCCTTACACGGCTTACGCAACACGCAGTCCTATTGTAACGCCCCGGGTTCGATGCGCCAGGTGTCCGTCAGTTATTCGCCATCGTTGCCATGTCATGTGCTTGCGTGTCGCTCTTTACCATGTCATCGTCTGCATTTCATATCATGTCATCATGTGCATCGCATTCGCATACTTGTTCATCTTATGCATCCGAGCATTTCCCCGTTGTCCGTTTTGCAATCCGGCGCTCCTATGTTCCCCGGCGCCCCCTTTACCTCTTTTCGTGTGTGGGTATTAAACTGTCTCGGAATGGACCGAGGTTTGCCAAGCGGCCTTGGTATAGCACCGTTAGACCGCCTGCCAAGTTTCGGGTCAATCGGAGGTCGTTTGATACTCCAACGGTTAACCGGGTATCCGAAAAGGCCTCTTTTGGTGCAGCCCAACACCCCCTTCAAAGTGGCCCAAAACCCATCTAAATCATCTTCATCCTCTCGGTCATTCGATCATGATCGTGTGGGCGAAAACCGCACTCCATTTGGAGCTTCCTAGCCCCCTCTACCTATAAATATGTGCTCCCCTCGGAATTTTCGCGCAGTCCAACCCTAGCCCCGCTCCCCTCGCGCCGCCGGACATGTCCATCCCCTCGCCGGACATGTCCACCGCCCACCGCCACATCACTCCGGCGAATCACGCGTCGCCACCTCACCCGCGCCGCCGCCCCAGCCAACCCGCGCGCACCACGTCGGCGCCGCGCCCCGCCTCTCTCTCTCTCCAGCCCCGCGGCCGGCCCGCGCAGCCCACGGCAGGCCCGCGGGGCCCGGTCGCCGCCGCCGCCTCCGCCCGCGGGAGCCGCTGCCCGCGCCGCCCGCTCGCGCCTCCGTCCCCGCGCCACCGCGCCGCGCCGCCGTCCGCGCCACCGCGTCGCGCCGCCGCCTCCATCACGCGCCGCGCCGCCGCCTCCACCCCGCACCGCGCCGCCGCCTCCTCCGCCTCGCCCCGGACCGGATCCGGCGAGATCCGGCCGGAGGAGCTCCGGATCCGCCTTCCCCGGCCTTCTCCCTCATCTCTGGCGAGATTCCGGCGAGATCCGCCGCCGTTGACTTCCTCCCCCTCGAGGTCGTTTTTCTCTCCAAGTCCTTTTTCTGTAATACTTTTGTGCCATGTTCATCGCATCATAACTCCACATCCGTAACTCCGTTTTGGGCTTATAATATATCCAATTGTTCGCACCAAGGAGTACACCATTTCATCTCATTGCATCATTTTCATTTGAGGTCATACTGATGCCCGAAATGCTGTTAGAAGAGGGCTATGTGATGTTAGTTTCTGATTCTTATCAGAACATGCACTTCTGTCATTTTTGCCATGATTGATGTGTGCATCCTATAAGGTTGAGTCCTACATATTTTTTGTAATATGCCATGCCATATTTCCAGATATTTATGCCATGTATTTTTGTGATCTATGTGGTGACTAGCACAAGCATGCAAACTAGAGTACTTAATGTTGCTGATTTCAGAGACTTAGTAATTTCACCAAGTCCCTGCCTGCTGTTATTTTTATGCCATGTGTTCATGTTGTTTCAGAGAGATCTATGCCTATTTTGAGCATAATCAGTAAGAGTGTTTTGAGCATATGGATTTGCTATATACATCCATGCCTTTGTTTGTAATTATAGAGTTCCATAACTTGAGTCAATCGAGCTCTACTTTTGCTATAAAATGTTACTAGCAGATTGTTTACATGTTATTCAATTTTTCCAAGCTTGTTGTAGTTGATCCTTGCATGCTATGATGTTGTTCTTTCCATGTATAGCTTCTATGCCTTGTCTTCTTGATGTATCTATGCTTAGTTTATCATGCAATTCTCTGTAGTGAGTGCATCGAGCTCGTAAACATGCCTACTTGTTATCTGTTTTTTTACATGTCCAGTTTTCTGCTAAGTCTGAAACCTGTAACGAAACTGGCTTAATTGACATGGGTGTTATTATATTTTCTAGTCCTTTTTGACTTATGGTCATTAAGGGACTTTTGTTCTATGCTTTGAGTAGATTCATGCCTTGCCTTGATTTTCTACGTCCTGTTCATGTAGCATGTTGTTTCATTGCTCTAAACATGTCATCCTGATGTTAATTTCTGACATGTTATTTTCACCAAGTCTGTGAACCTGTTATCTTTTGCACTTTTGCCATGCTTGTTTGAACCTGTTATGATGTGATTTGGCCGTAGCTCAGTGTTCATCTTTTGTCAAGCATCTTGAGTATTTCTCTGTCATATGCTTTGTTGATATGTTTGGGTGCAGTAGCTCAGTTTCTTGTTGCTTGCTAAGTAGCATCATGCTGTTAATGGCAGATTCTTGTCATTCTTGTTTCGCTTGTCATTTGCAAACCGTACATCCGATTCCGGTGATCTTTATATCGATTTCAACCGAAATCACCTCACCTTTCCAGTGGCATACTTGGTTTGCCAAGATTATGCCTTGTTCATCTTTTTCCTTCCGAAGCATGCATATGCATTGCATACCACATCTCGCATATCATGCCATGTTTATGTGATGGTTGTTTTACTATGTTGCTTGTTTGTTTCCGGGTTGTCTCTCTCGTTAGCTTCGGTTTCGTTCCGGAGTTGTGAGGATTCGTTCGTCTACGTCCGTTTGTCTTCATCATGGACTCGTTCTTCTTCCTTGCGGGATCTCAGGCAAGATGACCGTACCCTCGAAATCACTTCTATCTTTGCTTGCTAGATTGCTCGCTCTTTTGCTATGCCTATGCTGCGATACCTACCACTTGCTTGTCATGCCTCCCATATTGTCAAACCAAGCCTCTAACCCACCTTGTCCTAGTAAACCGTTGTTTGGCTATGTTACCGCTTTGCTCAGCCCCTCTTATAGCGTTGTTAGTTGCAGGTGAAGAGGAAGCTTGTTCCTTGTTGGAACATGGACTTGTTGTTCCTTGTTGGAACATGTTTACTCGTTGGGATATCACAATATATCTTATTTAATTAATGCATCTATATACTTGTTAAAGGGTGGAAGGCTCGGCCTTATGCCTGGTGTTTTGTTCCACTCTTGCCGCCCTAGTTTCCGTCATATCGGTGTTATGTTCCCGGATTTTGCGTCCCTAACGCGGTCGGGTGATTTATGGGACCCCCTTGACAGTTCGCTTTGAATAAGACTCTTCCAGCAAGGCCCAACCTTGGTTTTACCATTTTCCTACCACCTATCCCTTTCCCTTGGGCCTGATCAGCCTGAGGGTCATCTTTATTTAGCCCCCCCCCGGGCCAATGCTTGTCTAAGTGTTGGTCCAAAACGAGCAGACTGCGGGGCCCCCTCGGGGAAACTCGAGGCTTGGTTTTACTCGTAGGATGTCTCATCCGGTGTTGCCCTGAGAACGAGATATGTGCAGCTCCTATCAGGATGTCGGCGCATCGGGCGGTTTTGCTGGACTTGTTTTATTGCTGTCGAAATGTCTTGTAGCCGGGATTCCGAGACTAATCGGGTCTTCCCGGGGAGAAGGAATATCCTTCGTTGATCACGAGAGCTTATCATGGGCTAAGTTGGGACACCCCTGCAGGGTTTGAACTTTCGAAAGCCGTGCCCGTGGTTATGTGGCAGAGGGGAATTTGTTGATGTCCGGTTGTAGAAAACCCGAAGTTGATCTTAATTAAAATACACCAACCGCATGTGTAACCGTGATGGTCTCTTCTCTGCGGGGTCCGGGAAGTGAACACGGTTGTTGGAGTTATGCTTGACGTAAGTAGTTTCAGGATCACTTATTGATCATAGTTGTTCGACCGTGCTTTGCCTTCTCTTCTCGCTCTCATTTGCGTATGTTAGCCACCATATATGCTAGTCGCTTGTTGCAGCTCCACCTCATACCTTTTACCCTACCTATAAGCTTAAATAGTCTTGATCTCGCGGGTGTGAGATTGGTGAGTCCCCGTGACTCACCAGATACTTCCAAAACCAGTTTGCAGGTGCCAATGAGACCGTGCAGGTGACGTACCCGAGCTCAAGGAGGAGCCCGATGAAGACCTTGTTCATTGTTTTGTTTCGTTTCAGTCGATCAGTAGTGGAGCCCAGTTGGGGTCGATCGGGGACCTTTGTCACTTTTGGGGTTTCTTCTTTTATTTTGGCTCCGTAGTCGGCCCCTGATTGTAACTGTATGATGTAATGTTTTATTCATGTATTTGTGTGAAGTGGCGATTGTAAGCCAACTATGTATCTCTTTCCCTTATGTATTAAATGGGTTGTGTGAAGATTACCTCACTTGCGACATTGTTTTCAATGCGGTTATGCCTCTAAGTCATGCTTCGACACGTGGGAGATATAGCCGCATCGAGGGCGTTACAAGTTGGTAATCAGAGCCTTCCCCGACCTTAGGAGCCCACACTGATTGTTCGTTTTTAGCGGCCGAGTTGTGTCTAGAAAAATGTTTTGAGTCATTTAGGAATTATAGATCGGAGAGTTTAGGAATTCTTTTTACTTCCCAGTCTCCTCATCGCTCTGGTAAGGAATCCTGACGTAGAGTTTTGACTCTTCTCTTCTCAAATTTCACTAAAAAAAATTTTAGGATCACGCGGGTATCTTAGAATCGTTCCGATGGTTTTATGATGACAACATTGTCTTGGTTGCCTCCCGTCAGCAGGGGTTTTAGTGGAGGTGTCCCGGGGAGTTGAGCTCTGAGGTGTTGTCGTCATAATTTTATCGTTGCAGTTCTGGAATACCTGAGTTTAGTACGCCGACATCGAAAATCTCTTTTGTACAGTTGTTGGTGAGATAACCCTGATAGCCCAGTACTGAGGCGAGTGCGGGAGTATTGCCATGACTCGTATAACGGATGCTTTTCGAAGGTTGAGGTAGACAATTTCCGAAGGTTTCTTGGTTATGTGTTGAAGGATGGATACAGCTGGATCTAGGTATTGTTAGTTTGGGTGATATATTTTGTGTCCCCTGTATCCCCAACACCTGATTGCATAACCAGAAAGTTTCGGGAGTTTATAGGTGGGAATTCAAGTATCTCGTAAAATATCTTTCCAACAGACACATGATACGATATGGGATCTATCATATGTTTGTTTCCGTCTTATTCTGCAAGCCAAATCCTTTGTTTTGTTTTATTTGTGGTATTCGAGTTGCTTCAATGTCAAGTGTTGATTCCATACCTTCCCTAACCGGTGTTCTCATATTGCTATGTGAATACTAATCCTTCTTGATCATCAAGATTATCATGCCAATTCTTTTCCAACCGGTGTGTCCCTCTTCAAGTGGATCTGATCACTTCATCATTTGCAAGATCAATTATCAGTTCTTCTCAACGGTGTTTCTTTTATCCGTTCCAAGTTGTCTTTGTTTTTCCCGCCCTCCCACCCTTTTTCTTCAAGGACTCAGATTTCTTAACCAAGTATCCATCTTATAGATGGGAAGTCTCTCCATTCTTTTCCGTCAATGTTCTTATCCGGTGATTTCCATGAAGATGCTAACGGAGCCTCAAGTTTATAATTATTTGTTCTTTTATCTTCCCCGGTGTGTTCAATGCAATCTTTCGATGGTGATCACATCTTTTCCTCGTTTCAATACCTTCTCATACCGGTGCACCTCTTAATCATCCACTTCTCGCTATTCAATTGTTCCGGAGTGATGAAGATATCTCAGAAGAATCAAGTTTCCATTCTCAATTCCCTCAAGTTCTTTTGAGGATGTTATCTCATTCTAGCCATTTAAATCAACCGGTGCAATCTCCCTTTCAAGTAATCATTCAACGGTGTTTCTTTTGAGTGGGCCCTAACCCACAGGTCTTTTCCCAGGATCTTACCTGACTCTTCTAATCTTCCCGGAGCTTCTAAAATTCTTTTCAAAGTTTGACGTAAGAATGAATTTTCATCAGTCATATGTCTTTCTCCAAGATCTTTCAAATTCTTTTCATCATTGGTTCAACCTTTCCAATCCTTATTTCGGAGACTCATCAAAATTCTTGTTTTCAATGGTTTCATCTTGTCTTCCTCGGAGTTCCAAGCTCTCGCTATTATATCACCACGGAGTTCCACCTAATCATTGCAAGGCTTCACCTTGTGTTCAACTTCTCTTTCGTCCTATCACCATTTCTTACCGGAGTTTTTCATGGAGGCTCTACATGGTGCTTCGTCAAGGATTCTTTTCATTCTTCGATTGTCCTCAAGTTTTCTTTCGGAGTTAAGATCCGTCAAGCTATACTCTAAAATAAACATGGTGTTCAACACTTGTTTGTTTTGAGGAGTTCAAGCGTTCTTTCATCTTGCATTCCGAAATGCAATCCTTTCTACCTCATCTTTTGAGATGGTGTTATGTCACTCTTGACAATTTCCCTTCATGCTTCATGATTCACATGTTGTCAAGAATGAGGTATTTTAAATCCATCAATCTCTTCATTGGAGTTATCTTGGGTTATATTTCACTTAAAGCCTTCCCTAAGGATTGTTGCTATTGATGGTGCTCATAAATGACCCAAGTTCTTCATTTGTCCTCCGGGTGAAATAAGTTTCTTGTCTCCTTGTTGATATCAATCCAATCTTTTGTTTCCGGTTAGTGGCAGAAGCTCACCTCATAATGTTGAGAGTTTTCCTTAAGCCCACCACAAGCTTATTCGTTTCGTTGTTGGTTTTCCAACAACTCCGTTCAATCCTTCTTTTAAGGACGCTCTTTCAAATTCAATTGTGATAGAAGTTGTTGTTCTCTTCTCTGTTCTCTTGATTCCACTCTTTCATTTGTTCCGGAGGCAGTGTGTTGTTGATCTCATCAAGTATCCTCTCATCTTGTCAAGGTCATGTTCAATCCCTTCCATTTTCAGTCGGAGTGCTGCCCAAATTATACCATTCTTATTCCTTCCCTTCTTATTTTAACCGGAGTGGTGTCAATATCTATCTTGTCAATTAACCTCTTCGTTCTTATCGTATCCCATGCTCCTCTTATCTAACGGGGTGTTTTCAAGTTCGTTCAACTCCGTTGTGTTCTTTCTTTCAACTTGTTCAACCTCTCAAGGTTCTTTGGTTTCACTCTTTGTCAAAGAAGCAACTTTGTTTTACCTCTTATCTTTCTCTTCCGTTTTTCCCTCCGGTGCCATTCTAGATCTCGGGACGAGATCCTCTCGTAGTGGTGGAGTGTTGTAACGCCCCGGGTTCTATGCGCCAGGTGTCCGTCAGTTATTCGCCGTCGTTGCCATGTCATGTGCTTGCGTGTCGCTCTTTACCATGTCATCGTCTGCATTTCATATCATGTCATCATGTGCATCGCATTCGCATACTTGTTCGTCTTATGCATCCGAGCATTTTCCCCGTTGTCCGTTTTGCAATCCGGCGCTCCTATGTTCCCCGGCGCCCCCTTTACCTCTTTTCGTGTGTGGGTATTAAACTGTCTCGGAATGGACCGAGGTTTGCCAAGCGGCCTTGGTATAGCACCGTTAGACCGCCTGTCAAGTTTCGGGTCAATCGGAGGTCGTTTGATACTCCAACGGTTAACCGGGTATCCGCAAAGGCCTCTTTTGGTGCAGCCCAACACCCCCTTCAAAGTGGCCCAAAACCCATCTAAGTCATCTCCATCCTCTCGGTCGTTCGATCACGATCGTGTGGGTGAAAACCGCACTCCATTTGGAGCTTCCTAGCCCCCTCTACCTATAAATATGTGCTCCCCTCGGAATTTTCGCGCAGTCCAACCCTAGCCCCGCTCCCCTCGCGCCGCCGGACATGTCCATCCCCTCGCCGGACATGTCCACCGCCCACCGCCACATCACACCGGCGTATCATGCGTCGCCACCTCACCCGCGCCGCCGCCCCAGCCAACCCGCGCGCGCCACGTCGGCGCCGCGCCCCGCCTCTCTCTCCAGCCCCGCCGCCGGCCCGCGCGGCCCACAGCAGGCCCGCGGGGCCCGGTCGCCGCCGTCGCCTCCGCCCGCGGGAGCCGCTGCCCGCGCCGCCCGCTCGCGCCTCCGTCCCCGCGCGACCGCGCCGCGCCGCCGTCCGCGCCACCGCGCCGCGCTGCCGCCTCCACCCCGCGCCGCGCCGCCGCTCGTGTCGCTCCTCGCCGGCGCCGCGCCGCCGCCTCCACCCCGCATCGCGCCGCCGCCTCCTCCGCCTCGCCCCGGACCGGATCCGGCGAGATCCGGCTGGAGGAGCTCCGGATCCGCCTTCCCCGGCCTTCTCCCTCATCTCCGGCGAGATTCCGGCGAGATCCGCCGCCGTCGACTTCCTCCCCCTCGAGGTCGTTTTTCTCTCTAAGTCTTTTTTCTGTAATACTTTTGTGCCATGTTCATCGCATCATAACTCCGCCTCCGTAACTCTGTTTTGGGCGTATAATATATCAAATTGTTCGCCTCGATGAGTACATCATTTAATCTCATTGCATCATTTTCATTTAAGGTCATCTTGATGCCAGAAATGCTGTTAGAAGAGGGCTATGTGATGTTAGTTTCTGATTCTTATCAGAACATGCACTTTTGTCATTTTTGCCATGATTGATGTGTGCATCCTATGAGGTTGAGTCCTACATGTGTTTTGTAATATGCCATGCCATATTTCCAGATATTTATGCCATGTATTTTTGTGATCTATGTGGTGACTAGCACAAGCATGCAAACTAGAGTACTTAATGTTGCTGATTTCAGAGACTTAGTAATTTCACCAAGTCCCTGCCTGCTGTTATTTTTATGCCATGTGTTCATGTTGTTTCAGAGAGATCTATGCCTATTTTGAGCATAATCAGTAAGAGTGTTTTGAGCATATGGATTTGCTATATACATCCATGCCTTTGTTTGTAATTATAGAGTTCCATAACTTGAGTCAATCGAGCTCTACTTTTGCTATAAAATGTTACTAGCAGATTGTTTACATGTTATTCAATTTTTCCAAGCTTGTTGTAGTTGATCCTTGCATGCTATGATGTTGTTCTTTCCATGTATAGCTTCTATGCCTTGTCTTCTTGATGTATGTATGCTTAGTTTATCATGCAATGCTCTGTAGTGAGTGCATCGAGCTCGTAAACATGCCTACTTGTTATCTGTTTTTTTACATGTCCAGTTTTCTGCTAAGTCTGAAACCTGTAACGAAACTTGCTTAATTGACATGGGTGTTATTATATTTTCTAGTCCTTTTTGACTTATGGTCAGTAAGGGACTTTTGTTCTATACTTTGAGTAGATTCATGCATTGCCTTGCTTTTCTACGTCATGTTCCTGTAGCATGTTGTTTCATTGCTCTAAACATGTCATCCTGATGTTAATTTCTGACATGTTATTTTCACCAAGTCTGTGAACCTGTTATCTTTTGCACTTTTGCCATGCTTGTTTGAACCTGTTATGATGTGATTTGGCCGTAGCTCAGTGTTCATATTTTGTCAAGCATCTTGAGTAGTTCTCTGTCATATGCTTTGTTGATATGTTTGGGTGCAGTAGCTTAGATTGTTGTTGCTTGCTAAGTAGCATCATGCTGTTAATGGCAGATTCTTGTCATTCTTGTTTCGCTTGTCATTTGGAAACCGTACATCCGATTCCGGTGATCTTTATATCGATTTCAACCGAAATCACCTCACCTTTCCAGTGGCATACTTGGTTTGCCAAGATTATGCCTTGTTCATCTTTTTCCTTCCGAAGCATGCATATGCATTGCATACCACATCTCGCATATCATGCCATGTTTATGTGATGGTTGTTTTACTATGTTGTTTGTTTGTTTCCGGGTTGTCTCTCTCATTAGCTTCGGTTTCGTTCCGGAGTTGTGAGGATTCGTTCGTCTACGTCCGTTTGTCTTCATCATGGACTCGTTCTTCTTCCTTGCGGGATCTCAGGCAAGATGACCGTACCCTCGAAATCACTTCTATCTTTGCTTGCTAGATTGCTCGCTCTTTTGCTATGCCTATGCTGCGATACCTACCACTTGCTTATCATGCCTCCTATATTGTCAAACCAAGCCTCTAACCCACCTTGTCCTAGCAAACCGTTGTTTGGCTATGTTACCGCTTTGCTCAGCCCCTCTTATAGCGTTGTTAGTTGCAGGTGAAGATGAAGCTTGTTCCTTGTTGGAACATGGACTTGTTGTTCCTTGTTGGAACATGTTTACTCGTTGGGATATCACAATATATCTTATTTCATTAATGCATCTATATACTTGGTAAAGGGTGGAAGGCTCGGCCTTATGCCTGGTGTTTTGTTCCACTCTTGCCGCCCTAGTTTCCGTCATATTGGTGTTATGTTCCCGGATTTTGCGTCCCTAACGCGGTCGGGTGATTTATGGGACCCCCTTGATAGTTCGCTTTGAATAAGACTCCTCCAGCAAGGCCCACCCTTGGTTTTACCATTTGCCTACCACCTATCCCTTTCCCTTGGGCCTGATCAGCCTGAGGGTCATCTTTATTTAGCCCCCCCACCGGGCCAATGCTTGTCTAAGTGTTGGTCCAAAACGAGCAGACTGCGGGGCCCCCTCGGGGAAACTCGAGGCTTGGTTTTACTCGTAGGATGTCTCATCCGGTGTTGCCCTGAGAACGAGATATGTGCAGCTCCTATCAGGATGTCGGCGAATCGGGCGGTTTTGCTGGACTTGTTTTATTGCTGTCGAAATGTCTTGTAGCCGGGATTCCGAGACTGATCGGGTCTTCCCGGGGAGAAGGAATATCCTTCATTGATCGCGAGAGCTTATCATGGGCTAAGTTGGGACACCCCTGCAGGGTTTGAACTTTCAAAAGCCGTGTCCGCGGTTATGTGGCAGATGGGAATTTGTTAATGTCCGGTTGTAGAAAACCCGAAGTTGATCTTAATTAAAATACACCAACCGCGTGTGTAACCGTGATGGTCTCTTCTCGGCGGGGTCCGGGAAGTGAACACGGTTGTTGGAGTTATGCTTGACGTAAGTAGTTTCAGGATCACTTATTGATCATAGTTGTTCGACCGTGCTTTGCCTTCTCTTCTCGCTCTCATTTGCGTATGTTAGCCACCATATATGCTAGTCGCTTGCTGCAGCTCCACCTCATACCTTTTACCCTACCTATAAGCTTAAATAGTCTTGATCTCGCGGGTGTGAGATTGCTGAGTCCCCGTGACTCACCAGATACTTCCAAAACCAGTTTGCAGGTGCCGATGAGACCGTGCAGGTGACGTACCCGAGCTCAAGGAGGAGCCCGATGAAGACCTTGTTCATTGTGTTGTTTCGTTTCAGTCGATCAGTAGTGGAGCCCAGTTGGGGTCGACGGGGACCTTTGTCGCTTTTGGGGTTTCTTCTTTTATTTTGGCTCCGTAGTCGGCCCCTGATTGTAACTGTATGATGTAATGTTTTATTCATGTATTTGTGTGAAGTGGCGATTGTAAGCCAACTATGTATCTCTTTCCCTTATGTATTAAATGGGTTGTGTGAAGATTACCTCACATGCGACATTGCTTTCAATGCGGTTATGCCTCTAAGTCGTGCTTCGACACGTGGGAGATATAGCCGCATCGAGGGCGTTACAAGTTGGTAATCAGAGCCTTCCCCGACCTTAGGAGCCCACACTGATTGTTCGTTTTTAGCGGCCGAGTTGTGTCTAGAAAAATGTTTTGAGTCATTTAGGAATTATATATCGGAGAGTGTCGTGGGTTTGTCACGGCAGATGTCCTAGCCAAAGGACTTAGTCGTGGAGCCATCGCCACGGGTTAACTCGAAGGGGTTAAAGCGGACACAGGGACACAGAGTTTATACTAGTTCGGCCCCTTCGATGAAGGTAAAAGCCTACGTCTAGTTTGTGGTGGAATTGATGAAGTCTCGATGACTAGGGAGCAGATAAGCTTCGCCTAGGCCTCGAGTTGTCGTTCTCTCTCTTTGAACCGATATCGGGTCGCCCCCTTATATACACGGGTGACGCCCGTCGGTTCATAGAGTCCCAATCTCCGGTTTATACTCGTACCCGGGTTGGTCTCTTCCTTATCCCTAACTTACAATACAAGTTATACACAGGCCGGTTTACGGCTACAGATGTTAAACCGACTACGGCCTCGGGCCTTTACATAGCCTCTTGGGCTTTACCATTCTTGAACTACAGATGAAGTTAACCCGGCCCGTATAGGCCGGTTTACGCCCAGTAGTAATATCCCCAACATTAGGCCCCAGGTTGATTTGAATGAGTTCATGTCAACCCTTAGCATAAATCTTCATACTCAGCACCTTCCCTTCGTCGCTAAACCGCTACGTCGTCATCTTCGTTGGCGGCCGTAAACCAGCATGACATCATCATGAAGCTAGCTTTTATGATGCCTTCTTTGTTTAACCAATTTGCAATAATCGAGGCGACAGCTCTGCTTCCGAAATCTATGGCTCCTGGATTCGCGCGCTTGACACATGTCTTTCGCCTTATAAATAGGGGCGAAGGGTCATTTCTTTTTCCCCTTCACCCCTTTCTTCTTCGTCTTCTCCGCGCCGTCAGCTTCGTAGCTCCACCGCTGTCGCTGACCTTCGCATCGTCTCGGGCCGCTGCATCCACCTGACTGGACCAGAGAAACTGCGGCGTGCTTCCGCATCCCTCCGAGCTCCGGTGAGATCCCCACCTTCTCAATTCAGATCTGCCTCTAGGGTTTACTATGTTCTTCACGTTCTTCACGTTCTTCGCGTTCTTCGCGTTCTTCGCGTTCTTCGCACTTAAACTGAGATGCACCTTCAGATGACCCCACGACCTTTGCTCCGTTCAGTAGTAGTTTTCAGCATCTGTTTTCATTGCAATATACCTGGACCGTAGATCTGATCCATAGCTTGACCTTGCTGTTCTTGCACAATTTTCTTTAAATCATGAGTATTTTACCCCTTTTACGAGATCGCCCCAGATCCAATATCATACTGAGATAATGTGAAACCTGTTTCCGTACACTTGCCCTTTTGCAATTTCCACTGTTTCACGGTCTTAGGTCCAGCGGTTTAACCTTGTTATAGAATATCACCAAATCGGTACATACCATTAGTCCCCTTGTTGAACCGCCAGTAACCCCTTGATAGACCGCACAGCTTTACCAACGTCGGCTTGTAATTGATTTCCTCCGGTTTAACATTGATAGTATCAACATGAAAAAACTTGTGCACAACACAGTCCTGAACCGGAATCATTTTCATTTTGTAGACTTCCTCATGGCTAAGCAAGTGTATGAGTGCAACTGGGCTCCTTCCCGGGTCACGAAAACTCAACTGAATAATCTGGTTCTGACCGGTGCTTTGAGCAGCAGAAAAACCATTCATTGGAGGGTGCCGGGCAAAGAGTGCCCCCCTACACCCCAAGACGGCGAAGTCGTTGTGTTTGCGGATCACTTAGCCCGCGGTTTCAACTCGCCCGGTTCAAAATTTTATCGCGACGTTTTGGCTAATTTCCAACTCCATCCACAAGATATTGGCCCCAACTCTGTCACTAACATATGCCACTTTCAAGTGCTCTGTGAGGTGTTTTTTCAAGAGGAACCTACAGTTGAGTTGTTCCGAGATTGCTTTCACCTAAACCGCCGCACAGAATTTACTGATGGCTCCAACATGGAACTGGGTGGCGTGTCAATCCAGAAAAGGAAAGAGGTCACTTACCCTCATGCGAAACTGCATAGTCACCCCCAAGAGTGGAATAACTCCTGGTTTTATTGTAAAGACACCTCTCTAGAGAATGAGAATATCCTGCCCGGCTTTCGTCCAGAACGGCTCAGCAACACTCACCCCCTTCCTCAGAGGTTGACTGCTAAAGAGAGGAGTAAATACGCTCCCCAACTGTCCAAGCTCAGAGTCTTCATGGCCAACGGTTTAACAGCAGTCGACCTCGCTCGTTGCTGGATATCTTGGAGTATACTGCCAGTCAGTCAACGCTCCGGTTTGATGTGTGAATACACAGGCAGTGTTGATGATCCGTTACGTCATGTAAACATCCAGCTTACGGATGACGAGGTCACCGAAGCTGTAAAGAAGATTTTAAATGAACCGGAACGCGTCTGTGCACGAACTGGCCTTCTCCCCTTCTGCGCCATCAACAAACCACCAGCGGTAAATCAAAATTTCTTCTCATTAAGTCTGATGTTATTTTGTGCGCGTATGACTGATTCTAATGTCTGTTGACGCAGGGTGATGACCCGTTTTGGAGCAAAAAACTCCCTCAAGGAAAGGCGGATAAACCGGAGCAATCGACCCGGCCTAAGACGAGAGTCGTCAAAAAGTCTGCTCACAAGAGGAAAACCACGGCCTCTTCCGATCCTGCCGATGATGAGGTGGGTAATCCGGGTTTTGAAGCTGATCTTGACTCCCTTGGTTTGTTGTTCGTACAGCTTATTGACGATGCAATTTGTCAGGATGATGCCGAAGCGAGCCATGCTGATGATGCAGAGGTAATTACCATTTCTTCTGATTCAAGCCTTCTGCCTTTCCACAAAATCCGTCAGGCGAACCGTAAAGTTAAATTTTCCCATCCTCTTGCTTACTTGGATCCCAACTTTCTTATGAAGACCCGTCAGCACGAGGTGCGTCGTACAACCCGACACAGCGGTCAGGTAGTTACCTCCGCCGGTTTACCGAACAGTCCGGTTCGGAGACGTCGTTCAGAGGTCTCTAACTTGCTTGTCAAATTTTGTCCTAAAGCGGGCTGTTTTCGTCAACCGCTTAATCCGTCTGACTCCGATTATCAGGTCACCTCGCACTCATCCTCTGGCGAGTCAACTGGTACTCAGCTGCCTCCTCTCAAAACCGTGCTTGGGTAAGCTTACTTTTCTCATCAAGTTGTCCATTGTTGTAATCTTCACCATATGCTGTCTTCAACTTTGTTGCTTCTTTCAGAGCTAAACCAAGGCCGAGCAAAAAAGCTCGCCAAGACAAAACAGGAGAAGAAAACGCTCCTCCTGAACCGGACACTGCCCCGAACGTTGAAACGACCACCCCTGAAGATGTAATTGATGACCCATTAGTCCGAGATGAAGTCATTGTTCCTGAAGAAGGCTCTGTTAACCCCTCCGGCCCAACGGATCAACCAGCCAGCCCGATTCGTGCTGAGAAAACCATTAGTTCCTCAAAGCCTGTCGAGAAACCGACCGTGCCAGTCCAGACCGACGACCACAACGATGATGAAGTCATGATTACCGGCATAGGTCGTACTAAACCGGGAAATCCCATCGCTTTGGCCAAGCACACTGCTAAAGAAGAAATTTCTGCTTTAAGTAAAGGTAAATGGGATGTTGATCTGGCCATGTACTCCACTCTTGGCGCTCAAGACATTCATTCTGGCTATTTAAACTGGCTATATACTAGCCGTGACTATGAAGCCAATCTTGTGAAGATGATGAAAGACAAATTCGAGGTAACTTCCATGCCCTCACTCCTGCTTCTTACCACCGTAGCCCCCAAGGGTCGGTTTAACTTTATCATAATTGAATCGACACTTGCAATCATCATACCGTAGCATCCGAAATATCATTAAAGCAAATAGCCATTAGCCCCCAAGTGCCAAGTTGAATATTTGTATTGAGCTTGGGACTTTGATAATGACCTGAGAACTTGAGATCAAATAAGCATTAGCCCCCAAGTACAAAGTATCTAACTTGTTATGTGCTTGGTACTTTCTTTGTTTAAACTGTATAACTTGTCGGACTGCAGGCTGAACTGAAGGTCAAAGAGAGCCAAATCGCTGATCTTCAAGAGAATGTGAAGTCCCAGCAAGCAGAATCTTCCAAAGCCAAGGAGGAACTAACCAGCGCTTTGGGCAGCATGGAACAATTGAAGGAAGGTTTTAATAAGGAGCGGGCGGACTGGGCTACAGAAAAGGCCGCTTTAACCAAGAAGATTGAAACCGCAGAAGCTGCCCTTAAAACGGTAACGGATGAATTGACCAGTGTGAAGCGACAGGTGCACGCAATGGCTGCAGCCATCTTTGGTAAGCCTCCTATAACATGTGTAATGACCTTGATTCTTCTACAAAACAGCTCGGTTTACGACCTGCTGATCGTATTACAGGCACTCGCATCCATCACTTGGGATCAGACGTGCGTATGAAGCTGAAAGCGGTCTATACCTTAGTCGAGCAGCTGTATACGGGCGCTCAGCGGATTATCACCACTGCTTCACACAACAATCCGGCACCCACATTGATCCAGGACACACTGAAGAGGTTGTCGATGCTCCCTGCTCGGATTGAAGAGCTAAAAAGATCTGCTGCTCGAACCGGAGCCATTAATGCCTTAATCCGGGCCAAAGCATGGGTGCCTGATTTTGATCCCGTTGAAGCGGCTCAAGGCTATCCTAGCTTAAAGGAGGATGGCTCCGAATTCGATGAAGAAGAATTGAGAAAGATAAACCGGGCAGTGCGCCCTCTGGCCTGCCAATTGGTAGAAGAAGCAAACTTGTCTCATTATCAAGCCCAGTATGACGATCAGAACAAGCGGGTAGCTGTGCCAATCCCTAAAGCGGAAAACTTAATTCCTCCAATCCGTAAGCACACTTATGCCCCTGATATTGAACCGTCGTCACTGATACATGAGGAAGCCGTTTTTCAAGCATTAATGGGGATCGATTGGACCACTGTTGACTTCCAGCCGCTGGGTAGGGAGGAGGACGCTGAAGTGGAGTAGGATGATCCAGAACCATCAAACCGGAACGGCACGCCGGCATGAACCGAGGGCAGTTTTAGCGGGTTTCCTTTTGATACTTTGTCAAGAAACAATCCTCTTATTCGGGCACCGTGTTGCCTTGTAATAGGATAGACCGTACCTTATGCTTCATGAGATGCCTTCGCGCATCAGCACTGATATCCTCCTTTGGAAAATCATTATTGCCAACTTATATCTCCTGCGATCACAAAATTTTAAACTACCAGGGCGGTTGTACCGTCATCCAGTTTGTGAATTATTATAGTTACGCAAGGAAACTTGCAAGTATTATCAAATTTTTGTGATACGAAATACCTGTCATATAATGGGCATGAAATAGGCGTTCTTAGCCAATGTTGAAGCGGGAGTTGGTAACTCTTAAACCGTCATGGGAGAATCGAACCCCTGTGTATATAACACCGGTTTACAATGCCAATCGTCCTTTAATGATAGCAGCCTTTCGTTGCTCGAAAGAGGATATTTAGCAGCAAAAAACTCAAACCGAGCCAACAATCTCAGATTTTTGAAAAAGAGGGCCGTGTTCCGCCAAATTGGCTATGTTGGACCGGTGCTGAATGTTGTCGGTTTTAAGAGAAAAGCAATAAACTATCAACTCTTAAAAAAGGAAAGAGATCAAAATACGGTGACAAAGACCTTTTGCAAAAGAAGAGCTCTATTGAGCTTGGTTAGACGGAATCACCATGGTCAGACGCAACCAAGCCCCCCGAAGGTGTAGCGATGGTGCCAGTCAGCCAGGACCCCAAAATGACGCGTGGCATTATGCCGGCCAAGTGGCATTGCTATGGTTCGGGTTCGACCAAGCCCCCAAATGACTCTAAGGCCCGTAGGCCGACCAAGAGGCGTGACCGGTTCAGACGTGACCGTGTCCCCAAATGATTCTAGTGGCTTTCGCCGGCCAAGAGGTATTGCATCGGTTCGGACACGACCGAGCCCCCAAATGACTCTGGTGGCTTTCGCCGGCCAAGAGGTATTGCATCGGTTCAAACATGACCGAGCCCCCAAATGACCTCATAAGGATAGCTATGTTCTCTTTGGTTCGAACACGACCTATGTTTGAACAGGAAGCCTCAAGTGATCTTGTTAAGACTTGCAAGGGGTAAACCGGATGTTGCTTAAAGACAACCCCGTGTAACCACACATGATATAAAAGAACAGATACCCCGCTTTAGCTGAGGATCCGGTTTATTATAATATATACATAGTCATGATATATACATAAGCAGAGCCCATGGCTCAAGTATAGTAAGGCCGAAGATGAGCTATATTCCATGGTCTGTCGGTCTCTCGTCCTGATTTGCGTGAGTCTTTGTGCTCTCGAACATCTATCAGGTAGTATGAACCATTGTGTAGATTCTTGCTGACCACGAAAGGCCCTTCCCAAGGCGGAGACAATTTATGCATATCGGTTTGATCTTGAATAAGTCGAAGCACCAAATCTCCCTCTTGAAAGGTTCTGGTCCTGATTCGACGACTGTGATAGCGACGAAGATCCTGCTGGTAGATCGCTGAGCGGGCAGCTGCTATGTCTCGCTCTTCATCTAGCCGGTCCAAAGCGTCCTGTCTAGAACTTTCGTTGTCTGCTTCAACGTAAGCCGCCACACGAGGTGAATCGTGCCGTATGTCACTAGGAAGAACTGCCTCTGCCCCATAAACCATGAAGAACGGCGTATATCCAGTTGACCTGTTAGGCGTGGTGTTGATGCTCCATAACACAGAGGGTAACTCTTCGACCCAACAACCCGGCGTCCGCTGCAAAGGAACCATAAGCCTGGGCTTAATGCCTCTCAAGATCTCCTGATTAGCTCTTTCTGCTTGACCATTGGACTGTGGGTGCGCCACTGATGACACATCAAGGCGGATGTGCTCTCGTTCGCAAAACTCCTTCATGGCACCTTTAGATAAATTGGTACCGTTGTCTGTGATGATGCTGTGTGGAAAACCAAACCGGAAAATCACCTTTTTGATGAACCAAACCGCGGTGGCCGCATCACACTTGCTAACGGGCTCTGCTTCTATCCACTTTGTAAATTTGTCCACCGCCACCAGAAGGTGGGTCTTCTTGTCCTTGGACCGTTTGAAAGGCCCAACCCTGTCCAGCCCCCAGGTTGCAAACGGCCAAGTAATTGGAATCATCCTCAATTCTTGAGCCGGGACGTGAGCGCGTCTTGAGAATTTTTGACAACCATCACACCGCCTGACCAGATCCTCCGCATCCGCATGAGCAGTCAGCCAATAGAAACCGTGACGAAAAGCTTTTGCCACTAAAGACTTTGAACCGGCGTGGTGACCACAATCTCCTTCGTGGATCTCACGCAAGATTTCACGGCCTTCCTCAGGAGATACACACCGTTGAAAGGCTCCTGTCACACTGCGATGATGTAGTTCGCCGTTTTCCACTACCATGGACTTGGACCGCCGTACTATCTGCCTGGATAGAACCTCATCCTCTGGCAACTCCCCTCGGTTCATGTACGCGAGGTAAGGGAGCGTCCAATCCGGGATGACATGTAATGCCGCGACCAATTGAGCCTCTGGGTCAGGAACCGCCAAATCTGCTTCGCCAGGCAGTTGAACCGACGGGTTGTAAAGCACATCAAGGAACACATTAGGTGGTACCGGTTTACGCTGTGACCCCAGTCGACTTAAAGCATCCGCCGCCTCGTTCTTTCCTCGGTCCACATGGTCCACCTGATAACCTTTGAAGTGACCTGCGACCACATCAACCTCACGACGATAAGCAGCCATGAGTGGATCTTTTGAATCCCATGTACCAGACACCTGCTGGGCCACCAAATCAGAGTCGCCAAAGCACTTAACCCGGCTTAAATTCATCTCCTTAGCCATCCGGAGACCATGGAGCAAGGCCTCATATTCTGCTGCATTGTTAGTACAAGGGAACATTAAACGGAGAACATAACAAAACTTATCACCTCGTGGGGAAGTTAGTATGACTCCAGCCCCCGATCCTTCCAATTGACATGATCCGTCAAAATGAATGGTCCAGTAAGTGTGATCCGGCTTCTCTTCAGGGACTTGCAACTCCGTCCAATCATTGATAAAATCCACCAATGCCTGAGACTTTATCGCAGTGCGAGGCGCATACTTTAAACCGTGCGGTCTAAGCTCTATAGCCCACTTGGCAATCCGACCAGTCGCTTCCCTGTTCTGGATGATATCACCCAAAGGAGCAGAGCTGACCACCGTGATAGGGTGGCCTTGGAAATACTGCTCCAGCTTCCGGCTTGCCATAAAAACTCCATATACTAGCTTTTGCCAATGCGAATATCGTTGTTTGGATTCAATCAGCACCTCGCTGATGTAATAAACCGGATGCTGAACCGGGTATTCTTTGCCTGCCTCCTTCCGCTCTACCACAATAGCCACACTGACCGCGCGAGCGTTAGCAGCTACATACAACAGCAATGGTTCCTTATCAGTGGGAGCAGCGAGTACGGGCGGATTGACCAGCTGTCGCTTTAAATCCTCGAATGCCTGATCAGCGGCAGAATTCCAGACAAACTGATCTGTCTTCTTCAACATTTGATACAGAGGAATTGCTTTCTCTCCGAGGCGGCTGATAAACCGGCTTAAAGCAGCAATTCTGCCTGCCAGACGTTGGACGTCATTGATGCATTTCGGTTTAGCTAGAGAGGTGATAGCTGTAATTTTGTCCGGATTAGCCTCAATTCCCCTGTTGGACACCAAGAAACCCAACAGCTTGCCAGCTGGTACACCAAAGACACACTTGGCTGGATTGAGCATCATCTTGCATATCCTTAAGTTATCAAAGGTCTCCTTCAAATCATCGACCAACGTTTCCTTCTTCCTTGACTTGACCACAATGTCGTCCACATAAGCGTGCACATTACGGCCAATCTGCTTGTGGAGACAATTTTGCACACACCGTTGATAAGTTGCCTGGGCACTTTTGAGCCCAAAAGGCATAGATACATAGCAGAAGGCTCCAAAGGGAGTAATGAACGCCGTCTTCTCCTGGTCCTTAACCGCCATCTTAATCTGATGATAACCAGAGTATGCATCCAGAAAGCATAAACGCTCGCAACCCGCCGTAGCATCAATGATTTGATCAATACGGGGGAGGGCAAAAGGATCTGCAGGGCAGGCCTTATTAAGATCTGTATAGTCCACACACATACGCCAAGTGTCGTTTTTCTTGAGGACCAGCACCGGATTAGCAAGCCATTCAGGGTGAAAAACTTCAACGATGAAGCCGGCCGCTAAGAGCCTGGCCACTTCTTCTCCAATAGCCTTTCTTCTCTCCTCGTTGAACCGATGGAGGAACTGTTTCACCGGTTTGTATTTAGGATCCACATTAAGGGTGTGCTTAGTGAGTCGCCTCGGTACACCTGGCATGTCAGAGGGCTTCCATGCAAACATGTCCCGATTCTCACGGAGGAACTCGATGAGCGCGCTTTCCTATTTTGGATCCAGATTGGTACTGATGCTGAATTGCTTGGATGAATCCCCCGCTACGAAATCAACAAGCTTGGTCTCCGCGGCTGACGTGAATTTTAAAACCGGATCATGCTCTGTGGTAGGCTTCTTTAAAAGAGTCATATCCGTCGGATCAACATTATCCTTGTAGTATTTGAGCTCCTCCGCAGCACAAACCGATTCCGCATAGGCGGCATCTCCCTCTTCACACTCCAAAGCGATCCTGCGGCTCCCATGAACCGTGATGGTTCCCTTGTGGCCTGGCATCTTGAGCTGCAGATATACATAACAGGGCCGTGCCATGAATTTGGCATAAGCCGGCCGACCAAACAGGGCATGGTACGGGCTTTGGATCTTCACTACCTCAAAAGTCAGTGTTTCTGATCGGGAATCGTGATCATCTCCGAAAGCCACCTCCAATGCTATCTTGCCCACGGGATACGCAGACTTGCCTGGCACCACGCCATGAAAAACCGTGTTTGAAGGCCGTAGATCTTTATCCTTGAGCCCCATACGTCGAAAGGTCTCATAGTACAGGATGTTAATACTGCTGCCCCCATCCATGAGCACCTTGGTGAACTTATAACCTCCTACCTGAGGCGCCACCACTAAAGCCAGCTGACCCGGATTATCCACCCGGGGAGGGTGATCCTCTCTACTCCAGGTGATCGGCTGCTCTGACCATCGTAGATATCGGGGCACGGCCGGTTCAACAGAGTTAACTGCCCTCTTCCGGACCTTCTGGTCTCGCTTGTCCAAGCTAGTGGTGAATACATGGTACTGGCCACTGTTTAACTGCTTCGGATTGCTCTGGTATCCCGACTGCTGCTGATTATAGCCCCCTTGATCATTCTGGTTATGTTGATTACCATGTCCGCCCGGATTACCAGCCCCGCTCGGATTACCATTAAACCCTGAACCGGAGTTTCCTCCACCGTGGTTTGGCCCGGATCCTGAACCGCCACCGGGATTGTGATCATACCGGAAGGCGTTGGAATTCTTGAACTCTCGCATGATGTAACAATCCTTCCATAGATGGTTTGCCGGTTCCTCCGTCGTTCCATGCTTTGGGCAGGGCTGATTCAACAAACTATTTAAGCGCTCTGGATTGGGGCTGGGTCCGCCACCGCGGCCCTTGCCCCTACGCGGCCGGCCCCTATTCTGCACATTGGTGTTAGCCACAAAATCCATGGAACCATCCGCTTTACGCTTGCCTCCAACGCCGCTCCCCGGGTGATGCTGCTGACCTCTGAAGTTGCCGTTCTTTTTTCCCTTCCCTGCCTTTTCATCATCAGACTCGGGATCCTTGGTACTATCAGAATCAGCATACTTTACCAAAGCAGCCATGAGAGTCCCTATGTCAGTGCAATGGCGCTTCATTCGTCCTAATTTCAATCTCAAGGGCCCAAACCGGCAATTGCTTTCCAAAGTCACAACTGCGGTGTCAACATTGATGCGGTCTGATGAATGCAAGATTTGCGAAACGCGGCGCACCCAATGAGTGGTTGACTCCCCTTCCGCCTGGACGCAGGCGGCTAAGTCCACTATCGACATGGGCTGCCTGCACGTATCTTTGAAATTACTAATAAACCGAGCTCGCAATTGAGCCCATGAACCGATGGTATTGGGCGGCAGGCTTTTTAACCAAGTGCGGGCCGTTCCTTCAAGCATCATAGAGAAATATTTTGCACATGCAGCTTCATCTACGTCAAGCATCTCCATGGCCATCTCGTAACTCTCCACCCACGCCTCCGAGGGTTGATCTGCTATATAATTTGGTACCTTGCGCGGCCCCTTGATGTCCTTAGGCAGGCGCACATTGCGCAAAGCAAGTATAAGGCAAGGCACCCCCAAAGCGCTAGAAGCAAGCCCTGGTTCGACCGAAGTGGTGGGACGAACCGGCGTAGTCTGATGTGCTGCCAATGCGGCTTCTCTGCGTGCACGGGCCCGGTCTACCAACTCCTGAGCATCAGGAGCCGGATTGTCGCCGTGGGGCCCTCCATGCCGTGCATCGCTGGACTCAGCTTGTTCTTCCAGTCGCCTGTTATAACTCCGGATTGGACGTGGAGTAGAATGAATCCGCTCGCGGCTGTATGAATACGCCTCCTGTTGGACCAGCGCCGTTCTGAGGAGCTCCTTGACCTGGCGCGTCTCTATGGCCTATAACGAATCTCCCTCGACCGGAATAGCCTCTAGACGTGCTGCCGCAGCAACAAGATTATCCAGCGGGTTGGAGTAATGATCCGGGGGTGTGGTCACAATCCGCGGCTCCGGGTTATAACGGGGTAGATCTACTATGCGGGGCTGAACCGGCGCGCTTGTCTCGGGCGCCTCTGCTCGGTTTACCACTGGTTGATTACTGGTCCCTGCTCCAGGAGTTTTGAAAAGATCCCTTCCTTCAAAAACCGGTGGCAGGCGGGACCGATATTTCCTCCTCATGACCTCCTACGAAGCGTTCTGATCCAGCATGAACTTATAGGCTTGCGCGTCCAAAGCGGCCCGTTCCACAGTCATCCTGACCTCTTCGGCCGCCACATCCGCCTTGGCCTGACTAATCTGCTCTCTCACCTTTGCAATCTCTGCGTTATGAGCATCCCGATCCGCCGGATTAGCCTCTGTCAAGAGCGCCGCCAGTGCGTCGAACAGATCGGATAATACTTGAACCGATGGGCGCACAGAACCTCCTGCTCCGGCAGCCGTTGAACTGGAAACTATTGCTGCCGCCGTCGATGAATGAGGCGCCGCTTGGGTGCCAGCCATGAATATGCCGACCCGACTAGGCAGATCGGAGGGCTCCGGAATACTGTTGCCATCGGAACAGCCCCCAATCCGATCATCATGCACTTGATACAGGGACTCAGTTTCCCCGGTTGACGACTCGTCACCGGAATAAACAACGGTTTCGCCACCAGATTCCGATCCGTCCTCATAGTTTCGCCCGTGGATGACTCCCACAAAGGCACGCTTTACGGCTGGCTTAACCCGGGCAGGTCGCCCACGCTGAGCTGTCTCGATGAGGTCGATGCAGGTGTCCAGCTGAGGGCCTGGTTCACCAATCTTGTCGATGAAAACGTGTATTCCGCCAAAGGGGACCCGGTACCCGTACTCAATTGAGCCGGCCTCAGGGGCCCAGCTTGCGTTGTCCATGTAGATCTTGCCGCGGCGAATCTTGGTCATCCGGCCCACGGCATATCCCTTGAGTCCTTCAAAGCGGCCCTCCAAGAACTTGAAACCATCGTGCGATAGCCCCACGGTGGGCGCCAACTGTCGTGGGTTTGTCACGGCAGATGTCCTTGCCAAAGGACTTAGTCGTGGAGCCATCGCCACGGGTTAACTCGAAGGGGTTAAAGCGGACACAGGGACACAGAGTTTATACTAGTTCGGCCCCTTCGATGAAGGTATAAGCCTACGTCTAGTTTGTGGTGGAATTGATGAAGTCTCGATGACTAGGGAGCAGATAAGCTTCGCCTAGGCCTCGAGTTGTCGTTCTCTCTCTTTGAACCGATATCGGGTCGCCCCCTTATATACACGGGTGACGCCCGTCGGTTCATAGAGTCCCAATCTCCGGTTTATACTCGTACCCGGGTTGGTCTCTTCCTTATCCCTAACTTACAATACAAGTTGTACACAGGCCGGTTTACGGCTACAGATGTTAAACCGACTACGGCCTCGGGCCTTTACATAGCCTCTTGGGCTTTACCATTCTTGAACTACAGATGAAGTTAACCCGGCCCGTATAGGCCGGTTTACGCCCGGTAGTAATATCCCCAACAGAGAGTTTAGGAATTCTTTTTACTTCCCAGTCTCCTCATCGCTCTGGTAAGGCATCCTGACGTAGAGTTTTGACTCTTCTCTTCTCAAATTTCACTAAAAAAAAATTTAGGATCACGCGGGTATCTTAGAATCGTTCCAATGGTTTTGTGATGACAACATTGTCTTGGTTGCCTCCCGTCAGCAGGGGTTTTAGTGGAGGTGTCCCGGGGAGTTGAGCTCTGAGGTGTTGTCGTCATAATTTTATCGTTGCAGTTCTGGAATACCTGAGTTTAGTACGCCGACATCGAAAATCTCTTTTGTACAATTGTTGGTGAGATAACCCTGATAGCCCAGTACTGAGGCGAGTGCGGGAGTATTGCCATGACTCGTATAACGGATGCTTTTCGAAGGTTGAGGTAGACAATTTCCGAAGGTTTCTTGGTTATGTGTTGAAGGATGGATACAGCTGGATCTAGGTATTGTTAGTTTGGGTGATATATTTTGTGTCCCCTGTATCCCCAACACCTGATTGCATAACCAGAAAGTTTCGGGAGTTTATAGGTGGGAATTCAAGTATCTCGTAAAATATCTTTCCAACAGACACATGATACGATATGGGATCTATCATATGTTTGTTTCCGTCTTATTCTGCAAGCCAAATCCTTTGTTTTGTTTTATTTGTGGTATTCGAGTTGCTTCAATGTCAAGTGTTGATTCCATACCTTCCCTAACCGGTGTTCTCATATTGCTATGTGAATACTAATCCTTCTTGATCATCAAGATTATCATGCCAATTCTTTTCCAACCGGTGTGTCCCTCTTCAAGTGGATCTGATCACTTCATCATTCGCAAGATCAATTATCAGTTCTTCTCAACGGTGTTTCTTTTATCCGTTCCAAGTTGTCTTTGTTTTTCCCGCCCTCCCACCCTTTTTCTTCAAGGACTCAGATTTCTTAACCAAGTATCCATCTTATAGATGGGAAGTCTCTCCATTCTTTTCCGTCAATGTTCTTATCCGATGATTTCCATGAAGATGCTAACGGAGCCTCAAGTTTATAATTATTTGTTCTTTTATCTTCCCCGGTGTGTTCAATGCAATCTTTCGATGGTGATCACATCTTTTCCTCGTTTCAATACCTTCTCATACCGGTGCACCTCTTAATCATCCACTTCTCGCTATTCAATTGTTCCGGAGTGATGAAGATATCTCAGAAGAATCAAGTTTCCATTCTCAATTCCCTCAAGTTCTTTTGAGGATGTTATCTCATTCTAGCCATTTAAATCAACCGGTGCAATCTCCCTTTCAAGTAATCGTTCAACGGTGTTTCTTTTGAGTGGGCCCTAACCCACAGGTCTTTTCCCAGGATCTTACCTAACTCTTCTAATCTTCCCGGTGCTTCTAAAATTCTTTTCAAAGTTTGACGTAAGAATGAATTTTCATCAGTCATATGTCTTTCTCCAAGATCTTTCAAATTCTTTTCATCATTGGTTCAACCTTTCCAATCCTTATTCCGGAGACTCATCAAAATTCTTGTTTTCAATGGTTTCATCTTGTCTTCCTCGGAGTTCCAAGCTCTCGCTATTATATCACCACGGAGTTCCACGTAATCATTGCAAGGCTTCACCTTGTGTTCAACTTCTCTTTCGTCCTATCACCATTTCTTACCGGAGTTTTTCATGGAGGCTCTACATGGTGCTTCGTCAAGGATTCTTTTCATTCTTCGATTGTCCTCAAGTTTTCTTTCGGAGTTAAGATCCGTCAAGCTTTACTCTAAAATAAACATGGTGTTCAACACTTGTTTGTTTTGAGGAGTTCAAGCGTTCTTTCATCTTGCATTCCGAAATGCAATCCTTTCTACCTCATCTTTTGAGATGGTGTTATGTCACTCTTGACAATTTCCCTTCATGCTTCATGATTCACATGTTGTCAAGAATGAGGTATTTTAAATCCATCAATCTCTTCATTGGAGTTATCTTGGGTTATATTTCACTTAAAGCCTTCCCTAAGGATTGTTGCTATTGATGGTGCTCATAAATGACCCAAGTTCTTCATTTGTCCTCCGGGTGAAATAAGTTTCTTGTCTCCTTGTTGATATCAATCTAATCTTTTGTTTTCGGTTAGTGGCAGAAGCTCACCTCATAACGTTGAGAGTTTTCCTTAAGCCCACCACAAGCTTATTCGTTTCGTTGTTGGTTTTCCAACAACTCCGTTCAATCCTTCTTTTAAGGACGCTCTTTCAAATTCAATTGTGATAGAAGTTGTTGTTCTCTTCTCTGTTCTCTTGATTGCACTCTTTCATTTGTTCCGGAGGCAGTGTGTTGTTGATCTCATCAAGTATCCTCTCATCTTGTCAAGGTCATGTTCAATCCCTTCCATTTTCAGTCGGAGCGCTGCCCAAATTATACCATTCTTATTCCATCCCTTCTTGTTTTAACCGGAGTGGTGTCAATATCTATCTTGTCAATTAACCTCTTCGTTCTTATCGTATCCCATGCTCCTCTTATCTAACGGGGTGTTTTCAAGTTCGTTCAACTCCGTTGTGTTCTTTCTTTCAACTTGTTCAACCTCTCAAGGTTCTTTGGTTTCACTCTTTGTCAAAGAAGCAACTTTGTTTTACCTCTTATCTTTCTCTTCCGTTTTTCCCTCCGGTGCCATTCTAGATCTCGGGACGAGATCCTCTCGTAGTGGTGGAGTGTTGTAACGCCCCGGGTTCGATGCGCCAGGTGTCCGTCAGTTATTCGCCGTCGTTGCCATGTCATGTGCTTGCGTGTCGCTCTTTACCATGTCATCATCTGCATTTCATATCATGTCATCATGTGCATCGCATTCGCATACTTGTTCGTCTTATGCATCCGAGCATTTTCCCCGTTGTCCGTTTTGCAATCCGGCGCTCCTATGTTCCCCGGCGCCCCCTTTACCTCTTTTCGTGTGTGGGTATTAAACTGTCTCGGAATGGACCGAGGTTTGCCAAGCGGCCTTGGTATAGCACCGTTAGACCACCTGTCAAGTTTTGGGTCAATCGGAGGTCGTTTGATACTCCAACGGTTAACCGGGTATCCGCAAAGGCCTCTTTTTGTGCAGCCCAACACCCCGTTCAAAGTGGCCCAAAACCCATCAAAGTTATCTCCATCCTCTCGGTCGTTCGATCACGATCGTGTGGGCGAAAACCGCACTCCATTTGGAGCTTCCTAGCCCCCTTTACCTATAAATATGTGCTCCCCTCGGAATTTTCGCGCAGTCCAACCCTAGCCCCGCTTCCCTCGCACCGCCGGACATGTCCATCCCCTCGCCGGACATGTCCACCGCCCACCGCCACATCACCCCGGCGAATCACGCGTCGCCACCTCACCCGCGCCGCCGCCCCAGCCAACCCGCGCGCGCCACGTCGGCGCCGCGCCCCGCCTCTCTCTCTCCAGCCCCGCCACCGGCCCGCGCGGCCCACGGCAGGCCCGCAGGGCCCGGTCGCCGCCGCCGCCTCCGCCCGCGGGAGCCGCTGCCCGCGCCGACCGCTCGCGCGTCCGTCCCCGCGCAACCGCGCCGCGCCGCCGTCCGCGCCACCGCGCCGCGCCGCCGCCCGCGTCGCTCCTCGCCGGCGCCGCGCCGCCGCCTCCTCCGCCTCGCCCCGGACCGGATCCGGCGAGATCCGGCCGGAGGAGCTCCGGATCCGCCTTCCCCGGCCTTCTCCCTCATCTCCGGCGAGATTCCGGCGAGATCCGCCGCCGTTGACATCCTACCCCTCGAGGTCGTTTTTCTCTCTAAGTCTTTTTTCTGTAATACTTTTGTGCCAAGTTCATCGTATCATAACTCCGCATCCATAACTCCATTTGGGACGTATAATATATCAAATTGTTCGCCTCGAGGAGTACATCATTTAATATCATTGCATCATTTTCATTTGAGGACATATTGATGCCCGAAATGCTGTTAGAATAGGGCTATGTGATGTTAGTTTCTGATTCTTATCAGAACATGCACTTTTGTCATTTTTGCCATGATTGATGTGTGCATCCTATGAGGTTGAGTCCTACATGTGTTTTGTAATATGCCATGCCATATTTCCAGATATTTATGCCATGTATTTTTGTGATCTATGTGGTGACTAGCACAAGCATGCAAACTAGGGTATTTAATGTTGCTGATTTCAGAGACTTAGTAATTTCACCAAGTCCCTGCCTGCTCTTATTTTTATGCCATGTGTTCATGTTGTTTCAGAGAGATCTATGCCTATTTTGAGCATGATCAGTAAGAGTGTTTTGAGCATATTGATTTGCTCTATACATCCATGCCTTTGTTTGTAATTATGGAGTGCCATAACTTGAGTCAATCGAGCTCTACTTTTGCTATAAAATGTTACTAGCAGATTGTTTACATGTTATTCGATTTTTCCAAGCTTGTTGTAGTTGATCCTTGCATGCTATGATGTTTTTATTTCCATGTATAGCTTATATGCCTTGTCTTCTTGATGTATGTATGCTTAGTTTATCATGCAATGCTCTGTAGTGAGTGCATCGAGCTCGTAAACATGCCTACTTGTTATCTGTTTTTTTACATGTCCAGTTTTCTGCTAAGTCTGAAACCTGTAACGAAACTTGCTTAATTGACATGGGCGTTATTATATTTTCTAGTCCTTTTTGACTTATGGTCAGTAAGGGACTTTTGTTCTATGCTTTGAGTAGATTCATGCCATGCCTTGCTTTTCTATGTCCTGTTCCTGTAGCATGTTGTTTCATTGCTCTAAACATATCATCCTGATGTTAATTTCTGACATGTTATTTTCACCAAGTCTGTGAACCTGTTATCTTTTGCACTTTTGCCATGCTTGTTTGAACCTGTTATGATGTGATTTGGCCATAGCTCAGTGTTCATCTTTTGTCAAGCATCTTGAGTAGTTCTCTTTCATGTGCTTTGTTGATATGTTTGGGTGCAGTAGTTTAGTTTCTTGTTGCTTGCTAAGTAGCATCATGCTGTTAATGGCAGATTCTTGTCATTCTTGTTTCGCTTGTCATTTGCAAACCGTACATCCGATTCCGGTGATCTTTATATCGATTTCAACCGAAATCACCTCACCTTTCCAGTGGCATACTTGGTTTGCCAATATTATGCCTTGTTCATATTTTTCCTTCCGAAGCATGCATATGCATTGCATACCACATCTCGCATATCATGCCATGTTTATGTGATGGTTGTTTTACTATGTTGTTTGTTTGTTTCCGGGTTGTCTCTCTCGTTAGCTTCGGTTTCGTTCCGGAGTTGTGAGGATTCGTTCGTCTACGTCCGTTTGTCTTCATCATGGACTCGTTCTTCTTCCTTGCGGGATCTCAGGCAAGATGACCGTACCCTCGAAATCACTTCTATCTTTGCTTGCTAGATTGCTCGCTCTTTTGCTATGCCTATGCTGCGATACCTACCACTTGCTTATCATGCCTCCCATATTGTCAAACCAAGCCTCTAACCCACCTTGTCCTAGCAAACCGTTGTTTGGCTATGTTACCGCTTTGCTCAGCCCCTCTTATAGCGTTGTTAGTTGCAGGTGAAGATGAAGCTTGTTCCTTGTTGGAACATGGACTTGTTGTTCCTTGTTGGAACATGTTTACTCGTTGGGATATCACAATATATCTTATTTAATTAATGCATCTATATACTTGGTAAAGGGTGGAAGGCTCGGCCTTATGCCTGGTGTTTTGTTCCACTCGTGCCGGCCTAGTTTCCGTCATATCGGTGTTATGTTCCCGGATTTTGCGTCCCTAACGCGGTCGGGTGATTTATGGGACCCCCTTGACAGTTCGCTTTGAATAAGACTCTTCCAGCAAGGCCCAACCTTGGTTTTACCATTTTCCTACCACCTATCCCTTTCCCTTGGGCCTGATCATCCTGAGGGTCATCTTTATTTAGCCCCCCCGGGCCAATGCTTGTCTAAGTGTTGGTCCGAAACGAGCAGACTGCGGGGCCCCCTCGGGGAAACTCGAGGCTTGGTTTTACTCGTAGGATGTCTCATCCGGTGTTGCCCTGGGAACGAGATATGTGCAGCTCCTATCAGGATGTCGATGCATCGGGCGGTTTTGCTGGACTTGTTTTATTGTTGTCGAAATGTCTTGTAGCCGGGATTCCGAGACTGATCGGGTCTTCCCGGGGAGAAGGAATATCCTTCGTTGATCGCGAGAGCTTATCATGGGCTAAATTGGGACACCCCTGCAGGGTTTGAACTTTCGAAAGCCGTGCCCGCGGTTATGTGGCAGATGGGAATTTGTTAATGTCCGGTTGTAGAAAACCCGAAGTTGATCTTAATTAAAATACACCAACCGCGTGTGTAACCGTGATGGTCTCTTCTCAGCGGGGTCCGGGAAGTGAACACGGTTGTTGGAGTTATGCCTGACGTAAGTAGTTTCAGGATCACTTATTGATCATAGTTGTTCGACCGTGCTTTGCCTTCTCTTCTCGCTCTCATTTGCGTATGTTAGCCACCATATATGCTAGTCGCTTGCTGCAGCTCCACCTCATACCTTTTACCCTACCTATAAGCTTAAATAGTCTTGATCTCGCGGGTGTGAGATTGCTGAGTCCCCGTGACTCACCAGATACTTCCAAAACCAGTTTGCAGGTGCCGATGAGACTGTGCAGGTGACGTACCCGAGCTCAAGGAGGAGCCCGATGAAGACCTTGTTCATTGTGTTGTTTCGTTTTAGTCGATCAGTAATGGAGCCCAGTTGGGGTCGATCGGGGACCTTTGTCGCTTTTGGGGTTTCTTCTTTTATTTTGGCTCCGTAGTCGGACCCTGATTGTAACTGTATGATGTAATGTTTTATTCATGTATTTGTGTGAAGTGGCGATTGTAATCCAACTATGTATCTCTTTCGCTTATGTATTAAATGGGTTGTGTGAAGATTACCTCACTTGCGACATTGCTTTCAATGCGGTTATGCCTCTAAGTCGTGCTTCGACACGTGGGAGATATAGCCGCATCGAGGGCGTTACACCTATCCACTGGAATAACCATGACAATACATGCAACTCAAGTTTTTTGTTACCCTGTAAAAGATGTTGGTGTACCAGAGGAAGAAATGATGTATGATTTTCAGATCATAGAAACAAAAGCAACAGCAACTAAGCATCTGAAGATAAAGATTTGTGGAGTCCCATTATATCTTCGGACTATAAGAGCAATTGAGCGCACACTACAGCCATATTGCATTTTTGAGCATGTCGATCAATAAGATGCACGGCTTGGACTATTAATACTCCTGTGCCATTTCCATGGTATGTGGTCATTCATGTCTCAAGCAAATGTGACAAGGAAATCAAAATAGTGCACAGAGAAACACAAAGACATTTTGTGTGGGTATTGATAGAATCCACATAGAAGAGCATCATCACAAACCTATAGATAGGCTACACAGGAAGATTCTTTCAAGCACTAAAGAGTGGAATGGTTTTTCATTCATACGTAAATAAGGTTCATATACCAGATTTCATCATTCCTCCTAACATCATGCAATGACGATAAGATGCTCACAGAAGATAAGCTGGTACATTACCTACAACCAATGAAAGTTGCATCCCCTGGAATGATCACAGCCAAGCAGACTGGCAAGTTCAAGTATCTTATATCTCTAAAAGGGCAGATAACTACGTCTTTGTTTCAGACATTATCTACTAACACCGTTGGGATCCAACTAACTCATTACTAACATCACTTTTAACTGGCTTCTTGCGCCATCGGCGCAACTGGATCATCTAGTAAGGAGAAAAAAAGAGGGCGAGAGAATCAGATTGTTGCTACACAAATAGAAACCGGATTCCATAATGTCAATAAGAAAAGAATATTCAAATCATTATGGTTTTTTTGTTATTCCGGCTCATGGCGCTCTCAGTTGTCAATCAGCCCGCAGTCAAAAGAAGGGAGGCGTCGACACTATTGGTGGCTGGAATAAGAAGCTGGGCTAAGTGGATCGGTTCATTGTTACCATCTCTTTGTTGGCTTGTTTAAATTGAAGAAACCAAATAAGGGTGTGCAGGATCTATGTAACGAACATAAGCATGCAACAAAACATCCAACCATGCAACCATTTGATATGGCTTAAATAGTAGAATCAGCAAATCACAATATTAAGTAAATAAAAACTCCACGCGGTGTAGATTGCAGGACAATGCATTTTTGAGCAATCAGAAGACCAGTAACACATAACACATAAAATAAAAAAGTCAACACACACAGGCACATAATGACACAGATATTGCTCCAACTAAGACAAATAATAGTTCAATAATACAGGCTGGAATTAAGATGCTGACTTTTTCACTCCTCATGTTGCTCCTTGCTCCCGTGGGAGTCCCTCACTCAAATAGGAAATATTGCCTATTTCACTAGGAGAGAAAATAAGATAAATGTCAGCAAAATTTACAGAAAACCAAAACAAGAACAAATTCACACCTAAATACGAGGGAGTCCTTATTTTGTACTTATTAAAAATAGTAGCCTATGGTGAGGAACTTTGTTAAATGCATCTATTGTAAACTATTGCAAATTAAGTATTCTCCATTAGTACTAGGAAACTCGTAATGCATTTTCCATATCTAAATACAATGAATCACATATACCTTGAGATTTCCGGTGCCTTTAACAATGTATGTTCCAGGTACTGGACAGACCACGCACTGATACGGCTCTGTGAGGCGTATAATATACCAACGAGATGATTGTTTCTGTTGAAGATTGGAGATCCAAAAGATGCATATTCATGAACATAACAGCCACTATATACAAATTCATCTCCAACGAATCTCTTTATAATAAACAAAATTGTAAAAATGCAAATAGAGCTATCTAATCTAACTTAAATGCTAAAACTCCAATGTATGTTGCCTTACACGACAGATCCGGGACAATAGGCTGCCGGTGGCATATAACCTCTTTGAAAGACAAAGGCATGGACAATATTGAGTTGGTCAATACGTTTAGTCTCCAGGTTCACTGCTTCTACATAGTCATTCGTTTGTTTCACTTTCAATCCACAGAGTCTGTTCTGAACACTGGGGATTTCAATTAGATCAAACTGAGTTTCCTCACCGTATCCCTCTTCAGTCGGCAACTGCACCTTGACTTCCTTTTCCACACCAATATTCCCACTATTTCTTTCTTTGATAAGAAAGGTGCCGTCCACTATCACTAGGCAAGATACTCCTTCTTCTACTGACATAATAATTCCGGGTTGTGTGATATCCATGGTATTTCCATTCCTATTCCTCTAGTCAAATGAAATGCGCACGATAGATCTTCTTATCTGAGAAAGAAGGGAAGAATATGTAAACCGTATGAATCACCAACAAAAAAATAAGAGGAATCGACGAACAAAACAAGGTCAGTCAAATGAAATGCGAAAATAGTTTTTCCTTATGTAAAATGTAAACCATGTAGATACCAAGAAAAGAAGAGGATTCGACCAAGAAACAACGGGAAAGATCTGATGTCGATAGGCTTACTAACCTGATCCATCGAAAAAGATAGGCACGTCGCTGGAAGAGGAGAAAGCAACTGGAAAGATCCGATGTCAAAGATGCAAGGGGGAAATGTGTGAAGCGCCGCCAGTAGAGTTTCAGGCTGCCGCTGGTGCTAGGGTTTTCGGTTTTGTAGACAGGCTGCTGGTGGGGTAATTCTGGGCCGGAGTTCAGCCCAAGTGCTGCGCTATAATGCACAGTGCACAAAAGGGTCGAATCATTTGAGTCTAAACACACTTCACTTCATTGAATAAAATATTCATAGGGATACAATTTAAATCTGGGGGGTTTATGAGCCACACATGGCACCCCGGGTCCAGACCAAAAACATACTTAGCGAGGCTATGTGCCTCTTGATTTGTTCCCCGTCCTTCAAAGATGACGATACACTGTTGGAAAAGCTCCATTGTCTCTCTGATCTCCTTCACGATAGGTGCATACATCCCACCAATGCCAAGTTTTATATCCTGCACCACACCCTTACAATCCGATGCAACAATAACATGAGATAATGAAAGATCTTGGGCAAGTGCAAGAGCCTCTCGGCAAGCTAGTGCCTCGAGTGTAGCCGGATCAGTGAGGCCGGCGCATCTGATCGCTGACGAGCCCAAGTAATTGCCATCTCCATCCCTGCAAACCGCACTAAAGGAGCCCTCTTCATTTGCTCTGTTAACAGCCCCATCGACCCTGATTTTAGCAAAGTTTTCCGGTGGCCTTATCCACCTAGGCTGCCTCCCTTCGGAACGAGTAACTAGAGTTGTTGGAAATATGCTCTAGAGGCAATAACAAATTAGTTATTATTATATTTCCTTGTTCATGATAATCGTTTATTATCCATGCTATAATTGTATTGATAGGAAACTCAGATACATGAGTGGATACATAGACAACACCATGTCCCTAGTAAGCCTCTAGTTGACTAGCTCGTTGATCAATAGATGGTTACGGTTTCCTGACCATGGACATTGGATGTCGTTGATAACGGGATCACATCATTAGGAGAATCATGTGATGGACAAGACCCAATCCTAAGCCTAGCACAAAGATCGTGTAGTTCGTATGCTAAAGCTTTTCTAATCTCAGGTATCATTTCCTTAGACCATGAGATTGTGCAACTCCCGGATACCGTAGGAATGCTTTGGGTGTACCAAACGTCACAATGTAACTGGGTGGCTATAAAGGTACACTACGGGTATCTCCGAAAGTGTCTGTTGGGTTGGCACGAATCGAGACTGGGATTTGTCACTCCATGTGACGGAGAGGTATCTCTGGGCCCACTCGGTAGGACATCATCATATGCGCAATGTGACCAAGGGGTTGATCACGGGATGATGTGTTATGGAACGAGTAAAGAGACTTGCCAGTAACGAGATTGAACAAGGTATCGGATACCGACAATCGAATCTCGGGCAAGTACAATACCGCTAGATAAAGGGAATTGAATACGGGATTGATTAAATCCTCGACATCGTGGTTCATCCGATGAGATCATCTTGGAACATGTGGGAGCCAACATGGGTATCCAGATCCCGCTGTTGGTTATTGGCCGGAGAGGTGTCTCAGTCATGTCTACATGGTTCCCGAACCCGTAGGATCTACACACTTAAGGTTCGGTAACGCTAGGGTTATAGGGAATAGATGTACGTGATTACCGAATGTTGTTTGGAGTCCCGGATGAGATCCCGGACGTTACGAAGAGTTTCGGAATGGTCCGGAGGTAAAGATTTATATATAGGAAGTATGGTTTTGGCCACCGGAAGTGTTCCGGGCATCACCGGTAGTGTACCAGGACCACCGGAGGGGTCCGGGGGTCCACCGGGAGGGGCCACCAGCCCCGGAGGCCTACATGGGCCAATAGTGGGAAGGGACCAACCCCTAGGTGGGCTGGGGCGCCTCCCGCCAAGGCCCAAGGCGCCTCCAAGAGGGGAAGGGGGCAAACCCTAGGGCAGATGGGCCCTAAGGCCCACCCCAGGTGCGCCTCCCCCTCTCCCCCTTGTGGCCGCCACCCTAGATGGGATCTAGGGCTGCCGCACACCTTGGAGTGGGAACCCTAGAGGGGGCGCAGCCTCCTCCCTCCCCCCTATATATACTTGAGATATGGGGGCTGCCCAACACGCGATTTATCTCTCTCTTGGCGCAGCCCTACCTCTCTCCTCCTCGTCTCTCGTAGTGCTTGGCGAAGCCCTGCTGGAGTACCGCGCTCCTCCACCACCACCACGCCGTCGTGCTGCTGCTGGACGGAGTCTTCCCCAACCTCTCCTTCTCCCCTTGCTGGATCAAGGCGTGGGAGACGTCACCGGGCTGCATGTGTGTTGAACGCGGAGGTGCCGTCCGTTCGGCACTAGGACCATCGGTGATTTGGATCACGACGAGTACGACTCCATCAACCCCGTTCACTTGAACGCTTCCGCTTAGCGATCTACTAGGGTATGTAGATGCACTCTCCTTCCCTCGTTGCTAGATTACTCCATAGATTAATCTTGGTGTTGCGTAGAAAATTTTGAATTTCTACTACGATCCCCAACAAGAGTGTGTTTCACCTCAACTGCCTTGCAGTCATTGAGTTCACGAATAAACTTCAGGATGAATTGATGGGTTGACATCGGGCTCTGAGAGATGTACTCATGTAATGCTTGGCGTCGGGAGAACCAAATAGCCCACAAAGTAACCAGTACTTCAGTGAACTCCGCCGAGGGAAGCATGTCCAGTAGAGAGAAGATAGGAGTTGTTTGCGGGCTGGATTTTTTGTGGCCCGCTAAGAGCATGTCTAACCGAGCCCTCAAACTGGTCAAACCCTCAAAATAACTGCCAGTTTGAGGGTTGAGCAAAAAAAAGGCGTAGGTCAGCACCCTCAAATCCCTAAACCCTCAAAAAAATTCCAGGTCGAACCCTCAACTTCGAGTCCAACCTACACTAGTGAGGGTTTGGGCCAATTTTCCAGGCCGAACCCTCACTCGGTCAACCACGCGCGCGGGAGGGAAATTTCCCAACTACTCTCCCCGCCACCCCGCGCCTTCCGCGCCGCCGCCGCCCGTGCTCGTCCCCGCCGCCGGCCATGGAGCCCGGCCAGGCCCCGGCGACCCCCTTCGCCGCCCCCGTGCCCGCCCCCGGCCCCACAGCGCCCGTGCCCGCCCCGCGCCCCCGCCCCGCGCCTTCCGCCACCGACCACCTCGACCGACGCCGCCGTGGCGGAGATGGTGGCGGACACCCACGTCGGCCAAAAACGGAGGTGGGCAGGCACCCACCTCATGCCGAGCAAGCCGCCCGTGCCCGCCCCCGCGGTGAAGCCGGCAAAACTGGTGGGGAAGGCGGCAAAACCGGCGAAGCCCGGCAAGCCGGCAACCTCCATCGCGGCTGCTACCAAGCGCAAGGAGAAGCAGCTCGCAAGCCGCAAGAGGGGGGCAGAGCAAGCGGTACCGCCACCGCCGCCCGCCACCGCCACCGACGTGTTCGATGAAATGTCCGCACCAGTCGTGTCATATAGGGCATTGCCCGACGACGCGGAGGTGAACATTGCGTCTCCTCCACTTGCTTCCTTCGACTTCCATGTTGAGGAGCCGACGGTTGAGGAGGGGGGGGCCGGTGAGGAGGACGAAGAAGATGAAGATGTCACCAAGATTGGAGAGGAAATGTTTGAAGCGGGAGGTGGTGCTCGAAGGCCAATTCGCACGGCGAACTACACGGAGGTTGAGGATGTCCTCTTGGTCAAGGCTTGGTCGCAAGTGGGCTTGGATGCGGTCACCGGCACCAATCAAACCGGGAAGCGTTATTGGCAACGCATTGAGGACAAGTATTGCAAGCTGAAACCCAAGAGTGCCACATTGAGAGCTCGTTCTTACCGATCGCTTCAAGGCCGGTGGGAGTTGATGAAACCCGCGTGTGCTCGTTGGAGTGCGGCTATGGATCAAGTGAGGGATCAACCCCTAAGTGGTTGTGTTGGGAGTAATTATGTGAGTACAAATATCATGCTTTATTTACTTGTTGGTTCATGCTTTATTTACTTGTTAGTTATGCTTGGTTGTGATTTTCATATGCTTCCAATGATGATATGTCTTAGGAGAAATATGCCGATTTGAGGTGCAAGGACATGGCCGGTTCCAAGGGCAAATCCTTCCCATTCATGCATTGTTGGGTATTGCTCCAACATCTTGATAAATGGAAATTGAGGGAACAAGAGAGTGCACCGAAAAAATCAGATATGCTCAAAATGGATGATAGTGATGAAGAAGGAAGAAACCATGACAAGCCCGGGGGAAACAAGAAGGCAAAAGAGAGGATGAAGATGGAAGCGGAGGCATCAAGCTTGAAGGAAAAGCTTGATCAAATGATCAAGTCAAAGGAGGCATTGGTGGCGAAGGCATTGGAGGCAAAGCTTATTATCACCGAGAGAAAGAAAGATGTGAAACTTGCACAATTGGATGCAAGGTAAGAAGATGCCAAGCGCAAGGCCGACATGGAGGAAAGGATGATCAAGCTCAAGGAAGCAAAAGCATGGAAGGAGCTCATGGCCGAGGAGAAGGAGCACATGATGATGTCTAGAAAGGACATGGATGAAGAGCAATTGGCATGGTGGAAGGAGTACAAGGAGAACATCGCCGAGAGGAAGAGGCTACTGCGTGGTGCTGGTGGTGGTGCATCGTCTACTCTCCAAGGTGAGTCTCCGATGAGTGGTGGAGGCGATGGAGGTGTGGACAACTTCACCGGTGCTTGAAGTTGTTCGTATGTTTTATGTTTTGCAAATGATGTCTCTGATGACTATGTGATGATGATCATTTGCACGTTGTATATTTTTCTATGATGTCCATGGGATTTACTATGTGATGATGATGATTTGTAAGTTTGTTTCATGTTTGTGATGATGATCAATTTGCAAATTTGAAGTGATTTATGTTCCTGTCCAGTTTTGAGGGTTTGAAGGCCGGGGAGCAGATCAGTGCCCTCAAACCATCCCTCAAAACAGAATATTCTGCTTTGAGGGTTGGTTTGATGGCACTGATCTGTGCCAGGGATTTTCGGCCTTCAAAACGACATTTTCTCAGCCCTCAAACTGGTTTTGAAGGTTGAGTTTTTGAGGGCTCTGATAGACATGCTCTAAGTAAGTTACCCTCGAAAGTACTTCTCGAACGTTGAGATGGTTGTTTCGTGTCTGTTTCATGATGGTTTCTTCGTGGAGCTAATTATGTTGTTGTTTCAGTAAGAAGTCGATTTTTTTATGATCGTTTGTTGTTTCTTGTCGGATGTTGAGATGATTTTTTGTTTACTATGAAAGTGCTAGTTATCGACTGGAGGGGGCGAAATAGGCGATTTTTATGAAAGTCTTCAAGACAGACAGTGTCTTCGAAGACGGACAACCAAATGTAGCTTACACAGTATGCAGTGGAAGATAAACTACACTAGGCATGACATAGTCAAGGAAATAGTACAAGGTAAGCACGAAGACAAATAGCAACTAGGTAGAACAGATCGGAATAGGAAGACGATATGAAGTTGTCGTGGAATTTTCACGGTAGATGTCCTAGCAGAAGGACTTCGTCATGGAGCCATCGCAACTAGGTTAGCTTAAAGGAGTTAAACGGGACAAAGGACACAAGGAGTTTATACTGGTTCAGCCCCTTGCGGTGAAGGTAAATGCCTAATCCAGTTTGAGGTGGTATTGCTTATGTTTCAATTACTAGCTAGGGAGCGAATACGATTGACCTAGCTTTCGATCTCTTGTCTCTTGCCCTAACCCGCCGTTGGGTCATCCCTTTATATACACAGGTTGACGCCCTGCGGTTCACGGAGTCCCGGCCGGCTCATAAACGTGTCCGGCTTGGTGATTGATTACACTTGTCTTACAATACAAGTCATACATATATGGCGGTATACACCTATGGACCTTAAGTCGCCTTTGGGCTTCGGGCCCTTAGCAAGTCTGCTTCATGAACCGCCATCTTCAACATCTTCATGGGCTTTGTCTTGATGAACCTCCATGGGTATAACACGGCCCCTCCTGGGCGGGTCATACCCAATAGTTATATCCCCAACATTAGGCCCCAGGTTGATGTGAACTTGTTCATATCAATCTTCAATACTTAGAAAAAATCCTTCCTCATATACTCTTGTGAGATCTTGTAACCCGCCATGACGTCATCTCCTGGGATTGTGGTAACCCGCCGTGACGTCACTTGTCATTAATATTACACCAGGCCCAAATCTCAATAAATCTTCTCTTTAATGATCCTCCGAAAATCAAGGCGTCTGTGTCGTAGCATATCCATTTTTTAACCTCCTCGATTCCTGCGCATGCCACTTATCCTTTTGATGTTATAAATAGGGCCAGGGGTCCCTTTCACTTTCCCCCCTTGCCTCTTCGTCTCTATCTTCCTCCTCGCGTCTTCTCATCACTCGAGCTCCGTTGCCGCCGTCGTCCTTCGCCACTGCCTCGACAACGGCCGCTGCATCAACCTGATTTGACCAGAACTCGTCCACGCGCCTCCGTTGTTCAACATCTCTTTTTGATCCTTTTCCCATAGATCCCATTAGGGTTTCCTACGAATTCGTCGGAGTTCATCTTCATTCTTTGCTGTAGCTTGCTCTTTTTTATTCGAACCTGGTACCTCTCCTGCGCGGTGGTAGTCGTAGCACTCATTTTTGCTATTAGGGTATCTTCTTTGGCATAAGAAACCCGATCTGGACATATGAACTGCTCAAGCACCACAATTTAGGTCTAGATATTTTCCATTATCTGACGTGCCGTAGATCCAAAATCATAGCATCAATCTGCGAAACCTGTTTTTCCACACTTAGCAATTTTTTCTTTCTCAGATCTGTACTTTAATAATTGTGGGGCGGCTTAACTCAAAAAACCGTAACCCGCCAGGTATCATTAGTCCCCTCTTAAGCCGCCAATAGCTCGTCTTTATAACTTCAATGTCAATCTCCGGTTTGCTTTTTAAACCATTAGCCGGCTTAACCATATAATCTTGAACCGGCATAATCTTTCTTTCAGATCATCAAAAAGAAATGGCTAAGACGTACACTTCCTGCAATTGGGTCAAATCCCGGGTTACTAAAGAAGATCTGAACAATCATGTTGCAACTGGCGCCTTAGCCAAGAGAGAGGTCATCCATTGGAGGGCCCCTGGTGAAGAAAATCCTCCAACACCCAAGGACGGAGAAGTGATTGTCTTTACTGACCACCTGAGTCGAGGGTTCGGCCCACCCGGCTCAAAGTTTTTCCGCGATGTGCTTCATTTCTTCCAGCTTCACCCTCAAGATATCGGACCCAACTCCGTGTCCAACATTTGCAATTTCCAAGTGTTTTGTGAAGCTTATCTTCAAGAGGAGCCCATAGTTGATTTATTCCAAGAATTCTACTATCTAAACCATCAACAGAGTTTACTGACAGGCCCAACCAAGAGCTCGGTGGAGTCTCAATTCAAAAGAGGAAAGAGGTCAGCTTTCCCCATGCTAAGCCGCATAGTCACCCCAAAGACTGGAACCAAACTTGGTTCTATTGTCACTGGTGAAAATCCTCTGCCGGGCTACCGTGATCACCGACTTAGCAACACACATCCACTGCCCTCACGGCTCAGTGCGAAGGAACGGGCCAAATATGCACCAGCATTCTCAAAGCTCAGAGCCTTTATGGACAATGGCTTAACCGGCGTCGACTTTGTCTGGTGCTGGATATCTTGGAGTATCTTGCCATTAAGCCGTAGCCCCGGCTTAATGTGCGAATACACTGGTGACATAAACGATCCCTAGCGCCACTGTGGCATTCAACTGTCTGGTGCAGAAATTACTGAAGCCACCAAGAAATTGCTGAACGAACCTTTAAAGGAATGCAGCAAAACAAGACTTAGTCCTTTCTGCACTTTCAACAAGCTGCCAGCCGTAAGAGTTGCACACCTTCTGCTTAATCCATATTTTCAATAATTATGCCCACTTATGATCTTTTCGACCTTAACAGGCTGATTCCCCATTTTGGAAGAAGAAAACACAAGATAAACTGGCTAAACCGGCTCGTACCAAAACTGAGGCCACCAAGAAGCCTGCCAAGAAGAAAACCACTGATTCCGTCGGTTTAAACATTGATGATGACGATGATGATAATGAGTTAGAGGTAGATATTGACTCTCTTGGCTCCTTTTTATGCATCTCATTAACAATGATTGTTATCAGGACGACGCAGAGGCCAGCCATGCAAGTGACACAGAGGTAATTATTCTTTCCTCCGGCTCAGAACCTCTGCCAACACAGAAAACCCGACAAGCAAGCTGGAAAGTAAGCTTTTCTCACCCTCTAGCTCACTTGGATCCCAACTTTCTTTCGAAGAAACAGCAACACGAAGCTCGCTGCACCACCCGGCATAGTGGCAACATGATTACTTCCTCCGTCTTACCAAACACACTGCTTAGTAAACGCCGCCCAGAGGTCTTACATATTTCTGACATACTTTACCCCAAGGCAGGTCATTTCCTACAACCTCTTAACCCATCTAATTCAAACTATCATGGGACCTCTCATTCCTCCTCCGGCGAGTCAACAGGAACGCAAATCCCAGCTTTCAGAACTGTACCTGGGTAAGGATATATTTTAATCATTCACACCTTATGCTTGATCATTATACTAACCTTTTTACACTTCTTATTTTCAGGGGCCAAGACAAACCCAGCAAGAAAGCAAAGCTGAATAAGCCAGCCAATGATTCCAATCCGTCTGAGCCGGATGCACAACAACCAACATCTTCCCATCCAAATGCATAAGCCACCATTGATGATTCGCCACCAGAAGACCAGAATGTTGACATTGACCAGATGAATGTTAACCCGTCCATCACCGATCGGCCAAGCCCCATCAAAACAACCAGTCCTGTTAAGCCGACAGAAGAGAAAGACGATGATGTTACCATCACTGGGCATGGTTTCACAACTCCGGGTCATCCTACTGTCTTATCCAGGCACAGCGCCAAAGAAGAAATTTCTGCTAAGGATAAAGGCAAGTGGAAGGTAGACTTAGAGAGCTACACCCAGTTCAGCGCCCAAGACATCCACTCTGGCTACTTGAGCCTTTTATACACCAGCCGTGATTTTAAAGCCGGCTTAGTAAACTTGATGAAGGAACGCTATGAGGTAAACACTGCAACTCCTTTCCATATGAATATACTTCCATTAGCCGCCAAGTTTATTGGACATGATAGAATAGAATGTGCTATAAACTTCAATAGTTGCATAGATCAAATCCAGTAGCCCCCAAGGGCCGTGTAACGCCCTCGATGCGGCTATATCTCCCACGTGCCGAAGCACGACTTAGAGGCATAACCGCATTGAAAGCAATGTCGCAAGTGAGGTAATCTTCACACAACCCATGTAATACATAAGGGCAAAATAGATACATAGTTGGCTTACAGTCGCCACTTCACACAATACATAAACAAACATCCATCATTCAAATTACACTCAAGGTCCGACTACGGAACCAAAATGAAAGAAGACTACCCCAAATGCTACACAGATCCCCGAATCATCCCGACTGGGCTCCACTACTGATCATCAGGAAATGACACATAGTAACGACCACGTTCCTCGTCGAACTCCCACGTGAGCTCGGTTGCATCATCTTCACTGGCATCGTTGGCACCTGAAACTGTTTTGGTAGAATCTGTGAGTCACGGGGACTCAGCAATCTCACACCCGCGAGATCAAGACTATTTAAGCTTAAAGGTAGGATGGGGTTGTGAGGTGGAGCTGCAACAAGCGACTAGCATATATGGTGGCTAACAACGCAAAAGAGAGCGAGAAGAGACGCAAGACACGGACGTGAAGCTAGTAGTGATCAAGAAGTGATCCTGAACTACTTACGCCAAACATAACTCCAACACCGTGTTCACTTCCCGGACTCCGCCGAGAAGAGACCATCACGGTTACACACGCGGTTGATGTGTTTTAATTAAGGTCAACTTCGGGTTTTCTACAACCGGACATTAACAAATTCCCATCTGCCTCATAACCGCGGGCACGGCTTTCGAAAGATAATACCCTGCAGGGGTGTCCCAACTTAGCCCATTATAAGCTCTCACGGTCAACGAAGGATATTCCTTCTACCGGGAAGACCCGATCAGTCTCGGAATCCTGGACTACAAGACATTTCGACAGTAATAAAACAAGTCCAGCAAAGCCGCCTGATTGTGCCGACAAATCCTGATAGGAGCTGCACATATCTCGGTCTCAGGGCACATCCGGATGAGACATCCTACGAGTAAAACCAAGCCTCAAGTTTCATCGAGGTGGCCCCGCAGTCTGCTCGTTCCGGACCAGCACCTAGAGGAGCACTGGCCCGGGGGGGCTAAAATAAAGATGACCCTCGGGCTCGCGAAAACCCAAGGGAAAGGTGTAGGTGGTAGGCAGATGGTAAAACCAAGGTTGGGCCTTGCTGGAGGAGTCTTATTCAAAGCGAACTGTCAAGGGGGTCCCATAAATCACCCAACCATGTAAGGAACGCAAAATCAAGGAACATAACACCGGTATGACGGAAACTAGGGTGGCAAGAGTGGAACAAAACACCAGGCATAAGGCCGAGCCTTCCACCCTTTACCAAGTATATAGATGCATTAATAATATAAAGGTATTGTGATATCCCAACAAGTAAACATGTTCCAATCAAGGAACAACATCTCCATGTTCCAACAAGGAACAAACTTCATCTTCACCTGCAACTAACAACGCTATAAGAGGGGCTAAGCGAAGCGGTAACATAGCCAAACAACGGTTTGCTAGGACAAGGTGGGTTAGAGGCTTGGTTTAACAATATGGGAGGCATGATAAGCAAGTGGTAGGTATCGCAGCATAGGCATAGCAAAAGAGCGAGCAATTAGCGAGCAAAGATAGAAGTGATTTCGGGGGTATGGTCATCTTGCCTGAGATCCCACAAGGAAGAAGAACGAGTCCATGAAGAAGACAAACGGATGTAGTCGAACGAATCCTCACAACTCCGGAACGAAACCGAAGCTAACGAGAGAAGCAACCCGGAAAGAAGCAAACAACATGGTAAACACACAATCATAAACATGGCATGATGCACAATCAAGTATGATGCATGTCCGGTTTAAATATGCATGCCATGGCAAAGTGCAACAAACCACACTACAAATTAAGTGTAACTCAATATGCAACGAGTTGCATATTGACGAAACACCACATCAATTATTTAGTTCTCTCCCGTTTAAACTACTCAGCAATATTAAATGTTGGTTAACATGGCAAGAGATGAAGCATAATGAAACTACCTATCTAGGCAAGTTTAAATGAGGCCGGAAAAACAAACAACAATTCCGGAAAATCCTCATGTCCATATTTTAGATTTGGTACTGTTCTGTCCTAAAGCATATTTTATTATTTTTAACAGGAAAATAAAGTGCAACATGTTAATCTATGCATTTTCCTACCCCATTTACATATATAATTTATTTAAATCCGAGCTACGGTTATTTAGTTATGAAATAAATCATTTAGCATGGCATTTAAGCAAAATTAAACAAACAGCAAGTTAAACATTTTTAACATGGATGAAAGTTGGATATTATGAAACTAGATGAAATTCTAAGCATTTTACATATATAAGTTGTTTTAATCTGATGCATGGTTTGTGAGATATTAATGCATGAACATGAAGGGCTTTTCTGTAAATATGCAGTTTTCAGGAAAATGCTAAATTCGTCCAGAGGAAAAAACAAGACATGGGCCGAAACTGGCTAGCCCAACAGTGAATAGGAGGGGGCACTGGATCTGGGTGCTCACCAGGCCGCATGGGCCGATTGGTGGCGGAGCTGGCAGGCCGCGGCTGGGCCTGGGCGCGGATCTGAAGGTGCGCTGGTCAACGGGGCAGCGACTAGACGCGGGGTGGTCGCAGTCCACGCGTGAGGCGCGCGTTCGTCCTCCTGCTCGAAGCAGAGGATGCAGGGGGCGAAGCAGGGGACTTGCGGGCGATGCAGGTGGTCTCCTATGGGGCGGCGCGGCGCCCTGGAGGCGGGGACGTGGCCGAAGACATGGGGCCGCGTCGGATCTGTCGGAGACGGCCACGAACAGAGCAGAGCGGTGGCGGGAGCTGCAAGGCCATGGCGGGGGAGAAATTCAGACAAGAGACTGAGAGATTAGAGAGAGAGAGAGAGGACCAAAGGGAGAGCTGGAGGAGGTGAGGCGACCTGGCCGGCGCGCTGCAGGAGCACGTCGGTGCGGGAACGGCTTGCGGGTCCGAGCAAGGGAACTTGGCGCGGGGACGATGGAATGGAGCAGAGCTTGGGGGCGGCTTGGAGCTCCCGGCGACGATGTTGAGCGATACAAGGCGGGCGCGGCGTGGATGAAGACCGACTCCACAGCCGCAGGTCACAGGGAGGCACGGCTTCGGCGGGCAGGGGCTAGAGACGAGGTACGGAAGGGCGGCTTCCATGGCCTCCTCATGTTCCTATAGAAAGAGAGAAACGAGAGAGATTTGAGATGGGAGGGAGCAACGAGATGAACAGGGAGAAAGGAGGGGTGGAGCAGGGATGCGGGGTCCTGCTGGTGCGGCGGCTTGCTGCGGTGGTGGATCGGGCAGGCGACGAGTGGTTGGGGAGGAGCTCGGGCTCCTGTTGGTGGGTGGAGGAAAATCAGGAGAAGGGGATCCCGAGGTGGATCGAGACCGGCGGCGGCGGCGGGATTGAACTGATGGGACAAAGCGCCTAGGATCTAGGGTTGGACTAGTTTATATAGGTAGGTTGGTTAGCTTAGGGCAAAACGGACCCTCCGATCAAAATCGAACGGTCAAGAATAAATAGGTTAGCGAGTCCAATTAAGAAAATGGAGATGTTTTATAGATGTTTGGAGATGATCCGGACCCAAAGGTGACGATAGTCCGGGTCGGGTTCGGGCAAGGTTTTCGGACGCGGGTGAGGGATTTGCGAGATGTGCAGAGAGGTTAGGAAGCCATGCAAGAGGGAAACAAAATCTGGCTGATCTCGGAATGGTCAACAAAAGCAAGGGGACGCGGCAACTACGAGCGGATGCAAGTTATGAAAATATAACGGCAACGAGTGCCGATGCAATGCGGATGATGCCATGATGAATGCAACAAATAAAATAAAACACACGCGAACATGAAAATATATGGAAGGCGTCTGGAGCGTCGGTCTCGGGGCGCTATAACACTCCACCACTACAAGAGGATCTCGTCCCGAGATCTAGGGATGGCACCGGAGAGAAAAGGAAGAGGAAGATATAAAACAAAGTTGCTTCTTCGACAAACGAGTGAAACCATGAACCTTGAGAGGTTGAACAAAGTGAAAGAAAGAATACAATGGAGAAGACGAGATTGAAAAGCACCGTTAGAAAAGAGGAACAAGGAACAATATGAGAACCTTGTGGGTTGAAAGACATGAAACAAGAGCTCAACGGACCAAAAGAATATGGAGCCACACCGGTATAATGAGATAGCCAAGGAACAAGAATGACATAATTTGACAGCACTCCGGTTGAACATGGAATGAATAGAACAATAACTTGACAAGATGGAAAGAACTTGAATAGAACAATGCTCATGTTAAAAGGATAAGCACGGAAAAGAACATGATCTAGACAAAACGAGACGATGGGTCGAAGAGAGCAACGTCACAATGCCTCCGGAAGGAAGAATAGAAGATAAATCGTCGGAACAAAAGAACGGAGAAGAAAATGACAACTTCTGCCACAAATGAATTTGAAAAGAGCATCCTTACGAAGTAGGATTGAACGGAGTTGTTGAAAAACAACAACGGTAAGAATAAGCTTGTTGTGGGCTTATGGAAACAACTCAAAACTTAGAGGTGAATACATGCCACTATGGGAAAACAATTGATTGCTTGAGAGCAACACGGAGATGAAAACTCTTTCACCGAGAAGAGAAGGAGAAACTTGGATCATTAATAAGCACCATAATAGCAACATTCCTTAGGGAAGGCTTTAGGTGAAACATGACACAAGATAAATCCAACGAAGAGATTGGTGGATTTAAAATATCTCATTCTTGACAACATGTGAATCATGAAACGCGAACTCAAATTGTCAAGAATGACATAACACCATCTCAAAAGATAAGGTAGACAAAATTGCACTTTGGAATGCAAGATGAAGAATACTTGAACTCCTCAAAACAAACATGTGTTGAGCACCCTGTTTAATTTTGAGTATAGCTTGGCGGATCATAACTTCAAGAGAAATCTTGAAGAACAATTGAAGAATGAAAGGAATCTTTAGCAAACCATCCTGTAGAGCCTCGATGAAGAACTCCGGTAATAAAAGGATGATAAAAAGAAAGAGAAGTTGAAAACACAAGGTGAAGCCTTGCGATGATTTAGATGGAGCTTCGCGACAAGATAATACGGAAAACTTGGAACTCCGGAAAAGAAAAGATGAAACACATGAAACCGAGAAAAATGACATGACGAACCACTCTGGAAAGAAGAAACTAGATCACTTGAATGAAACAAGAATAAGAATTATGTTATGCGTCTCCTTCACCAATTTAAATTGATGACAAGCAACGGATTTGGCATACTACTTATTCTCATAGAAAGGATTAAGAGGGATATAGCGCAAACTTGAGAAGGTCTTCAACGAACCACCCGTAGGATTGGAAAGAACGAATGAATTGATATGATAACCAATAAAGAGAACTCTTGAACGAACCACCGTAGGAACTGAAAATGAAAGTAGAAAAGGCGCAATTCACCGGGAATAAATAGAAAACAAATAAAGATACTTGACAGAATTTATACACATGAGAACGAAGAGATCATGAACTGATTAGAGGGTATTTGAACGATGCACCGGTAAGATTTGGAGAATAAGATCTGAAAGCTGAGAAAGAATAATTATGACATAATGGCCTTCGGAGGAAAGAAATGGAAACAACTCATGAAATGCTTCGAATGGGTATGAAAAGAATTCTTGCAATCGAAAATAATTATGAGAGGATGGCAACACGTTTGAACTTCGCATCTTTGAGAGAACAGATAAGATTGAAGAGAACTCTTCTGCGGTCTTCAAAATCCGATAATGACGACGACAAACGCCACCATGAATTGTTGGGATACTCTGAGATGAAAAATTGGAAAGGTTGAACCAACGATGAAAAGAATTTTAAAGATCTTGGAGGAAGACATATGACTGATGAAAATTCATTCTTATGTCAAAGTTTGAAAAGAATTTTAGAAGCTTCGGGAAAATTAGAAGAGTCAGGTAAGATCCTGGGAAAAGACCTGTGGGTTAGGGCCCACTCAAAAGAACCACCGTTGAACAATTGCTTGAAAAGAGAGATTGCACCAGTTGAATTAAATGGCTTGAATGAGATAGCATCCTCAAAAGAAATTGAGTGAATTGAGAATGGAAACTTGAATCTTCTGAGATATCTTCAACACTCCAGATGACATGAATAGCAAGAGGTGAATGATTAATTGGTGCACCGGAATGGGAAAGCATTGTGAAAAGAGGAAAAGGGATAAGATTAACACCAAAATCTTGAATTAAATCCACCGAAGAAGAAAAAGAATGAAGAATGATGAACTTGAAGCTCCGTTAGTATCTTCCTGAGAATCACCGGATAAGAACATTGACAGAAAAGGATGGAGAGACTTCCCATCAATAAAAAAATACTTGGTTACGAAATCTGAGTCCTTGAAGAAAAGGGTGGGAGGGTGGGAAAACAAAAGCAACTTGGGTCGGATGAAACAAACACCGTTGAGAATACTTAGAGTTGATCTTGCGGATGTTGAAAATGATTGGATCCACTTGAAGAGGAGCGCACCGGTTGAAAAGAATTGAAAAGACAACCTTGATTATCAAGAAGGATTAGCATCCACATAGAAATATGAGAACACCGCTTAGAAAAGGTATAGAATCAACACTTGACAATGAAGCAACTCGAATACCACAACTCAAAACAAAACAAAGGATTAACTTGCAGAATAAGCCGGAACAAACACATGATAGAGATTTCACCCAAAGTGTTCGTGGTGGGGCCCACACGGGCACGACGTATAGCGGACGTCACGAATGACAAACAAGACGTCCCCGAATCAGCATAGCCAAGGATTCTTTAAGATGCCTTGCGACCACTGTAAATCGGCCATGGATGGGCGGACCACTAGACGTTAGACCCCAATCTCAAATCATACATCTGTCAGAAAGATATCCTATAAGCTACTAGAATTCCCACTTATAAACTCCCGAAACTTTTTGGTTATGCAATCAGGTGTTGGGGATACAGGGGACACAAAATATATCACCCAAACTAACAATACCTAGATCCAGGTGTATCCATCCTTCAACACATAACCAAGAAACCTTCGGAAATCGTTTACCTCAACCTTCGAAAAGCATCCGTTGTACGAGTTATGGCAATACTCCCGCACTCGCCTCAGTACTGGGCTATCAGGGTTATCTCACCAACAACTGTACAAAAGAGATTTTCGATGTCGGCGAAACTCAGGTATTCCAGAACTGCAACGATAAAATTGTGACGACAACACCTCGGAGCTCAACTCCCCGGGACACTGCCACAACCCCTAAATGTCAGGAGGCACCAAGAACAATGTTCTCATCACAAAACCATCGGAACGATTCTAAGATACCCGCGTGATCCTAAAATTTTTTTTAGTGAAATTTGAGGAGAGGAGAGTCAAAACTCTATGTCAGGAGGCCTCACCAGAGCGACGAAGGGACAGGGGAGTAAAAAGAATCCTACTCTCCGATATATATAATCCTAAGACTCAAAACATTTTTTCTAGACTCAACAACGCCAGCGATTCGATCAAGCAGGGGGGCTCCTATGTCGGGGAAGGCTCTGATTACCAACTTGTAACGCCCTTGATGCGGCTATATCTCCCACGTGTCGAAGCACGACTTAGAGGCATAACCGCATTGAAAGCAATGTCGCAAGTGAGGTAATCTTCACACAACCCATGTAATACATAAGGGCAAAATAGATACATAGTTGGCTTACAGCCGCCACTTCACACAATACATAAATAAACATCCATCATTCAAATTACACTCAAGGTCCGACTACGGAACCAAAATGAAAGAAGACTACCCCAAATGCTACACAGATCCCCGAATCATCCCGACTGGGCTCCACTACTGATCATTAGGAAATGACACATAGTAACGACCACGTTCCTCGTCGAACTCCCACGTGAGCTCGGTTGCATCATCTGCACTGGCATCGTTGGCACCTGAAACTGTTTTGGTAGAATCTGTAAGTCACGGGGACTCAGCAATCTCACACCCGCGAGATCAAGACTATTTAAGCTTAAAGGTAGGATGGGGTTGTGAGGTGGAGCTGCAGCAAGCGACTAGCATATATGGTGGCTAACAACGCAAAAGAGAGCGAGAAGAGACGCAAGACACGGTCGTGAAGCTAGTAGTGATCAAGAAGTGATCCTGAACTACTTACGCCAGACATAACTCCAACACCGTGTTCACTTCCCGGACTCCGCCGAGAAGAGACCATCACGGTTACACACGCGGTTGATGTGTTTTAATTAAGGTCAACTTCGGGTTTTCTACAACCGGACATTAACAAATTCCCATCTGCCTCATAACTGCGGGCACGGCTTTCGAAAGATAATACCCTGCAGGGGTGTCCCAACTTAGCCCATTATAAGCTCTCACGGTCAACGAAGGATATTCCTTCTACCGGGAAGACCCGATCAGTCTCGGAATCCCAGACTACAAGACATTTCGACAGTAATAAAACAAGTCTAGCAAAGCCGCCCGATTGTGCCGACAAATCCTGATAGGAGCTGCACATATCTCGGTCTCAGGGCACATCCGGATGAGACATCCTACGAGTAAAACCAAGCCTCAAGTTTCCCCGAGGTGGCCCCGCAGTCTGCTTGTTCCAGACCAGCACCCAGAGGAGCACTAGCCCGGGGGGGCTAAAATAAAGATGACTCTCGGGCTCGCGAAAACCCAAGGGAAAGGTGTAGGTGGTAGGCAGATGGTAAAACCAAGGTTGGGCCTTGCTGGAGGAGTCTTATTCAAAGTGAACTGTCAAGGGGGTCCCATAAATCACCCAACCATGTAAGGAACGCAAAATCAAGGAACATAACACCGGTATGACGGAAACTAGGGTGGCAAGAGTGGAACAAAACACCAGGCATAAGGCCGAGCCTTCCACCCTTTACCAAGTATATAGATGCATTAATAATATAAAGGTATTGTGATATCCCAACAAGTAAACATGTTCCAATCAAGGAACAACATCTCCATGTTCCAACAAGGAACAAACTTCATCTTCACCTGCAACTAACAACGCTATAAGAGGGGCTGAGCGAAGCGGTAACATAGCCAAACAATAGTTTGCTAGGACAAGGTGGGTTAGAGGCTTGGTTTAACAATATGGGAGGCATGATAAGCAAGTGGTAGGTATCGCAGCATAGGCATAGCAAAAGAGCGAGCAACTAGCGAGCAAAGATAGAAGTGATTTCGGGGGTATGGTCATCTTGCCTGAGATCCCGCAAGGAAGAAGAACGAGTCCATGAAGAAGACAAACGGATGTAGTCGAACGAATCCTCACAACTCCGGAACGAAACCGAAGCTAACGAAAGAAGCAACCCGGAAAGAAGCAAACAACATGGTAAACACACAATCATAAACATGGCATGATGCACAATCAAGTATGATGCATGTCCGGTTTAAATATGCATGGCATGGCAAAGTGCAACAAACCACACTACAAATTAAGTGTAACTCAATATGCAACGAGTTGCATATTGACGAAACACCACATCAATTATTTAGTTCTCTCCCGTTTAAACTACTCAGCAATATTAAATGTTGGTTAACATGTCAAGAGATGAAGCATAATGAAACTACCTATCTAGGCAAGTTTAAATGAGGCCGGAAAAACAAACAACAATTCCGGAAAATCCTCATGTCCATATTTTAGATTTGGTACTGTTCTGTCCTAAAGCATATTTTATTATTTTTAACAGGAAAATAAAGTGCAACATGTTAATCTATGCATTTTCCTACCCCATTTACATATATAATTTATTTAAATCCGAGCTACGGCTATTTAGTTATGAAATAAATCATTTAGCATGGCATTTAAGCAAAATTAAACAAACAGCAAGTTAAACATTTTTAACATGGATGAAAGTTGGATATTATGAAACTAGATGAAATTCTAAGCATTTTACATATATAAGTTGTTTTAATCTGATGCATGGTTTGTGAGATATTAATGCATGAACACGAAGGGCTTTTCTGTAAATATGCAGTTTTCAGGAAAATGCTAAATTCGTCCAGAGGAAAAAACAAGACATGGGCCGAAACTGGCTAGCCCAACAGTGAACAGGAGGGGGCACTGGATCTGGGTGCTCACCAGGCCGCATGGGCCGGTTGGTGGCGGAGCTGGCAGGCCGCGGCTGGGCCTGGGCGCGGATCTGAAGGCGCGCTGGTCAATGGGGCAGCGACTAGACGCGGGGTGGTCGCAGTCCACGGGTGAGGCGCGCGTTCGTCCTCTTGCTCGAAGCAGAGGATGCAGGGGGCGAAGCAGGGGACTTGCGGGCGACGCAGGTGGTCCCTATGGGGCGGTGCGGCGCCCTGGAGGCGGGGACGAGGCCGAAGACATGGGGCCGCGTCCGATCTGTCGGAGACGGCCACGGACAGAGCAGAGCGGTGGCGGGAGCTGCAAGGCCATGGCGGGGGAGAAATTCAGACAAGAGACTAAGAGATTAGAGAGAGAGAGAGGACCAAAGGGAGAGCTGGATGAGGTGAGGCGACCTGGCCGGCGCACTGCAGGAGCACGTCGGTGCGGGAACGGCTTGCGGGTCCGAGCAAGGGAACTTGGCGCGGGGACGATGGAATGGAGCAGAGCTTGGGGGCGGCTTGGAGCTCCCGGCGACGATGTTGAGCGAGACAAGGCGGGCGCGGCGTGGATGAAGACCGACTCCACAGCCGCAGGTCACAGGGAGGCACGGCTCCGGCGGGCAGGGGCTGGAGACGAGGTACAGAAGGGTGGCTTCCATGGCCTCCTCATGTTCCTGTAGAAAGAGAGAAACGAGAGAGATTTGAGATGGGAGGGAGCAACGAGATGAACAGGGAGAAAGGAGGGGTGGAGCGGGGATGCGGGGTCCTGCTGGTGCGGCGGCTTGCTGCGGTGGTGGATCGGGCAGGCGACGAGTGGTTGGGGAGGAGCTCGGGCTCCTGTTGGTGGGTGGAGGAAAATAAGGAGAAGGGGATCCCGAGGTGGATCGAGACCGGCGGCGGTGGCGGGATTGAACTGATGGGACAAAGCGCCTAGGATCTAGGGTTGGAGTAGTTTATATAGGTAGGTTGGTTAGCTTAGGGCAAAACGGACCCTCCGATCAAAATCGGACGGTCAAGAATAAATAGGTTAGCGAGTCCAATTAAGAAAATGGAGATGTTTTATAGATGTTTGGAGATGATCCGGACCCAAAGGTGACGATAGTCCGGGTCGGGTTCGGGCAAGGTTTTCGGACGCGCGTGAGGGATTTGCGAGATGTGCAGAGAGGTTAGGAAGCCATGCAAGAGGGAAACAAAATCTGGTTGATCTCGGAATGGTCAACAAAAGCAAGGGGACGCGGAAACTACGAGCGGATGCAAGTTTTGAAAATATAACGGCAACGAGTGCCGATGCAATGCGGATGATGCCATGATGAATGCAACAAATAAAATAAAACACACGCGAACATGAAAATATATGGAAGGCGTCTGGAGCGTCGGTCTCGGGGCGCTATAACACTCCACCACTACAAGAGGATCTCGTCCCGAGATCTAGGGATGGCACCAGAGAGAAAAGGAAGAGGAAGATATAAAACAAAGTTGCTTCTTCGACAAACGAGTGAAACCATGAACCTTGAGAGGTTGAACAAAGTGAAAGAAAGAATACAATGGAGAAGACGAGATTGAAAAGCACCGTTAGAAAAGAGGAACAAGGAACAATATGAGAACCTTGTGGGTTGAAAGACATGAAACAAGAGCTCAACGAACCAAAAGAATATGGAGCCACACCAGTATAACGAGATAGCCAAGGAACAAGAATGACATAATTTGACAGCACTCCGGTTGAACATGGAATGAATAGAACAATAACTTGACAAGATGGAAAGAACTTGAATAGAACAATGCTCATGTTAAAAGGATAAGCACTGAAAAGAACATGATCTAGACAAAACGAGACGATGGGTCGAAGAGAGCAACATCACAATGCCTCCGGAAGGAAGAATAGAAGATAAATCGTCGGAACAAAAGAACGGAGAAGAAAATGACAACTTCTGCCACAAATGAATTTGAAAAGAGCATCCTTACGAAGTAGGATTGAACGGAGTTGTTGAAAAACAACAACGGTAAGAATAAGCTTGTTGTGGGCTTATGGAAACAACTCAAAACTTAGAGGTGAATACATGCCACTATGGGAAAACAATTGATTGCTTAAGAGCAACACGGAGATGAAAACTCTTTCACCGAGAAGAGAAGGAGAAACTTGGATCATTAATAAGCACCATAATAGCAACATTCCTTAGGGAAGGCTTTAGGTGAAACATGACACAAGATAAATCCAACGAAGAGATTGGTGGATTTAAAATATCTCAATCTTGACAACATGTGAATCATGAAACGCGAACTCAAATTGTCAAGAATGACATAACACCATCTCAAAAGATAAGGTAGACAGAATTGCACTTTGGAATGCAAGATGAAGAATACTTGAACTCCTCAAAACAAACATGTGTTGAGCACCCTGTTTAATTTTGAGTATAGCTTGGCGGATCATAACTTCAAGAGAAATCTTGAAGAACAATTGAAGAATGAAAGGAATCTTTAGCGAACCATCCTGTAGAGCCTCGATGAAGAACTCCGGTAATAAAAGGATGATAAAAAGAAAGAGAAGTTGAAAACACAAGGTGAAGCCTTGCAATGATTTAGATGGAGCTTCGCGACAAGATAATACGGAAAACTTGGAACTCCGGAAAAGAAAAGATGAAACACATGAAACCGAGAAAAATGACATGACGAACCACTCTGGAAAGAAGAAACTAGATCACTTGAATGAAACAAGAATAAGAATTATGTTATGCATCTCCTTCACCAATTTAAATTGATGACAAGCAACGGATTTGGCATACTACTTATTTTCATAGAAAGGATTAAGAGGGATATAGCGCAAACTTGAGAAGGTCTTCAACGAACCACCCATAGGATTGGAAAGAACGAATGAATTGATATGATAACCAAGAAAGAGAACTCTTGAACGAACCACCGTAAGAACTGAAAATGAAAGTAGAAAAGGCGCAATTCACCGGGAATAAATAGAAAACAAATAAAGATACTTGACAGAATTTATACACATGAGAACGAAGAGATCATGAACTGATTAGAGGGTATTTGAACGATGCACTGGTAAGATTTGGAGAATAAGATCTGAAAGCTGAGAATGAATAATTATGACATGATGGCCTTCGGAGGAAAGAAATGGAAACATCTCATGAAATGCTTCGAATGGGTATGAAAAGAATTCTTGCAATCGAAAATAATTATGAGAGTATGGGAACACGTTTGAACTTCGCATCTTTGAGAGAACAGATAAGATTGAAGAGAACTCTTCTTCGGTCTTCAAAATCCGATAATGACGACGAGAAACACCACCATGAATTGTTGGGATACTCTGAGATGAAAAATTGGAAAGGTTGAACCAACGATGAAAAGAATTTGAAAGATCTTGGAGGAAGACATATGACTGATGAAAATTCATTCTTATGTCAAAGTTTGAAAAGAATTTTAGAAGCTCCGGGAAAATTAGAAGAGTCAGGTAAGATCCTGGGAAAAGACCTGTGGGTTAGGGCCCACTCAAAAGAACCACCGTTGAACAATTGCTTGAAAAGAGAGATTGCACCGGTTGAATTAAATGGCTTGAATGAGATAGCATCCTCAAAAGAAATTGAGTGAATTGAGAATGGAAACTTGAATCTTCTGAGATATCTTCAACACTCCAGATGACATGAATAGCAAGAGGTGAATGATTAATTGGTGCACCGGAATGGGAAAGCATTGTGAAAAGAGGAAAAGGGATAAGATTAACACCAAAATCTTGAATTAAATCCACCGAAGAAGAAAAAGAATGAAGAATGATGAACTTGAAGCTCCGTTAGTATCTTCCTGAGAATCACCGGATAAGAACATTGACAGAAAAGGATGGAGAGACTTCCCATCAATAAAAAAAATACTTGGTTACGAAATCTGAGTCCTTGAAGAAAAGGGTGGGAGGGTGGGAAAACAAAAGCAACTTGGGTCGGATGAAACAAACACCATTGAGAATACTTAGAGTTGATCTTGCGGATGTTGAAAATGATTGGATCCACTTGAAGAGGAGCGCACCGGTTGAAAAGAATTGAAAAGACAACCTTGATTATCAAGAAGGATTAGCATCCACATAGAAATATGAGAACACCGCTTAGAAAAGGTATAGAATCAACACTTGACAATGAAGCAACTCGAATACCACAACTCAAAACAAAACAAAGGATTAACTTGCAGAATAAGCCGGAACAAACACATGATAGAGATTTCGCCCAAAGTGTTCGTGGTGGGGCCCACACGGGCACGACGTATAGCGGACATCACGAATGACAAACAAGACGTCCCCGAATCAGCCTAGCCAAGGATTCTTTAAGACGCCTTGCGACCACTGTAAATCGGCCGTGGATGGGCGGACCACTAGACGTTAGACCCCAATCTCAAATCATACATCTGTCAGAAAGATATCCTATAAGCTACTAGAATTCCCACTTATAAACTCCCGAAACTTTTTGGTTATGCAATCAGGTGTTGGGGATACAGGGGACACAAAATATATCACCCAAACTAACAATACCTAGATCCAGGTGTATCCATCCTTCAACACATAACCAAGAAACCTTCGGAAATTGTTTACCTCAACCTTCGAAAAGCATCTGTTATACGAGTTATGGCAATACTCCCGCACTCGCCTCAGTACTGGGCTATCAGGGTTATCTCACCAACAACTGTACAAAAGAGATTTTCGATGTCGGCGAAACTCAGGTATTCCAGAACTGCAACGATAAAATTGTGACGACAACACCTCGGAGCTCAACTCCCCGGGACACTGCAACAACCCCTAAATGTCAGGAGGCACCAAGAACAATGTTCTCATCACAAAACCATCGGAACGATTCTAAGATACCCGCGTGATCCTAAAATTTTTTTTAGTGAAATTTGAGGAGAGGAGAGTCAAAACTCTATGTCAGGAGGCCTCACCAGAGCGACGAAGGGACATGGGAGTAAAAAGAATCCTACTCTCCGATATATATAATCCTAAGACTCAAAACATTTTTTTCTAGACTCAACAACGCCAGCGATTCGATCAAGCAGGGGGGCTCCTAAGTCGGGGAAGGCTCTGATTAACAACTTGTAACGCCCTTGATGCGGCTATATCTCCCACGAGTCGAAGCACGACTTAGAGGCATAACCGCATTGAAAGCAATGTCGCAAGTGAGGTAATCTTCACACAACTTAGAGGCATAACCGCATTGAAAGCAATGTCGCCAGTGAGGTAATCTTCACACAACCCATGTAATACATAAGGGCAAAATAGATACATAGTTGGCTTACAGCCGCCACTTCACACAATACATAAACAAACAGCCATCATTCAAATTACACTCAAGGTCCGACTACGGAACCAAAATGAAAGAAGACTACCCCAAATGCTACACAGATCCCCGAATCATCCCGACTGGGCTCCACTACTGATCATCAGGAAATGACACATAGTAACGACCACGTTCCTCGTCGAACTCCCACGTGAGCTCGGTTGCATCATCTGCACTGGCATCGTTGGCACCTGAAACTGTTTTGGTAGAATCTGTGAGTCACGGGGACTCAGCAATCTCACACCCGCGAGATCAAGACTATTTAAGCTTAAAGGTAGGATGGGGTTGTGAGGTGGAGCTGCAGCAAGCGACTAGCATATATGGTGGCTAACAACGCAAAAGAGAGCGAGAAGAGACGCAAGACACGGTCGTGAAGCTAGTAGTGATCAAGAAGTGATCCTGAACTACTTACGCCAAACATAACTCCAACACCGTGTTCACTTCCCGGACTCCGCCGAGAAGAGACCATCACGGTTACACACGCGGTTGATGTGTTTTAATTAAGGTCAACTTCGGGTTTTCTACAACCGGACATTAACAAATTCCCATCTGCCTCATAACTGCGAGCACGGCTTTCGAAAGATAATACCCTGCAGGGGTGTCCCAACTTAGCCCATTATAAGCTCTCACGGTCAACGAAGGATATTCCTTCTACAGGGAAGACCCGATCTGTCTCGGAATCCCGGACTACAAGACATTTTGACAGTAATAAAACAAGTCCAGCAAAGCCGCCCGATTGTGCCGACAAATCCTGATAGGAGCTGCACATATCTCGGTCTCAGGGCACATCCGGATGAGACATCCTACGAGTAAAACCAAGCCTCAAGTTTCATCGAGGTGGCCCCGCAGTCTGCTCGTTCCGGACCAGCACCTAGAGGAGCACTGGCCCGGGGGGGCTAAAATAAAGATGACCCTCGGGCTCGCGAAAACCCAAGGGAAAGGTGTAGGTGGTAGGCAGATGGTAAAACCAAGGTTGGGCCTTGCTGGAGGAGTCTTATTCAAAGCGAACTGTCAAGGGGGTCCCATAAATCACCCAACCATGTAAGGAACGCAAAATCAAGGAACATAACACCGGTATGACGGAAACTAGGGTGGCAAGAGTGGAACAAAACACCAGGCATAAGGCCGAGCCTTCCACCCTTTACCAAGTATATAGATGCATTAATAATATAAAGGTATTGTGATATCCCAACAAGTAAACATGTTCCAATCAAGGAACAACATCTCCATGTTCCAACAAGGAACAAACTTCATCTTCACCTGCAACTAACAACGCTATAAGAGGGGCTGAGCGAAGCGGTAACATAGCCATTAAACGGTTTGCTAGGACAAGGTGGGTTAGAGGCTTGGTTTAACAATATGGGAGGCATGATAAGCAAGTGGTAGGTATCGCAGCATAGGCATAGCAAAAGAGCGAGCAACTAGCGAGCAAAGATAGAAGTGATTTCGGGGGTATGGTCATCTTGCCTGAGATCCCGCAAGGAAGAAGAATGAGTCCATGAAGAAGACAAACGGATGTAGTCGAACGAATCCTCACAACTCCGGAACGAAACCAAAGCTAACGAGAGAAGCAACCCGGAAAGAAGCAAACAACATGGTAAACACACAATCATAAACATGGCATGATGCACAATCAAGTATGATGCATGTCCGGTTTAAATATGCATGGCATGGCAAAGTGCAACAAACCACACTACAAATTAAGTGTAACTCAATATGCAACGAGTTGCATATTGACGAAACACCACATCAATTATTTAGTTCTCTCCCGTTTAAACTACTCAGCAATATTAAATGTTGGTTAACATGGCAAGAGATGAAGCATAATGAAGCTACCTATCTAGGCAAGTTTAAATGAGGCCGGAAAAACAAACAACAATTCCGGAAAATCCTCATGTCCATATTTTAGATTTGGTACTGTTCTGTCCTAAAGCATATTTTATTATTTTTAACAGGAAAATAAAGTGCAACATGTTAATCTATGCATTTTCCTACCCCATTTACATATATAATTTATTTAAATCCGAGCTACGGTTATTTAGTTATGAAATAAATCATTTTAGCATGGCATTTAAGCAAAATTAAACAAACAGCAAGTTAAACATTTTTAACATGGATGAAAGTTGGATATTATGAAACTAGATGAAATTCTAAGCATTTTACACATATAAGTTGTTTTAATCCGAGTTTGTGAGATATTAATGCATGAACATGAAGGGCTTTTCTGTAAATATGCAGTTTTCTGGAAAATGCTAAATTCGTCCAGAGGAAAAAACAAGACATGGGCCAAAACTGGCTAGCCCAACAGTGAACAGGAGGGGGCACTGGATCTGGGTGCTCACCAGGCCGCATGGGCCGGTTGGTGGCGGAGCTGGCAGGCCGCGGCTGGGCCTGGGCGCGGATCTGAAGGCGCGCTGGTCAACGGGGCAGCGACCAGACGCGGGGTGGTCGCGGTCCACGCGTGAGGCGCGCGTTCGTCCTCTTGCTCGAAGCAGAGGATGCAGGGGGCGAAGTAGGGGACTTGCGGGCGACGCAGGTGGTCTCCTCTGGGGCGGCACGGCGCCCTGGAGGCGGGGACGAGGCCGAAGACATGGGGCCGCGTCGGATCTGTCGGAGACGGCCACGAACAGAGAAGAGCGGTGGCGGGAGCTTCAAGGCCATGGCGGGGGAGAAATTCAGACAAGAGACTGAGAGATTAGAGAGAGAGAGAGAGAGAGAGAGAGAGAGAGAGAGAGAGGACCGAAGGGAGAGCTGGATGAGGTGAGGCGACCTGGCTGGCGCGCTGCAGGAGCACGTCGGTGCGGGAACGGCTTGCGGGTCCGAGCAAGGGAACTTGGCGCGGGGACGATGGAATGGAGGAGAGCTTGGGGGGCGGCTTGGAGCTCCCGGCGACGATGTTGAGCGAGACAAGGCGGGCGCGGCGTGGATGAAGACCGACTCCACAGCCGCGGGTCACAGGGAGGCACGGCTCCGGCGGGTAGGGGCTGGAGACGAGGTACGGAAGGGCGGCTTCCATGGCCTCCTCATGTTCCTGTAGAAAGAGAGAAACGAGAGAGATTTGAGATGGGAGGGAGCAACAAGATGAATAGGGAGAAAGGAGGGGTGGAGCGGGGACGCGGGGTCCTGCTGGTGCGGCGGCTTGCTGCGGTGGTGGATCGGGCAGGCGACGAGTGGTTGGGGAGGAGCTCGGGCTCCTGTTGGTGGGTGGAGGAAAACAAGGAGAAGGGGATCCCGAGCTGGATCGAGACCGGCGGCGGCGGCGGGATTGAACTGATGGGACAAAGCACCTAGGATCTAGGGTTGGACTAGTTTATATAGGTAGGTTGGTTAGCTTAGGGCAAAACGGACCCTCCGATCAAAATCGGACGGTCAAGAATAAATAGGTTAGCGAGTCCAATTAAGAAAAGGGAGATGTTTTATAGATGTTTGGAGATGATCCGGACCCAAAGGTGACGATAGTCCGGGTCGGGTTCGGGCAAGGTTTTCGGACGCGCGTGAGGGATTTGTGAGATGTGTAGAGAGGTTAGGAAGCCATGCAAGAGGGAAACAAAATCTGGTTGATCTCGGAATGGTCAACAAAAGCAAGGGGACACGGCAACTACGAGCGGATGCAAGTTTTGAAAATATAATGACAACGAGTGCCGATGCAATGCGGATGATGCCATGATGAATGCAACAAATAAAATAAAACACACGCGAACATGAAAATATATGGAAGGCATCTGGAGCGTCGCTCTCGGGGCGCTACAGGCCGGTTTATGCTTTCAATATGAACCGAGACTTATAATAATAGTACTTCAACTCTGCATGTGTAGCCCCCAAGGGCCGGCTTAATAGATATGTTAAGCCGGGACTTTAAGTAGTAAGAATAAATGTTGCATCCATAGCCCCCAAGGTCCGGCTTAATGAGTGATAAATAAGTCGGACTAATCATCTTGTTCAAAATCAATAACCCAATCTGTAGTCATTATAAACCGGATGACATCATTTGTCTGGGTCATAAATATGTCTTGAAATAGAGCAATAGGCATTAGCCCCCAAGTGCCAAGGATAATACTTGTATTGTACTTGGGACTTTCAAAATTTTGGCTTAAAAAAGAGCAATATGCATTAGCCCCCAAGTGCCAAGAGTAATACTTGTATTGTGCTTGGGACTTCAAAGAGTAATTATAATCGTAACATTGTCTGTGTGTGCTGATGTCATAGGCTGAATTGACTGAAAAAGACTCACAACTTAATGATCTTAAGGCCAACATCAAAACTCAGCAATCGGAGACATTCAAGGCCAAGTCAGAACTGAAATCTGCTTTGGAGACTATTGAGCAGCTAAAACAGAACTTCAATTCTGAGAAAGATGGCTGGGAAACTGAAAAGGCAGCTCTATTGAAGAGAGCAGAAGAAGCTGAAACCGCGCTTAAACCGGTGACTGAGGAGTTATCCGGCCTAAAGCAGTAGATTAATATTATGTCATCAACCATCTTCGGTAAGAACATATCTCCCTTGCATCTTAATATTCATATTATAAACGGTTGTCGGCTTACCCATAACTTTACTGATACAGGTTCTCAGAGTGCTAAGTTGGGCTCAGATATGCGCATCCGGCTTAAGGTTGTCTACACTCTTGTAGAGCAGTTATATACTGGTGCCCAACGAGCCATTGCTGCTACGATGCACAAGAAATATCCTTCAACACTTATCAAAGATACACTGAAGCAATTATCCGTGTTGCCCAAAAGAATTGATGACTTAAAATGGGGAGCTGCCAGAGCTGGCGCCTTAACTGCCTTAAGCCGGGCAAAGGCATGGCAAGCCGATCTTGATCCGGAAGATTTGGCCAACGGTTGCCCCAGTGTCAAAGAAGACGGATCTGAATTCAGTGCTGACGATTTTGCAGAAATAGCAAGAGCCATGCATCCTTTAGCAAGCAAGCTGGCTGATGAAACCAGTCTATCAACATATCAGGCAGCTTATGACTCTGACAACAAGAGAGTTAGCACGCCGGTTCACGAGTCAAGAGATCTCATCTCGCCGATTCATAAGCACACCTTCGCTCCTGACATTGATCCATCAAACCTCATTGACGATGAAGTTGTATTTAGAGCGTTGACCAGTATCAACTGGGCTACGCGTGACTTCTAGCTGGTGGATAGCCAAGGAGCTGAAGATGAAGAAGAAGCGCAGGACGACCCAGAGGCTTCAACCCTCCCATAGTCATGAGCCGGTTTATTGAGCTTAATACTTTGCTGTACTGATATCATCAAAATACTTATGCTTGTTGGGCCATCAGATGCCTTGTAATAGGCTAGTTAAAGTTTGATTTGTCGTGCCATCGAGCACGTTTTGTTTTGCATAACACTGCTGATCCGCCAATTTAAGATCTGCCACTTATGCTTATAATATCATCAATTTGAGTCTGTTCCTGCATACAAACAGATCACAAGCACTACAAAAAAAATACACTTCTGTGATGATATGTGTTTGTCACAGTAGGTCACGTTTTCTGTCATGCATGTACATCCATGACGATTTTATGACAGAATCAAGATAGTCATACCTATGCTGTCGTAGAAGTGTTCCATGACATTACCAAAATTATCATCACGGAAGTGTCCGCTTCCATGACGATAAATCACGCGTCATAGAAGTGTTTTCGTCAAGGGTGAACGACATGTGGCATCGACCGTAACGGCTTGACGCTAAGCTATCGGGTCCGGTTTTAGATCCGATAACCCGTTAACAGCCCGGACCAATGGGAATTTTCCACGTGTAAAATTCTCATTGGCCGACGGAACCACGTGTCAGCTCCTCGTTGGGACAGATATCATCCACTCATTAGATAGGAGGCGCCTATGATACGTCTACACGTGGCACGACCCAATAGAGGCCCATTCTGGTGAAAAGGCCGGCCCGTTTGACTTGGTCAAAAGGTAACGGGCCGGCCCATGGAAAGCCTGTTCTTATATAGCCCATTTACGGCCCGCTAACTCACGGCCCATTACGGCCTATCGGAATTAAGCCCAGTAGCTTCATGTGGGCCGTCCAATATGATTCCAGCTCGTTGTAACTTCCGGCCCATGTATGGCCCATGATGTCTTTCGGCCCATACGAGGCCATTTGTAACTCTTGGCCCATTAACGACCCGTAGTAAATCTGGCCCGCAATGAACAGTGTATTGCTTCATACCCACTAACGGCCCATTATTCCATTGGGCCGTTTCCAACCCGTGTTATCTTTCGGCCTTCTCAGGGCCCATTTATTTTTGGGCTTATTTCCAACATTCGGTTACTTACGGCACATTACTGGCCTTTTCTGCTTGTGGGCCAAATTCAGCCCGTGGTTACAATCAGCCCGTTTGCGGCCCGTTAATCCGTTGGGCCGTTTTCATACCTTCACTAAATACGATCGATTAACGACTGCCCGTTATTGTCGGCCCATGAACAGACGATTCCAAATCTAGCCCGTTTACGGCCCATAAGCGGTCTGTTATTGGCCCATGTTTGGCCGATCGATCATACGGCCCGTAGAAGGCCCATTGATGCTACGGCCCGTAGAAGGCCCATTGTTTCTACAGCCCGTAGAAGGCCCATTGTTTCTACGGCCCTTACAAGGCCCATTGTTTCTACGGCCCATAGGAGGCCCATGGTAACTAAAGTAAATATGTAGTCCATGGTTATTGTGGCCTAGTTTTAAAAAATAGGTTATTGCAGCCATACCGCGGAAAAAGAACTGCACTGACTACAAGCAAACAAATAAACAAGACAACAAGGAAATAAATAAGCAAGCAACTTACGCTAGGCTATCACGGCTATTACACATATTACATCCACTGGGAATCAAAGTTCGCCACCAGTGCAAATATAGGGAACAAAGCAGCATATCATATACACTGGTTGTCAAAGTTGGCGACCAATGCAAATAAACGCCCCAGCAAAATAAGTCCAGAACTGAAACCACTTCAGAAGATCTCAAGAAACAATATCCTGGGTACCCATAATGCTGGCAAGATGCTTAGCAAGCTTATTAACTTTCTCTTGTTTGGCGCTTAAATGCACCAAAAAGTATGCATCTGAATTCTGCAGGGACTTCCTCAGTCCTTTAGCTTCCTGTCGTAGCACATCTGATCGATGTCTTTCAACTTGAAGTTGAGACTCAAGAAGACGAACTGATTCAAGCAGCAAGTTAGAAGATCTTGTGCGAGCAGTAGTGGCCAGTAACTCGAACACTACATCAAGACAAGACTTTTGGGTTCTCTCACTGTCGTCAAGATAGTTTTTATCAGCTTTCTTGGAGACCAACAGGGATGTCTCACTATCTTGAACCTTATCTGCATTACTTCCTTTACCATTGCGTAACGGGGTACTGTTCTCCAATATTTTGTCCGCATTCTAAAAGAGAAACAAGCAGACACATCGCAGGGTTACCATGTTGTATATGAAACTCATTTCGGTAAATCAGTTCAGTAGTAAAGTGGACAGGATAACAGCATGAAACAAACATATATCTATGTACCATGGTCACTTTATGGTCTATATCATTCTAGTTTTTGTTGCCAAATCAAGATAGAGACACAGTTCAAATAATATTTGTTCAAGACAAAGCAGAATAGACAGAATATGAGTGTGGGAAACTATAAAGCAATAACAACACTTGTAATGTGCATGACATGAGAACATAACTGTTTATTCAATTGAAACTGAAATCAACATAGAGCAAGTTACAACAGCAAACCAGTTAAAGAAACAGGTTTAAAACATACCTGTTGCGCCATTGGAGTTTCAATTCCATCCTTCAAATTTGAAAATAGTTGGTATGAGTAAATACAGTGATGCAAGAGCAAAGGAGTATGAACCATAGCTACAGAACCTGACCCGAGAACAATTCTTGTTCTCCTTTAAGCGTTGAGTTGGGATTCAGAGTGGTGGTCCTCGTGCTTTGGGCACTGCAGTTCCCTTACTAACTGCTCGTGTTTGGGTCTGTGGTGGAGACGGTGCTGTGTCAACTGGAACTGGGTTACTATCTGCTGGGGTTGGGGTTAGAAGGGGTGTAGCTGGTTCTCTGTCCAACTGGGTAGGGGTACAATCTGAGAGGGTCTGGGTTATGTGTGGTGGGGCTATTTCTTGGGCAAGTACAACCGTGGTTCTATCTGCATCAATTGGTAGCACTATCTTTTCTGAAGACCGTGTTGTTACTCCCTTAGAAACTGCCATCACCCTCTCCAATTCAAATGGCTGATAAACAAGAAAAGTAATTGAATGTACAAACATTGTATGATAAGACAGGTGCAATGGATGGTGGGGAATAAAAGAGGGCATGAAATAATTCACATTTATGCTGTCTAACCAAACAGGATAGCATGACACAATTTCACATATATGATGGCTAACTAAACAGGATAGCATGACACAATTTCACATTATGATGGCTAACTAAAAAAGATGGAAAGACATAGTTCAAAATATGATGACTATGTAAACAGGATGGCATGATATAACTGTCGCCCTAGCATTGTTTGCAAATAGTGGCACAAGCATCCACGCATCATGTCTAAATTCATTTGAAGTTGAAATGGGGATTGATCAAACCCTAGAACCTAAAAGAATTCAAATAGGTTCAAATAAAATCTTTCTCAAAGAACCCAAAATGCCCTTTGAAAATGTTCATGATTTCTGATAAAGGTGAAAACCTCTGCCAAAAATGATGAATATATTTCTAGGTCATTCCTGGATCTTTGGATTAAATCATAAAGTATTTGCCTTTGGACATTTAAATGCTATAAATATTTTTAAATGTCCGAATAATCTTGAAAGTATTTTTGGGCTGTCGGAATTAATCCCAGAGGTGCCCATAAATATTTTCAGATTTTTATTGATTGGTTTGGCATTCTTGCTAAATCAAAAGAACAAATAATAGAATAGAAAAGGAAAACAAAAGAGAAAGAGAGATGGAGAGGCTAACCTGGCACTTACCTCGGCAGGTTACTGTAGCAGCCCAGCCCAGCAGGGGTAGGGGCGTTTTTTTCCTCTTGCCAGAAGGCAGAGGATAAGCAGGCCACGGCGCCGTGGCGCGCCATGCCGGCAGCTGCCTGCCTGGCTCCCCCTCGACGCACTCGGACGTCGACACGCACCCCCGCGGACCCCTCCCACTCTCTCTCGCGCTCTCCCCTCCTCTGTTTCTCTCGCGCGAAGCCTCTGAGCACGCCGTCGCCGCCGCTCGCCGTTGCCGCGGCCGCTGCCACTGCCTCGCCCCGCTGACGTGTCCGAAAGATACGTCGTGATGCCCTGGACCTCTCCATCGAGCCACGCAGCGTCGGGCGCCCTCTGACGTCGTCCCCAAGCTCGCCTTCGTCCTCTGCATCTGGTCCCCACTGTCTCCGATTCGACGCCGCCAGGACCTCCCCCGAGCCGTCGACCCGCCCTACGGATGCGATGTGAGCTCCCGAGCGTTCTCCCTCTCTCCCTGCGCTCAATCCCCTCCTCTAGCGCATCGCATCCCCGTGCCCGCGAGCTCCCGAACGCTGGCCGCCGCGGTTGAGCTCACCGCCGCTGACTCCGTCCACCCCAGATCCGTCCGAGCCCACCGTTGGACGCGCCATCACCGTAGCTCTCCGGAGAGCCCGCCCGCACATCGAATGGTGCACTCTGGGCGATTTCCGAGCACCTCCGCCGCTCGGCGCCTCGCCGGCGGCTTAACGCCGGTCAACCCTGGGTTAAGTTAGCGCTAATGACCATTCGATCACTGACATGCGGGCCCAGCCCGCCTAATTAACCTAGGTTAGCTTAAGTTAAATGCTAATTAACCCAGTTATTAGGTTAGTCATTGACACGCGGGACCCACTGGTCAGTTTGACCTGGGTCGCCCTTTGACCTGCTGACGTCATGCTTACACATTGCTGACGTAGTAAAGGGAATTTCTGGATTAATCTAATTCAGGAAATTCCAGAAAATGTTTAAAACTTGTAAAAATCATAGAAATTAATCTATAGCTCAGAATGAAATAAGTTATATATGAAAAATGATCAAAAAAATCCAATCTATCCATCTGTACCATTTACATGCATGTTAGAACACTTTAAACTTGTTGTTAGTTAATGCACTAATTTGACCTCTTATTTTGGGTTTGCATTTGAATCCTTGATTCAAATGAACTCAAACCAATCTGTTCTAAGTTGCATTAGCTAAAACCACAACATATTGCCATGTCATGATCATGCATCATATTGTTGCATTGCATTGATTGTGTTCTTCCTTGTTTGCCGGTAATTGTCCCCTCTCGGTAGACGCTCGTTCCAACGATGAGTTCGATGACACCGATGAAGAGCTATACTATCTTCAGAAGTTCCATTCAAACAAAACCCCCTTGTTCATTCCGATACAATCCCACTCTCTCGCTCCTGCTCTCTTTTACTGCATTAGGACAACAACGCTTCAACTGTTACATGCTGCGGTAGTTGAACCCCTTTCCTCTGCATGACCTGTCATTGCCACAGTAAATAGTTGAAACCCACTAGCATGAGTAGGAGTTGTTTGAGCCCTGATGTGCCTACTCATTCATGTTTGTTTGTCATGCCTGCTATTGCTTAGAGTTGTGTCAGGTCTGATTCATCGGGGATGAATTGGAATGTGGTGAACATGTCCTACTGTTGAGAGCTAAGTGTGTGAACACGATTTGGTAAAGGTAGCGGTGAGAGGCCATGTAGGCGTACATGGTGGGTTGTCTCATTGCAGCCGTCCTCAGGAACCGAGTTCTGTGTTTGTGATCCATGAACAGTTACTACCACACATCGGGCTCCAGGCGCTCCAAGCTCTCTCGACTTATTAATCAACCTGATCTCTGTCCAGGAGTTGCAACTAGTTTCTGGTGTTTGTAGGTAGTGTTAGTAGTCTACCAAGTGGTACCCGGTACAGGTGGGCTTGGGACAGACTAGGCACCATGGCACGGTGTACCAAGCATAGATCCATCCGTCGAGGTGGGCTTGGGAACCCTGCACACATCGTTTGGGGCCGTGAGCGACACCCCGGCCGGATCTCCTTACGGATGGAACCCGAATAGGCGATAAACCTGGACTAGAGACTTGTGTTGTTAGTCAGGTCATGGCCGACTCCCTCGCCAGGCTTCCGCTTGAAGGTTGCCGAGATACACAATGTGTACATGGTGGTAAGTGGCGAGAGCGTGTGTGAAGAAGTACACCCCTGCAGGGTTAACATCATCTATTCGAATAGCCGTGTCCGCGGTAAAGGACTTTTGGGTTGCCTGTACAGTTCATAGACAAGTGAAAGTGGATACTCTAAAACTCGCAAGATAAGCGTGAGTGCTATGGATGGCGTTCTCGTAGGGAGACGGGAGCGGATCCATAGTGGTGTATTGATATGGTGAATATGTGGACTCGTGTGCACCACCTCAAAAGAGTTACTTGCAGTCGTAGTTTAGGATAGCCACCGAGTCAAAGCTGGCTTGCTGCAGTTAAACTCCACCACCCCCCCTTTGTTGATACCGATGCATATGTAGCTAGTTCTGATGTAAGTCTTGCTGGGTACATTTGTACTCACGTTTGCTTAATTTATGTTTTTGCAGAGAGACTTCAATCTCGCTAGTAGTTCCGTGTGGACTTCGACGTTTAGCTTGTTACCTCAGCTACGATCTTGTACCCTTGGGAGGGTCTTGTAGATAGTCAGGCTTCTCAGCCTTCTTCATTTGTAGTTGTCTGTACTCAGACAAGTTAAGCTTCCGCATGTGCTTGATGCTTGTATGCTCTGTATGTTGGGTCATGAGACCCATGTTTGTAATATCCCGCTCCTCGGAGCCTAATGAATAAATACTTTGAGTCATAGAGTTTTGTTGTGATGCCATGTTGTATTTACACATATCGAGCATATTGTGTGTATGATTGAAATGCTTGGTATGTGTGGGATCCGACAACCTAGTTGTTTATCCTTGGTAGCCTCTCTTATGGGGAAATGTAGTCTTGTGCTTCCATGAGCCATAGTAGTCCGCTACAGCCCGGTTCACCGGAGTCCTGCTAGCCCAGCACTACTGCTCCGGAACACTTGACTGGCCGGCATGTAATTCACTTCGTTCCTGTGTTTGTCCCTTCGAGGAAATGTCACGCGGTGACATCCGGAGTCCTGCCTAGCCTGCTACAGCCCGGTTCACCGGAGTCCTGTTAGCCCAGTGCTACAGCCCGGATCTGCATGCTGCTGACCGACATGCTCGATGTTGATTCATGTATGCCTGTCCCCGTAAGTTAGTGCCACTTTGGGTTCATGACTAGTCATGTCGGCCCGGGTTCTCTGTCATATGGATGCTAGCGACACTATCATATACGTGAGCCAAAAGGCGCAAACAGTCCATGGCCATGGTAAGGCGACACCCGTGGGAATACCGTGCGTGAGGCCGCAAAGTGATATGAGGTGTTACCGGCTAGATCGATGTGACTTGGAATCGGGGTCCTGACAATAACTATATAATGTTTTTATTAAATAGGTTGGCATGCCATAATTCACATACATGCCGCCTATGGAAACATGATAGCATGATATAATTCACAGATAGAATGTCATAATTCAAAATATGATGACTGTAAACACTAAACTGGATGAGATGATATAACTATATGATGTCTATTAATTGGGTTGCCATGCCATAATTCAGATAGATGTTGTGTATGTAAACATGATGGCATGATATAATTCAAATATATGATTTATATAGTAAGCAAGTAAGCAGATGGGAATCCATATATGATGTAAAAACTAAGCAATGCAAGACAACATGCATGACATGGGTAATATGACCCTGCCAAGTTTGAGCATAGACCTCAGGGGGGAATAGGACTGGTCATCAGTCTCTGAATCCTCCTCTGAGGAGCTCTTTGTAACCAGCAAGATGTCTGCTTTAGCAGGTAGCATTGTCTGCTCTGAATACCTTATCTTCACTCCAAATACTTCCATCACCGCTTCAAATGGCTGATGCACAGGAAGTGTAGTTGAATATACAAATGTTGTCGACAAATGGAACACGTAATACAAAAAAATGATAGCATGATATAATTCACATACATGATGATTGGCTAAACAACATGGCATTGGATAATTCACATATATAATGCCTTTGCAACAAGATAGCATTTCATAATTCACATATATAATGTCTTGCAACAAGATGGCAATGCATAATTCACATATATGATAATTAGACACTAAACAGGTGGCATTCACACAAAGCATGTCTAAACTAATCAAATGACATAGCAATGCAAGACACCATACGCACGATATGAGCAACATAACCCTGCCAAGTTAGAGCATACACCTTGGGGGGAGGGGAATAGGACTGGTCATCTGTCGCTGAATCCTCTAAGGAGCTATCGATAACCAGCGAGATATGCGCTTCGTCAGATAGCATAGTCTGCTCTGAAGACCTTGTTTTCACTCCAGAATTTTCCATCACCGTGTCAAATGGCTGATGCACACGAAGAGTAGTTGAATGTACTAACATTGTTGACAAATGTAACACGTAACATAAAAAAGGATGGACAGGTATAATTCACATATAAGATGACTGGATAAGCAGGATGGCATTGCAAAATTCACATATATGATGCCTGGATAAACAAGATGGCATTGCATAATTCACATAAACGATGAATAAACTAAACAGATGGCATTCACACAAAGCATGTCTAAACTAAGCATATGACATATTTGATGTATAAAGTAAGCAATGCAAGGCACCATATGCATGATATAACCAACATCAGCATGCCAAGTTAGAGCGAAGACCTCATGGGGTAAATAGGAGTGGTCTTCTCCTTATGAATCCCCCTCAGAACAGATATCTTCCTCTCGATTACAATCCGAAATGGGTGGAGGGGGAAGGCCTTTGTGCCTACCATGGAGCGACGTCTGCATGAAATTTTATTGCCACGTAAGGCTCGACTCTTTTGCTCCACATGTTCAGTTCCATTGTGTACAATAACTGACATGCATAGGAATAAAACATAGTGAGATTATGTAACAAGTGCATCCAGAAATCCAGAGTGATGGTAGCAACCTGTGGATAGACCCAAAACCAATGATAGCAGGCATATAATGGCTTCAATTAAAAAAAATATATAATGGCTTCTTTACTGTTTGTTTCCCACCCAACATGAAACTCATAGTAGACACCAGAGATTAACCAAATAGTAGATAGATACTATTGATTGCGGCCCCGATATGTACCCCACAACCATTTAAAAACTCAAGTTTGACCATTAGTTTGGAGCTGACTCAGAGTATAATCGGCGAACAGGACGATAAAGTAGCATGTAATATTAAGCGATGCATAATGTAAGCAGACACGAAAGAGTGTGACCTCTCTTGCGGACCCGTTTATTCCTCGAGGTCATCTGCTCGGTTGATGACGGTAATGCAGTTTTCATGGCTGCCAGCGGCGGGGAAGAAGATCTAAGGCGGCGAAAGATAGTCTGGAGGCCGGATCCCTGCTGTGCTAGACCCTTCTGTTGTTGGAGCAGCTGAGCTGGGTTGGACGACGGCGCAGTAGGAGCGGGACAAACCACACAAGGTTTTCTTTGACAACTATCTGTAAAAGAAGTAATTCAGTAAGGGCTCGTTTGAATTGGAGGATTCTAACAACGCAGGGATAGGAAATACACAGTAATAGGATAGGAATGCACATGCAAAATAGAGAATTTAAAAACACAAGATTTCTGCCAATCTGGGTGTTTGGTTCACAAGAATTGGAAGATCACGGGATGAAAAGAAGCAGGGTGAGATTAAGTCAAACCACAAGAAAATGTATGGTTATAATGCTATTATGCTACTATCTCTTAGTCTTGTGCCGCATGAATAGGAATTTGAAAAGGAGGACAAGTGGATATTAAAATTCCTACGGTTTTTCTTTCAAGGAGACACTAAAGGAACAAATCCTACAATTTTCCTTTGCTCCAGTCCTTTGAACCAAATGCATGAATAGTAGTACCATAGGAAACTTTCTAATTCCTATGTTTTTCCTTCACTTTTCCTTTCAAGCACTGGCGATTCTAGCAGGCAGGCTTGAGCAAGGAAAAGCCTACACTCAAAAAATGTTTTGTGCTACTTCTACTACTTTGGACCCAGGCCACTGCCCTACTAGCTCAACTCCCAGGCCCATCGACAAATGCACAGCTCAAACGTGCAGAAAATAATGATGACGTTCAAGAGAGTCCATCACGGATAGCTAAGTTGCCTGGTACCTCACTCCTTGTCATATAGTAGGAGAAACTAATCGTATTTAATGTTACTGCATGTGCTCAGTGGACAATATATATAACATGTAGAGTAAAAAAGAGATGCAACAAGTGTACAACCTCTTTGGCGAAGCCATGTCGATCTCGGCGTGATTGGGTTGGTCGGTGAGGATGATCCGACTGACTTGGCTGTCGGAGGAGGGGAAGTAGATCTTAGGCATCTTGAGATGGAGCCCGGGCTACTGCTCCGCTGTGATGGAGGGTTTCATCATTGGAGCAGCTCTGGTGAGTTGTACGATGTCGAGGCTGAAGCAGGACAGGAGAGACAACGTTAACCTGAGTGGAATTCTAATAGCATCTCCAATAGATGATGTAAAATACATAACCACAAAGTGCTAGATGTAAAATACATCAGCCGCTCATCTCTGAACTTAACTATCGAAACTGAATTTAACTGTCGAAACTGAACTTAACTATCAAAACTGAATTTTGCCGTCGAAACTTAATTGTATTGTCGAAACTGAATGCACTAGTAGCAGAAAAGCAGTAGCAGTAGCAGCGCATGCGAGAGCCGGGGCAGCTGGTCGTGTAGCAGCATCAGGTGAGGCTACACGTCAGTCGACTGACTTTTTCATCTCTGGTCAGTCGATTTTCCAGCCGTTGGATACGAAATCAAGGGCCTGTAGTTCATCTTCAACCTCCACCCCGCGAGCCGCCAGCCACCACCGGCCAAAAGAGCCGCCCCCGCTGCCCCGAAACCACTCCCCACCGCCGGTCCGCCGCTGCCCCGGCCATCCCTCTAGCCCCCCCGTGCCGAGCTTTTTCTCTGGCGATTCCCACGCCATCGCCGGGGACCACCGCCCCCACCCTAAACCCTAAGATAGATAGTGGGGTACCTCTCTGGCGATCCCCCCTCCCCGCTGCGGATGGTTCTTCCTTAACTCCGGCGAGCCCCCCACCCCCTGAAAACTGACTGACCCAAAAGTCAATTCAGTCGACTGAAGTGTAGCTAAATCGGAGCAGCATCACAAGCAAGAGCAAGAGCGAGAGCAGCAGCACGAGCAAGAGCAAGAGCAAGAGCAAGAGCACACCAAGAAGGGGACCGAGAGCAAGAGCAGAGCAGCAGCAAGAGCGAGAGCTAAAGAAGCAGCAGCTCCTACTGATGTGGACGTCGCCGTTGAGGGAGCGACGCCGTGGAGGAAGTGGCCGACGATGCTGTCGTGGATGGAGTCGCGCCGTGTCGGCTCGGGACCGAGCGCCGACAGCACCTTGAGATCGAATCAAGAAGAAAATGCGGTGATTAGTGTACAACCTCTTTGGTGGCGCCCATTAGGCCTCAGCTTCATCCGAGGAAACGGTGATGATGATGCTCTTCCGGTGGTGCAGGTGAAGACGGCGGTGTGGGAATGTAGGTGGCGTGAAAGACAAGGGGAACATCTGGGCAGCTCCTTGGAGGTGGAGGACAGGGTGGCTGAACTGGCGGGACAACGAGATCGACGATGGAGCCTCATCCAGTATGGTGTATGAGGGACATCGAGGTGTTGCTGTGGACGACATCGTTGCGGAAGAGGCTCCGACTGGGTGGCGGATGGAGGAGGGTGTGGGGCTTCACGGGTTTTCGTGGCCTCGGTGTATGAATGGGTGGGCGGATGGTATGGGAGCGGGGAACCATGCCTTAGGGACGCGCTTGTCTGAAATGTGGGGTAAGTTACGGAAGTACCCCCACTGATTTGAGCTAGGAGGTTCTTTCGGTTCAGGGGTATCACGGGCATTTCGCGTGTCGGGATTTCACAGGAGGTGGGAGTTTTCGCGCGCGTTGTAATTTTGGAATAGCAAGGCGCGGGTTGAGATGGAGGGAGTTATCGGAGCACAACGAGACAAAGATATATCTTAAATATATCGGGGTAACAAGGCACATGTTGAAATTTCCGGACAAGCCTAACGTGTACTGTACCAAATCAATTCGCACTTCCGTCGATGAAAAAACAAAAAGAAATCAATTCGCAACACACAAGAGAGTCTAGTCCCGTGTACTGTACCAAATCAATTCGCACTACAAATGTCATTCAAAACTTTGAATTCATGTTATGTTCAATTAAAATATTTCGCTACGTGTATAATGCATGTAACCTGCTATTCAAATGAACGTTTTAGTGCATTCCAAACGTATATACTACCGCTTCAATATGAACTAAATTTGAATTCGTTTCTCTATTTGAATAAGATCTACAATAATGATTGTTGTGAAGTCAAACCATTTGACTTTGTTTCTCTATTTTAATAAGATCTACAATCATCATTATTGTCAAATTAAACCATCGTTAGTGTATTATCTTCACAACACACCACATGATTACTCTCGAGTTAGATATGAACTATGTGTACTATATGAACTCGAACTCGATTTTTTGAATCCACTTTATGTTGTTTTCAAATCACAGTACATTTCAAGCTCTAGCTAGATCTTCATAATCTAAACCATGTCTCATATGTATAATGTGTTTATCACATAATGTATGGTGCCCCACCCCCTACGCCTACAAGTATTTAGATGTGAGTTGCAAACACCACACATTACCACAAATTCAAATAAAATGTGAGATTGTTCGATATATATAGTATTGTTTAGATTGTTCGATATTTAGTTGTAAGCTGCAAACGCCACACATTATCACAAATTCAAATAAAATGTGAGATTGTTCGATGTATAGTATGGTTTAGATTGTTCGACATTTAGCTGTGAGTTGAAAACGCCATGCATTATCACATTATGGTATAACGTGTGCAAAACCACAACACACGTATCACCGTTATATTCATGCATGCATATGTTTATAACACTATGATCTCCTATTCAAATATTTGAATCCACTTTCATATCAAATTATAAATCTTTGTTAGTCTCTTACACCCACACAATCCTCTAACCTTTGTAGCTAGCACTAACTTTCTCTCGTGCACACACACACCCTCCTCGCCCTCGCCCTCCCCCTCCCTCAGCATTCCATCCATCGCGCACATTCATTTTTTTTCTTTAGGTCGTTCTCCCACAGTCTCCACAACTCCTTTCGGACACACACCGACCGATAAACATCTCCAGCGATGTCTGCCTACAACATACACACGCACCTTCCATCTCCTCCTTTATGTGTCCATGCCTCGTGTCTCTCATACGGTCCCACACACGTGTAAACTCTCGTCCCTCTTTTCATTGATCTCACAACCGCACACTCCTCCCCCTATCTAGCTAGTAGATCGGCCTCTCGCACCACCTCCTAGCTCCATTCTCTCTGTCTATCCATCTCGCTGGGCCTTATTTGCCTCTAACAAATGGATGTACACCGACCGATCTCCCGCTATACATATAGCTAGCTAGGTCCTTATAACTCGTTTTTCCCCACGCGTCGATCGATCTACCTCATTAGTTATGTCTCTCCCTTCCTCCAACAAACAACAATTGATCTACCGATCTAGTTAGGTTTGCTTACCAAACACATGGTTCCCCTTCTTCGTCCATGCATGCGTCCCGACAGATCTATCACGCAAAGGCACACACAGAAACACATCGCCACTCTTATTGATAATATTGCAGTTCTACCCTCAGTTTGTCTAGTAGGCCTCTCCCACCATCTTCGAGAAGCAACTCCATCACCCATCCAACATTCTACCCCTCTCCCTCTCTCTGTCCCTCCTCTCTCTCTCTCTCTCTCTGACCGCTCTCCCTTAAGACATAGCTGGGTCTCTCCTTCTCAACACATATACGAGTCGTTCTACCTCTCTAGTTAGGCCTCTGCCTCCCCCCCACACACACCGACACATCGAGTGCTCTAGTCTTGTCTCCCTGCCACAAACAAACTTGCCCTGTGCCCTCTGACATTCCGGTAGGTCAGTCGCCCTATATCTTTGACTTGCACACACACAATTTCTATGGCTCTCTTCATCGATCTCGCGCCCACCCACTTGATTATCTCTTCGACTCTATCAGTATCTATGACCCCTCCCTCTCTTCTCGTGGATCGCCCCCTCTATATATGATATGGATAGGCCTCTATTTCACACACATTGCATGCAAAATTTTGTTTTAGATGTCATCGACACGTATTCCCACAGATACATTCACGAAATCACCCCCCAAACAAAAAAGACTCACGAACGCACACGCCATCTGTCTAGGTTTGTATCTCTCTCTCTCTCACCCACGTAGGTGGGGATGTGCACGTAGAGAAGAGGTGCACGCACGGTGCACGTACTCCCATCTCTTTCCCAACCACACCCGCACGGGTACATGGTGGAGCTCATTTCTGTACGAAAAGGCAGCCCACATGGTAATTTGACACGTGTACTGGTTGTCCACTTGATGGAGGATCGTCTACCACGGGTGGACAAACAAATTGTGATTTGACGTGTTATGTTAAAAAAGAGGCAAACCATGTGGGGCCTACCTTAGAGGCAAGGTTCTATACACTCTAGATGCTCTGTACGTATTACTTTTGATGTGTCCCGTCAACTCGCAGAACGAGGAGAAGCTTGCTTACTACGCCTTCTCCCCCGCCCACGGGCGCGGTGGCTCGCAGGATGAGGTGAAGCTTGCTTACTACTAATCATTGTATATTGGTTTATTGGTCCCCATTGTATATTGTGTCAAATTTTGACTATAGATGAACTAACAAAACGTTCATGCATGTTACTAAAAATTATATCATTGAAAACTATATTGAAATACGAATCCAACGATATAATTTTTGTTGACATACATTAACATTTTGTTAGCTAAATATTTGGTAAAAATTTGGCACGAACTACAAAGGTGACCTATAAACCAGGATAGAGGTAGTAGTACTACGCCTTACGCCCGCTCCCTCGCCCACGCGCGCGGTGGCTCACAGGACGAGGATAAAATTTTACTACTCCCTCCTTTTACTCCTCGTCCCTACCTTGGTTAGAGAGATTATCATATTGTTTGGAATATATTTCCTTTAGTAGATTTCAATATGAACTACTAGTACATACTCCAAACACTGATGTATATAGACGTATTTTAGAGTGTAGATTCACTGATTTTGCTCCGTATGTAGTCCATATTGAAGCCTGGTTAGGGTTTACGGTTCAAGGGCTAGGGACTGCATGGATCGTTTTTTCCTTTAGCTGTCTCTATTCCAAAATAAGTGTCAACTTTAGTAGTAGTACAACTTTGTACTAAAGTTTGCATAAAGTTGAGACACTTATTTTGGAACGGAGGGAGTACGTATTGGCTATGATCTGTCAATCATTGAGATGCAATAGCATGCATGTTAGTCTCCTTTGTATTTGGTTAAATGTTGCAACGGGCAACGTTCGACGCAAGATACATGAAACAGAAGCTGGAAGCTTCATAGCATTGTACAAATTTATCTCGCTGATAAATTACAGTACATACTATACTAGTAGTACTATGTAAAGAGTTAGGTGTCGCACGGTGTCCAGAGAATATGGTGATAATGTGAGGTGGTCCATGTAATCACTGAGCGTGCATGTTTTCACTGCTCTCACACTCCTCTGATGTAAGAATGGAGAAAATTGTAATCTAGTAGTGCCTCCTTTCGCCGAAAGCGTGGGACATCCAGCAGTCCTACCACCTCAGTAATAATGACCAATGAGCCGTCAAATCACATAGACCCAGCAGTAAGTTGGACGGACGAAGCAACCATCACTCTTGAATCCGCTTCTCTCTTCAATGCAGTCGCCAGTGAGAGGTCGCATCCGCTCTGCCCGGGCATGAATGCGGCACCGATTCTTTGGAGCGGCGCTGACCATTTCAGGCGGGAAGCGCGCGCGGGCGATGGAGGGGGTTTGGGTGGGCCAGGCTAGTCAGGAGCGGGCGTGGCAGCGGTCCGCCTGTCCCGACCAGATGCCCGAAAGAGGATGCACCGACTCTCGCGGCTAAATCGTACACTACACACCATCTCTTTGTAGGAGTAGGTCGATGTGTCGCTCTTTCTAACACACACACATGCTATTAAACACACACGCCGAGGTAAAATGACTCTATATCCAATTAATGAAGACTTGCATGTTACCATCCATATGTTACTACCTACTATGAAAGTAGTAACATAGACTACTAACATATGCATGTTACTAGTCCAAGTCACTCACCAGTATGACCAGCCTAGCAATGTAACCAAACGCTCCTTACTCTGCCTTGTTATCTCCCCTGGAAACCCAATGCATGGAGCGCAACTACGCGTTGATGGATGCGAGTTAATACGTGGCCCTGCATGGTAGCTAAAACGACATCTCTTAGTTGTTGTGATTAATTGTTGCGTTGACAGAAATCAAGGCTTTGATTGGAGGAAGGACCGGTCAAGTTTCTCCTTCTCCTCCAATGTTCTTGCACCTCGTTTCGAAAAAAAAATCTGCTTGCACCTTGGTCCCGTTGCACCTTCTAACGTGACTTATTACACCTAGACGGAGGGAGTAGTACGAGATACGGTGGAACACTGACTTAGGTCGAATACAAGTGCCCAAAATTGTGTGCATGCTATAATAAGGATTCACTTAAAATAGTACGTGAGCGAACAGAGGGATCAATAGGACAGTGTTCACGAGCAGTAGCGAGATGTGTGAGGTAAGATACACCGCTGGCGCTTTTATTTTATTAATTTGTTTGTTTCACCCTCTGACTGGTGGGACCCAACGTACTACGTGGAGAAAAGTAAGGTGACTAAGGCTGCATTATTTTTGTACTACCAACACTGCTTTAAATCCGAAAAGACCTTACCACCAAAGCCACATGACACGATTATGATTTAAATCCCAATGACTCCCACGCAAAAAAAATACACGGCATGCTTGTCACACGAATGCATAAATGTATTAAAGGTTATTTTCCTCTCGTTAAACATAATGTGGGGGTGGTGTAGCTAGTTAGCCTGTTCGCTCATCAAACTTGAGGTCTCGGGTTTGATAACTACACTTGAGCATAATCTTGTTTTTGTTCGACTTCTTTCTTCCACCCAATGACAGGTAGGCCCCGCATGACAGAGAGAGAAAGTGATCTGGGGCGGTGCCAGGAGGATTCTTGGACTGGTCAAAATGGATGGATATGGAGCTATACGATCTCGTAGTGACCGTATAATCACCTCATCACGTATACGCTGCAGCCTCGGTGCTTGTTTTCTAGGGTTTAAACTCTTCCACTCTCTCTTCAGTATATATATACACGCTGGAGCCTCAGCGCTTGTAGTTGCTCTCTTCACACACTCTCACCCTCTCAAGATCTAAACAAGACTTCGTTGGCCTCTCTCTCTCCCCTCACTGTTGGTCAAAGAGCCGGCAGGATCCGTCCGCCGGGAAGGGAAGGAAGGAGGATTAACGTTGTCGCCATCGGCGAGGGAGGGAATCCACTACTGGCGCAGCTGTTCTCTTTCACCCAGCGGCGGCGCGGGAGGGCCTCTGACCCCTTCTTCCTCGCCGTCGTACATAGTGTGGGCCGAACGGCCTCCGGTCGCCCACCGAACCACACCCCAAGAACCTTAAGGTATAATTTACTTATTCCACATGCATTGCTCTAGCTGCATGTGGGCTTTTTCCGCTTCTCCACTCGAATCTAGGTGTTGGATCAAACAGGAAAGTAGTGGGGAAAGTTGTATAGCATGAATCTAGGACGTGGTTCAAAGAGGAAAGGAAGGCGGGAAAGTACTAGTACAGACTGGCTATCTAGCAACTACGTTGGTCGAAAAGGGGAAACAATGACAAACGCAGTACACACATATGTAATGAACTGATCTTTTGTTTTGGGGGACAAGGCTGTAAAGTTTGAGCGGGACTAGATTTGTTGTGCTCACATAGGGAAATTTGTCTAAAGATAACAAAACTGGGACCAACACAAATATGCTCCTTGGTTGTTTTTGTTCTTTGTTGCAACAGACTGTGCATCACCCCTTCATACATCGGTAGATGCACATGGTGCTGGTGCGTCCATTGTCCCGTGCAGCTCTTTAGCTGTTGTTAATCTAAGGCCCTGTTTGGTTAAAAACTCCCTAGTCCCTACCTCTTGGTTCCAGGGACTAAACATGGACTAGAGGTTATTAAATGACATGCTAAAAGACCATGTTACCCCTAGTAATGAACTAATAGAGACAAGCTGCGATGCGGGGCAGGGGCAACTGTTGGAAAAAGTCCCAAAAAGACTCTCCCTCGGGGTCTTCTTTCTTTAGTCCCTAAAAGTCCCTCCTGTTTGGTTTAGATGGGACTAACACAGACTCTTTTTAGTCCCTACACCAAAATGTCCCTGTAAACAAACACCCTCTAATAATGTCGCTGAAAAATTGATGCAATGCCACAGTTAAAAGCAAATTACATGTTTAACGGATTTTATGGTTAATATAATCTCTCTGTTAATATTAATCAATGCCACCGTTTGAGAAATGCTTCTGTCTTGCTTTCTTTCCCATTTAGATAAGTTAGATGCTTCTTTTTGTTGGCTTCTGTGTCATCCACCATTATTGACCACTAGTTGTTTCCTTTGCACCTCTGTGTAAATAGGGTTATCTACTTCACCTTGTTGCTATTGTGACCTTTTGTTGCACTGCACAAAACGCTTTTGTTTTAAGAGTGTTTTGTGCAGTTTAACCAAAATGTCACGCCGACAACGTTGCTTGATTTCTTGATCTTAGTGGAATTGCACAAGAGGAGATCTTACTTCCTATCCGTGTTGGCAAATTTGGTTCAGATCTTCTTCTTGTGAGTTGTTTGAATTCCGCGTCATGAGAGGTCAGTACTAACCTTCTTTCACATGAATGTGCAGTGTGCTTTCATATGTTGTGCTACTTGTACGCTAATGTTGCTTGATTTTAGGGGACTGCACAAATGGAGACAAGACTTCCTATCTGTATGTGCACCGTAATATCCCATTGAGGTAAGATAAGGATATTTGGCAACTGTTGGCCTGTATTTTGCCACTTTCATCTGAAAATTAACATTGTTCTTTAGTTCTATACTTGTGCTCCCTAATTGACATGCCAAATCTTACATTAAAGGCGAAGCTTGTCTATTATTGAACCAAGTGATGAAGGGGAAGAACAAGCGAAAGAAAAACAAAAATCAACTCCCGGTGATGTAATGAAGCACTGGAATTGTGATGACACAAGTAATGATATAGTTTTGCATCTTAATTTATTGCTATGGCTGGAACGAGCAATTGTTTTGCCACTGATTTGATGCCACTCTTAATGTAATATGTAATTATCTCTACTTGTGCAAACAGGGATCTTCTTTGAAGATATCATATATTTTAGTGGAACTGCACAAGAAGATGTTGGAAACATTAAACTAACCGAGGAGTATATAGTAAGCATGGCAATCACAGTAGATAACAACATATGGTTTCGGAGAAGTGCTTGATCTGTATGATCTACACAATAAGCCTCCTGACAAAGGCTGGTACTCGCCCACGGATTTCATCCATATGATTGAGCTTTGTCATCTCTATTGGTGTTGTGCTACTGTTTAGATACTGTCATGAGAAAGTGGTATTGTCCTTGAGAAGTGCTCCATCTGTGTTGTTTTAAATATTTGCTTTCCTTTTTTTCCGAGCAAACAGGGATGGTAGCATTTAGTTGTCCTCTTGTCTTTGCACAACAGGATCATCCTCCTCTGAAGAAGAATATGGAGTACGTGAAGTGCCTAGTTCCGGTTATGCCAGGATAAAGAAGCCAAGCCTCTCTTCTTCAGAAGGGAGCAGTTGAAGGATGGTTACATTATTGCCCACAAGAACAAACTAACTTCAGCTCAGAAGGACTCACGGATCTCCATCTTTGTTGCTGTGATGGCCAGTACAATGTTGTTTTACGGTTCCTTCCGGTGAGTTCCATTTTTTTAAATGTGTGCTCTGCATGGATCATGCAGGTTGATTGTTTAAACTGTCAATTCATAGTACAGTTTGCTTTATACTAATCACTTTTTTTGTATTTATGCAAAGAGGGGTGCTCAGCTTGATTTCAATGGGAACTGCACAAAATGTTCATGAATACATCGAATATTCTCGAATCATTCATTTCCACCACAAGAAAGGAGGTGCCAATATGTTCAAGGCGTTGCAACATATAAAGGCGAAATCATAGAAGCTACGCACGAATTTGGTTGATTTTGGTGGAACTGCACAAAAAGAACAACTGGTTTATTTAGCACGAGGTGCCATGTTAATGTCTGAACTGGTGGCAAACCCTGCCCATTCCACAATCGTAGGCATTTGATATTTTGGAATGGGAAAACCTTGTCAAAGTTTGCTCATTGATGTATGCAAAACAACACGCATTTGACATTTTGGAATGGGACAACCTTGTCAAATTTTGCTCATTGATGTTAGCAAGAAGACATGTGTTTGATATTTTCGAATAGGATGCCCTTGCTGTCAGCAGCGTCGATCTATTTTTATTTATTCTTTAGTTGTGATGTAAATATTTTCTCTGACATGCGAATCGCTGAGATGCATAATCATCTATTATTTTGAATGTTCTCTATGAATTGCCAGGCTTGTGTGTTTGATTGCAATGTACAGGAACGCTAAAAAGCTGCTCAAATTCTTTGTACTCCAGTCAAAGTAGAGATACTTTGACTACAGACAAAACTTGTATGCAGACTAAAAAGGACCGGAGGGAGTACATGTAAAATAGCTGCAAACGAGGTGATCACCCTGGGAATAATGCTAGTACGTTTTGTTTTGCATGTTCATCCAATGCCAGTGATACAAGAATTCGAACTAATCGAACTAAATTCATTCATGCATGGTCAGATTTCATATAAACATGCCGAATTTCATTACATTTCATACATTCTTCAACTAAAAAGGGGTGCAGTGGAGGTATAATTAATTAGCCGAAGCTACCCACCTATGTCCGGCTGAGCCGAACAAAAGCTTCTTCTCCAGCGGACTGAGCTTTAGTGGCTTAACTGCAGGTGCAGTTGCGTAACTGACATGTGACCCATATGCTTGTTGGGCCCACGTGTCAGTGAGCCAACTGTACCAGCAGTTAAGTAGAAGAAGCGTCCTTCTCCAACATAGCTCTTCGACTCCACGTCGCCGCCAAGAAGCTAATCGACTGCCAATGGTCAACCCGCCTAGTTTGGCTTCAACCAGAGGGTAGCAGCGGTGGCCTTACTTGGACTCGAGCGGTGGCGACCTATCGTGTTCTACTCTTCCTCATTTTCTATGTGGCGCGGCCTCGTTGGCAGCGGGGCGGGGCCTCGATGGAGTCGGCGATGTCCTCGGTCTCGTTGCCGGCGGGGCGGCGCCTCGGCGGAGCGGGGGAAATCCTCCCCTTGTTGCCGGCAGGGTGGGGCCTCGGCTGAGCCGGTGATGTCCTCTGCCTCGTTGTTGGTAGGGCGGGGCCTCCGCTGAGTAGGGCCTCTGCCTCGGTGCCGGTGGGGCGGGGCCTCGGCGGAGCCGGCGGTGTCCTCTGCCTCGTTGTTGGCGCCGCAGGGCCTCGGTGGAGTAGGGCCTCCGCCTCGGTGCCGATGGTGTCCTCTGCCTCGTTGTTGGTGCCGCGGGGCCTCGGCGGAGTAGGGCCTCCGCCTCGGTGCCGGCGGTGTCCTCTACCTCGTTGTTGGCGCCGCGGGGCCTCGGCGGAGCAGGGCCTCGTCGAGGCCAGCAGAGTGGGGACTCGTCGGAGCCGGCATTGTCCTCTGCCTCGTCCTCGGTCTCGCCAAACAACGCCTCGCCCGCTTCATCGCCCTCTTTGTAGGCGGCCGCAGCCTACGCCACCCGCATGCGGTACCGCCAGCGCTCGAGGCGGCCCTCGCGGGCGGAGCAGTACGAGTCGAGCGGTGCCTCCTGCTCCGCCCGCTCTGCGGCGATATGGTCCTCCGCCTGCAGGTGCTCCTGGAGGAGATGGTGGTTGTAGGAGGCGTCGACCTGCGCCTCCTGGAACTGCTCCTCATGCTTCTGCCTCACCGTGTCCATGTATTGGGCACGGGCCTCTCCGATGGTCATGGTGCAAAGCACCAGCGAGGATGGCGTGGAGGACGGGGTTGGCACCGGATCATCGACTACCATGTTCTCCATTGGGACGTCATCGTCCTTCGGCTGCCTGCCGGCCAGGCAGTCGACAACAATGGCTGCCATCTCCTTGTGGTCCATCGTCCGCCCGTCCCGAAGAGCGTTGGAGCATGAGGAAGCCATGGTGGGAAGTAGTGGTGTGGACAGGAGAAAGGGAACGGAGGCGGATGACTGCGGTTATGGCCGGCGCAGCAGTTTATATAGCAATGGTGGGCGGCGGAGGGACGGACGTGTGGCGCCGGAGTAGCCGCCTCAGCAACCGCGTATCATTAATGTGGGCGGCAGATGGACGGACGGACGGCACTTGTGTCGTTGGAAGGCAGAGCAATCGCCTGCACCGGGAAGCCGGGCGTGCGGCGCTGACTGTTTCAGGCGAAAAGCGCGCGTGGGCGAGGGAGGCGGTCTGGGTGGGCCAGGGCAGTCAGACTCGTGCTTGGCAGCGGGTCGGTCCAGCAGCCGGACATGCTGGCTCGCCAGCGAGCTCACCGAGCTGAGCGACGACAATCAGACGATGGACGTAGCTTCCGACCAGGAGCCGGCGCCACGGTCCAAGCCGGTTCATGCCGTGTTCACCATAGAGCAGGTGCGGCCGCACTTCGACGCCCTAATGGCGGAAGAGCTACCAGCGCAGGAGGACCTGTGCTGCAACCTCCGTCTCATCAACGAGCACCGGTGAACAAGCGAACGACAATGTCGTCGTGGACATGTGGTCCTATGATCCTGGCTTCCCTAATGAGTAGCGGGCGCTGTATCAGACCATCCGTAGGGCCCGCGAGGCCCTCTCCGTCGTCCTTCCAGTTGTTGCGCTCGCCATGGCACCGCCGTCTCGCGTTGTCAACATGGTCAACAGACATGAGGAATGAGGAGATGCTTTACTTGGAGAGGATGACAGTGGGGACCCACCAGGGCCATAGCCGCACGTACGCAAGTGCCTCCTTATTATATACTACAACTGTAATTTTTTTGCTTCCTCCTGGTTTCCTGACATCATGGTCCCACACCATTGTCAACCTATGTAGTCAATAAATGAGAGAATTTCGCAAGGAGCGGCCGACAGCTGGGACCAAGCAGCTCGAGCAGTATTTGTGTTTTTGAGGTGTGAGCACTGCAGAGTTTTTCTTGAGCGATGTTTTCGTTTTTTTTTTGAGACAAGAGCGATGTTTTCGTTGTTGTTCAGAGGAGAGCAGGGTATTAACTGGGCGTGCTGTGGCCCGTCTAGCCCAGGCCAGATATACAGCCTAGATAATAATTTTTTTTCAAGCTAAAAATGGCTAGCCCAGCTATACTTTTTTTAGGAATACCCAGGCAAGGTCAACTTGTTATTCTCCGCCCCGCTGGGCTACAAATCTTTCCTAGGAGGGATGCATTAGGCTTAACAAGAAAATGAGCTTTAAGAAATAATAAATGGGGTGTAATTATAAAAACTGGGCTATAACTATAAAAAATGCACCAAACACGTAATTAGTTTATAAAATATTATTTTTGGATTTTGAAAATTTTAATTTCATTAATTGTTGCGCGCGCAATGTTTCGTTGGATTTTTATGTACGACAAATTTATATTGAAATTGTATTTAATCTGACTAGAAATTTTGGGATAAAATTATTTCAGATCCCATCAAAATGTGAGAAATTTTATTGAATTCTATTTTGAACGTTTGGTTGAAATTATTAATCGTTGTCCTACTAGAAAATGGGTTGTACTTTTAACAAACTGTAAATGGGTTGTAGTAAATTCCATTAGAATTCAAAAATGGGCTGTACATTCTTACAAATCTCAAATGGGCTATAAGTTCTCTGCCACACACTTGTGGGCCTGCTAAGTTGACGCGTCCCCTCAAAAAAAATTTGACGCGTATGCAAGGATTTATCCACTTATAGTCAACACACGGTTCTAGCAACAGTGGCCATTGGATGTCCATCCAACGGATGTCGTGCTTCTTCTTCAATCTCGGATATTCTAGCTTCACCCGCCCAAAAAATGATTCCTCCCCTTGACATCTGGGGCGCACCGATTCGGAGGCTGACCTGTGGGCCTACTAAGTTGACGCGTATGTAGCGTGTCAACTTAGTCAACAAACAATTCTAGCAGCAGTGACCGTTGGATTTGAATCAAACGGTCATGCTGCTTCTTCAATCGCTGCTCTTCTTGCACCAGCCGCCCAAACCTGCGCCGGCGAGACCGCCTACTCCTGCCTCCCGTGGCCGGCTGTGCTGCCGCGGAAGCCTCACCGCCCCCTACTACTCCCACCGCTGGCCAGGCCCTGCGGCGACGGCAGCCTCACACCATAGCCGAACCAGTGAACCCTCATACTCCTCTCCGCATGGGCATCCACTGCCGCATCTTCCCCGGCTCCGCGTCGTCCCCTTCCTAGGCCTCGCCGTCGTCCACCGCCGTGGTGCTCTCGGCGCGGCGTGGTCAACGTGGTCAAGGAACGACTTCCATCGGAAGAGTACTATACGTGAAGAGGTGGCCAACTGGGTCCATGGCCGCAGCAAGGAAGTGCCTCCTTAGTATGCAGAAAATAATGATTCCTCCACCTGACATCGGGGACCCACCGGACGGGCCACCATATTTCGCGAAAAAAAGTTTTCCCCCTGACTGCTGGGACCCACCAGCTACATCTTCGCAAGCAAGGAAGTGCGTCCATATTACGGGCAAAAAAAATGATTCACCCCGTGACTGCTGGGACCCACCAGCTACATCTTCGCACGCAAGGAAGTGCCTGACAGTCGGGACCCACCTGGTCGAAGCGTACGTAGCGTTGTCATTGTGTCGCGAACATGTACGTACATACTGGTCGATCGGTCTGTCTGCAGGCTGCAGTGATGAACCGTGGCCGTGCAAGGAAGGGCACGTGTTGTAGTAGAGGCGCACACGTGTCGTAATAGAGGCGCACACGTAGCATGTACACGTACGTATAGCGGCCAGGATGCAAGAAAGTAAATACGACCACGTACGTACATACGGGCGGGGTCTCGAACGCCTACTCGCGCATACATACGGCCAGGGCTCGTGTACATTGCTGGGTCAGAACGGAGAAACTGCGTCGTCGTCGTGTTCATGGGGAGGCAACGGAATGCGTCGTGTTCATCCGGAGGCAACGGAACGCGTGCTGTTCATCGGGAGCCAACTGGCTTGGACGGAATAGCCAATGGAAACGAGGCCTGGCGTACCGCAGAACGGAGGAAACAGCCTTGTGTTCGACCGGCCACAATGGAAACAGGATCCTATTCATCGGGAGGGGTCTGGCGTACCGCAAAATGGAGGAAACGGACTTCTGTTGGACCTCCTACGGTGGAAACGCGGTCCTGTTGATCGGGAGGGGTGTGGCGTACCGCAAAACGGAGGAATTGGACTTGTGTTGGAGCGCTACGGTCGAAACGGGGGTCCTGTTCATCGGGAGGGGTGTGGCGTACCGCAAAACAGGACTCCACGGGATATTGTTAATCTCCATCGTCGACCTCCTCCAGCCTCCACGGGCCACTGTTCAACCACCGTCGACCTCCTCCAGCCTCCACCAGCGACTGTTCATCCACGGGCTCCTGTTCATCCAGCCTCCATCGCTCCTCCACCGGCTACTATTCAACTGGCCCTCTCCACGGGGTCCTGTTCAACCACCCCTCCATGGGCTACTTTTCATCCAGACCTCCACCGGCTACTGTTCAACCAGCCCTCCACGGGGTCGTCCTATTCATCCAGCCCTCCACGGGGTCCTGTTCATCCATCCCTCCACCGGCTCGATCGATCGGGGTCTTGTTCATCCAGCGGCAACGACCTCTACTACCACGGGGTCCTGTTCATCCAACCCCCCACCGAGAACTGTTCATCCAAACCCACCAACAATGCTCACTGCTCATCAAGGGAAGGAGGCAGCAGTGTTCGATCGGCTTCAGTTAGCAGCAGTAGCGAACAAACGAATCGCTCGATCGGGTTCAGCTAACAGCCATCGATCAATCGCTCGGGTTCAGTAACGCGTAGCCTGCAGTGCAATCTCTTAGGTTCAGTAGGCGATTAACAAGTGTACAAGCCGTATTAACAAGGGTAGTCATAGCTATGCTCAATGAGCAGGAAGCCCCCAAGTGACCATATGAAGAGACAATAGAGACTCATTATTTATCAGAAATGAAACGACAAAAGCCCTGAATTATCAGGGATGCCGGCCTTATTATATTCACCATAATATATACATTGTCAAAATATGTACATCACAAGAGCCAGTAGCTCAGGTGTAATAAGGCTGAAGATGAGCAATATTCCACGGCCCGCGGGTCTCTTCCTCCGACGTGCGTGAGTCCTTATGGTCTCGAACATCAATAAGATAGTATGACCCATTGTTTAGATTTTTAGTGACCACAAAAGGTCCTTTCCAAGGTGGGTATAGCTTGTGCATATCAGTTCGATCCTGGATAAGCTGGATCACCAAGTCACCTTCCTGAAAGGTTCTTGTCGTGGATTTGTCACGGCAGATGTCCTTAGTGTCAGGACTTAGTCGCGAGGCCAACGCATCTATGTGGTAGCTTGAGAGGGGTTGAGTGGGACGAGAGACGCAGGGCGGATCACACGCAAGACAAGGATTTAGACATCTTCGGGCCCCGGGAAACATCATCCGGTAATAACCCTACATGTTGTTTGAGGCTAGGTCTCATTATGCTCATGAGGGAGTCGCCGTAAACCGGCTCTTTGTGTCTAGCCCTAGAGATTATTGATTGTTGTCTGTAGCTTGTCGCTTCTAACTTGTCCCTCTTTGGGGAGCCCTGCCCCTCCTTATATATGTTGAAGGGGCGGTTTACATGTGGAGTCCTATTAGGATTAGGACTAGTCTATTTCTAATACAAACCGGATACAAGTCCTGGCCTTAACTCCTTGTAAGGCAAACATTCCTTTCCTCTTAAACCGGCCCACCATAGTTGAACCGGCCTTCTGGGCCTTGGGCCTTGTCATCCGTCTGATCCGCCCGCCGGGTTACCAGTGAGTCATAACGACCAAGCGGGTTGCTTGTAAACCGCCAAGGTCAGGGCGGGTCTTCAGATAAACCGCCAAGTCCGGCCGGGTTAACTTCCGGCCGGTTTACGCCGCGGGGTATATCCCCGACATTAGCCCCCAAGTTTAGCTTGGATTCATCCATGGTAAACTTATGCTGATCATCCTTAAGTCCTTGTCATTCCTCCTTCTAGAAAATTCGGGTTAATAACCAGCTTCATACTCAAATTGCTGACATTGGTTTCTCATAGAAAAATATTGTGAAGAATAATCCACTTGAGTCGGCTTCCAAAGCGCTGGTTTAAGAAATATTGGTCTTGAAATATTCATCTGATATTCAGCCGGTTTGAAGATGATCCTGGTCTTGAAAACTTACCGGTTTAACATTACCAAATGGTCGGGTTATAAAAACTGATGATCCTGAATTATGATTGTTGCAGACACCGGTTCATGATTGTTGCCAACATCGGTTTATGTTTATTGATGACACCGGGTTGCAGCCACAGGGTCATAATGATTGGTGACGCCGGGTCAATCTAGTTTGCTCAACAGAGAATTTGAAAATATTTCTTCGATAATAATATAATACCTTTAGCCCCCAAGTGCCGGGTTGTCATGCTTGCAGCAACCTGGGACTTGTAATTGACTGATGCCCATAAAACTTCAACCAATGTAGCCCCCAAGGGCCGGGTCATTATGTAATAATCAGCAGGGACTTTGTAAATATAATCTTGTAAACTTTGAACAACAACGTGTAGCCCCCAAGGGCCGGCTCAGTAAGATAATATTGAGCTGGGACTTTGATATACACTTGAATAGTTGACAGGAGCAATTGGTAGCCCCCAAGGGCCAGCTCATTACGATGTGATGAGTTGGGTCTTCAATAAGATGAGCAAAAATGACCTTGCATTAGCCCCCAAGTGTCATGGTGCATGCTTGCAGCGACATGAGACTTGCATATTTGATGTAATCTCAATTTTGAATAATGTAGCCCCCAAGTGCCGGGTTGTAAGCCTGCAGCGACTCGGGACTATTCCTTCAATTGTAGAAAATGATAACCATTGCGCTAAAGCGACTTTGAAAACCTTAATCATAATATTAATAACCATAACAAAAATCCAGCCATGTTGGCTATTCAAGATAATATAATCTGGTATGAAAACCTTATTCATCCAATATCATAATGAAAATTCAGCCAAGTTTGGCTATTTGAATAACCCAATGATTTATAAGCGCATAATTCCAATGGCGCAATCCAAATATATACTGGCGACTTATAGTCCAAAGCCAAGCCGGTTTAATAAACACCGGACAATTTCTCATCATAGACTGGCGATTTATAATCGAAAGCCAGGCCGATTTAATAAACACCGGATAATTTATCATCATACCTTATTCAACATGTTTCTGCGTATAACAAGTTTAAAGTGTCCTGGCGATTTACCGCCAGACGGGTCATAATGCCCCACATATAACCCAGGTTTATAACCAAGGCTGCACTTAAGAATAATCAAATATGAAATATATCATACCTGTAACATTGAATCACATCGTTGGTTTACCAACATTTTGTAGTAAGAGTGATAACCCCAATCTTGAGTAATGATACCTCCTTTCATATTGTGTCGGTTTATGATAGAACCGCACCGGGTTGTGATAAACACCGGCTTAACCATATATAATACTGGCGACTCATAGTCAAACCAGACCGGGCTGATAGTCTCCGGATTATAACTTGATCATGTACTCACAACTTGTAGTTGAAAGCCGGGCCGGGTTGATAAACACCAGTTTACTCCATAATAGGATGGTAACAGAAAATCAAACCGGGAAGATAATCTCCGGTCTAAAAATGGACCGTGTTCCACCAATTTGGCTGTTTGAACCGGTACAAAATACTGTCGGTTTAAAAAAACGCAAATAAAATAGCAACTTCTCAAGAAAGTCTATTAAAGCAAAAGCAATGGCAACAACTTTTTGCAAAAGAAATGCTTTACTGAGCTGGTCAGATGGTGTTACCATGGTCAGACGCAACCAAGCTCCCCGAAGGCGTAGCGATGGTGCCAGTCGGCCAGGTCCCCAAAAGACTCGTGGCATTACACCGGCCAAGTGGCATGACATTGGTTTGGGTTCGACCAAGCCCCCAAGTGACTCTAAGGCCTGTAGGCCGACCAAGAGGCGTGACCGGTTCAGACTTGACCGTGTCCCCAAGTGATCTGGTGGCTTTCGCCGATCAAGAGTCATTGCATCGGTTCGGACACGACCGAGCCCCCAAGTGATCTGGTGGCTTTCGCCTATCAAAAGGCATTGCATCGGTTCAGATATGATCGAGCCCCCAAGTGATATTGATAATTTTTGCAAGGGGTAAACCGGAGGCCGCTTTAAAATAGACAACTCCATGTAACCACACATGATATAAAAAGAAACAGAGACCCCGCTTTATGAAGCAGAAGCCCCCATGTGATCAATAATATGTCAGGCCAATAAGGCAGGATACCCATGGCTGAACCGTGCATCATGGCAGCAAGGTCTTCTTCGGTAATTTTTAACTTTTTGCAAGAGACAAATTCTTCTTGAACCGGGATTTAAACCGGATATTGAGAGCTTCAAAGCTTTGTGGGAGACATCCTTCCCTCGAACCGGATCTTAAACCGGAATCTTAATTTTCAGCCGGAAATTCTCTGACGGCCTTTAATTTTTCATCAATATAACTGTAGCCTCCGGGATCGGGTTATCTTTCCCTCCATCGTCCTGGGGTTCTTAAACCGACTGAACTGGCAAGAATTGCTGAATCACGTCATCATAGCCCTCGAGTCTCAAAGGTGACTCGAGGAGTTGGCTTGAGACTCTTCTTATTTAACCGTGATATAAACCGACATAACTTGTATATCATTGGCGTTGATAGCACGATGTGAATCCATAGAAGGTTGAGGTGACTGCGGCGGGTTGTAAATGATCCCATATGAGTCGTGTCAGCAACTCGGCCAATAGTTCCTTCCAACTGGCGATTTAACCAAACTGTAGTGGCGACGACTTGTGTGCCTTCCCATTGAGCCATCCAGTGCAGACGGTGGCTAATAGTATATGATAATTTGCCTCCAATTTGTTGAAAGAAAACCGCGCTACCCAAGTTGTGACTTGCTCATACTCAATAAATGGCTCATGCAGACAGATACGGCCCGGTATGTTGATGTAGACCGGACTGCGGGGGATGACGGCCTGTGCACGCGCTATTGGGTAATTCACATGATCCTCACGAGTTGATGCGGACTGGACCGCGATATAAACCGGCATGGGTTATCCAATAGCTCAGCGATATAATAATCCCTTTTTGCATGAACCAGTGGCCATGGCGGACGGGCGAGTCAACCGGCGTGTCGACGTAAACCAGACCGCGATACTCGTGTCCATGAATGGCATAAAATTTGTCCTGTGCAAAAATATGACAGGACAGGGTAATTGTTTTTTTTTGACAAAAAACAATAAGTATTTAATACATAAATTTAGATGAATACCACCTGATGTTTGGACGGACAGTAAAACCACCGCAGCATCAGAAGCGGCTTCAGAGTGATGAGTCGGCCGCGGCCTTGTAAGCCGGCACAGACGAGCCAGTTGTCCTCCGCGTTATAAACCGGTGCGGATGCGTGAACCAGCGGTGAGAGCGGACGGGCAAGTCGTCCGTGGCGTTGATGTAAACCGGGCCACAAGGGCGGCGTCTTGCACGCATCCATTCACCGTGTAATGTGGCACAGATGAACACCGGGCAGGGCGTTGCCAGCGCATGCTCCGTACACATGGTATAAACCACGTTTATAATGAATAATTATCTTGTATATCAAAATATACGGTCGAAAGTAATTGTTCCCTTTATCAAAACAATATATGTCAACAAAATAACTTAGATAACATCACCTGACTTGTCCAGACGATGGATAATCCATAGATATAGCGCCCATGAATAATCCATGGCAGTTTCACGGTGCTTTAACCACTCTCTCGAAGAGATCTTAAACCGGGGCGACTCTTATTTCAGGAGACCTTAAACCGGGGCGGCAGCGGTGGGTTACGACAGCAGGTGCTGAGCCCAGGTGGGTGATCCGGCGGGGCAGGGTCCTGCTGGGCCCAAGTGGTGGTGGTGGCGACCCAGCGCGAGACTGGCGGTTTAAGCATGCGCGGGTTCGGCCACAGCAGGACAAGGTGACCCGGCGGGGCAAACCACGGCAGCTCCAGGTGAAGGACAACCCAGCGATGTGAAGGGCTGGCTGATGAAGGTTGAACGGCGCGTGGCCGCATGGCAACACAGCTGGCAACTGCAGGTGGGTCAAACCAATCAGGGTAGAACCGCTCGCGCCGGGGCGGCTCAACACAGCCATAGGCGGCGACTCGGAGGCCGAAGCGAGGCGGAAGTAAACCGGCGGAGTCGAATCATGACCCAAGCGGCTCAGGGTCGACCGGGCGGCGGCGGTGACCCGAGGTGAGGCCGGTGTTGCGCAAACGGCGGGTCAACACGTATGGAAGCAGTAGTAGGCGACTTGGCAGGCCAAGCATCAGTGACGGTAGGCGGCATGTGCCGCAATGGCAAGGGCAGCAGCTCGAGTTTGGCGGAGTCGCGGGGCGGTTCCTGGCGCGAACGGTGATGAAACAGCTCAGAGGCCAAGACGGCTTGACGTGCCGTGACTCATGGCGTAGTTGGAAGGCAACCGGGCAGTGACTTGTCAGCGCGTGGGGCGGAGCCTGACCCGGAGCAGTGGCGATGCAGAACCGGCCACGGCGCAGCGCAGGCAAGCCGAACGAGGCGAGGACCACGGGCTTTAGCGAAGGCGGTAGTACAGGCGGTTCGCGCGTGAGACCAGGGCGCTCTCGTTGGCGATCAGAGGCGAGGACCGAGTCGCCAGGCAAGCAACAATGGCGGGTGGCTCAAGGTGCAGCGGCGGCCGGGGCAGCTCGGAGGTGCGGACGCGCGGCAGAAGCGGATTCCCGGCGGTGGCTCAGACACGGCCGAGGCAGAACGCAGCCGGCTGCTCGAACATGAAGACCGAGGCGGAGACCAAACCCGTGGCCTGATCCACTCCCGTCGTGGCCTTCCCTTTTTTTTAGCACATGATGACTCGGTAGAAGCTCTTAATATAATACCATATAATCAATCTGTTCGCCAAATCTTCGTGAGCATGCATATACTAGTCTTCTGGTCAGCCTTGAGTAGATCTCACATAGAGCAGAAAAAGGTACTTACTGTACAGGACTAGTACTCCAATCCTTAGCAGAAAACACGTGGCTTTAAACCTGTAACCCGGCAGCAGAATCCTTCTTTACTCGGCGGATTAGTCAGCAGAATTTTTACCGGTCTCGAACTGGACTCGGCGGATCAGGCAGCGATCTGACAGTTTGCAGGACTCGACGTACAAAAAGGTCAATCCTCCGTTGGTTTCGATAATTCGCTTCGCGTCACCGGCGGCGCACAAAACGTCAAACCCTAATTATTTTCATCTCAATCTGGTAAACTTGCACTTGATGCAGATCCTTCCAAACCGGCTCATCTTCATCCGGTAACTGCAAACTTCTCGATCCCTGAAAGAAATCCCTCCAAAAACTCTACACCACCGTGCGCAAGCCCCACGGTGGGCGCCAACTGTCGTGGATTTATCACGGCAGATGTCCTTAGTGTCAGGACTTAGTCGCGAGGCCAACGCATCTATGTGGTAGCTTGAGAGGGGTTGAGTGGGACGAGAGACGCAGGGCGGATCACACGCAAGACAAGGATTTAGACAGCTTCGGGCCCCGGGAAACATCATCCGGTAATAACCCTACATGTTGTTTGAGGCTAGGTCTCATTATGCTCATGAGGGAGTCGCCGTAAACCAGCTCTTTGTGTCTAGCCCTAGAGATTATTGATTGTTGTCTGTAGCTTGTCGCTTCTAACTTGTCCCTCTTTGGGGAGCCCTGCCCCTCCTTATATATGTTGAAGGGGCGGTTTACATGTGAAGTCCTATTAGGATTAGGACTAGTCTATTTCTAATACAAACAGGATACAAGTCTTGGCCTTAACTCCTTGTAAGGCAAACATTCCTTTCCTCTTAAACCGGCCCACCATAGTTGAACCAGCCTTCTGGGCCTTGGGCCTTGTCATCCGTCTGATCTGCCCGCCGGGTTACCAGTGAGTCATAACGACCAAGCGGGTTGCTTGTAAACCGCCAAGGTCAGGGCGGGTCTTCAGATAAACCGCCAAGTCCGCCCGGGTTAACTTCCGGCCGGTTTACGCCGCGGGGTATATCCCCGACAGTTCTGGTCATAACCCGGCGGCTGTGATAACGGCGCAGATCTTGCTGGTAAATCGCCGAACGAGCCGCCGCAAGGTCACGCTCCTCATCTAACAGGTCAAGTGCATCCTGATGTGATTTTTCATTGTCAACTTCCACATAAGTGATTCGTCTCCAACGTATCTATAAGTTATGAAGTATTCATGCTATTATATTATCCATCTTGGATGTTTAATGGGCTTTACTATGCAATTTTATATTATTTTTGGGACTAGCCTATTGACCTAGAGCCCAGTGCTAGTTCCTGTTTTCCCCTTGTTTCAGTGTTTCAAAGAAAAGGAATATCAAACGGAGTCGAAATGGAATGAAACATTCTTGAGAAGTTATTTTTGGAAGGAAAGCAACCTGATAGACTTGGAGTGCACGTCAGGAAAGAAACAAGGGAGCCACGAGGTAGGGGGGCGGGCCCACCCCCTAGGGCGCGCCCTCCACGCTCATGGGCCCCTAGTGGCTCCCCTGACGATTTCTTCCTCCTATATATACCCATATACCCTAAAAAGATCGGGGAACAGAATAGATCGGGAGTTCCGCCGCCGCAAACCTCCAGAGCCACGAAAAACCAATCAGGACCCTGTTCTGGCACCCTGCCGGAGGGGGGGATCCCTCACAGGTGGCCATCTTCATCATCCCGGCGCTCTCCATGACGAGGAGGGAGTAGTTCACCCTCGGGGCTGAGGGTATGTACCAGTAGCTATGTGTTTGATCTCTCTCTCTCTCGTGTTCTTGAGGTGGTACGATCTTGATGTATCATGAGCTTTGCTATTATAGTTGGATCTTATGATGTTTCTCCCCCTCTACTCTCTTGTAATGGATTGATTTTTCCCTTTGAAGTTATCTTATCGGATTGAGTCTTTAAGGATTTGAGAACACTTGATGTATGTCTTGCATGTGCTTATCTATGGTGACAATGGGATATCACGTGATCTACTTGATGTATGTTTTGGTGATCAACTTGCGGGTTCCGCCCATGAACTTATGCATAGGGGTTGTCACACGTTCTCGTCTTGACTCTCTGGTAGAAACTTTGGGGCACTCTTTGAAGTACTTTGTGTTGGTTGAATAGATGAATCTGAGATTGTGTGATGCATATCGTATAATCATGCCCACGGATACTTGAGGTGACATTGGAGTATCTAGGTGACATTAGGGTTTTGGTTGATTTGTGGCTTAAGGTGTTATTCTAGTACGAACTCTATGATAGATTGAACGGAAAGAATAGCTTCGTGTTATTTTACTACATACTCTTGAATAGATAGATCAGAAAGGATAACTTTGAGGTGGTTTCGTACCCTACCATAATCTCTTCGTTTGTTCTCCGCATTAGTTACTTTGGATTGACTCTTTGTTGCATGTTGAGGGATAGTTATATGATCGAGTTATGTTATTATTGTTGAGAGAACTTGCACTAGTGAAAGTATGAACCCTAGGCCTTGTTTCAACGCATTGCAATACCGTTTACGCTCACTTTTACCACTTGCTACCTTGCTGTTTTTATAATTTCATATTACAAAAACCTATATGTACCATCCATATTGCACTTGTATCACCATCTCTTTGCCGAACTATTGCACCTATACAATTTACCATTGTATTGGGTGTGTTGGGGACACAAGAGACTCTTTGTTATTTGGTTGCAGGGTTGCTTGAGAGAGACCATCTTCATCCTACGCCTCGCACGGATTGATAAACCTTAGGTCATCCACTTGAGGGAAATTTGCTACTGTCCTACAAACCTCTGCACTTGGAGGCCCAACAACGTCTACAAGAAGAAGGTTGTGTAGTAGACATCAAGCTCTTTTCTGGCGCCGTTGCCGGGGAGGTGAGTGCTTGAAGGTATATCTTTAGATCTTGCAATCGAATCTTTTAGTTTCTTGTTTTATCACTAGTTTAGTTTATAAACAAAACTACAAAAAATGGATTTGAGGGTGCCTCATATGCTTCATCTTTTTAATATCTTTCGTGAAAATAAGGATTCCGATAATTGTGCTCAATTGCTAGAGGAAGAATGCATTAGAATGTTTGGCACTAAATATTTGAAAGATGAGCATGATTGCAATGTTGTTAGTATGAATTCCTTGAATATCCATGATGCTAATGATATGCAAAGCCACAAGCTTGGGGAAGCTATGTTTGATGAAGATGATATTTGTTGTCCCCCAAGCTTTGATGAGCAAATTTACTATGATGAAAGCATGCCTCCTATCTATGATGATTATTGTGATGACATGTATGCTCTAAAGAATAATTATAACCATGAAACTTGTCATCTTGATCTTAATTTTCAATCATATGATAGTTATTTTGTTGAGTTTGCTCCCACTACTATTGAAGAGAAGAATTTTGCTTATGTGGAGAGTAGTAAAATTTCTATGCAAGTAGATCATGAAAAGAATGCTTTAGGTGTTGTCTATATTGTTGAATTCATTCATGATGCTACTGAAAATTATTATGAGGGAGGAACATATGCTTGTAGGAATTGCAATTATATCAAGTTTCCCCTCTATGTGCTTAAAGTTTTGAAGTTATGCTTGTTTTACCTTCCTATGCAAGTTGATTCTTGTTCCCATAAGTTGTTTGATCACAAAATCCCTATGCATAGGAAGTGGGTTAGACTTAAATGTGCTAGTCATATTCTTCATGATGCTCTCTTTATGTTTCAATTTTTATCTTTTATGTGAGCATCATTGAAATCATCATGCCTAGCTAGGGGCGTTAAACGATAGCGCTTGTTGGGAGGCAACCCAATTTTATTTTATTTTCTTGCTATTTGGTTCTGTTTAGTAATAAATAATCCATCTAGCTTCTGTTTAGATGTGGATTTGTGTTTTAATTACTGTTGTGCCAAGTAGAACCTTTGGGAAGACTTGGGTGAAGTCTTTATGATCATGCTGTAAAAATCAAAAACTTTAGCGCTCACGAGATTAGCTAAAACTTTTTACTGGAGAGTGTTATTTAGTTGATTATTTTTGCAGATGATTACTAGAAAAATTACTCAGGTCCACCAATTTATTTTAGAATTTTGGAGTTCCAGAAGTATATGTTTGATACAGATTACTACAGACTGTTTTGTTTTTGACAGATTATGTTTTCTATGTGTTGTTTGCTTATTTTGATGAATCTATGAGTAGTATCGGAGGGTATGAACCATAGAGAAGTTGTAATACAGTAGATATTACACCAATATGAATTTATAATGAGTTCATTACCGTACCTAAGTATTGATTTATTTTCTTATACTAACGGAGCTTACGAGTTTTCTATTGAGTTTTGTGTTGTGAAGTTTTCAAGTTTTAGGTGAAGTTTCGATGGACTATGGAATAAGGAGTGGCAAGAGCCTAAGCTTGGGGATGCCCAAGGCACCCCAAGGTAATATTCAAGGACGAGCAAGAGCCTAAGCTTGGGGATGCCCCGAAGGCATCCCCTCTTTCGTCTTCGTTCATCGGTAACTTCACTTGGAGCTATATTTTTATTCACCACATGATATGTGTTTTGCTTGGAGCGTCATTTTCTTTTTTTAGTATTTGCTTGATGCTATTTAGAATAATGTTTTGCATCCTTATTTTCAATAAAAATGTCAAGGATAGCCTTTACCATGCTTATTTTGCAAGTATACATGTCGCTGTTTCAAAACAGAAAGTTTACCGCTGTTGAAACAAATTCCCTAGAAAAGTCAGAATGTGATAAATTTTTGAAACTTTTTGCATAATAAGATCTGATAAATTTACTACAGTGGGAATTTTCATTCATAATTTTTGGAGGTAGGGAAGTATTGATACTCTTGCATTCTTTACAGACTGTACTGTTTTGACAGATTGTTGTTATGTTTGCATTGTTTGCATATGTTTGCTTATTTAATGATTATATTTGAGGATAGGACTATTAAATATGCAGAGGCATTTAGTATGCAATGTTGAATAATAATTTAGTGATTTGCTACAGTAGAGCGTGATAAGGTTTTTGCATTGGTTTATACTAACTTATCTCACGAGTCCTTGTTGAGTTTTGTGTGGATGAAGCTTTTCATTTAGGGAGACCGTGATATGAGAGGAATTAAGGAGACACAGAAGCTCAAGCTTGGGGATGCCCAAGGCATCCCAAGATAATATTTCAAGAAGTCTCAAGCATCTAAGCTTGGGGATGCCCCGGTAGGCATCCCACCTTTCTTCTTCAACAATTATCGGTTAGTATCGGTTGAGCCTAAGTTTTTGCTTCTTCACAAGAGTTGTGCTATCCTTGAAATGTAGTTTTATTTTGTTTTGCTTGCTGTTTGAATAATATCCCAAGATATGAAATTCTTAAATGGGAGAGAGTCTTCACATAGTTGCATAATTATTCGACTACTCATTGATCTTCACTTATATCTTTTTGGAGTAGTTTGTCATTTACTCATGTGCTTCACTTATATCCTATGAGTAAATAGTTGAATGGTTTGAATGTCATAAATCTGAAATTATATATGTTTCATATGCCTTTCCCATGGGGAGAAATGCCTTCACATATAAGGAGTAGAGGTGGTAAATTTATTGAAGGTTAGCAAACATTGTATTGGTCACTTGAACAATTCATGAAAGAATATTGAAGGAAGAGAGATTTCACATATAATACTATCTTGGACATCTTCTATGATTGTGATCCCCATTAATTATTTTCAAACCTGAGCAAATTAGTTGAAGTTGGACAAGGAAGACAACATAATGAGTTATGCTTGGGTATATTTGTATAAGTTATATTGTTATGGATCCTCTAACATGTGGTGCTTGCTATTTAGAATCCTTTGCTATCCAAAATATCTGTACTAAGCAGGAATACTGCTTGTGCATCCAAATCCCTTGAACCAAGTTTCTTCCATAAGTGTCCACCATATCTACCTATATGCGGTATTTACCTGCCGTTCCAAGTAAATTTGCATGTGCCAAACTCTAAACCTTCAAATAATAATCTGTTTTGTATGCCCGAATCGCTCATGTAGCGACTACGGGTTAGCAGTATCTTCCATGCTTGGTGGGTTATTCTCACGATGAGTGGACTCCGCTCATCATTCACGAGAAAATGGCTGGTAACTAGGATGCCTAGTCCCATGATCAAAAGATCGAACTCAAATAAAAAATAATTGCAAACAAAACTCCCCCGGGTTTGATGTTAGTTGGAGGCACCCGTTGTGCAAGAGTCAGTAGTATTCCTTCTCATTCCAACCTACACTTTAGTTGGCAAGCACCATGTGATGGAAAGATCTAAGCATATGTGGCCATTCAAATATATTTGATCATGAATTATTATTGTTGACATTACCCTTGAGGTAAAAGGTTGGGAGGCGAAACATTAAGCCCCTATATTTCTCTGTGTTCGATGAATACTATTTGTTCTAAAAATATTCTTTGAGTGGTAGCAATCATGGAAGACTAAATTATAGTTGAGTATGTGAAGTTTGCTGAATCAAAGCTCTGACATAGACTCTTCCTGAAAATAAGATGAATTGCAATTGTTTGATGACTGAGAACTGTTTGTTAGTTTTCAAGAAAGTTTATGATCTATACTTTAACATGTGAATAGTTTGTTACTTGATCATGCAAAGTTCTATGAGTTGAGCTACTGTTATGACATATAATGATGCTAGAAAAGGTGATTGAAATTATCATTGATCAAACTTATGCACCTGCTAGCATTCACACTTCATAAATTATTTCTTTTATCATTTACCTACTCGAGGATGAGCAGGAATTAAGCTTGGGGATGCTGATACGTCTCCAACGTATCTATAATTTATGAAGTATTCATGCTATTATATTATCCATCTTGGATATTTAATGGGCTTTACTATGCACTTTTATATTTTTTTGGGACTAACCTATTGACCCAGAGCCCAGTGCCAGTTCCTGTTTTTTCCCTTGTCTCAGTGTTTCGAAGAAAAGGAATATCAAACGGAGTCGAAATGGAATGAAACCTTCTGGAGAAGTTATTTTTGGAAGGAAAGCAACCTGATAGACTTGGAGTGCACATCAGGAAAGAAACGAGGGAGCCACGAGGTAGGGGGCGCGCCCTCCACCCTCGTGGGCCCCCATGGCTCCCCTGACGTATTTCTTCCTCCTATATATACCCATATACCCTAAAACGATCGGGGAATAGAATAGATCGGGAGTTCCACCGCCGCAAACCTCTAGAGCCATGAAAAACCAATCGGGACCCTGTTCCGGCACCCTGCCGGAGGGGGGATGCCTCACCAGTGGCCATCTTCATCATCCCGGCGCTCTCCATGACGAGGAGGGAGTAGTTCACCCTCGGGGTTGAGGGTATGTAACAGTAGCTATGTGTTTGATCTCTCCCTCTCTCTCTCTCTCTCTCTCTCTTGTTCTTGAGGTGATACGATCTTGATGTATCGCGAGCTTTGCTATTATAGTTCGATCTTATGATGTTTCTCCCCCTCTACTCTCTTGTAATGGATTGAGTTTTCCCTGTGAAGTTATCTTATCGGATTGAGTCTTTAAGGATTTGAGAACACTTGATGTATGTCTTGCATGTGCTTATCTGTGGTGACAATGGGATATCACGTGATCTACTTGATGTATGTTTTGGTGATCAACTTGCGGGTTCCGCCCATGAACTTATGCATAGGGGGTTGGCACACGTTTTTGTCTTGACTCTCCGGTAGAAACTTTGGGGCACTCTTTGAAGTACTTTGTGTTGGTTGAATAGATGAATCTGAGATTGTGTGATGCATATCGTATAATCATGCCCACGGATACTTGAGGTGTCATTGAAGTATCTAGGTGACATTAGGGTTTTGGTTGATTTGTGTCTTAAGGTGTTATTCTAGTACGAACTCTATGATAGATTGAACAGAAAGAATAGCTTCATGTTATTTTACTACGGACTCTTGAATAGATAGATCAGAAAGGATAACTTTGAGATGGTTTCGTACCCTACCATAATCTCTTCGTTTGTTCTCCGCTATTAGTTACTTTGGAGTGACTCTTTATTGCATGTTGAGGGATAGTTATATGACCCGGTTATGTTATGATTGTTGAGACAACTTGCACTAGTGAAAGTATGAACCCTAGGCCTTGTTTCAACGCATTGCAATACCGTTTGCGCTCACTTTTACCACTTGCTACCTTGCTGTTTCTATATTTTCAGATTACAAAAACCTATATCTACCATCCATATTGCACTTGTATCACCATCTCTTCGCCAAACTAGTGCACCTATACAATTTACCATTGTATTGGGTGTGTTGGGGACACAAGAGACTCTTTGTTATTTGGTTGCAGGGTTGCTTGAGAGAGACCATCTTCATCCTACGCCTCCCACGGATTGATAAACCTTAGGTCATCCACTTGAGGGAAATTTGCTACTGTCCTACAAACCTCTGCACTTGGAGGCCCAACAACGTCTACAAGAAGAAGGTTGTGTAGTAGACATCAATAAGCCGCCACGTGGGGCGAGTCATGACGGATGTCACTTGAGAGAACCACCTCTGCTCCGTAAACCATGAAGAAAGGTGTGTAACCCGTAGATCTGTTGCGGGTAGTATTGATACTCCATAACACTGAGGGTAACTCCTCCACGCAACAACACAACGTCCTTTGCAAAGGAACCATAAGACGGGGTTTGATGCCTCTTAGGATCTCTTGATTGGCTCTCTCAGCTTGACCATTAGACTGGGGGTGAGCCACTGATGATACGTCAAGCCGGATATGCTCAAGTTGACAAAATTCTTTCATAGCACCCTTGGACAAATTAGTGCCATTATCAGTTATAATGCTATGGGGAAAGCCAAAACGGAAGATCACCTTTTTGATGAATTGAACCGTCGTCGTCGCGTCACACTTACTAACCGGCTCTGCTTCAACCTATTTTGTAAACTTGTCAACCACCACCAAAAGGTGAGTCTTTTTATCTTTGGACCTTTTGAAGGTCCCTACCATATCAAGCCCCCAGACTGCAAATGGCCAAGCAATTGGAATCATCCTCAATTCTTGAGCCGGCACATGAGCTCGTCGTGAAAATTTCTGACAACCATCACATTTACTGACCAAATCCTCTACATCAGCATTAGCCATCAGCCAATAAAACCCATGACGAAAAGCCTTAGCCACGAGAGATTTAGAGCCGGCATGATGACCACAATCTCCTTCATGAATCTCGCAAAGAATTTCATGGCCCTCCTCAGGAGAAACACAACGTTGAAACACCCCGGTAACACTGCAATGGTGTAGCTCTCCGTTGACAATTGTCATTGACTTAGACCACCGGGTTATCTGCCTGGCTGAAGTTTCATCTTCGGGTAACTCGCCTCGGGTCATATAAGCCAAATATGGAACTGTCCAATCAGGAATAGCACGAAGAGTCGCCACCAACTGTGCCTCCGGGCCAGGAATAGCAACATCTTCCTTTGTGGGCAACTTGACTGAGGGGTTATGCAGAATATCCAGGAAAGTATTAGGTGGTACCGGCTTACGCTGGGATCCTAACTGGCTCAAAGCATCAACTGCCTCATTTTTCCGGTGATCAACATGTTCCACTTGACAACCCTTGAAGTGCCCTGCAATAACATCAACTTCTCGGCGATAAGCCGACATGAGCGGATCCTTAGAATCCCAAGTGCCAGAAACTTGCTGAGCCACCAAGTCTGAGTCGCCGAAACATCTCACCCGACTTAAATTCATCTCCTTAGCCATCCAAAGACCATGGAGCAATGCTTCGTACTCAGCTTCATTGTTAGTACAAGGGAACATCAGCCTTAAAAAACAAAATTTGTCACCTCGTGGGGAAGTTAAGAAAACTCCAGTCCCCGAGCCTTCCAACTGCCTGGATCCATCGAAGTGAATAGTTCAATATGTGTTATCCGACTTCTCTTCAGGTGTCTGCAACTCTGTCCAATCATTAATGAAATCCACAAGCGCTTGAGACTTGATTGCTGTGCGAGGCACATATTTCAAACTATGGGATCCAAGCTCAATGGCCCACTTGGCTACCCGACCTGTGGCTTCTCTATTTTGAATAATATCCCCTAAGGGAGCAGAACTAACCATAGTGATAGGATGACCAAAGAAATATTGCTTGAGCTTTCGACTAGCCATGAAGACTCCATATACCAGCTTCTTCCAATGTGGATACCTCTGCTTAGATTCAATAAGCACCTCACTGAGATAATAAACCGTCCTCTGAACCGGATGTTCCTTGCCTGCTTCCTTCCATTCTACCACAATAGCTACACTGACGGCCCGGGCATTAGCAGCCACATATAACAACAATGACTCCTTATCAATAGGAGCAACAAGGACTGGCGGCTCAGCTAGTTGTTTCTTCAAGGCTTCAAAAGCTTCATTAGCAGCATCACTCCACACAAAGTGATCTGTTTTCTTCTTCATCTGGTACAGTGGTATAGCCTTCTCACCCAACTGGCTTATGAACCTGCTTAAGGCCGCAATACGACCCGCTAGACGCTGAACATCATTGACACACGCCGGTTTAGTCAAGCAAGTAATGGCCTTGATCTTCTCCGGGTTAGCTTCAATACCTCTGTAAGAAACCAGAAAACCCAAGAGCTTGCCTGCTGGCACGCTGAAGACACACTTTGCCGGGTTAAGCATCATTTTGTAGATCCGAAGATTGTCAAATATCTCTTTCAAATCATCTATCAAGGTTTCCTTCTTTCTGGACTTCACCACAATATCATCCACATAAGCATGAACATTGCGCCCATTCTGATCATGAAGACAATTCTGCACACATCACTGGTAAGTCGCCTGGGCACTCTTGAGCTCGAAAGGCATAGACACATAACAGAAGGCTCCAAAAGGAGTGATGAAAGTTGTCTTCTCCTGGTCCTTAACTGCCATCTTGATATGATGATAACCAGAATAAGCATCCAAAAAGCTCAAACGCTCACAACCCGCCATAGCATCAATAATTTGATCAATACGGGGGAGAGCAAAAGGATCAGCCGGACAAGCCTTGTTCAAGTCTGTGTAATCCACACACATACGCCAAGTGCCATTCTTCTTAAGCACGAGCACTGGGTTAGCCAACCACTCAGGATGATAGACTTCAACAATGAACCCCGCTGCCAAGAGCCAGGCTACTTCTTCACCAATGGCCTTGCGCCTCTCTTCATTAAAACGGCGAAGGAATTGCTTGACCGGTTTAAACTTAGGATCAACATTAAGAGTGTGCTCAGCGAGTTCCCTCGGTACACCTAGCATGTCAAAAGGTTTCCATGCAAAAATGTCCCGGTTCTCACGGATGAACTCGATGAGCGCGCTTTCCTGTTTCGGATCCAGGTTAGCACTGATACTGAACTACTTGGATGAATCACCAGGAACAAAATCAACCAATTTAGTGTCATCTGCCGACTTAAACTTCAATACCGAATCATGCTCCGTAGTTCGCTTTTTCAAAGATGTCATATCTGCCCGGTCAACATTGTCCTTGTAGAACTTCAACTCCTCTGTTGCACAGACAGACTCAGCATAAGAAGCGTCGCCTTCTTCACACTCCAAAGCTATCTTCCGGCTTCCATGCGCTGTGATGGTCCCCTTGTGACCCAGCATCTTGAGTTGCAGATAGACATAACAAGGTCGTGCCATGAACTTGGCATAAGCCGACCGTCCAAACATAGCGTGATATGGGCTTTGAATTTTGGCCACTTCAAAGGTCAGTGTCTTGGCCCTGGAGTCATGTTCATCTCCAAAGGCCACTTCCAAAGCGATCATGCCTACCGGATATGCCGACTTACCAGGCACCACTCCATGGAAAACAGTATTGGATGGCTTAAGATTTTTGTCAGTCAACCCCATACGACATAAAGTATCATAGTAAAGGATATTAATGCTGCTACCCCCGACCATGAGTACCTTAGTGAATTTGTATCCTCCAACCTGGGGCGCCACCACGAGAGCCAAGTGACCCGGATTATCAACCCGGGGCGGGTGATCCTCACCACTCCGCACAATGGGCTGCTCAGACCACCGCAAGTAACGGGGAATCGCCGGCTCAACGACGTTCACATCCCTTTTATGGAGCTTCTGATCCCGCTTGCATAAAATCATGGTGAAGCGTGGTACTGCCCACTATTCAGCTACTTTGGATTACTTTGATAACCAGACTGCTAGTGTTCATTCCCCTGACCAGACTGTTGATTAAAACCACCTTGATTGCCTTGGCCCTGGAAACCGGAATTAGAACCGCCACCATCGTAACCCGGACTATGAGAGCCGGAACCTGAGCCGCCGCCCGGCCCATGATTGTTCTGGAAAAGATCGGAATTTTTGTACTCCTTCATGATGAAGCAATCCTTCCAAAGGTGAGTGGACGGCCTTTCCCGTGTACCATGCTTCGGACAAGGCTGATTCAGCATCTGCTCAAGATTGAAACTTGGCCCTCCAAACCGAGGAGGTGGCTTTCCCTTACGATGCTGACCATTATTCTGCGTGTTGGTATTAGCCATAAAATCCAAACTATTATCACCATTGCGCTTACCATTGCCCCCCTGACTCGCCGGGTTATGATGCTGCCCCTTGGTGTCGCTACTCTTCTTTCCCTTTCCCGGCTTTTCATCATCAGACTCGGGGTCCTTGGTACTATCAGAGTCGGCATACTTAACCAGAGCCGCCATCATCTCCCCCATGTCGCTGCAGTGGCGCTTGAGCCGCCCTAGCTTCTTCTTTAGGGGCATAAAACGAAAATTCGTCTCTAACATTAAGACTGCTGAGACGGCATTGATGCGATCCGATGAGTGTAAGATAGCTGAGACCCGGCGTGCCCAATGGGTTGTTGACTCGACCTTTTCTTGGACACAGACGTCCAAATCCACAATTGACATAGGCTGCTTGCACGTTTCTTTAAAATTCTGGATAAACCGGGCTTTTAACTCGGCCCATGATCCAATGGAGTTGGCAGGTGTCGGTGTCAAAACCGGCGGAACTCGGGTAGGGGGTCCCGAACTGTGCGTCTAAGGCGGATGGTAACAGGAGGCGGGGGACACAATGTTTACCCAGGTTCGGTCCCTCTCGATGGAGGTAATACCCTACTTCCTGCTTGATTGATCATGATGATATGAGTATTACAAGAGTTGATCTACCACGAGATCGTAGAGGCTAAACCCTAGAAGCTAGCCTACGATTATGATTGTTCTTGTCCTACGGACTAACACCCTCCGGTTTATATAGACACCGGAGGGGGCTAGGGTTACACAGAGTCGGTTACAAGGGAGGAGATCTACATATCTGAATTGCCAAGCTTGCCTTCCACGCCAAGGAGAGTCCCATCCGGACACGGGACGAAGTCTTCAACCTTGTATCTTCATAGTCCAACAGTCCGGCCAATATATATAGTCCGGCTGCCCGAGGACCCCCTCATCCAGGACTCCCTCAGTAGCCCCTGAACCAGGCTTCAATGACGATGAGTCCGGCATGCAGATTGTCTTCGGCATTGCAAGGCGGGTTCTTCTCCAAATTCGGAGTACCTGTTTAATAGTGTCCGGCTTCCCATGAATGTTGCACTCCTTGGCTTCTATGCCTAATAATGGCTATCCTCCACGTGTCAAGTGAATGCGAGAAGTCAGGGCATTTTTACATTTGCCACCCTAACCATGTAAGTAAATCTCCTATTTAAAGGGCCGGGGATCCTCAGATCTAGATCACACCATCCTCCCACAGCGAGTATCCATCGGAGCGCACCCGGAAAAAATCCATTCCATCATGGCCGGCCGTCGCGGCTCCTCCTCTCGCTCCTGTAGCTCTAAGCCAGGCAACTGGGAGAAATGTTCCGTCCCCCACAGCCAATTAGTGGAGTTGCAGACCCAGGGGTTTCTCCCTCCTGCGTATATGGTCCCCGTCCGAGCCGGACTAGCCACCTATAATGGCGGGGAGCAAGCGGAGAGCTTTCCTAACCCATCCAGGGGGGAGCGGGTATGCCTTGTCCCTTACTTATTGAGGGGACTCAGATTTCCAATCCACCCCTTCCTCCGCGGGCTCCTGGTGTTCTATGGCCTCCAGCTGCATAATTTTACTCCTGCATCCATATTGCACATCGCCGGCTATGTCACCCTTTGCGTGCTATTTCTGGGCTGCGAAGCTCATTTCGAGCTATGGAAGAGGCTATTCTGCCTCATACCCCGTACACAGGAGGGGTCAATATATCAAGTGGGCGGAGCCGAAATATGGCGCATCGCCGAGATCGGATACCTGTCCGGTACCCTGAAGAAGACATCCGAAGACTGGCCTTCGGAGTGGTTTTATATGGAGGACGTCCCCCTTTCGGACCCTATTCAGATGGGCCTTCCTTAGTTTGATAATGCCCCTTTGAAGAAACGCCACAGCTGGCGTCCTCGGAGCCCTCAGTAGGAAGATAACAGAGAGGTCCTTTACCTGATGGGCAGGATAAAGGTGCTGGCCAAGTCAGGGATGACAATAGTCAAGGTTATGTCAATATGCATAATGCGGGGGGTGCAGCCACTTCAGTATCGGGGAAAACCCATGTGGCACTTGAATGGAGAAGACGATGCTACCCGCTGCGACCGTAAAGGTCCGGATTCAGCTGCTGCTCTAGCGAAAGTGCTGTCCGATTTATATAAAGGAGAGGAAGAGGAGTTCATATGCATTAAACCACGGGACGGATTCTCCATGTACAACCCCCAAGCTGGGTGAGCTACTACTTTTTACTCCAGACCTTCCCGCATTCTTCGTCATAAGTATTTATCTTGCTATTTCATAGCAGGAGCTGCGAAAAGCTGTAAGGGAGGTTCACAGCCCGTCTCCACAACCAGAGGACCCTGACCGGGCCCTTGACCCCGAACTTGAAGAAGATCTGGACATATTTGTGGATCTCATCGACAGGACATTCTATTAGTTAAGTTGCGACGGTGCCTTGGTGGCCATCATAGCCGATTATCCTGGACTGCTCCCTGCATCGCATGTAAGTAAAACCGGAGTCCCAACTTCCCAGAACCCGCACTTCACCTACCGCACACATTTGGTGTCTTACAGGGAAGGCCCTCGGGACGCCATGCCGAACCCACGGTGACTCACCAACAAGGGGCACCGAAACGGAGCAGGCTTAAAAGGAAGGCAGTCAGGACTGAGATACCGTCGCAGAGGTATAAAAAGGAACCCTGCTCCACGGTTGTCGTCTTGAAAATATAATGACGTCCGTGGCTCCTGGCAGGAAAAACGCTCGCCGGACCGTGCCCGGAGAGCCTGCCGGCCACGCCTCCACCAGCCAGGCTCCAAGGCCGGGCTTAGAGGCGGATGATAATGTGGGGACAACGCCGGATGTTCCTCCTACAGAGGATGCGGATAGGGTATCCGCTACGAACTCCGAAGTGGAGAGTGCCATGAATCACAGGCGTCGCCGGGCCGTACTCCGCGACCCTTGTTTCTCCGAAGAGGCATTCAATGCCTTCAACTCAGGAGACGCGTACATCCAAGCTGCTCAAAATGGTCTTGCCAGAGCCACGGACCAGTATGTAAAGGATATACTGGTAAGAAAATCTGATAATTATGTATATCATTAGCCCTTGATACTTGAAACAGTTGACACAACTGATTTAAGGATCATTATTTGCTTAGGCTCTTACGGAGAAGAATACCCAATTGTCTCAAGAGCTGGAGGAGTGCAAAGCCTAGCTACGGGCCGCGGTTGCAGCAATGACGGAGTCCGAGAAGGCCCCATCTGGTAACACTTGTTTCCATCAAAAAGAATGACATGTACCGGCTAGTGTGCGGCGTGCATGCGAATCTAACAATAGATTCTGCAGATGACCCCGGGATGAATCCGGAGGTCGTATTGGAGGATAAGCAACACGCTCAATGACAGTTAAAGGCCGGTGAGCGCGTGCTTATGCAGGCTATTCAGGAGAAAAAAATCTCCAAGATGCCAATACCCAGCTGGGCGTTGAACTGGAAGATGTTTGGTCCCAGCTTGCTGACACCGTAAAGAAGAATAAGAGGCTTCGGCACGGCATTTTTGGTAAGTGCTTGGACGAACTTTTTATAGAGTTCGGCGAAGAAACTGGCTAACAGAGTTATATCTGCAGGTATGCTAATGGGTCGTCCCGCAGATGAGATGCCCGGGTCTGCGGGTGATCTTCTGCTAGAGCTCTCACAACTGCACGAACAAGTTCGACAGGTGATGCAGGGCATTGCCCAAGCCTTGTGGCCGTCCGCCTCCTTGCCTGGAGGCATGGTGGAGCTTGTAGAGATGCCCAAGGGAGCGCGGCGGTGCTTCCGATTATGGAAGATATCCGCCTGCCGACAAGGTGCGAGGGAAGCATGGGCCATGGCGAAGACTCGATATACCAAGGCAGACCCGAACCATATGGACGAAGTCGGACCTATAGGTCCTGACGGGAAAGAGATTCCTGTCAGTTTGGTGTATGACCAGGTGAAATTAGCCGCAAAGTATTCCCAATAGGATTGTACGCTAGACAACCTGTTGGATGGTATAGAAGAAGAATTTAATTAGTCTAAGTGACTGTGTACTTCAAGTGACATATATTGTCCCTAGCCGGATTGTAAATCATTTGTCATGGCGGACCTTTTCGCTTCGACCACCGGACCCGACAGTCCATAGAATATCCGAATACCCGCTCAGTTATATAAAAATCGGGGTACGCGTGGAAACTAGGCGTAGGGGTCATAAGTGCTTGAACAGACAAGTACCCAACTAGTTATGTTATATTACATGGATAGTAAGAAACATCTTCCAAGGAGAATAGTTCCGTTAAGGGTTCCTTTCCCTGGGTATGCGTGCATTAATGTGCATGTCCGAATTGCGAGAAGGGATGCAGGATATAAACATCTGGCGGCATGTATTTAAATAAATAAAAGTCATCTTTTGTTCACCGACCGAATATTCCCTTAAGAATGCTAGCTTTTGGCTTCACCCAGTCTGAGGTACACATCCGGCTGACCCGGCAGTAACAATCATAGAGGTGCTCCCCTTATGCCCTAGCCTAATTAACGGGAACGTAGGGCATAAACACAAGAGCCAGGCAACCCAGCTTGGCCAAAACTTAAGTCATATCGAGACATATAATGGCGAAGAAAAGGTACATGTGGAAGAATAACACATGTAAAGGGGGCATAGAGCCCGGAATATAGTTATATTATGCTTCTTTATAAGAAGCCCCCTGGTATAATGAGCACGCTTGGTGCGTCAAGACTGTGTAGTCAAGACACATTTTAGCCTTTTAAGGCCGCGAAGAAAAATGGAGAAAAGAAAGAAAGAAAAGACAGATAACGAATATATAAAAAATTGACGGAGGTAAGGAGACGAACAGAGAGTCCGCCATTAGGCGTAAAACCTTCAGAGTCTGGCCGCATTCCATGGGTTTGGCTCGAGTCGATTGTCTGATGCATCCCGCAGACGGTACGCCCCACCGGTCAGAACTTTGTCAATAATGAAGGGACCTTCCCATTTTGGCTTGAGCTTGTCCTTTTTCTTCTCTGGGAGGCGTAGAACAAGTTCGCCAACGTTGTAAGTTCTGGCCCGTACTTCTCTGCTTCAATACCGTCGAGCCTGTTGCTGATAGAATGCGGAGCGGGCCTTTGCCACATCACGCTCCTCCTCCAGGGCTTCCAAGCTGTCCTGCCGATCAAGCTCGGCTTCTTTCTCTTCATACATGCGCACTCGAGGTGAGTCATGGATGATGTCGCAGGGCGGTACTGCCTCTGCGCCGTACACCATAAAAAATGGTGTGTATCCGGTAGTGCGATTCGGCGTGGTCTGCAACCCCCATAGTACGGAGTCGAGCTCCTCAACCCAGTGTGTATTTGATTCCTTCAAGGATCGCACTAATCTGGGTTTAATGCCGCTCATAATAAGACCATTTGCGCGTTCGACTTGACCGTTTGTTTGGGGGTGATAGATGGAGGCATAATCGAGCTTAATGCCCATGTTGCCGCACCAAGTTTTGACCTCGTCAGCTGTGAAATTCAAGCCGTTATCGGTGATGATGCTGGGCGGGGACACCATAACGGTGCACGACCCCGGATATGAAGTCTATCATTAGTCCGGACTCAGCCGTTGTAACCGGCTTGGTTTCTATCCATTTGGTGAATTTATCAACCATGACCAATAGGTATTTTTTCTTATGGCTTCCTCCTTTAAGGGGTCCGACCATATCTAGCCCCCAGACCGCAAAGGGCCAAGTGATGGGGATTGTTTGGAGAGCGGTAGGTGGCATGTGGCTTTGGTTTGCAAAAAGCTGGCAACCGACGCAATGTTGGACGAGGGCGTCTGCTCGGGCCATCGGCCAGTAGAAACCTGTACGGAAGGCCTTGCTTACAAGGGCTCGAGCTGTGGCATGATGGTCGCCGAGTCCAGCATGAATTTCTGCCAAAAGTTGCCGTCCTTCCTGTTCGGAGATGCATCTTTGAAGTACTCCGGTAACGCTTTTCTTATAAAGCTCTCCCTCGTGGACCTTGTAGGCTTTAGACCGCCGCACAATGCAACGTGCCTTGTTTGGGTCCTCCGGGAGTTCTTGCCTAGTTAGGTAGGCTAAGAAGGGTTCTGTCCACGGGGCGATGACAGCCATAATCACGTGGGCCGATGGTGTTATTTTGGTGGCAGAGCCTCCGATTATGTCCGAGTGTTCGGTATCTGGCGTTGTGGCCGGGTCCGGACTGTTGTTGCCGGCTTCTCATTCCCATACCACGGATGGCTTAAAGAGACTTTCCAAGAAGTTATTAGGTGGGACAGGGTCGCGCTTAGCTCCGATGCGGGCAAGGATGTCCGCCGCTTGATTGTTTTCTCGGACCACATGGTGGAAATCAAGCCCCTCGAACCGAGCTAACATTTTGAGGACGGTGTTGCGGTAAGCTGCCATTTTTGTGTCCTTGGCGTCGAAGTCTCCATTTATTTGAGATATTGCAAGGTTCGAATCCCCACGCACCTCTAGGCGTTGAATGCCCATGGAGACTACCATCCGGAGACCATGCAACAGGGCCTCATATTCTGCTGCATTGTTGGAGTCTGTGTATAATATTTGGAGTACGTATTGGACTGTATCTCCCGTGGGGGATGTCAGGACGACGCCTACCCCCAGACCAGCCAACATCTTGGAGCCGTCAAAGTGCATGATCCAACTAGAGTACGCGCCGTACTCTTTAGGGAGTTCGGCTTCCGTCCATTCGGCGACGAAATCAGCCAGTACTTGCGACTTAATGGCTTGCCGTGGTTTATATGTTATGTCGAACGGGAGGAGCTCGATAGCCCATTTAGCAATCTGGCCCGTAGAATCGCGGTTATTTATTATGTCATTGAGTGGTACTTCGGATGCCACTGTAATTGAACACTCTTGAAAGTAGTGTCGTAGTTTCCGGGATGCCATGAAGACCGCGTATGCTATTTTTTGGTAATGTGGGTACCGTGATTTGCATGGAGTGAGGACGGTGGATATGTAGTATACCGGCTTTTGAAGCAGGAACTTATGTCCGTCTGTCTCTCGTTCGACGAGGAGCACTACGCTTACAACTTGATGTGATGCCGCTATATATAACAACATTGGTTCGCCGACATTTGGCGTGGCCAAGATTGGGTTGGTGGCCAAGATGGCTTTTATTTCTTCCAATCCAGCTGTGGCCGCATCCGTCCACTCGAAGTGTTCGGTGCACCGAAGAAGGCGATAACGAGGTAGTGCCTTTTCTCCTAATCGGGAGATAAAGCGGCTTAAGGCGGACATGCATCCAGTTAATTTCTGGATTTGCTTGAGGTCTGTCGGGATAGCCAACTGTGACAGAGCTCGGATTTTAGCCGGATTTGCTTCAATTCCTCTATTGGAGACGATGAAGCCCAAGAGCTTTCCAGCGGGCATGCCGAAAACGCATTTTTCCGGATTGAGCTTGATGTCATATGTTCGAAGATTGTCGGGCGTGAGCCTCAAGTCGTCTATTAGGGATTCGACATGTCTGGTTTTAATGACCACATCGTCCACGTATGCCTCCACTGTTTTGCCGATTTGTGTTTCCAGGCATGTCTGAATCATGCGTTGATAGGTTGCACCAGCGTTTTTGAGCCCGAAAGGCATGGTATTGAAATAGAAGGGGCCGTATGGAGTGATAAATGCTATTGCGGCTTGGTCGGACTCCGCCATCTTAATTTGATGGTATCCGGAGTATGTGTCGAGGAAACACAATGAGTCGTGTCCTGCGGTAGCGTCGATAATTTGATCGATGCGGGGGAGGGGGAAGGGATCCTTGGGGCAAGCCTTGTTAAGGTCCTTGAAATCGACACATAGGCGCCAAGATTTGTCCTTCTTTGGTACCATCACCAGGTTTTCTAGCCAGTCCGGATGTTTTATTTCTTTGATGAATCCAGCCTCGAGGAACTTGGCTAGCTCTTCTCCCATGGCTTGCCGCTTAGGCTCAGAGAAACGGTGGAGAGTTTGCTTGACCGGCTTGAACCCCTTTAGAATATTAAGGTTGTGCTCGGCCAGCCTGCGTGGGATTCCTGGCATGTCCGAAGGATGCCAGGCGAATATATCCCAATTCTCGCGCAATAACTCCCGCAGTGCAGCATCTGTTGTGGGGTTCAGCTGTGCCCCAATGGATGCTGTTTTTGTAGGGTCCGTTGGGTGGACCTGGAATTTGACTATCTCGTCCGCTGGTTTAAAAGAGGTGGACTTGGATCTTTTGTCGAGTATCACGTCGTCCCTGTCCACCGTGGAGCGCAGCGAAGTTAGTTCTTCGGTCGCGAGGGCTTCGGATAACGCCTCAAGGGCTAGTGTGGCGGTTTTATTTTCTGCGCGGAGCACTATGTCCGGATCACTAGCTAGAGTGATGATTCCATTGGGCCCGGGCATTTTGAGCTTCATGTACCCGTAATGGGGTATAGCTTGGAAGATCGTGAATGCCTCCCGCCCTAAAATGGTGTGATATCCGCTACTGAACGGGGCCACTTGGAATGTGATTTCTTCAGGCTGTAGTTCTCCGGCGTGCCGAATACCACATCTAGTGTGATTTTTCCCGCACATCGTGCCACCCGACTAGGGATGATTCCTCTGAAGGTCGTGCTGCTTTACTCGATGCGGTTTTTGTCTATTTCCATTTTGTTAAGAGTCTCCTCGTAGATGAGGTTTAATCCGCTGCCGCCATCCATGAGCACTTTAGTAAGCCGGAAGCCGTCCATGATTGGACTAAGGACCAAAGCGGCTGGTGCTTAGGCTGTTCAGAATTGAGGTTCGTCACTGGCATTGAAGGTTATGGCCGTGTCGTTCCATGGATTAATTGTTGCAACATGGCAGACTTCGGCAAGGCTGTGGAGTGCTCGCTTGCGCCTGTTATTTGAGGCGAAGGTCTCGAAGACTGTCAATATTGTATTATTATTTTCCACGGGATGGTGCTTTGTGGTATTGTTGATGAGGAGATCCTCACCGCTCTTGGTCACCTACCGGAGTATCCAACATGCTCTAAGGCTGTGTGTTGGCATGGTATCCGGTGTACTGTGGATTTTGCATGGCCCATTGAGCCATCCCTCCAATATAGTTCCATGCCCTGTAGTGGGCTTTGGCTTCTTTGTGATTGGGTCGGGTGACTTATGAGAGTACACCCTCTTAGTTCGGACGGGGGGTCTAGTGAGAGCCGGGGGATCCCAGAATTTTGCTTGGGTTTTCCAGGCGCTTTCCATCACACAGTACTTCTGTACTATGGCCGCCAAGTCAGCGAAGTGTGCTATGTCACAACGACTTATGGCGTTCTGGATTCCCTTGTCCGTGCAATTTTTGCAAAAGAATGAAATTGTGTCTTCCTTGCGACAGTTCTTGACTTTGTTCATTACAAGTAGGAATCTGGCCCAATAGTGATGTACTATCTCTCGGGGCTCTTGTCTAATGTGGGAAAGATCACTTATGTCTGGGTGGGTAGATTTAGGTCCAAACCCTGACCCGATCTGAGACCCAGGGCGGAGGAGTTTCCGAGCTTGGCAGTTCGGGCTCCGGGGTATTACCCAATAGTTACGGCCCCATGTCTGATTCCTAGTTCGAAGCTTGGGCCATGTCCTCCGGTAGATGAGTATCCAGCTCGGAGAGATCGGGAATCCGGACATAGTTCATCCTCAAGATAGAGGAAGAATCACTATGTTGCTCCTCCACCACGGCTATTTGATGGGTGACCGGGGGAGAGTTAATCTCCCTTTGGTCGGGTTTAAGCCCAATCCGATCATAGTCGGTAGCGACTCCCAGGGTGGCGATGCGATCCAAGGGCTCATTCAAGGAGGAGAGCTCCATTGGATCCATCTGCTCGGCGAATCCCGAGCCGACGTGGAGGTTGTTTTTGATGACCCTAGAAGTCATCGTCGGCGCGGCGGCCGAATGGGCGGTCATGACGAATCCGCCTAGTCGGAGAGTTTGGCCTACAACCAGGGCTCCCCCAGAGGTGATGCTGTCCTTGACAGCAAGACGAGCCATCAAGCCTTATCGCGACGACACAGTGGAACTCTCAATGAAAGCACCAATGTTGGTGTCAAAATCGGCGGATCTCGGGTAGGGGGTCCTGAACTGTGCATCTAAGGCGGATGGTAACAGGAGGCGGGGGACACAATGTTTACCCAGGTTCGGGCCCTCTCGATGGAGGTAATACCCTACTTCCTGCTTGATTGATCTTGATGATATGAGTATTACAAGAGTTGATCTACCACGAGATCGTAGAGGCTAAACCCTAGAAGCTAGCCTATGATTATCATTGTTCTTTTCCTACGGACTAAAACCCTCCGGTTTATATAGACACCGGAGGGGGATAGGGTTACACAGAGTCGGTTACAAGGGAGGAGATCTACATATCCGAATTGCCAAGCTTGCCTTCCACGCCAAGGAGAGTCCCATCCGGACACGGGACGAAGTCTTCAACCTTGTATCTTCATAGTCCAACAGTCCGGCCAATGTATATAGTCTGGTTGTCTGAGGACCCCCTAATCCAGGACTCCCTCAACAGGCAACCCTTTCAACTAGGTACGCGCCGTCCCATCCAACATCATGGTGAAATACTTAGCACACACAACATCCTAACACCCAACAGGTCCATGGCCATGTCATAACTCTCAACCCATGCTTTAGGGGGTAAGTCAACTGTGTAGTTAGGCACCTTACGAGGACCCTTGAAATCCTTGGGCAAACGCTCATTACGCAGAGCTGGCACTAAACATGGCACCCCCAAGGTTCGAGAGTTCACGCCTGTCTCCACCGAAGTGGTCGGATAAACCGGAAAATGCTGATGAGCCGCTTGCTGAGCCGCCAGCTCAACCTCCCGACGTGTTCTGCCCTGATCCACCAAATCCCGAGCACCATCACGCACTGGGTCATGTCCACGAGGTTGGTTACGGCTCCTGTCACTGCTTGAAACTGCTGGTGAGTCAATGTGCCTTCTATAACTCCGACTTGGGCGAGGGGTTGAGTGAATCCTCTCATGGCTGTAAGAATAAGCCGCCTGTTGGGCCACAACCGTCTGAAGCAATTCTTCGGCTCATTTTATTTCCATTGCCGCTGGCGATTCGCCTTCAACCGATAGAGCTGCCAGTCGCGTCGCCGCAACAATCATATTATCCAAAGGGTTAGAATAATGACTCGGTGGCGTCGGTACATACTAAGGCGGAGTAGTATTCAAATGGGGTGGCTCCGCCGTGCGCGGCTAAGCCCCAGGTGCTTCAACCCGGTTTATCTCCGGCGGGTTACTGGTCCCCGCTCCGGGAGTGTTAAAGAGGTTTCTCGCCTCGTAAACTAAAGGTAAACGAGTCTGATGCCTCCTCCTCATGACTTCACATGAAGCGTTTTGATCCATCGTGAGCCGGAAGGATTCGGACTGAATCCGCTGCGCCTGAGCATCTAAAGCAGCCCGCTCCGTGGCCATCATGGCGTTCTCTATGTTCAGCTTCTCCTTGGCCTGCGCTATTTCGTCATGCAATTTTGCAACCTCCGCGTTATGCTGAACTTGATTCGCCGGGTTAACCTCCGTTGTTAACAATGTTGTCAGAGTGTCCAACAAGTCGGTCAAAACCTAAGCCGGCGGGCGCACAGGGCCTCCTGCCCCGGTAGCCGTTGCCGTTGTTGACCCGGAGATCATTGCTGCCGCAGTCGTAGAATTCTGCGCTGGCTGTGTACCGGCCATGAAAATCGCGACCCTACTCGGCGGCTCACAGGGGTTCGGAATACTGTCACCATCGGAATAGCCCCCGAGCCATCCGTCTTGCAGTTGATACAATGACTCAGTCTCGCCGGTGGATGACTCATCGTCAGAGTAGATGACCGTCTCACCGCCAGACAGAGATCTATCCTCAAATTCCGCCCCATGGATGTACCCAACGAAGGCGTGTTTCACGGCGGGCTGAACTCGGGTGGGTCGTGCACGCTGAGCCGTCTCAACGATGTCGGTGTAGGTGTCTGGCTCAGGGCTCGGTTCACCAATCTTGCCGATGAAGACGTGGATTCCGCTGAAGGGTACTCGGTACCCGTACTCGATTGAGTCGGCCTCGGGGCCCCAGCCTGCATCATCGATGTAGAGCTTGCCGTGACGACTCTTGGTCATCTGGCCCATGGCGTATCCCTTGATCCCTTCAAAGCCGCCCTTCAAGAACTCGAAACCACCGTGCGCGAGCCCCATGGTGGGCGCCAGCTGTCGTGGAATTGTCACAGCAGGTGTCCTAGCAGAAGGACTTCGTCATGGAGCCATCACAACTAGGTTAGCTTAAAGGGGTTAAACGGGACAAAGGACACAAGGAGTTTATACTGGTTCGGCCCCTTGCGGTGAAGGTAAAGGCCTAATCCAGTTTGAGGTGGTATTGCTTATGTTTCGATTACTAGGGAGCGAATACGCTTGACCTAGCTTTCGATCTCTTGTCTGTTGACCTAACCCGCCGCCGGGTCGTCCCTTTATATACACAGGTTGATGCCCAGCGGTTCACAGAGTCCCGGCCGGCTCATAAACATGCCCGGCTCGGTGATTGATTACACTTGCCTTACAATACAAGTCATACATATATGGCGGTTTACACCTATGGGCCTTAAGTCGCCTTTGAGCTTCGGGCCCTTAGCAAGTCTGCTTCATGAACCGCCATCTTCAACGTCTTCATGGGCTTTGTCTTGATGAACCGCTATGGGTATAACCCGACCCCTCCTGGGCGGGTCATACCCAATAGTTATATCCCCAGCAGAAGCCAAATATGCAATCAAAAGGAATGTCTTCATACAATGAAGTCAAACACATCAGGCAAGCAATGACTTCACACAGTGTAACTGTAAGTAAGAGAGGGAGGGGATAGAACCAGTTGCTTGGTGAAGACAAGGATTTGGTAGACCAATTCCAGTTGTTGTGACAACTGTACGTTTGGTTAGGGAGGCTGAGATTGAACTCAGAAGACCACGTCTTCACCTTATACCCCTTGAGCTAAGGCCACTTAGTCCTTGCCCAACCACTGTGGTAAGTCTTCAAGGTAGACTTCCAAACCTTCACAGACTTCATTCACCGGCGATCCACAATGACTCTTGGATCCTCAGAACATGATGCTCAATTGTAACAAGTCTTCAGATCACGCGGACAGAAAGACTTCAGTGATGCCAAACACTCTTTAGGCTCTGAGTGTTTTGGTCCTTGTCCTCACAAGGATTCTCTATCTCAAAGGCTTCGAAGGTGGGTTGCTCTCAAACGACAAAAATCATGCACTAACTTTGAGCTGCCACCAATTTATGGTGTAGGGGGTGGACTATTTATGGCCAGGAGGCAACCCAACATGATATGTCTAAAATGACCCTGGGTCACTAAGGAACCGACACGTGTCCAACAGTCGGATTTCAAACACATGCGGAAGCTCGACTTGGGCTACAAGCAAAGCTGACTCATCAAATTCTGGATAAGATTTGCTCTCATTGTCTTCACTCGAAGACATAGGATTTGGGTTGAGCATCACGTCAGTTTTCTGACTTTGTTCACCTGGACCCCACTTAACATTTCAGTGGTTCCTATGACTCAAGAATGAAGAGAATGAAACTAAGAAAGAAACTACATCTTTGCACTCCATTTGTTCAAGTGAATGTCTTCACACGTCATTATCTTCGATGTGATTGTCTTCATGAACCACCATTGTCTTCAATGTCTTCATACATTTTTAGGGGTCATCTCTGATGAGTAAACCGAATCAATGAGGGACTTCTACCTGTGTTCTCCTGTGAATCTCACAAACACATTAGTCCCTCAACCATGTTTGTCGTCAATACTCCAAAACCAACTAGGGGTGGCACTAGATGCACTTACAATCTCCCCTTTTTGGTGATTGATGACAAACTGGTTGAAGTTTTCAACGAGGATAAAAATATGTGAAAGTTAAAGTACGTGGTCATTGGCTTCATGAAGTTGAAAGGGCTCCCCCTGAAGATGTGCATATAAGTATTTTGCCTTTGAATGCAAATGCACATTGCAGGTTTTGCTTTGCGGAGATCGCCTTTTGTTCATGAAGTCAAATCATCATGCATACACAAATGTATTGAAGATTATGACATGCACAATGAAAAATGGGCGTCTGCAGAATGGTTTCATGCACATAAGATAGGAATTCAACCACGCAATCAAAATAGCAGAAAATGTAGAAGACGTCCCATCTGAACTTAAGTGATAAAACTCAAAACCAACAGTTCAAGAACGAGAGTTGCAAAACTTAACAAAAATAAAGCACCTGACCCATATAGACCCGCTTGAAGACTATCAACCCTTATGCTTCTCCCCCTTTTGTCATCGAATGACCAAAAAGGAATGAAGACATAGGGTGTATAAGCATTCGCCGAAGGTGTTGGTGAAGATGTTGGGGCAACCGGGTCGACGTTGGAGTTGGGCAGTGCAGTCGGGCCTCATGTAGCATCTTGATGCAGTGAAGCCATAACTGGTGAAGTGGCGTCATCATACTCATCAATGACTCGCGCAACAATAGGTGGAGCTGATGAAGATAGTCAGAGTCTTCAATGGATGGTGTGGGACGCCAACTTGCTGATTGTGGAGGCCTGGAGTCAAACTTGAATCTTTCAGTGAAGCCATCTGCAGTGATTTCATCTTCAGAACAGAGTAGAGTGAGGCTCTTCCAGGCACGCCGACAGGCTTCATGTGCAGCGAATGAGTTCTTAGTGGATAGGTTGCAAATAGGATTGACATCCACAAGAAGACTTTGCATCTGACACTTCACCTAGTCATGATGCCTATCATGCTTCTGATGGAGAGAAACAAGAAGTTTTCTGTTATTGAGGACACGAGCACGCTTCTAAGGCCTGTGAGGTACTATGCTGGCGGTTGCATCGGTGTTGGCACGATGCGACAGACTAAGCTGACGGACAAGTGGACCAGTAGTAGGAGGAGGATCGGGCACATGAATGGCTTCAAATGGTGCTGAGAAGCTCTGGAAAGCAGCATAGTCTTCACGGATGGGTTCCTTGGCAGGCTCGGGATAGATGGCTTCATGTGACATATCGACTTCAGGCAAGAAGACAACATGATTGCGCGCTGAAGCTTGATAGTTGATCAAAGAGCAAAGCTTGATCAACCACATTATCCATGGTGCATAGAATTTCTAGCCAAACAGACCAATGCCTGAAGCTGCCAACTACCTGATGAAGAAGTCATGAGTGTTGAAGCGGATGCCATTCAGAATGTAGAAAACCAATGTCTTCATGGTGCCTTCAATCTTCGCATGAGGAGAGTGCCCTTTAATTGTCCATAGAGTATGTCGCACAATGTGGTAGATGGTGTGAGGAAGTTGCTTGAGGTCATTGATGAACAAGTGCATTGGGTACTCAGCTTTTGCAGGCAATGGCTTCATCATGCTTAGCATCTGGCTCAGGCTTCTGGAAGATGCTTTCAAGTTCCTTTTCATACAGCTGACAACCTGTCTCATAGAGATCACCAGGAGTGGGCAGGGAAGTAAGCTCAATGATATCATGAGCTTTGGCTTCATGGTGTACATCTCCTGTCATCCACTCAAGGACCCATGTCTTCGGATCCCTATTGTAGCCTAATATGTGCAATGTGGAATAAAATTGGAGCAGAAGCTCTTCATCCCAGTACTCCTTGTCGACGACAAAAGGGAGTATCCCAACATCATGAAAGCAATCAAGGGCTTCTTCCAGACAGGGTAGTCCTACCATGGCATCACAACACAGGCGCATGAGTAATAGTGTCGGTGTACAAAAGTAGGGGCCTTTCTGTACCCCTTTACTTGTGCACCGGCAGTCATAGCAGCTGATGACCCACAAGTGTAGGGGATCTATCGTAGTCCTTTCGATAAGTAAGAGTGTCGAACCCAATGAGGAGCAGAAGCAAATGACAAGCGATTTTCAGTAAGGTATTTTCTGCAAGCATTGAAATTATCGGTAACAGATAGTTTTGTGATAAGGTAATTGGTAACGAGCAACAAGTAACAAAAGTAAATAAGGTGCAGCAAGATGGCCCAATCCTTTTTGTAGCAAAGGACAAGCCTGGACAATTTCTTATATAAAGGAAAACGCTCCCGAGGACAAATGGGAATTATCGTCAAGCTAGTTTTCATCACGCTCATATGATTCGCATTCGGTACTTTGATAATTTGATATGTGGGTGGACCGGTGCTTGGGTGCTGCCCTTACTTGGACAAGCATCCCACTTATGATTAACTCCTATTGCAAGCATCCGCAACTACAAAAGAAGTATTAAGGTAAACCTAACCATAGCATGAAACATATGGATCCAAATCAGCCCCTTGCGAAGCAACTCATAAACTGGGGTTTAAGCTTATGTCACTCTAGCAACCCATCATCTACTTATTACTTCCCAATGCCTTCCCCTAGGCCCAAACAATGGTGAAGTGTCATGTAGTCGACGTTCCACATGACACCACTAGAGGAGAGACAACATACATCTCATCAAAATATCGAACGAATACCAAATTCACATGACTACTAATAGCAAGACTTCTCCCACGTCCTCAGGAACAAATGTAACTACTCACAGATAATATTCATGTTCATAATCAGAGGGGTATTAATATGCATTAAGGATCTGAACATATAATCTTCCACCGAATAAACCAACTAGCATCAACTACAAGGAGTAATCAACACTACTAGCAACCCACAGGTACCAATCTGAGACTTTGGGACAAAGATTGGATACAAGAGATGAACTAGGGTTTGAGAGTATATGGTGCTAGTGAAGATATTGGTGGAGATTGACCCGCTCCCGATGGGAGGATCGTTGGTGATGATGATGGCGATGATTTCCCCCTCCCGGAGGGATGTTTCCCCGGCAGAACAGCTCCACCGAAGCCCTAGATTGGTTCCGCCAAGGTTCCGCCTCGTCGCGGCGAAGTTTCATCCCGGAAGCTTGCTTCTGATTTTTTTGAGGGTAAAAGACTTCATATAGCAGAAGATGGACACCGGAGGCCCGCCAGGGGGCCCACGAGGCAGGGGGGTGCATCCAGGGGGTAGGGTGCGCCCCCACCCTCATGGCCAGGGTGCGGGCCCCCTCTGGTATTTTCTTCGCTCAGTATTTTTTATAATTTCCAAAAATGACTTCCATGGAGTTTCAGGACTTTTGGAGTTGCGCAGAATAGGTCTCTAATATTTGCTCCTTTTCTAGCCCAGAATTCTAGCTGCCGGCATTCTCCCCACTACTAGGAAAAGGGCTAAAGATAGGATTGACACTAATGGCGCACCAGAGAAGTGGTGCGCCACTACTATATACTAATGGCGCATGAGGTGGAGATACGCCATTAGTGTGGAAGACACTAATGGCGCACCAGACAAAAGGTGTGCCACTAGTAATTTTTTTTCATTTTTTCAAACATACTAATGGCGCGTCCGGGCAAAGTGCGCCATTAGTAGTTAGAACTACTAATGGCGCACCGGCGACAAAGTGCGCCAGTAATTTTTTTTACTTTTTGGCAAAACTACTAATGGCGCACCGTTGCACAGTGTGCCATTACTAGTTTAAACTAGTAATGGCACACTGTGCCATGGTGCGCCATTAGTATAAAAATTATTTTTTTTACTTTTTTGCAAAACTACTAATTGCGCATTGTCAGCAGGTGCGCCATTAGTATGTTGGGTTACTAATGGCGCATGGCTTGGTGGTGCGCCATTAGTAACCTGGGACCAGCTAGATATTTTTGGACAGCCACACCTACACACTCACTTTCCCCACTTCATTCCCCCCACCTCCTTCTCTAAGCTTGTCGGCTGCCTCCTCCTCGTCACCTCATTTGCACCATAGATTCATCAAAATTAAGTGGTGAAATTACCTTTTTTTAATAGGTAAGTAAGGGGAAAGCTATCTTCATGTTGTATATCTACTTTTTTTCTCCCTAGCTCGCTCCAACAACGTGCACATGCACTTTTTGTGGCCTAGCTAGATCTATGTATGTTTGTGGTGTTGCATGTGTTTGTGGTGTTGCATATATGTTTGTGTTTGCAGGTACCGGTATTTGAAATGCGATAGTTGCCAATATTTTGCCGGAATGTTGATTCATTTCCGTTTCGGCGAGAATTTTGGCACTATGCATTCTTTTTGGTCCTATTTTTAGGGAAGGTCATGCCAAATTTTTTCTTGGTTCTAAAATATCGTTTTGCTCTACCCCGCAGGCGACCATGGTCCACACGATGACCGAAGGCATCGTGAATAGGTTTTTGAGCTCCGCGAAGGCCGAGATGCTTCAAAAGAATGAGGCGGGGATAAGATGTCCGTGTCGAAGATGCAAGCTGAAGAGCCTTATTGCGGACACGGATTCTGGGCAGGTGCGGGACCACTTGCTCTTGCGTGGTTTCATGGATGGCTATCGGTGGCAAGGTGATGAAGATGACTATGAAGTCGTCCATGGGGGCCGGGCAAGAAATGAGGAAGGGCAACAAGACAAGTACCACCACGGCGAGGGCGGGCGAGAAGACGAAGAATCTCCAGGACATGATCACGACGGTAATGTTGTACACAGTCATCATGTAGAAGATGTCGTACATGATGATGAGGAAGATCAAGACGAAGGGCATGATCATGAAGATGAAGATGCCGGAGCAGACGACGATGGAGGCTGGGTGCAGGACCCTCATATTCAAGAGCTGCTTCTCAAGCAGACGGATAACGCAAGAGCTGCCGCCCGAGAGAAAGCCAAGCTGGATCAACTGGAGATAGACGCGGTTACTCCATTGTATGAAGGATGCAGGCCCGAGGATACCCGCCTGAAAGTAACGCTCATGGATCTGGAGATGAAGGTAAAACACAAAATGACCGACGCATGCTTCGATGAGAACATGTCATTCTGGCACGAACGTATTCCCAAGGGGAACAAGTGCCCGACCAGTTTCGAGAAGGCGAAGAAAATCGTGTGTCCTCTGGATTTACCGCACGTGAAATACAATGTGTGCATGAACAATTGCATCATTTATCGGGACGAGCACGCGGAGTCTACCATATGTCTGGTGTGCGGCGTCACTCGATACAAGAAGAGGAAGAAAGCTCCTCAAAAATCGGTGTGGTACTTTCCGATCACTCCTCGTCTGCAGCGGTATTTCGCGGACCCTAAGGTAGCAAAGCTCCTGCGTTGGCACGCGGATAGGGAGGAGAAGAAGCGGGAAGATGACGGAAATGATCTGGAGATAAATAAAAAAGACAAGATGCTGAGTCACCGTAAGGATGCGAGCCAGTGGCAAGCATTGAACTTCGAATACCCAGAATTTGGGAAGGATCCAAGGAACATCATGCTGGGCGCGAGCACCGATGGAGTCAATCCGTTTGGCAGCTAGAGAAGCACACATAGCACCTGGCATGTGTTTGTGTGGATGTACAACCTTCCCCCCTGGTTGTGCCTGAAGAGGAAGTACATTCATATGAGTATGCTAATTGAAGGGCCGAAACAACCAGGGAACGACATCAATCTGTATCTGGGGCTGCTGAAAGAGGAGATAGACACGCTGTGGAAAACGCCAGCCAATACGTGGGACGCCGCGGAGAAAGAATATTTCCCTATGAGAGCCGCACTGCTCACGACGGTGCACGACTATCTCGGTTACGAATATCTCGCGGGGCAGGTAGTCCACGGATTTTCTGGATGCGTAAGGTGCATGGATGACACAACGTATCACCAGCTAGATAGAGATCCCGGGTCTTCGAAAACCGTGTTCATGGGACATCGAAGGTGGCTTCGCGACGATGACCCGTGGAGGAAACGCAAGGATCTGTTCGATGGTGAAACCGAACCCCGAAAACGCCCGTGTACGAGGAGCGGCAAGGAAATAGACAAGCTGTTGAAAAATTGGAAAGATTGTCCACTGCCGGGAAAGAAGCAAAAGGCGCCAGAGCCGGGAAAGAAGCGAAAGGCGCCAGAGCCGCTGCTGAAGGTATGGAAAACGAGGTCTGTTTTCTGGGACTTGCTGTACTGGAAGATCCACCGTGTGCCTCATAGCCTTGATGCCATGCATATCACGAAGAACGTGTGCGAGAGTCTGCTTGGTACCCTGCTCAACATGCCAGAGAGGACCAAAGATGGGCCGAAAGCAAGGGCAGACTTGAAATCAATGGGCATCAGGCAGGAGCTTCACGCTAATGATGATTATGATGATGATGATGATGAGGCGAAGCAGGACACAGAAACTCGTCGCAAAGGCAAAAAGGCCAAGAAGACCGGAAGTGACTACCCTCCCGTGTGCTTGACTCTAAGTCAGGAGGAGATCGAGCAGTTTTTCACCTGCCTCGTAGGAGTAAAAATTCCTTACGGTTACGCGGGGAAGATAAGCAGATACCTAGACCCAGCGAAGCAGAAGTTCAGCGGGATGAAGTCTCACGACTGTCACGTGCTGATGACGCAGATACTTCCAATTGCAATCCGTGGGATCATGGACGCGCACGTTCGTGAAACGCTATTTGTCCTATGCAACTTTTTCGACGTCATCTCTCGGAAGTCGATTGGCGTGAGGCAACTCAGAAGGCTACAGGAAGAGATCGTGGTGATACTATGCGAGCTTGAGATGTACTTCCCGCCCGCATTCTTTGACGTTATGGTGCATCTGCTGGTCCATATCATGGAGGATATCATCCAACTCGGGCCGACGTTCCTGCACAGCATGATGCCGTTTGAAAGGATGAATGGTGTCATCAAAGGATACGTTCGCAACATGTCACGTGCAGAGGGAAGTATAGCCAGGGGCTTTCTGACCGAAGAGTGCATCTCCTACTGCACGAATTATCTAGGCATCGAGAACCCCGTTGGTCTTCCCGTCAACAGGCACCTCGGCAGGCTCGCTGGATGGGGTCACCGTGAGGGTCGCCGCGAAATGCATGTCGATTTCGAGGGTCGACTCGCCGACTTTGAAAGAGCAAACCTAGTCGCGCTACAACACATAGACGTGGTCGATCTTTGGGTGGTAGAGCACAAAACCTTTATCGAGAATACGTACAATGACCGAGGCCAACAGAGTACAGACGAAGATATAATCAAAGAGCACAACTCATGTTTCACGCGTTGGTTCAAGCAGAAGCTTCTGTCGTACCCTTTACATGAGGATTATTCCGCGGAAGAACAACTCATATTCGCCTTGTCACAGGGCGCCGAGCACAACCTGATGACCTATGAGGCGTACGATATCAACGGCTACACATTCTACACCGAGGACAAGGACATGAAGAGCGATGGTTATCAGAACTCCGGGGTAACGATGGAATCCTACACCGGTAACGACAAGGACAGATACTATGGAAGGATCAAGGAGATCTGGGAGCTGAGCTACGCTGGAGAGAAGGTCCCGATGTTTCGTGTCAGATGGGCCAAGAGCGTCCTAAAAGAAGACCGGTATTTCACCACCATGGTTATACCCGAAACCAAATCCAAGACCGCGGGCGCAAACGTCACTGCGAAAAATGAGCCATGGGTACTGGCTTCCCAAGTGGACCAATGCTTCTTCATTACCGACCCGTCAAAGCCCAGTCGTGTTGTCATGAGGAGAGGCAAAAGGAAGATCATTGGAATGGATGGAGTAGCCAATGAGCAAGACTTCGACAAGTACGGCAACCCGAAGATCGAACATGACGACGACGATGAAGTAGCAGCACACACCACAAGAAGAAGCAGGACCACCCTACCTAAAGGACGTACGTTCCATAGAAGAACTCCCTTTGCGAAAAAGAAGGGCAAGAAGATTGTGAACAGATAGCTAACTAAGATCGATTGTATTTAAATCGTAGTCTTCATTTCTCGATTGTATTTCATGGGCACTTTTTGATATCATGAATATTTTTAAATTTCACGGGCACTTTTTGAATTCATAGGACACTTGATCTCGATCCCCCTCCACCGCCGCCGACGAGCACCCGGCCCCCCACACCCTCCCCCGCTCCACCGCCGCCAACGGGCACCCCCCACACCCTCCCCCGCTCCACCGCCGCCGCTGATGATATTTTCAAGTAACAAATTTGAACATATTTTTTAAAAAATTATTACTGTTTTTATAAAAAATATTACTGTTATGATTTAAACAAGTTTGAACATATTTAAATACAAATAAATATCAAACAGCATTTAAAATGCAAAAAAATATTGCACAGCCTGGGAATCAAACCCAGGACCTCCTGGTGTGTGTGCTGCGTGCTGACCAGTCAGGCTAGTGGGCGAGTTCTGATGTGGATTGGGTTAGGTGCAATATAACCTGTGCTCGAACTGTAATAGAAAAACATTCTAATGGCGCACCGCTGCGGGGTGCGCCATTGCTATCTAAAAAAAAGATTTCTAATGGCGCACCGATGTGTGGTGCGCCATTAGTAAGCTTCCCCCTAGCTATCCTCCCTCTCCCTCGCCAGATCCCCTTCGACCCTCTCTCCCTCGCCACCAGATCCACCCGCGCGCTGCCCCGACCCACGACGCCGCTGCCCCGACCCTCACCGGACTCCACCCCGCCGCCTCCACGACCCCACCCCCGCCGCCCCGACCCTCGCCGGACTCCACACCCCCGCCGCCCCCGCGCCCCCGCGCCCCCACCCTTGCCGCCCCGACCCTCGCCGGACTCCTCCTCGCCGTCCGTGCCGAGCAGCGATGCAGCACCGTACGCCCCCTGACCCTCCTCCTCCCCTTGCCCCTCCTCCTCCCCTTGCCCCTCCTCCTCCCCTTGCCCCTCCTCCTCCCCTTGCCCCCCGCCTGCGCAGCTGACGGCCCCTTCTCTGTCTCGCATGGCAAGGTCTCCGGCGCCTCTACGACACCAACGCCTCCACCGTCTACGGTGTCCCGGTTCTTCTCCACTAAGATTCATTTCTCTGAGTAGTGACCAGTGAGCATGATTTTTTACATTCATTTTTAGTGAAGTTACCAATATGTCAGGCTAGCATGCTGACTTTCATATGAAATGATGAAATTTATAAATTGGAACCTGGATGTAAAAAAGCTGTTGCCTTAGGTGGTGTTAGGATAGTTAGACTCATTACACTGAACATGTATGAGTATAACCTTGCTGTCTATGCTTGCTTTACTAGTGATCGACACCGCCATACCTGGCATTCCGTAACAGATGTAAAACGAATCTAGGTTTATTCCTTCAATCTATGGTTAATCAGGTAATACTTATTGTTAAGACGGTTCATCTATGAGCGAATCCATTGAAAAAAGGTTCTATGTAGTCACTTGGTAGATTTTCAAATTGCATGAATTGTGGCAGTATAATAATCTTGAGTTGTGTCTTTTTTTCGTTTCATTTCAGTGGCAGCCTCTCTGGTGGAGCATACAGTAAATTGTTACTGGGTTCAAGAAGTATGCTTATACTAGTAATTGTATTGAGAGCGATTGTTTCCCCTTTTCTCGCCATTAATTTGTCTGAGAAGAGTTTTTATGAGCCATCAACCCTTGACCTGTTCCCTCTTTGCTTGCCATGCACTCCCAGCTCCGTCATCGCGACCGCGTAATAGTCCGCGGGTGATACAACATGCTCAAATTCAGTAATTAATCAGTATATATATACCATAAGAGAAGTCTCAAAGATTGGGACTATCTTGCCTTATGTTTCAAACTTTGAACTATATACATGACTTCTATTTTATTTTTGAAATTCACAGAGTTAGGACTATCGTGTGGATGATGCTAAACAGAGATAGGAGTAGTAGTGCTGGCCATCTAGTTGGACTACTACTGCTAGGACTTGCTCCAGATTTTAGGATTTCTTTTCTTTTAGGATTTATTTTCTTCTAGGACTAGGTTTTTATTATTTTTCTGTTGTGATTTTTTTTTGAGCTCTTTCTTTTTCATTTCCTACTATCCTTATCCTAATTATCTTAAATTGTTATGATGTGTGTAACAGGATTAGATCTTGGATTTGCTAGTGGACTTTGGGAGTTTCTTAGCCAGCTTGGTGACTCCATATTTTTCACTATTTCAGCAAGTCTTTTGTAAGCATTAAACTTTTAGCACTACATTTCTATCTTATGTCTACACCTGTTTGCTTCCAATTGCTATATATGTATTGTTGTTACTAAAAATGATGAAGCTCCTATCAATTGCTATACATATATATGTGTATGATGATCCTCCTTTCCCGCAGTAGTATAACTAGGATATAAAGCACATTGAACTAACAATCTTGTATGGTGCCTAAACTACAATGATTCGGTAACATCAGATGACATAGCATGTGGATATTGACATAGGATGAGTAGATTAATAAGTGAGCCAAAAGTGATGGACAAACCTCATGCTAGGAATTCTCGAGGGTTGCAGTACATGGAATGCATTTGCAAATGCAGCCAAAACCTGATATATACCAAAAAAATTGTATAGAAATATGCTGAATTTTCTACTCTGATTGTTGCTCAAAGAAATTTAGCAAAAAAAGGGGTCCTGGGAGACGCCGTTGCTGCTTGAGGCCCTTGAGAGGCCTTTCGTGTCGTGATGATTTTGCAGGTACCCCGAGAGGCCCTTGAGTTTACCGGAATGTCAATTAACTTCCGTTCCGGCAAATTCGGGTACTCCATATGTCCTATTTTCAGCAAAGGTCATGATGAAATTTTCCATGAATTTTAGCATGACTTTGCTAAAAATCGGACATATGAGGTACTTGCTACTAATGCATGGGCCGGGGTATCTTAGTACTTAATTAAGTAGGATCAACTGCCCCTTTATTCTTGCTGCATTAAACCATAGGTGGCAATAGAGCCAAGTGATTAGGCCCAACTTAGAAATTCTCCTCAGCATCGATAAACCCTAGATGATAAACCCAACATAGGTGGCAATAGAGCCAACTGATTAGTGCCAAGTGATTAGGCCCAACCTAGGGTGCCTCGGCATCGATAAACCCTAAATGATGAAAACTTAGCATTTAGGGTGCCTCGGCGTCGACAAACCCTAAATGATGAAACCTTGGCTTTTAGGGCGCCTCGGTGTCGATGAGAACCTAAATGATGTACGCTTAGGCTATTAGGGTGCCTCGGCGTCGACAAACCCTAAATGATAAAAGCTTAGCTTTTAGGATGCCTCGGTGTCGACAAACCCTAAATGATGAGACCATGATCTTGTTCCTTGACAATAACCAACTTTTTGACCAAACTTTTTTCCTATTTAGAGCGAAACATGGCCCACAACGATGAGGCCGGCGGTTCGGGCGGCAAGCAATTCTGGGAGCTATCCCAGGAGTTGGAGGAACAACCTCACCGCTATGAGGACGCCGCGGAAGACACCGATCCTGACTAGACAACCCCTAGTGGCGTCGGGGATGACACCACTGATGGTGCCGCCGAGGATGCCACCACTGATGGTGTCGCCGAGGATGCCACTACTGATGATGGCGGCGCACGCACAGAGGGCAGCCAACCGAAGAAGCAACGGAAGGACCGGCGCCCGAACGCGCTCCGCACCATCAAGGAGGAATTTACTGAAGTGAACTCCGACGGGAAACCGACGGCGCCCAAACAAGTAGTCAAGGGGTACTCGGTTAAGCTCGGGTGCATTCTCCGGAGCACCGCCTCGATCAACACCGAGAACCTAAGGCATAAGGACCAAGGGAATTTGCGCAGCCTCCTCTTCACGAAGCTGCACGAACGATACAAGTTCCCCGCTGAGTTTGTAAACACATGCCTCTTAGGGAATAAAGTGAACAATGCCGCCCTCACGAAGATGAGCACGGCCCTGTCTACTTGGAGAATCACGGTGAAGGCAATGATTGATAAAGGTGATAGTTATGAAAAGATCAAGGCGAAATATCCTTTGATGAGCGAAGATGACTACAAGGAGTTCAAGATCAAGTGCAAGAGCCCCGCAACCTCCGAATCAAGTCAGTGGGGGAAAGAAATGCGGCAGTTGAACTTAGGGGTCCACCAACTCGGTCCCGGCGGTTACAGAGTGGCGGAGCTTGTATGGGACAAGGAGGACGCGGAGCGTGCCGAGCAAGGCCTACCGCCCCGCTTCGAGAAATACAGTGACAGGCAGACCAGGAACTTTCTCAGGGCCCGGTACAAGGAGGACCCGGTAACAAAGGAGCTTACCACGGATCCGAAGACCAAGGAGCTTGAGCTTGTTCTGGTAAGGAATACACCCCCGCGTAATTAGCTCCATATGGTTGCACTCTAATTAATCCCCAATATTTCTAAATGGTTCACCTTCCTTCCGCAGGACAAAGAAAGCAGTAGCGTGGGGTCGTCTCAGAGCTCCCCTTTCGACACCCCTTTGAATAGGGCGCTGAACGTAATCAAAAACAGGGATAAGCTCGATAAGCCGATGTCAGCTGGTCGTGTGGCCGGCAAAGGCTTGTCCACAAAATGGTCGTCATACTATACCGCTGGTGGGCGAAAGGAGAAAAAGACCAGCTTGGAAAGCCAGTCGCGCGAGATTGAAGCACTCAAGGCACAAGTGGCGCGGATTCCGGAGCTTGTCCAAGAGCAAGTGCAACAACAACTTGGAACGACGCTCAATGCCATGGTGCCTACGTTGATTCATGGGCTGACGACGTGGATTGCGGGCGGCCAACAGGGGTCTCCCCCGGTTCCCAGCTTCACGGCCAACAACCCGCACAGTGCGCAGGCGGCGCCATTGGTGTCTCCGGCGGCGCCATTGGTGTCTCCGGCAGAGGCGGTATTCGTGTCTCCGGCGCCGGCACGGGCATTGGAGCTTAATGCACCCGGGTGTTCGCCGGCCGGCACCTCGCCAGCAAGTGGCCCCTCCGTCAATTGCACGCCCGCCGTTGGCGGTGCCTCGACATTAGCCGAGCTCGACGGCATCACGGTAACTAAGCCTCTCGGCCGATGACTTCATCTCCTTGCCTTTGACTGGGCATCCCTGACGCCCTACATGTTTTCGCAGGGCGCCGCCGACATTCCTTGCACTCTTCTGCACTTCGTGGGCGACGAGTTGGTCGATGTCGCCAAGGGCAGAATCGTTCAACCGGGCAACCCCATGTTCCACGGTAATCCGATGCCACCCATAGTGTATAGGGTTGAAGTGGTTCGGGTGCTGCCAGGCTGCGACAAGGTGTTACTTCCGTTTCGACCCGCTGGGGCCGACGAAGAAGATGAGATGACCCTCAGCGCCTGCGTAAACTGTCCCCTGCTTTGGCCGAAGAGCCAGATACGTTTGGGGGCGGGGGACACCACCCCACAGACAAGACCGCCAGTCGTGCTGGCGCCAAGCCATGGCAAGAACGCCGCAACGCTACCGGACTTGCCGGACATCCCTATGGCACAGGATCCGGACAGTGCACAGGATCCAGACGGCGACGACAACGACGACGGTACATTTACCAAAGTTGATAAGTACTTTGTCGAACATGGGTACGCTAACGAGTTTTGCGGGCCTCTTTCTCAAGAACCCAACCAAGACGACTGCGATCTAGCTGGTACGGCGGAGAAATCCAATTGCAACAGGCGTCGTCTGGCGTTCAGTTCTCAGGACACACCTCCAGCTCCCGCCTTCACCGAGCCTCAGATAGCTGAGGTGCGAAATATTATCATCCCCAACACGCTCAAGAAGGCGGTCTGTGAGCAGAACTCGGTCCCATTACAGGAGATCAAGAAGAAGGGACGGAAACGAAAGACTAACAAGGGCGCCGGTGCGAGCCAGCCGGCACCGAGTTCGATCCGTGCTCAGGACGAGACACCTTCACCTAAGGATATCTCGAGGAGGGTGCATGTGGCGGGTAGGGCGATGCTACCGCTAGATATGCTCAATGCTGCAACCGGTGCTATGCGGAGTCTGCACGACAGTGTTCTTTCTTTGGAGAAGCGGCGTCTCAGAGAGAAGGATGTGGCATACCCGGTTTTCGTGGCCAAGGTGCCAGAGGGCAAGGGCTTTGTGGATGGCGACATCGGGGGTACGATCGTCCTGCGGTTTGATGACATCTTTGCTATGTTTAACCTTCATCCGCTGTACTACACCTTCGTTCGGCTGTTTTCGCTGAGTATGGAGATGCGGATCATTAGATACAAGACCCCGGACATCGTGATAGTCGACCCCTTCTACATGCGTGCCAAGCACTTGAGCAGCGTTGGGGACCGCCAAGTTGCGAGTTCACACCTCGAAGGCGTCATTCTGGCAAACGCATATAAGGATAACTTCCTTGTGCCTTACTTTCCCGAGTAATTCATCCCTTAACCGCCCCGTAACATATGATTTCTTAGATTTCGATCGTTCTTTTTTTTCTAACATTCCATGTTCTGTGCAGTGACACACATTGCACACTCATCCTCTTAAGCCCGAAATATTCCATGGCCACGTACTTAGACCCGAACCGTAACTCCAAGATAGACTACACAAATGTCAAGAAAGTTCTTGATGATGTTCTCCCCGGCTACGCCAAATCTGGAGGCACCTTCACCAGGGCAGTTCGTAAGTACGGCAAGCACATGTTCTCACACAATACGAAGTTCTGCTGCGTCAAGCAGCCTCCTGACGGTCAGAAGGATGCCTACTACGCTCTCCATCACATGCGGGCGATCGTAAGGGACCATCATCACCTTCTGCTACCAGATAATCTCAAAGATTGGGCCGCGAGCTTGTCGGCAATCCAGGACGCGGACCTCAGACAAGAATTCTTTCGCATCCAGTCGGAGTTTGCGGACATCATCCATCAAGATGTCCTTCATACCTCGGGGTAGTTCTTCCTCAGATATCAACCGTCCAACAGTGAGATAGATGAAACGCTACAAATGCAGGGTGAAAACGCCCGCGATTTCATGACCATCACGACAGACGGCGGCTTCACCCACGCTCCTGTCCGATGAGTCGAGTCAAAAGTAGTGATGTGTAGTTCTGAAACATTGATTGGCTCATGTTGTAATTAAACTTTAATGAATTCGTATGTCTCTTTGGTTTGGACAGTTGTTCAACTTAGATGTAATCGATGCTATTTATTAGTAGGACCATGAATCGTGCTATTAATGTCTTGCTTTTCTCTTCCGATCCTTTTGTTGCATACTTACATATTGCTTATGTATTTTCTGTTGTTTGGCTTGTGCATAGAGATGCCGTCGTATGTCGTGTACAAGGGTAAGGTTCCAGGAGTCTACGACGACTGGGAGGAGTGTCGGAGACAGGTTCACCGTTTCAGCGGTAACAGTTACAAAGGGTACACCACTAGGGCGGAGGCCGAATCTAGATATGCCCGCTATCTAGCGGGAGAGAGGAGGGAGCGTTGGAGGAACCGGATGAAGACCAGTTTGATCGCGATGATGCTCATCGTGATGACCGCAGCTCTCTTCTATGTGATGGTAGTTTAGATGATCGATATCGACTTGTAATGTGAAGACAGACTCGATACTCGCAGTCTTGAGACTTGTAATGTTTTATCTTTGTTCGGTCTTTTGAATTCGGAGACTAATATGATGAATTGTATTCGGAGACTAATCTTCTATTGTATTCGATGAATCTGCTGTTGCTGTGTGCTGTTGTCTATATTCTATCCAATAATATATTTTGTAACCTGTGCAAAAATCAGAAAAGTAAAAAAAACCAAATATTCATACTAATGGCGCATCACCACAAGGTGCGCCATTAGTATGCCAAAGGATACTAATGGCGCATCAAGACAGAATGCGCCATTAGTATGACAAAGCAGATGGTTACATATGCCCCCCCGGGAGGCACACTAATGGCGCATGGTGTTACATACTAATAGCGCACTTCCTGGTGCGCCATTAGCATACCAGATACTAATGGCGCACCAGTGGTGCGCCATTAGTAAAAAAATTCTAGTGGCGTGATACTAATGGCGCACCGGCAGTGCGCCATTAGTAGGCAAAACCGGTGCGCCATTAGTAGGCCTTTTCCTAGTAGTGCCCTCTTCATGTAAACCTTGTAAAATAAGAGAAAAGGCATAAGTATTGTGGCATAATGTGTAATAACAACCCATAATGCAATAAATATCAATATCAAAGCATGATGCAAAATGGACGTATCAACTCCCCCAAGCTTAGACCTCGCTTGTCCTCAAGCGGAAGCCAATATCGAAAAATATGTCCACATGTTTAGAGACAGAGGTGTCGATAAAATAAAATATGGACATGAGGGCATCATGATCATTCTTATAACAGCAATATATATATGAATATTGTCATATGAATTCTTATGCTAAAGTAAAAATCTATTCACAATGTTAGGTATGAATCAGAAACTTTATTGAAAACTAACAAACTGTAATCTCGGTCATTGAAGCAATTGCAATTTATCATAACACATTACAAGAAATATGTCAACTAGTGACCTTCTGTCAGTGACCCTGGAAGAAATGGTAATAGATCTATGACCATTTCAGACCAATTGGTCAAAAGCTGTTCGGGGGGCTCCAAACCCTAAACCATTACGACCATTTTGGTTAGAAAGGTCGTAATTTCCTTACATGAAATGGTCATAAAGCAAACAACGCTAGTCTGCTGCCTTATTTCTAGTTGTTAACGACTAATATAGATGGTCATAGCCTTGTAAATTGTGGTGGGTTGCTATGACTAGGCGCCACCTCATCAGTTTTGCCTATGTGTCATGTCCATATGGCAGTTTTTGCCCTAGGTTGTGAAGCAACCTATATTTCTGTCATTCCCAAATTTCCCAAAAAAATCTCATAAATTCTTTGGGTCATATCTTCGTCAAATATATAAAAACCTTCCTTGCCTAGTTCAAAAATAATTCAAAAATATTCATTTTCCTATTCTGTTCAGAATAACAGTTTGTGAAGGAAGTACCACTTTGGCATGTCCAAATAGTATCCATTTTCTACAGTGCTTTCCTATGCCCAAATAACCATCCTCCACCAAATGCCAGCTCAATCCATTCATTATTTTGAGCCGAGCTTCAACATTCGTATTTATGTCCAGTGTGGTAGTTTGCAAAGCAAGTACCACCTAGGATCCTCCTTTTGAGCTGAAAATTTGTGAAGACGGTCTTCTTAGTAACTGATCATCCTCAGCCAAAACTCACGCCCATTAGCCATGTACATTTCCCGTACCGCTAATCAAACACTTGGATGCTAATTCATGTTTGAGCATCGATCGGTTTCCTCGTGAGAATCTTATGTTGTAAGTTTCTTCCTAGCACCTACCTGGGGAGTGCCCAACCCACTAGACATGCCTAGGCCGCCCAGAACACATGGCAACGCCACGGTCACGCGGTGACCACGCGGCGGGCATGCGAGTTTACGCGCTCTAGAGTTGGGGCCCTCGGCCGCCGCCCAAACCTCGACGTATCGCCACCAAACCATGTATTTATGATTAAATAGGTACTTATGTAACTAGAAATGATTTTTGGAAAAAATAAATAGCAAACTATGAGGCAACTGAAGTTCAAATTTGACCCGCTTCCAACTGAATCGGCGGAAATTTGTCTTTTTCACGAGAGGTTGGTCAAAACTTTTTGCACCCAACCATTTTGTCAATTGTGCATTAAATATGTCCTAGTATTTTAGAAAATTGATTTGGTCCAATTTTGCAACAATTATTTGGGAGGTCCATCACAAAAAAAAACTCCTTTTGGGCACTCGGAAAATGAAAAATGGTTTTTTCATCCAAAGAAAATAAAAACTTCCTTAGGCAACATTGTTTGCCATTCCAATATGCACCCTTGTGCACAATATAGGATCATTTGAACAAACTATGCCATGAATGTGGCCATAAGATTGATCATTTGGCTTGAAAGCCATGAATCTTCAAAGATGATAGCTCATTTCTGAGAACACTTTTTTAAAATAATTGCCGTATTACAAGTTTGTTATTTTTCCTGGGAACTTGGCCACACATAATGACACAATGCGAAGGTTTCCCAATTTTTTGATTTTTTTTGAATTTTTTATGCCCGTTTCAAAATGCGATCAAAATGGCGGGAATGACCGTTCCTAGCTAGTAGTTGAATCTTGGAATTTTTTGGTGTTTCTCTGATTAAATAGATACTTATGTACCTAGAAATGATTTTTGGAAAAAATAAATAGCAAACTACAAGGCAGCTGCAGTACAAATTTGACCCGCTTCCAACTGAATCGGCGGAAATTTGTATTTTTCGCGAGAGGTGGATCAAAACTTTTAGCACCCAACAATTTTGTCAATTGTGCATTAAATATGTCCTAATATTTTAGAAAATTGATTTGGTCCAATTTTTCAACAATTATTTGGGAGGTCCTTTACAAAAAAAAAACCTCCTTTTGGGCACTCGGAAAATGAAAAATGGTTTTTTCGTCCAAAGAAATGAAAACTTCCTTAGGCAACATTGTTTGCCATTCCAATATGCACCCTTGTGCATAATATGAGATCATTTGAACAAACTATGCCACGAATGTGGCCATAAGATTGATCATTTGGCTTGAAAGCCATGAATCTTCAGAGATGATAGATCATTTCTGAGAACACTTTTTAAAAATAATTGTCGTATTACAAGTTTGTTATTTTTCCTGGAACTTGGCCACATATAATGACACAATGCAAAGGTTTCCCAATTTTTTGATTTTTTTTTATTTTTTTTGAATTTTTTATTCCCGTTTCAAAGTGCGGTCAAAACGGCGGGAATGACCGTTGCTAGCTAGTGGTTGAATCTTGGAATTTTTTGGGTGTTTCTCTTATTAAATAGATACTTATGTACCTAGAAATGATTTTTGGAAAAAATAAATGGCAAACTACAAGGCAGCTGCAGTACAAATTTGACCCGCTTCTAAATGAATCGGCGGAAATTTGTCTTTTTCACGAGAGGTGGATCAAAATTTTTTGCACCCAACCATTTGGTCAATTGTGCATTAAATATGTCCTAGTATTTTAGAAAATTGATTTGGTCCAATTTTGCAACAATTATTTGGGAGGTCCTTCACAAAAAATCCTCCTTTTGGGCACTCGGAAAATGAAAAATGGTTTTTTCGTCCAAAGAAAATGAAAACTTTCTTAGACAACCTTGTTTGCCATTCCAATATGCACCCTTGTGCACAATATGAGATCATTTTAACAAACTATGCCACGAATGTGGCCATAAGGTTGATCATTTGGCTTGCAAGCCATGAATCTTCAGAGATGATAGCTCATTTCTGAGAACACTTTTTTAAAATAATTGCCGTATTACAAGTTTGTTAATTTTCCTGGGATCTTGGCCACAAATAATGACACAATGCGAAGGTTTCCCAATTTTTTTGATTTTTTTTGAATTTTTTATGCCCGTTTCAAAATGCGGTCAAAACGGCGGGAATGAACGTTCTTAGCTAGTGGTTGAATCTTCGAATTTTTTTGGTGTTTCTCTGATTAAATAGATACTTATGTACCTAGAAATGATATTTGGAAAAAATAAATAGCAAACTACAAGGCAGCTGCAGTACAAATTTGACCCGCTTCCAGCTGAATCGACGGAAATTTGTCTTTTTCACGAGAGGTGGATCAAAACTTTTTGCACCTAACCATTTTGTCAATTGTGCATTAAATATGTCCTAATATTTTATAAAATTGATTTGGTCCAATTTTGCAACAATTATTTGGGAGGTCCTTCACAAAAAAACCTCCTTTTGGGCACTCGGAAAATGAAAAATGGTTTTTTCGTCCAAAGAAAATGAAAACTTCCTTAGGCAACATTGTTTGCCATTCCAATATACGACCTTGTGCACAATATGAGATCATTAGAAAAAACTATGCCACGAATGTGGCCATAAGATTGATCATTTGGCTTGAAAGCCATGAATCTTCATAGATGATAGCTCATTCTGAGAACACTTTGTTAAAATAATTCCCATATTACAAGTTTGTTATTTTTCCTGGGATCTTGGCCACATATATAGACATGATGCGAAGGTTTCCCAATTTTTTGATTTTTTTGAATTTTTTATGCCCGTTTCAAAATGCGGTCAAAACGGCGGGAATGACCGTTCCTAGATAGTTGTTGAATCTTGGAATTTTTTTGGTGTTTCTCTTATTAAATAGATACTTATGTACCTAGAAATGATTTTTGGAAAAAATAAATGGCAAACTACAAGGCAGCTGCAGTACAAATTTGACCCGCTTCTAAATGAATCGGCGGAAATTTGTCTTTTTCACGAGAGTTGGATCAAAACTTTTTGCACCCAACCATTTGGTCAATTGTGCATTAAATATGTCCTAGTATTTTAGAAAATTGATTTGGTCCAATTTTCCAACAATTATTTGGGAGGTCCTTCACAAAAAATCCTCCTTTTCGGCACTCGGAAAATGAAAAATGGTTTTTTCGTCCAAAGAAAATGAGAACTTCCTTAGGCAACATTGTTTGACATTCCAATATGCACCCTTATGCACAATATGGGATCATTTTAACAAACTATGCCACGAATTTGGCCATAAGATTGATCATTAGGCTTGCAAGCCATGAATCTTTAGAGATGATAGCTCATTTCTGAGAACACTTTTTTAAAATAATTGCCGTATTACAAGTTTGTTATTTCTCCTGGGATCTTGGCCACATATAATGACACAATGCTAAGGTTTCCCAATTTTTTGATTTTTTTTGAATTTTTTATGCCCGTTTCAAAATGCGGTCAAAATGGTGGGAATGATCGTTCCTAGCTAGTGGTTGAATATTGGAATTTTTTTGGCGTTTCTCTGATTAAATAGATACTTATGTACCTAGAAATGATTTTTGGAAAAAATAAATAGCAAACTACAAGGCAGCTGCAGTACAAATTTGACCCGCTTCCAATTGAATCGGCGGAAATTTGTCTTTTTCACGAGAGGTGGATCAAAACTTTTTGCACCCAACCATTTTGTTAATTGTGCATTAAATATGTCCTAATATTTTATAAAATTGATTTGGTCCAATTTTGCAACAATTATTTGGGAGGTCCTTCACAAAAAAACCTCCTTTTGGACTCTCGGAAAATGAAAAATGGTTTTTTCGTCCAAAGAAAATGAAAACTTCCTTAGGCAACATTGTTTGCCATTCCAATATACGACCTTGTGCACAATCTGAGATCATTAGAAAAAACTATGCCACGAATGTGGCCATAAGATTGATCATTTGGCTTGAAAGCCATGAATCTTCATAGATGATAGCTCATTCTGAGAACACTTTGTTAAAATAATTCCCGTATTACAAGTTTGTTATTTTTCCTGGGATCTTGGCCACATATATAGACATGATGCGAAGGTTTCCCAATTTTTCTATTTTTTTGAATTTTTTATGCCCGTTTCAAAATGCGGTCAAAACGGCGGGAATGACCGTTCCTAGCTAGTGGTTGAATTTTGGAATTTTTTAGGTGTTTATCTTATTAAATAGATACTTATGTACCTAGAAATGATTTTTGGAAAAAATAAATAGCAAACTACAAGGCAGTTGCAGTACAAATTTGACCCGCTTCCAAATGAATCGGCGGAAATTTGTCTTTTTCACGAGAGTTGGATCAAAACTTTTTGCACCCAACCATTTGGTCAATTGTGCATTAAATATGTCCTAGTATTTTAGAAAATTGATTTGGTCCAATTTTGCAACAATTATTTGGGAGGTCCTTCACAAAAAATCCTCCTTTTGGGCACTCGGAAATTGAAAAATGGTTTTTTCGTCCAAAGAAAATGAAAACTTCCTTAGACAACATTGTTTGCCATTCCAATATGCACCCTTGTGAACAATATGAGATCATTTTAACAAACTATGCCACGAATGTGGCCATAAGATTGATCATTTGGCTTGCAAGCCATGAATCTTCAGAGATGATAGCTCATTTCTGAGAACACTTTTTTAAAATAATTGCCGCATTACAAGTTTGTTATTTTTCCTGGGATCTTGGCCACATATAATGACACAATGCGAAGGTTTCCCAATTTTTTTGATTTTTTTTGAATTTTTTATGCCCGTTTCAAAATGCGGTCAAAACGGCGGGAATGAACGTTCTTAGCTAGTGGTTGAATCTTCAAATTTTTTTGGTGTTTCTCTTATTAAATAGATACTTATGTACCTAGAAATGATTTTTGGAAAAAATAAATAGCAAACTACAAGGCAGCTGCAGTACAAATTTGACCCGCTTCCAAATGAATCGGCGGAAATTTGTCTTTTTCACGAGAGGTGGGTCAAAACTTTTTGCACCCAACCATTTTGTCAATTGTGCATTAAATATGTCCTAATATTTTATAAAATTGATTTGGTCCAATTTTGCAACAATTATTTGGGAGGTCCTTCACAAAAAAACCTCCTTTTGGACTCTCGGAAAATGAAAAATGGTTTTTTCGTCCAAAGAAAATGAAAACTTCCTTAGGCAACATTGTTTGCCATTCCAATATACGACCTTGTGCACAATCTGAGATCATTAGAAAAAACTATGCCACGAATGTGGCCATAAGATTGATCATTTGGCTTGAAAGCCATGAATCTTCATAGATGATAGCTCATTCTGAGAACACTTTGTTAAAATAATTCCCGTATTACAAGTTTGTTATTTTTCCTGGGATCTTGGCCACATATATAGACATGATGCGAAGGTTTCCCAATTTTTCTATTTTTTTGAATTTTTTATGCCCGTTTCAAAATGCGGTCAAAACGGCGGGAATGACCGTTCCTAGCTAGTGGTTGAATTTTGGAATTTTTTAGGTGTTTATCTTATTAAATAGATACTTATGTACCTAGAAATGATTTTTGGAAAAAATAAATAGCAAACTACAAGGCAGTTGCAGTACAAATTTGACCCGCTTCCAAATGAATCGGCGGAAATTTGTCTTTTTCACGAGAGTTGGATCAAAACTTTTTGCACCCAACCATTTGGTCAATTGTGCATTAAATATGTCCTAGTATTTTAGAAAATTGATTTGGTCCAATTTTGCAACAATTATTTGGGAGGTCCTTCACAAAAAATCCTCCTTTTGGGCACTCGGAAATTGAAAAATGGTTTTTTCGTCCAAAGAAAATGAAAACTTCCTTAGACAACATTGTTTGCCATTCCAATATGCACCCTTGTGCACAATATGAGATCATTTTAACAAACTATGCCACGAATGTGGCCATAAGATTGATCATTTGGCTTGCAAGCCATGAATCTTCAGAGATGATAGCTCATTTCTGAGAACACTTTTTTAAAATAATTGCCGCATTACAAGTTTGTTATTTTTCCTGGGATCTTGGCCACATATAATGACACAATGCGAAGGTTTCCCAATTTTTTTGATTTTTTTTGAATTTTTTATGCCCGTTTCAAAATGCGGTCAAAACGGCGGGAATGAACGTTCTTAGCTAGTGGTTGAATCCTCAAATTTTTTTGGTGTTTCTCTTATTAAATAGATACTTATGTACCTAGAAATGATTTTTGGAAAAAATAAATAGCAAACTACAAGGCAGCTGCAGTACAAATTTGACCCGCTTCCAAATGAATCGGCGGAAATTTGTCTTTTTCACGAGAGGTGGGTCAAAACTTTTTGCACCCAACCATTTTGTCAATTGTGCATTAAATATGTCCTAATATTTTATAAAATTGATTTGGTCCAATTTTGCAACAATTATTTGGGAGGTCCTTCACAAAAAAACCTCCTTTTGGACTCTCGGAAAATGAAAAATGGTTTTTTCGTCCAAAGAAAATGAAAACTTCCTTAGGCAACATTGTTTGCCATTCCAATATACGACCTTGTGCACAATATGAGATCATTAGAAAAAACTATGCCACGAATGTGGCCATAAGATTGATCATTTGGCTTGAAAGCCATGAATCTTCATAGATGATAGCTCATTCTGAGAACACTTTGTTAAAATAATTCCCGTATTACAAGTTTGTTATTTTTCCTGGGATCTTGGCCACATATATAGACATGATGCGAAGGTTTCCCAATTTTTCTATTTTTTTGAATTTTTTATGCCCGTTTCAAAATGCGGTCAAAACGGCGGGAATGACCGTTCCTAGCTAGTGGTTGAATTTTGGAATTTTTTTGGTGTTTATCTTATTAAATAGATACTTATGTACCTAGAAATGATTTTTGGAAAAAATAAATAG